>LR738715.1:327585548-327649661 GCA_902687465.1 Secale cereale
GTTGTTTCATGACACATATCACTTTGTGCTCACTACTAAATGCCAAATCATTGCTAATTAAAATTGGCTTTGATATACCTTGCGATCCGGGTGGATCCATTACTTGAGCACTATATGCCTAGCTTAATGGCTTTAAAGAAAGTGCTGCCAGGGAGACAACCCGGAAGTTTTAGAGAGCCATTTATTTCTGTTGCGTGCTTTTATAAAGTTTAAAAACAAAAAAATAAAGAGGGGAACCTAAATCTTTTTCAAAAAGAAAAGTGAAAGTAAGAAGGACGAGCACCGTTGAAATGGGGGAGCTCCTTGCAATTTGTTCATGCCCATGGAAACTTTGCAAATCTTGAATTATAGAAACTTTTCAACAAAAATAATTATCCCTTTGTACAATTCCATTGTATTATAAAAATAATGTGCCAAGAGTTTCCTTTAGGATGATTAAACTGCTTGTTGGTTTGTGCGGTGCAAAAACAGAAACTTTGGCTGTAGTGCGCGTTTTTTTTACTGGAACGTCAAAAGGATCTGAAACTTTTTGCAAAGTCTTTCTGTACAAATTGTTGATTTTTCGCAATTTTTTCAGAATTTTTAGAGTTTCAGAAGTACGGTTAATGTTTAGATTACTACAGACTGTCCTGTTTTCACAGATTGCTGTTATAGCTTCATTATTTGCATATGTTTGAATTCTTATTGATGCCTCTTTGACTTGGGGCCATAGAATTATGATATCATACAGTGGGTAATGTTTGTTTATAATTATACAATAATGTTAGAGTAGTACATGATGGGATTTTATTGATCATATGCACTAACCCCGCCACTAAAAGTTCGGTTAAGTTTTGTGTGGATGAAGTGTTCGAAGACTGAGGATGTCTCGATGTGAGAAGAAGGAGGAGAGGCAAGAGCTCTATCTTGGGGATTCCCAAGGCAACCCAAGTAAATATTCAAGGATACTCAAGCGTCTAAGCTTGGGGATGCCCCGGAAGGCATCCCATCTTTCTTCAACAAGTATCGGTATGTTTTCGGATTCGTTTCGTTCACATGATATGCGTAAACTCTTGGAGTGTCGTGTGCTTTTTCTTTTTCTTTTAATAAATGCACCATACTGGTACGATATAGTTCTTGGTTGATTTATAGAATGCTCTTTGCACTTCACTTATATCTTTTGAGTATGGCTTTATAGAATGCTTCATGTGCTTCACTTATATCGTTTGAAGTTTGGATTGCCTGTTTCTCTTCACATAGAAAACCGCCATTTGTAGAATGCTCTTTTGCTTCACTTATAATTGTTAGAGGGTGGGAATAACTTTTGTAGAAAGAAGTAAAACTCTCTTGCTTCACTTATATCTATTTAGAGAGTTGACAGGCATTGGTCATTCACATGGTTAGTCATAAAATCCTACATAAACTTTTAGATTGCTGAATATGATATGTTTGATTCCTTGCAATAGTTTTGCGATATAGAGAGATTAATATGTGGGAGGAACTAGTGAATGATTATGGTTTAGTAAAAATATTGATGTTAAGGTTTGTGATTCCCGAAGCATGCACATATGGTCTCTTAACTATGTAACCAAATTGGCGCGCATTGTATTTTGATTGTTTATCTTTGCGTGAAGGTCGGGGGCGCGCGATGGTTAACTCCTACCAACCTCCCCCTAGGAGCATGCGTCTTAGTATTTTTGCTTCGAGGGCTAATAGATTTTTCGCAATAAGTATGTGAGTTCTTTATGACTAATGTTGAGTCCATGGATTATATGCACTCTTGTCCTTCCACCATTGCTAGCCTCTCTTGTACCGCACAACTTTCGCCGATACCATACACCCACCATATACCTTCCTCAAAACGGCCACCATACCTACCTATTATGGCATTTCCATAGCCATTCCGAGATATATTGCCATGTAACTCCACCGTTCCGTTTATTATGACACGCACCATCATTGTCATATTGCCTTGCATGATCGTAAGATAGCTAGGATGATGTTTCCATGGCTTTGTCCGTTTTTTGATGTCATTGCTATGCTAGATCATTGCACATCCCGGTACACCGCCGGAGGCATTCATATAGAGTCATATTTTTGTTCTAGTATCGAGTTGTAATATCGATTTGTAAGTAAATAGAAGTGTGATGATCATCATTATTAGAGCATTGTCCCTTGAAAAAGAAAAGAAAAAGGCCAAAAAAAGAGAGAAAGGCCAAATAAAAAAGGAAGGCCCCAAAAAAAGAAAAAAAAAAGAAAAAGAAAAAAGGGGAAAATGCTACTATCTTTTTTTCACACTTGTGCTTCAAAGTAGCACCATGTTCTTCATGATAAAGAGTCTCTTATGTTGTCACTTCCATATACTAGTGGGAATTTTCATTATAGAACTTGGCTTGTATATTCCAACGATGGGCTTCCTCAAATGCCCTAGGTCTTCATGAGCAAGCAAGTTGATGCACACCCACTAGTTTTCTTTTGAGCTTTCATACACTTATAACTCTAGTGCAACCGTTACATGGCAATCCCTACTCACTCACATTGATATCTATTGATGGGCATCTCCATAGCCCATTGATACGCCTAGTCGATGTGAGACTTTCTCCCTACTTGTGTCTACTACCACCTTCTATTCCACCCATAGTGCTATGTCCATGGCTCACACTCATGTATTGCGTGAAGAGTTGAAAAAGTTCGAAAAAATAAAGTATGAAAACAATTGCTTGGCTGACACTGGGATAGGCATGAGGGGTACCTTGTGTTAAGAAAAGGGAGCATAAAAGACTATATGATTTTGTAGGGATAACATTATTTAGCATTGATATTTTGAAAGACTTGATTGTTTGTTGAGATGCCCGAGTATTAAAATCTTTTATGTCAAATGATAGACTATTGCTTTGAATCACTCGTGTCTTAATATTCATGCCATGATTAAATTACATGATCAAGATTATGCTAGGTAGCATTCCACATCAAAAATTATCTTTTTTATCATTTACCTACTCGAGGACAAGCAGGAATTAAGCTTGGGGATGTTGATACGTCTCCGTCCTATTTATAATTTTTGATTGTTCCATGCCAATATTCTACAACTTTCATATACTTTTGGCAACTTCTTATACTATTTTTTGGGACTAACATATTGATCTAGTGCCCAGTGCCAGTTCATGTTTGTTGCATGTTTTTTGTTTCGCGGAATGTCCATACCAAACGGAGTCCAAGCGGAATAAAAATGGACGGAGATTTTTTTGGAATATATGTGAATTTTGGGAAGCGGAACCAACATGAGACGATGCCCGAGTTGGCCACAAGGCAGGGGGCGCGCCCTGGGCCCTCGTGGACACACCGTAAGGAGGTTGATGCCCTTCTTTCGCCGCAAAAAAACCTAATATCCGGATAAAAATCGTGTCAAAAAATCATCCCAATCGGAGTTATGGATCTCCAGGAATATAAGAAACGGTGAAGGACCAGAATCTGGGAACGCAAAAACAGAGAAAGACAGAGAGACAGATCCAATCTCGGAGGGGCTCTCGCCCCTCCGCCGCCATGGAGGCCATGGACCAGTGGGGAAACCCTTCTCCCACCTAGGGAGAAGGTCAAGGAAGAATAAGAAGGAGGGGGCTCTCTCCCCCTTGCTTCTGGTGGCACCGGAGTGCCACCGAGGCCATCATCGTGTGACGGCGATCTACACAATCACCTCTGTCATCTTCACCAACATCTCCATCACCTCCCCCCATCTATCTACAGCGGTCCACTCTCCCGCAACCCGCTATACCCTCTACTTGAACATGGTGCTTTATGCTTCATATTATTATCCAATGATGTGTTGCCATCCTATGATGTCTGAGTAGATTATCGTTGTCCTATCGGTGATTGGTGAATTGCTATGATTGATTTAAATTGCTTGTGGTTATGTTGTTGTCCTTTGGTGCCCATCATATGAGCGCGCGCGTGGATCACACCATAGGGTTAGTTGTATGTTGATAGGACTACGTATTGGAGGGCAAGAGTGACATAAACTTCAACCTAGCGCAGAAATTGATGCATATGGGATTGAAGGGGGACCAATATATCTTAATGCTATGGTTGGGTTTTACCTTAATGAACGTTAGTAGTTGCGGATGCTTGCTAATAGTTCCAATCATAAAGTGCATATAATTCCAAGTAAGGAATGACATGCTAGCAGCGGCCTCTCCCACATAAAACTTGCTATTGGTCTAGTAACGTACTCAATTGCTTAGGGGCAATTTCGCAACTCCTACCACCACTTTCCACACTCGCTAAAACTAATTTAGTTATGTCTTTATCTTAACAGCCCCTATGTCAGGGATATTACTAGTAGGTATAAACCGTCTAGGAAGGTCCGGATTACGCTGGTAAAGTTATATTATCAGAAGCCCAGTAGAGTATGTAGCAGGAGGTTACAACCCGTAGACGTTTAGGGCCCATGTATAAGGCACACGATCTATAAACAGTCGTACCATGTAACTTGGGATGTAAGATAGAAAGAGTAGAGACCGAGGCGGACACGGACTCTGTAAACCGGACCGGGCGTCGCCTCCTATATAAAGGGATGACCAGGCGACGGTTCAGAACAAGAATCAACAGCTCAAGACACAGGTAAAGCGGATTCGCTCCCTGGTCATCGAAGCCCAAGCAATACCACACCAAACTAGACGTAGGCTTTTACCTTCATCGAAGGGGCCGAACTAGTATAAACTCCCTGCGTCCTTCGTCCACTTTAACCCCTTTAAGCTAACCCGAGCGATGGCCTCACGACTAAGTCCTGTAAACCGGACATCTGCCGTGCTAAATCCACGATAGTTGGTGCCCACCATGGGGCTATCGCACGATGCTTTCGAGTTCTTGAAGGGCAGCTTTGAAGGGCTCAAGGGTTACGCAGTGGGCCGGATGACCAAGAGTCGTCGCGGCCGGATCTACATCGACGATGCAGGCTGGGGCCCCGAGGCCGATTCAATCGAATACGGGTATTGGGTCCCCTTCGGCGGCATCCACGTCTTCATCGGTAAGATCGGAGAACCGGGGCATGAGTCGGACATCTCCCCCAACTTCGTCGAGCCGACTCAGCGTGCGAGATAAGCCCGGGTTCAGCCCGCCGTGAAGTGCATTTTCGTCGGAGCAGTGCATGGAGTACAAGCCGAGGACGGATCGGATTCTGGTGGCGAGACGGTTGTCTATTCCAACGATGAATCTTCATCCGTAGAGACCGAATCGTTGTATCTGTTGCAGGACGGCCGGTCTGAGGGTGTGTCCGATGGCGATAGTATTTCGGACCCCTTTGATCCGCCAAACAGGGTTGCTGTTTTCATGGCCGGATCACAACCTATGCAGCAGCCCTCGATGACTGGGGCATTAACCTCAGAGGCAGCGGGAGCCAGAGCTAGTGACCTTCCCCCGTCGCCCTCTGACGTCCTATCCACCTTAGTCGACACCTTGACGGTGCTCGCAACAACAGAAGTAGCCCAGGCCGACAAGGCGCAGCATGATGCGGAGATCGCTCAGCTAAAGAGCCGGATTGAGCAAGCTAAGTTGGATCTGGATGCGGAGAAAGCCAGGATGGCTACAAGACAGGCAGAGCTAGATTCCCAAGCTTTCCGGCTCAGGCTGGATCAGAACGCTTCATAGGAGGTAATGTACAGAAGACAACGATCTCGTTTGCCGCCGGTTTATGAGGCCAGGAATCTCTTTAGCACACCAGGAGCAGGAACCAGTAACTATCCAGAGGTAAACCGGGGAGGAGCCCCGGGGACGGGCGCGTCGGTTCAGCCACCCGCCGCGGAGCCGAATCGCCAAGTTTTACCGACACATCACATGCCCACCCCTCCTGGTCATTATTCTAACCCGTTGGACAACATTGTCGCCGCCAATTCACGGTTGGCTGCTCTTCCCATTGAGGGGACGTCCCCTATAGCAATGGAGGCACGACGGGCTAAGGAGTTGCTGGACACAGCGTTAACGCAACAGCAAGCTTATTCCTATAGCCGGGAGAGGATTCATTCAACCCCCTGCCCGAGTCGAAGTTACACGAGGCACCTGGATGAACCGACTGTATCTAGCAGCGCGCGGAGACGGCACCGACAGAGGCAGGATAACCCGGCAGGAGCAGAAGCAAATGCCCAAGAGGTGGTGGACCAGGCCAGACATACTGCCCGCGACGACACCCGTCAAGCGACGCTGGTTCACCCCACCACCACAGAAACCGGAATCATGTCCAGTTCCTTGGGGGTGCAATGTCTCATCCCCGCTTTACGGAATGTGAAATTACCCAAAGACTTCAAAGGCCCGCGCAAGGTACCCAACTATACGGCGGATCTGGCTCCGGAGGTGTGGGTTGAAAGTTATGAGATGGCTATGGAGATGCTTGATGTGGACAAAGCTGCGTGTGCCAAATACTTCACAATGATGCTTGAGGGCACGGCCCGGACATGGCTAAAGGGTTTACCACCTAACTCCATCGGATCATGGAGCGAGTTGCGTCGCCGGCTTATCAGTAATTTCAAAGACACATGCAAGCAGCCGATGTCCGTGGTTGACTTAGCAGCATGTGTTCAAGGAGAGCAAGAGACCACAAGCAGTTGGGTGCGGTGATTATCTGAAATCCTGCACTCCTCCAATAGCATCAATCCAAGTACGGTGATAGTAACCTTGGAAAACAATTGCCGGTTCGAGTCCTTGAGGCTGAAGCTGGGACGGCTCAAGCGTGATTGCAACGACATGGGAACGCTCATGAGCGCTTTAGTACAGTATGGAGACTCTGATAACACCAAGTATCCATATGCAGACGGATACAAATCCGGGAAGGTGAGCAAAAACGGTAAACCGGCGCAGGCCAATCCGGTGGGTACAGGTTACAATGGCAAGCGTAAAGCGGAGGGCAGCTGAGACTTTGTGGCCAATACCAACGTGCAAGACAACAGGCAGCGCCGCAAGGGTAGACCGCCCACGCGCAACGGCAGGCCACCTATTAATCTAGATCACCAGTTGAACGTGCCTTGCCCAAATCACGGTACAGAGGAAAACCCGGCTACGCATCTATGGAAAGGCTGCTTTATTATGCAAGAGTTTATGAAACAGGCCAAATATAACCATGAGCCCCCGGCGAGTCAGGTCCCGGCTTTCAAGGTCCGGGTTATCAGGGTGGTGGATCCGGATCAGGATACCACGGTGGTAACAATAACAACAATGGCAACAATCAGCATCAGCATAACCAGCAACATGGTCAGGGTGGATACAATAACCAAGGTAATCAATAGTGTCAGCAGCAGCAACAATCCGGATATCAGAATAATCCGAAGGAGCTAAGAAGTGGGCAATATCATGTTTTCACCACAAGTTTGTGCAAACGGGATCAAAAGGTTCTAAAGAGAGCAGTACATTCTGTTGAACCGGCGATACCACGTTTTTTACGTTGGTCTGAGCAACCCATTGTATGAAGCAGAGAGGATCACCCGCCACAGGTTGATAATCCAGGTCAGTTGGCCTTGGTGGTGGCACCACAGGTGGGTGGTTATAAGTTCACAAACGTGCTTATGGATGGAGGCAGCAGCATCAATATCCTATACTATGAGACTTTTTGACGTATGGGGTTGACAGATAAGAAGCTCTGGCAGTCCAACTCAGTGTTCCATGGAGTGGTGCCCGGTAAATCGGCTTACCCAGTTGGAAAAATTGATCTGGAAGTCACCTTTGGGGCTGAGCATAACTCTATTTCAGAGACGGTGACCTTTGAGGTTGTAAAGATCAGGAGCCCATATCATGCTCTATTTGGGAGACCGGTTTACGCCAAGTTCATGGCTAGACCGTGCTATGTTTATCTACAGCTCAAGATGCCGGGTCAAAAGGGGAACCATCACAGTTCACGGAGCCGTAAGATCACGTTGGAATGCGAGGAAGGAGACGCGGCGTATGCTGAGATAGTTTGTGCTACGGAAGAGCTGAAGTTTTATAAGGACAATGTTGATCCGGCAGATATGTCCCCATTGAAAAAGCCAACTATAGAGCATGATCCGGCATTGAAGTTCAAATCGGCAGAGGAAACCAAGCAGGTTGACTTTGTTCCGGGCGATTCATCCAAGCAGTTCACGATCAGCGCTAACCTAGACCCCAAATAGGAAAGCGCACTCATCGAGTTTATCCGTGAGAACCGGGATATCTTTGCATGGAAACTTTCTGACATGCCAGGTATACCGAGGGAACTCGCTGAGCACAGTCTTAATATTGATCCGAAGTTTAAACCGGTCAAGCAGTATTTGCGCCGCTTCAATGAGGAGAGGCGCAAGGCTATAGGTGAAGAAGTGGCTAGGCTCTTGGCCGCAGGTTTCATAGTTGAGGTGTTTCATCCAGAGTGGTTGGCTAATCCGGTACTGGTGCTCAAGAAAAATGGAACCTGAAGGATGTGTGTTGACTATACAGACCTGAACAAAGCTTGCCCAACTGATCCTTTCGCTCTCCCCCATATTGATCAAATTATTGATGCTACGGCGGGATGTGAGCGGCTAAGTTTTTTGGATGCATATTCAGGTTATCATCAGATCAAGATGGCAGTTAAGACCAGGAGAAGACAACTTTCATAACTCCCTTTGGAGCCTTCTGCTATGTATCCATGCCTTTTGGGCTCAAGAGTGCCCAAGCAACTTATCAGCATTGTGTGCAGAACTGCCTACAAGGGCAGATTGGAAGAAATGTCCATGCATATGTTGATGACATTGTGGTAAAATCCCGGAAGGAGGAGACGCTGATAGAGGACTTAAAAGAAACCTTGACAACCTCCGGGTTTACAAGATGATGCTCAATCCGGAGAAGTGTGTTTTTGGTGTTCCAGCAGGCAAGCTCCTTGGATTCTTAGTGTCAAAAAGAGGGATTGAAGCTAATCCGGAGAAGATCAAGGCGATCACATCCTTGGCTAAACCGGCGTGTATCAATGATGTCCAGCGCGTGGCGGGCCGTATTGCAGCATTGAGTCGATCATCAGCCGTTTAGGAGAAAAGGCGATCCCGCTTTACCAGATGATGAAGAAGACATACCGGTTTGTCTGGAGCGATGCTGCAAACGCCGCGTTCGAGGATCTGAAGCGGCAATTGGCAGAACCACCAGTCCTTGCCGCCCCGGTTGACAAGGAGCCGCTATTGTTGTACGTGGCCGCCAATGCCCGTGCAGTCAGCGTAGCCATTGTGGTGGAGCGCAAAGAGGAAGGCAAAGAATATCCGGTTCAACGTCCGGTTTACTACATCAGTGAGGTCCTCATTGAGTCGAAATAAAGATATCCACACTGGCAGAAATTGGTATATGGCGTGTTCATGGCAAACCGGAAGTTGAAGCACTATTTCCAGGGCCACCCAATCACTGTTGTAAGTTCAGCTCCGTTGGGGGATATAATCTAGAACAGAGAAGCCACCGGCAGAGTGGTGAAGTGGGCCATTGAGCTTAGACCACACGGATTAAAATATGTGCCCCGTACTGCTATAAAGTCCCAAGCACTGGTGGATTTCATCAGTGATTGGATAGAATTGCAAGCGCCTGAGGAGAAGCCGGATCATACATACTGTACTATTCACTTTGACGGTTCAAGGCAATTGGAGGGCTCGGGGGCTGGAGTCGTGTTAACTTCCCCGCGAGGTGATAAGTTCTGTTACGTCCTCCGTTTAATGTTCCCTTGTACTAACAATGGTGCTGAGTATGAAGCTCTCCTCCATGGTTTGCGGATGGCCAAGGAGATGAACTTGAGCCGGGTTAAGTGCTTTGGTGACTCAGATCTGGTGGCACAACAAGTATCTGGTAAGTGGGACTCTAAGGATCCGCTCATGGCAGCCTATCGACGAGAAGTGGATGCAGTGACAGGATATTTCAAGGGATATCAGGTGGATCACATAGACCGACGAAGAAATGAAGCAGCCGATGCGTTAAGCCGGCTGGGCTCTCAGTGTAAACCGGTTCCACCCAATACATTCTTGGATGAATTGCATAATCCGTCAGTGCAGATACCCTCAGAGGAGGACTTGGCTGTTCCTGATCCGGAAGCACAGTTAGTCGCAGCACTTCACGTCATTCCGGATTAGACACTCCCTTATTTGGCATATATATGAGCCGAGGTGAGTTGCCAGAGGACGAAGTTGAGGCCCGGCAGATAATCCGGCGATCTAAGTCTATGACTATCGTCAATGGAGAGCTTCATCACCGCAGTGTTTCTGGGGTATTTCAGCGGTGTGTATCAACAGAGGAAGGCTGCGACATTCTTCGAGAGATCCATGAAGGGGATTGTGGTCATCACACCGGTTCAAAATCCTTGGTAGCTAAAGCTTTTCCTCATGGGTTCTACTAGCTGACGGCTCACGCCGACGCAAAGGACTTGGTCAGAAAATGTGACGCTTGCCAGAAATTTTCACGGCATGCTCATGTACCGGCGCAGGAGCTGCGGATGATTCCAATTACTTGGACGTTTGCGACTTGGGGGCTTGATATGGTTGGACCCTGTAAACGATCCCATGATCATAAAACCCACCTATTAGTAGCAGTGGACAAATTTACAAAGTGGGTTGAAGCAGAGCCTGTCAGTAAGTGTGATGCGGCAACAGCGGTTAAGTTCATCAAAAAGGTGATTTTCCGGTTTGGCTTTCCGCACAACATTATAACTGATAATAGCACCAACCTATCTAAAGGAGAGATGGAAGAGTTCTGTCAAAGAGAACATATTCGCCTTGATGTTTCATCAGTAGCTCACCCTTAGTCCAACGGCCAAGCTGAGAGAGCCAACCAAGAGATCTTGAGAGGCATCAAGCCCCGGCTTATGGTTCCTTTGCAAAGAACACCGGGTTGCTGGGTAGAGGAGTTGCCTTCTGTCCTATGGAGCATCAACACTATACCTAATAGATCTACAGGATATACGCCTTTTTTCATGGTGTACGGTGTTGAAGCGGTCCTCCCTAGTGATATCCGGCATGATTCACCATGCGTGGCGGCCTATGTTGAAGCGGATAATGAACAAGCAAGGCAAGACAGCTTGGACCGGCTAGATGAGGAACGGGACACAGCAACAGCACGATCGGCGATTTATCAACAAGATCTGCTCCGGCACCACAGCCGCCGGGTTAAGACCAGGACGTTCCAGGAGGGCGATCTGGTGCTCCGGCTCATCCAGGACCAGACAGATTTGCACAAGCTATCCCCACCTTGGGAAAGACCCTTTGTGGTCAGCAAAAACCTGCACAACGGATCATACTACCTTGTCGACGTTCGAGAACATAAGGACTCACGTACGGCAGAGGAGGAGACCAAGCGGCCGTGGAACATCGCTCTTCTTCAACCTTACTATACTTGAGCCATTGGCTCCGCTTTATGTACAATATATATATTACGATTAATAAAATAAACTGACGCCCCCAGAACACCGGGGAATCAGCCATCTCTTCGCAAAAGAGTATCACATGGGGGCTTCGAAAGAAACCTTCCATGGCCTCTTAAACCGGCGCCCCTGATAGACTCAGGGAATCAACCGTGTCTTCCATACAAAAGAGTATCACATGGGGGCTTCGAAAGAAACCTTCCATGGCCTCTTAAACCGGTGCCCCTGATAAAATCAAGGAATCAGCCGTGTTCTTTCTACAAAGGAGTATCACATGGGAGTTTCCGAAGAAGCTTTCCATGGCCTCCTAAACCGGCGCCCTTGATAAATCAAGGAATCAGCCATCTTTTATATACAAACAAGAATCACATGGGGGCTTCCGTGGGCAAGGGAGTTTCCCATGGCCTCTTGGGCCGGCGTCGGTATGAAGCCCATCATAAGAGCACTGCTCTGGTTGCTTCGGCAATTTCCACATGATGATGAGGGGCAAAAGAGAGTGTTGGTGCCTAACCCAGCTCAAACATATGCCCCGATGAGCAAAACGGCTCACACACTACCTGGGGGCTCGCAGAGAGTTGAATACCCTTGTAGTGAATATGGCTTGGAAGCCCGGTGCATGCACCTAAAACCCCGGATTAACCTGCCTGCATCAAGTAAATCACGCCGTCCAGGTAAACCTGGTATGACCCGTCGAACCTGCCACAAGTCAATCCTTCAGGACCCTGAACTTGGCCACGTTAAATTGACGATCATCGAGTTGATTACCTAAAGACAAAATCTTTACGAGATTTTGAAACATTGGGTAGCTTGTCATCGATGATTTGGTTAAGGATTGCGGAGCATCTTGACAGGCTTTGCTAAAATGGTTAATGACAGTAGCCTCGCAGCTCATAAAAAGCCTCAAATTTGGAGCCTGGTAGCTCGTAAAAAGCCTCGACTACATGGTCTTATTTGCCCAAAAAACCGTATTTTTATTTTTTATGTTTTTCACAAATCTTTGTCGTCAAGGTCATTGGTTTTAACCAAGTCCATTGATGCGAGACTGGATAGCTAGGTTGATCATAAGTCTGGGTCATGAACACCAGCGAGAGTTAAACCGGCGTTCATCGTAACCCGGATCGGCCATCATGTTAAGCCAACAAGAGAGTCAAAGGCCTCATCAGCGCCCGCGCTTTAAGATATTCCTACCGGGTTAAGGTCTACAGGCACACTTAGTCAGAGGTATGATATATGTTCGCGTTTTATATGCAGTTCAAAGGCTATCCAATTGATGTATATATCAGGGCAGTATAATCCGTCGGGTGGTAAACCACCAGGACATTTTTTAAGCTTCGTTCATGCAGGCACATGTAATATAAGCTTTTAAAACATTGCAAATAGAAGATTAATTGAGAGATGCCAATCAAAATAATACCATAACAGTGGGACAAAGGCAGTATTTCAACTATTCTATTACAAGGCACTTGCAGGCCGAATGGATCAAAGTTTCTGGCAAAGTATTCAGCAACTAAAAATTAAACCGAGACGGTTTAGAGCTCTTCTTCAGCACGCTCCGAAGGCTGAGGGTCAACTTGCGCCGGATCTTCGTCGACTTCTGGCAGCTGCTAGAAATCAGGAGCGCTCCAGTCAATCTTGGAGAGGGCACGGAAATACACTTCATTATTTATAAGATCTGACGGATCAATGTCTGGAGCGAAAGTGTGCTTACGAACTGGTGGGATCAGATTTTCAGTATTGTAAACCGGTCGCTCCACCCGTGAGTTCTCTAGATCGTAAGCCGGATGATACTTCGTTAGATCTGCTTCATCAGCAAGCTTACTGGCAAGAGGACGCATGTCCTTGGTTAAAGAACGGAGATCTTCAGCAGAGAAGGCTGACCCGTCCTCTTTCATGCTGGGGTAGCCATTCATGGCCTCCGCCGGATCAAAATCGGGGACCCATGCTTTGGCCCGGGTCAACGCCATGAGAGAGCCAGCACGTGCAGCAGACTTCTTCACCTCAACAAGTCGCGCAGGTAAGACAGATAGCCTCTCCACGGTGGCTTGGATGGTGGTCGGCGCCGGTTTGTTATGCGACATGGCACTAATAGCCCTTTGAACACCGGAGTAGAGCTGCTCCACCAGGGTATAAGCAGCCTTGAGTTTCTTCCGAACATCATCTCCAAGATGAGTTATGCGCCTCCCTATATGCAATTAGAGAGTTAAACCGGAGCAGAATAAATATTACAAGGGGCAAACGTACGAAGACAGGTACTCACCGAAGATAGCAGATGTCATGTTCTCTATTTGCTGTTTTAAACCGGATAGCTCTTACGTCACCGGGTTAAGAGCAGCTACGGCATCCTTTGCTCTTTTTTCTAGAGCGTCCCTCTGCACCTCCCATGTGGACCGCTCCGCTTCAAAATCTTTCTTCAGTTTTTCCATATTAGTTAAAGCAAGGACAATTTCTTCCTTAGATTTGTTTGAAGCAGTCTCATGGAAGGCCAAGCTATTCCGGAGCTCATTTGCCCCCGAAGCTCTCCGGTTCAAGTCGGCCTGCAAGGAAAGCAAACGGGTTAGAAGGACAGATCAATCAAAGTTTCAAGCACATAACAAGTTATGCACTCGACACTTGGGGGCTAATGTACACTTGAAGTAAAAGAAAGACAATTTTTCAGACAAGTCCCAAGCACATAAACAAGTAATGCCCTTGGCACTTGGGGGCTAATGTACATTCATTCTCAGACATAAGTAAAGTCTCGGTTCACCAACAGTGAAGCTAAACTGGCACTTGGGGGCTACTATGGCCTAAAGGTAGGTGTCGGGGAAACTGATCCACCCACGAACACCTATGGGGATGGAGCCCCTTTCGGTACGGCAGGGGGTGGAGATCGCACGAAGAGCAGATCGAGGCGAGGCGCACGAGCAGTTTACCCAGGTTCGGGCCGCACGGATGCGTAAAACCCTACTCCTACTTTATGGTTTGTATTGAGTTCTTGCTCAGGAGCGCTGAGAGCTACAGTACACTTCAGCAGCTAATGAGACCGAGCGTGAGAGTGTTCGAACCCCCCTCTACGTTGCGCATGGGCCTCCTTTTATATGCTCAAGGGGTCACCAACAGGTGGCAACGCAGACGAGGGCAAAAATGGGAAAGTATTGCGGTTGGTACATCTACCTGTACAGTGTTCCATACCTAACCCTGACGGCAGGGGACAAGGGCATTAAATGCCCATCGCCGTCGCCCAAACAGTGCAAAAAGGGGCCGTCAGGGGCGCCACCGTCCGCCACGATGGCAATCTTGTCAGCGTCGCTTGCCACCGCGCACCCTTGGCTGCACAGCCTCCCGCCACGTACGCTTGGGAGGGTCCCAGAGCGACACGTGGATGGATGCGCTGGAGCGCGGGTACAGGGTGGTAGCTTGCCGCGGCAAGCGCCTTGCCGCGGTCGTTGTCTTGTCGCGTTCTGGAGCTTGTCGCTCACCGGGCCTTGCCGGGACGCGTGGCACGTCGCGGCAAGTTCCTTGAGATGTCTTGAGTGGCCTTCCCGGGAAGCTCCTCTTGCCGGGGTCTTGTCTTCTTGGCTTGAATACTTTGTTCTTGAATGGCTCCAAAGGAACCACAGAGGACTTTGGCGGTCACCCGGCAAGCCTTGCCGCGGGGCACTGCGACTGCCCGTGCACATGTTCGGGATACTAGGGTACCCCTACTCTAGTACACCGACAGGAGCCCCCGGTCCTGGGCCATACATGGTGCTGAGCGCTGTTGGGCCAGGCCCAAAACAGGGCACGGGCACGCGCGGCCTGGGTTCACGCCGTATCCCATTCCGTATCCACCGCGCCCTCCCCTAACGACACGTGTTTAACGCGGCGTTGTGGGAGAGATCGTGGGCGGTTTCTTTATTCGGAAATGCGGAACGTCCACCCCCTCCCTCCTTATAAGCAGGGGAAACAGGGGCAGTTCGTGCATTCGCCCGTTGCTACTTCAACTTCGAAAGCCTCCGCCGCTCCCCTCCTTCCCAAAGCCGAAAGAGAGCAGCGCTCCGCCCCCCATCGCCACCAGCACCACCAACGCCGTCGACCTCCCTCACCACTTCCGCCATGGCTCCGAAAACCGACAAGGGGAAGGGCGCGAAGTCGGCCGAGGCGCTGCGGCTCGCGGCGCTGCGAAAGGAGCGGGCTGTCCCCCCCCCCCAAGCTTGCCGCGAGGAAGCTGAGGGAGAACTACTACCTCTTCTGGTCGGGGGGGACTCGGGCGCATCCGCGCACCAAGGTACTCCCAGCCGTTGCTTGTAAAATGGCTCCAAACGGATATGCGTTCTTCGCCTTGTTCTTCTACTGCGGGCTCTGCCCGCCTTTCTCTGAATTCTTCTGCGACATTATGTACACCTACGGGTTCCACCTCCTTGACTTCACCCCCAACGCCGTTCTGACCATGGCATTTTTCGCACATCTCTGCGAAAACTTTGTCGGAGTCCATACCAATGTAGCCCTTTTCCGCCACTTCTTTATGCCTCGAGTTGAGAGAGGAGAGCCTTTGTCCGGCGGAGTCTCCTGGATCTCGAGGGCCCACAAGAAGGAAGCTTATCTGGAGGGAGAGCTCCGCAGCAAATGGGAGGAATGGAGAGCCAATTGGTGTTGGATTGTCGAGGAGAACCCGCAGCCATTTACCGCCCGGCGCCAAGCCCCAGTAGTGCGCGGCAATGATTGGAGCGACCTGGCCCCGGAAGACGGTAGACTGAAGATTGCCACTGCCCGGATCCGACGCCTCAGGCTTGCCGGGCTCACTGTAGGCGCAGTTGGCGCAGATTTCCTTCGCCGCCGCATCGCCTCCTTGCAGGAGAGGAAGAGGCCCGCCTGGGAGTTCGAGAATGCGGCGGATATCATGAGGCTGCGCCCGGGCCTCAACTTCAACTTCACTGTCCTGGAGCTCAACGCGATGCTCCAGGAGCTGTTCAAGTATGACCCCGATCATCCTGAAGTGTTCAGGTTGCCGAGGGGGGTCGTCCCGCTGTGCAACAACTCCGCGCTCAGCCGCATCCGCGCAATGATGCCGCTGTGCGACTCTCATGCGATCGACCCAACTTGGCAAGAGCCTGCCAATGACGCCGTGCAGGAGTTCTTCGACAACTTAGAAGAAGTGCCGATTCGCTCCGACGAGAAGAAGGGCCTCACCCGCGACACCACCGATAAGGACATGGCGTACATCGCCACTAGGCTGGAAGAGGCGGCGGCAGCCGCAGCCGCGGGCGAGTTCGAATTCACCGTGGAGGAGGTGGATGCAGCAAAGGCGGCAAGCCTTGCCGAGCGAGGGGAGCTTGCCGGTGAGGAGGGGCCTGCCGGGCAAGACACCGAGTCGAGCGAGCCCGCCGAGCAGGGTGTCGGGTCGAGCGAGCCCACCGAGCAGGGCGACGAGTCGAGCGAGCCCGCCGAGGATACGAGCGGCTCGCTGGAGATCGACTCCTCTTCCTCCTCATCTTCAGGCAGCTCGCCACCAGCAGAGCCTCCAGCTCCACCAAGAAGGCGTCTCCGCAAGGCCGGGGACGTAACGGAGCGGCAGACGAGTCGACAGCAGCCGCGCCGCACGACACGCTCCACCGCGGCAAGCAAGGTTGCTGCGGGAGCACCTCGCGCATCTGCTGCAACTGGAGCGGGGTCTTCCCGGACCACCGCTTCTGCTCCTGCCGCTCCTCACGCCACGGCGGCAGCCGGAGCGGGGTCGTCTCAGACCACCACCACTGCTCCCGCCTAGCGGCCAAGGGAGCCTACTCCTCCACCTCCTCGCGCTGGACGTGAGCCGGACTTCGACTTCTCCACGCTCAGCTCCGACGAGGAAGAAGAAGAGTAAGATTCTTGTTGTACTTGTATTTCTTCAATTCTTGCTGTTTTTGTCTTGTATCTCATTTGCTTTTCTCCGAACCTTTTCCTTTTCAGGACTCTGGCCCAGAGAGCGGCGAAGAGAGCCAAGGTCCCGGCAAGGAGAGAGGAGGTGATAATCGTTGAGGACGAGCCCGCCGAGACCACCTTGCCAGACCCGGCAACTAACCTTCAGAGCAGCCCCCAGTGCAGCCCCCAGCATAAGTGTATGGTTCACTTTCCGCTGTTAGGCGTGCGTGGGTGTTCTTTCTTTGCTGACATTTGTTTGTTGATTTGTGTAGGAGCAGAGCAGCCACACCAGGAGCGCCCGGAGACCGCCCCCGACGTGCCATCTGCTTCAACTACGTCGCTAAGGGAAAGCTCTCCGGCAAGGGAGAGTCCTCCAGCAGGGGGGAGCTCTCCGGCGAGGGACAGTACCAGCGGCCCTCCGCCGGCGGGGACTACAACTATGCCGCCAAGGGAGAGTTCCCCGGCAAGGAACCTTACCGAGGAGCCGGCCCGCGCAGGTAATCCCTTTGCTTCAAACTTCCCTTGGGCTTTTCTTCTTTTGATTCTTCTTTTTTGGATATTTGCTTGACTGTTTTTCTCCCCTTTCCAGCCGTCAGATCCATCTGCTGCGGAGCCGATGGAGACGGAGGTTGCTGATGAAGAGAACGCACGTGGCAACACCGGCGACGCCGTTGCCACCGAAGAGGCGGCCGGTGCTGACGATCCCGCCGGCGATGAGGCCGCCAAGGCTGCCGCCGCAGCAGCTAGCGAGGGGTCCGGCGATCGCACTGACGGACCTGAGGCCGCAGGAGCGCGAGGCGCTACACCGACCGCCGAGCCCTCCGCCGCTGCCGCAGCCCCAGGCTCCGAAGAGCCCGAGCCAGGCGCCTACTTGAAGGCCGGCGACGGCGTCTTCATCAAACTCCCCTGGGCCTCAAGCTCCAGGGCGCCGGTCGAGGGAGAAATCTTCGACGGAGAGGTGCTCGCCTCCGCCGGGCTGACGCTGGTCGACGCGCCGAGCAGCAGCAGCGGCGAGCCTGAGGAGGAGCGACTGCTGCGGAAGCTGCTGTCGCTCTACCGCGCTCGGCAGGCCAAGCTGGAGTCCCGCGAAGCGCTGGCCGCCAAGGCGGGAGCCGACATTGAGAAGCGTGCGGAGGAGCTCCGGGCCCTCAACCAGGCAGCTCTCCGGTCCTTGGCAGAGGAGCGGGAGCAACTTGCCGAAGAGCAAACGACCTTCTTCCTCGAGAAGGCCGAAGTCGAAGAGCAACAGCGGCTTGCCGACGAGAAGCTATCCACGCGGGAGGGTGAGCTGGCGCAGCGGAAGGTCAACCTCGACATCCACGAGGAGGATCTTGCTGCGCGCGAGCAATCACTTGGCGGGGCCCTCCAGGAAGCAAAGGATGCTGCCGCAGCTGCCGAGACCGCCAAGAAGGAACTGGAGGCGAAGGTGGCGCAGCTGGAGGCCGATCTCAGGGCGAGAGGTGAAGAGATCGCCGCGCTCAAGCTGGAGCGAGAGAAGGACGCCCGCAGCCACTCAGAGCTGCAGGTTCGTCTCGCCGAGACGGGAAAGGAGCTTGCCGCCGCCAAGGACTCCAATGCTGATCTTGAGTTGAAGCTGACCACTTTGACCAAGACGCTGGACGGCGCCAAGGAGAGGGAGGCGGCCTTGAAGGAGGAGGTCAAGGCCGAGAAGGCGCTGCTGGCGAGTGCTGCTGTCACTCAGAACACCTTTAGGGAGACTGTGGAGCACTGGACGGAGGGTCTCGTCAATGCTGCCGCAGATATCGATAGGGAGCTGGCGCAGCTGGGGGCGGAGTATCTCGGGTATTCCTCCGATGAGAACCTCCACCCCAGCGCCAAGCTCACCTTGTTCTTCAGAGGCGTAGCGACGGCCCTCCAGCGACTCCGGGAGAGGATCCCAAAGCAGCTGGCGGACGAGTCGCGCAAGCTCTGCGCGGGAGCCCTTCAAAAGGTGCTGGTGAAGGTGGCCTTCCGCAATCCAGGCCTCAACCTCACTAACGTCCTCAAGTCCCTGCCATTGGACGCTGATCTCGACGCGCTCAAGGCCCTTGTCGCACCCATTGTGGACAAGGTGAGCGGGATCAAGAGGGTTGAGGGCGATCGCGCAGATTAGGCTGCCCGTTTTCTTCTTTCCTTGTCGTTGTTGATTATGTTATGAACAATCCGTTAGAGCTGTGACAAGCTACTTTGTAATATAACTCTATTTTGGGTAGTAATTGCAATGTTATTTTCTTTACTTGATTCCTTCCTTTGTATGTCTCTGCCCTACGCTTTTAGGGAACTTGCCGGCGCAGGCACCTTAGCCGCGAGCGCTGAGTGCGGAACTTCAGCAGCCTGCTGGTGGTGCCGTTACCGACAAGAAACCTTGTCGCAACTAGTCGCAGCTCACTTAAGTTGTTGAGCAAACTCGAAACAAAGTAAGGGCGCGACACTAGTCGCAGCACACTTAAGCTGTTGAGCGGACTCGAAACAAAGTAAGGGCGCAACTAGCTACGAGTTGGCTCCTCCGCGCATAGGTTTTCCATACAAAGCACGGTCGTTCAAGGAAGATAACTTAAAAATTTAAAAATCTAGTTGCTCAAGCTTTGGCAACTTAGCTTTTCTGTTGTTTGCTTCCCGGCAAGGTGAAACTTTCTTGAACGACGCCTGGTCCATACCACTACCTTCTCCTCCCCCCCGACAAACTTGTGCACGAGGGAACCTTCCTTTCCTTGAGAAAAAAG
The DNA here is from genome assembly GCA_902687465.1 of Secale cereale. Taxonomy (NCBI): domain Eukaryota; kingdom Viridiplantae; phylum Streptophyta; class Magnoliopsida; order Poales; family Poaceae; genus Secale; species Secale cereale. The sequence goes on from LR738715.1 coordinate 327,605,466, forward strand.
AAAGAAGAGAAAATACAGATATGGAGCCTTAAGGCTCGTTATTGCTTACCGGGGGTAGGTGATGCACAAAGTGTCAGATAACTCATGCAAAAAATAGAAAGCATGAAATTGACAAGGTGTGCGGAGCACATGAGCTTTACTGATGCACGGGGTCTGCGCCCGGCTTTGTACAAAGGTTTACTTGCCACAGCGGCAAGACTTGTACAAAAGGTGGTTGCCGGAACGGGTCCTGGCAACCGCGCGTTACGGGTAAAACTTACGAAGATGCTCGATGTTCCAGGAGTTGCTCACCGGAAAGCCATCTTCGGTCTCAAGGCGGACAGCGCCTGGCCTAGTGACTCGTTTCACCCGGTAAGGGCCTTCCCGCTTCGGCGTCAACTTGTTGGAATTCTTGGCGGACTGAACGCGCCGAAGAACAAGGTCACCTTCCTCGAGACTTCTGGCATTAACTTTGCGGCTATGGTAGCGGCGTAAAGCTTGCTGGTAGCGAGCAGCTCGTACAGCAGCCTGAAGACGGTCTTCCACAAGGAGCAGCGCGTCATCTTGTCGCAGCTGCTCTTGCTCGAGCTCATCATAAGCAAGCACTCGAGGTGAGCCGTATACGAGTTCTGTGGGGAGAACTGCCTCTGCTCCATAGGCTAGAGCGAAAGGTGTCTGTCCAGTGGCTCGATTTGGCATCGTCCTAATTGACCAAAGAACCACCGGCAGCTCCTCGATCCAGTTTCTTCCGCACTTGTGCAGCCTGTCGAAAGTTCTGGTCTTGAGTCCACGCAGCACTTCAGCATTTGCCCTCTCCGCTTGACCGTTGCTCCTCGGGTGAGCAACAGAAGCGAAGCAGACCTTGACGCCAAGATCTTGGACGTACTGCATGAAGGTGCGGCTCGTGAATTGCGTACCGTTGTCGATGATGATCCTGTTAGGGATCCCGAAGCGGCAAACAATCGACCTGAAGAACTTGACTGCTGACTGTGCTGTCACCTTCCTCACTGGTTCCACTTCCGGCCACTTTGTGAACTTGTCGATTGCAACGTACAAGTACTCAAAGCCCCCGGCTGCGCAGGGAAAGGGGCCGAGGATGTCGAGCCCCCAGACCAAAAATGGCCAGGATAAAGGGATCGTCTGGAGAGCTTGAGCTGGCTGGTGTATCTGCTTGGAATGGAACTGGCACGCTTCACACTTGGTTACTTGTGCAGTTGCATCCTGGAGGGCTGTAGTGAAGGAAATATGCCCTAGAGGCAATAATAAAGTTGTTATTTTATATTTCCTTATATCATGATAAATGTTTATTATTCATGCTAGAATTGTATTAACCGGAAACTTAATACATGTGTGAATACATAGACAAAACAGAGTGTCCCTAGTATGCCTCTACTAGACTAGCTCATTGATCAAAGATGGTTATGTTTCCTAACCATAGACATGAGTTGTCATTTGATCAACGGGATCAAATCATTAGGAGAATGATGTGATGAACAAGACCCATCCGTTAGCATAACACTATGATCGTTTAGTTTTACTGCTATTGCTTTCTTCATGACTTATACATGTTCCTATGACTATGAGATTATGCAACTCCCGAATACCATAGGAACACCTTGTGTGCTATCAAACGTCACAACGTAACTGGGTGATCGTAAAGATGCTCTACAGGTGTCTCCGAAAGTATTCGTGGTGTTGGCATAGATCAAGATTAGGATTTGTCACTCCGAGTGTCGGAGAGGTATCTCTGGGCCCTCTCGGTAACACACATCACAATAAGCCTTGCAAGCAAAAGACTAGTGAGTTAGTCACGAGATGATGTGTTACGGAACGAGTAAAGAGACTTGCCGGTAACGAGATTGAACTGGGTATGGAGATACCGACGATCGAATCTCGGGCAAGTAACATACCGATGACAAAAGGAACAACGTATGTTGTTATGCGGTTTTGAACGATAAAAGATCTTCGTAGAATATGTAGGAGCCAATATGAACATCCAGGTTCCGCTATTGGTTATTGACCGGAGATGAGTCTCAGTCATGTCTACATAGTTCTCGAACCCGTAGGGTCCGCACGCTTAAAGTTTGATGACGATCGGTATTATGAGTTTATGAGTTTTGATGTACCGAAGGTAGTTCGGAGTCCCGGATGAGATCACGGACATGACGAGGAGTCTCGGAATGTCCGAGACATAAAGATTGATATATTGGACGACTATATTCGGACACCGGAAGTGTTCCGGAAAAGTTTCGGATTTAACGGGATTGCCGGAGGGGGTTACCGGAACCCCCTACGAAGGGGGATGGTCCATAGTGGGCCTTATAGAAAAGAGAGAGGCAGCCCATAGGGGCTGGCCGGCGCCCCACCTAGGGTTCCTAGTTGGACTAGGATTGGGGGGGCACCACCTCTCCCTCTTTTCCTTTCCCTCTCTTCCTTCTTTGGTAGTTCCTACTAGGAATAGGATTGCAATCCTATTCCTAGTAGGATTGCACTCCTAGCCGCACCATAGAAGGGCCGGCCGGCCTCCCCCCTTGCTCCTTTATATACGGGGGCAGGGGGCACCCAAAGACACACAAGTTGAATTGTTCCAGCCGTGTGCGGTGCCCCCCTCCACAGAAACACACCTCGGTCATACCGTCGCGGTGCTTAGGCGAAGCCCTGCGCCGGTGAATACATCATATCCGTCACCACGCCGTCGTGCTGACGAAACTCTCCCGTGAAGCTCAACGGGATCAAGAGCTCGTGGGACGTCATCAAGCTGAACGTGTGCTGAACGCGGAGGTGCCGTACGTTCGGTGCTTGATCGGTTGAATCGCGAAGAAGTTCGACTACATCAACCGCGTCACTTGACGCTTCCGCTTCCGGTCTACGAGGGTACGTAGACACACTCTTCCCTCTCGTTGCTATGCATCTGGTAGATAGATCTTGCGTGATCATAGGAAAATTTTAAAATACTACGTTCCCCAACAGTGGCATCATGAGCCAGGTCTATGCGTAGATGATATGCACGAGTAGAACACAATGAGTTGTGGACGATACTAGTCATACTGCTTACCATCATGTCATACTTTGCTTCGGCGGTATTGTGAGATGAAGCGGCCCGGACCGACATTACGCGTACGCTTACGCGAGACTGGTTTCACCGTTACGAGCACTCGTTGCTTAAAGGTGACTGGCGGGTGTCTGTCTCTCTCACTTTAGCTGAATCAAGTGTGGCTACGCCCGGTCCTTGTGAAGGTTAAAACAGCACATACTTGACGAAACATCGTTGTGGTTTTGTATGCGTAGGTAAGAACGGTTCTTGCTAAGCCCGTAGCAGCCACGTAAAACATGCAACAACAAAGTAGAGGACGTCTAACTTGTTTTTGCAGGGCATGTTGTGATGTGATATGGTCAAGACATGATGAGTTATACGGTTTTGTATGAGATGATCATGTTTTGTAAGGTTATCGGCAACTGGCAGGAGCCATATGGTTGTCGCTTTATTGTATGAAATGCAATCGCCATGTAACTGCTTTACTTTATCACTAAGCGGTAGCGATAGTCGTAGAAGCAATAGTTGGCGAGACGACAACGATGCTGCGATGGAGATCAAGGTGTCGCGCCGGTGACGAAGGTGATCATGACGGTGCTTTGGAGATGGAGATCAAAAGCACAAGATGATGATGGCCATATCATGTCACATATTTTGATTGCATGTGATGTTTATCTTATTATGCTTCTTATTTTGCTTAGAACGACGGTAGCATTATAAGATGATCCCTTACAAAATTTCAAGGTATAAGTGTTCTCCCTGAGTATGCACCGTTGCGAAAGTTCGTCGTGCCGAGACACCACGTGATGATCGGGTGTGATAAGCTCTACGTTCAAATACAACGGGTGTAAGCCAGTTTTGCACACGCAGAATACTCGGGTTAAACTTGACGAGCCTAGCATATGCAGATATGGCCTCGGAACACTGGAGACCGAAAGGTCGAGCGTGAATCATATAGTAGATATGATCAACATAAGATGTTCACCATTGAAACTACTCCATCTCACGTGATGATCGGACATGGTTTAGTTGATTTGGATCACGTGATCATTTAGATGACCGGTGGGATGTCTATCTAAGTAGGAGTTCTTAAGTAATATGATTAATTGAACTTTAATTTATCATGAACTTAGTCCTGGTAGTATTAGCATATCTATGTTGTAGATCAATAGCTCGCGATGTTGCTCCACGTTTATTTTTTATATGTTCCTAGAGAAAACCAAGTTGAAAGATGTTAGTAGCAATGATGCGGAATTGTTCCGTGATCTGAGGATTATCCTCATTGCTGCACAGAAGAATTATGTCCTTGATGCACCGCTAGGTGACAGACCTATTGCAGGAGCAGATGTAGACGTTATGAACGTTTTGATGCACCGCTAGTTTAGTGCACCATGCTTTACGGCTTATAACCGGGACTTCAAAAACGTTTTGAAACGCCACGGAGCATATGAGATGTTCCAAGAGTTGAAATTAGTATTTCATACTCATGCCCGTGTCGAGAGGTATAAGACCTCTGACAGTACTTTGCCTACAAGATGGAGGAGAATAGCTCAACCAGTGAGCATGTGCTCAGATTGTCTGGGTAGTACAATTGCTTGAATCAAGTGGGAGTTAATCTTCCAGATAAGATAGTAATTGACAAAGTTCTCTAGACACTATCACCAAGTTAGTAGAACTTCGTGATGAACTATAATATGCAAGGGATGACGAAAGTAATTCCCGAGCTCTTCACGATGCTGAAATCGGCGAAGGTAGAAATCAAGAAAGAGCATCAAGTGTTGATGGTTAACCAGACCACTTGTTTCAAGTAAAGGGCAAAGGGATAGAAGGGGAACTTCAAGAAGAATGACAAGCAAGTTGTCACTCCCGCGAAGAAACCCAAAGCTAAACTCAAGCCTGAAACTAAGTGCTTCTACTGCAAAGGAAATGGTCACTAGAAGGGGAACTGCCCTAGATATTTGGCGGATAAGAAGGATGGCAAAGTGAATAAAGGTATATTTGATATACAGATTATTGATGTGTATTTTACTTGTGTTCATAGCAACCCCTCGGTATTTGATATTGGTTCAGTTGCTAAAGAGTAGTAACTCGAAATGGGAGTTGCATGATGAACAGAAACTAGTTAAAGGATGAAGTGACGATGTGTATTGGAAGTAGTTCCAAGATTGATATGATCATCATCGCACACTCCCTATACTTTCGGGATTAGTGTTGAACCTAAATAAAGTGTTATTAGGTGTTTGTGTTGAGCATGAATATGATTTGATCATGTTTATTGCAATACGGTTATTCATGTAAGTTAGAGAATAATTGTTGTTCTCTTTACATGAATAAAACCTTCTATGGTCATACACCCAATGAAAATGGTTTGTTGGATCTCGATCGTGTGATACACATATTCATAATATTGAAGCCAAAAGATGCAAGGTTAATAATGATAGTGCAACTTATTTGTGGCACTGCCGTTTAGGTCATATTGGTGTAAAGCGCATGAAGAAACTCCATAGTGATGGACTTTTGGAATCACTTGATTATGAATCACTTGGTGCTTGCGAACCATGCCTCATGGGCAAGATGACTAAAACTCCGTTCTCCGGAACCGTGGAGCGAGCAACAGAGTTGTTGGAAATCATACATACTGATGTATGCGGACCAATGAGTGTTGAAGCTCGCGGCAGGTATCGTTATTTTCTGACCTTCACTGATGATTTGAGCAGATATGGGTATATCTACTTAATGAAGCACAAGTCTGAAACATTTGAAAAGTTCAAAGAATTTCGGAGTGAAGTGGAGAATCATCGTAACAAGAAAATAAGAGTTTCTACGATATGATCGTAGAGGTAAAATATTTGAGTTAGCGAGTTTGGCCTTCAATAAAAACAATGTGAAATAGTTTCACTACTCACGCCACCTGGAACACCACAGTGTAATGGTGTGTCCGAACGTCATAACCGTACTTTATTAGATATGGTGCGATCGATGATGTCTCTTACCGATCTACCACTATCGCTTTTGGGGTTATGCATTAGAGACAGCTACATTCACGTTAAATAGGGCACCATCTAAATCCGTGGAGATGACACCGTATGAACTGTGGTTTGACGAGAAACCTAAGCTGCCATTTCTTTAAGTTTGGGACTGCGATGCTTATGTGAAAAAGTTTCAACATGATAAGCTCGAACCCAAATCGGAGAAGTAAATCTTCATAGGATACCCAAAAAGAAACTGTTGGGTACACCTTCTATCACAGATCCTAAGGCAAGGTCTTTGTTGCTAAGAGTGGATCCTTTCTAGAGAAGGAGTTTCTCTCGAAAGAAGTGAGTGGGAGGAAAGTAGAACTTGATGAGGTAATTGTACCTTCTCCCGAATTGGAAGGTAGTACATCACAGAAACTCATTCCAGTGATTCCTACACAAATTAGAGAGGAAGCTAATGATGATGATCATGAAACTTCAGATCAAGTTTCTGCTGAACTTCGTAGATCAACGAGAGTTCGTTCCGCACCAGAGTGGTACGGCAACCCAGTTCTGGAAGTCATGTTACTAGACCATGATGAACCTACGAACTATGAGGAAGCGATGATGAGCCCAGATTCCGCAAAATGGCTTAAGACCATGAAATCTGAGATGGGATCCATGTATTAGAACAAAGTATGGACTTTGGTTGACTTGCCCGATGATCGGCAAGCCATCGAAAATAAATGGATCTTCAAGAGGAAGACCGACGCAAACGGTAATGTTACTGTTTACAAAGCTCGACTTGTTGCGAAAGGGTTTTGACAAGTTCAAGGAGTTGACTACGATGAGACTTTCTCACCCGTAGCGATGCTTAAGTCTGTCCGAATCATGTTAGTAATTGCCGCATTTTATGAAATCTGGCAAATGGATAACAAAACTGCATTCTTTAATGGATTTATTAAAGAAGACTTGTATATGATGCAACCAGAAGGTTTTGTCAATCCTAAAGGTGCTAACAAAATGTGCAAGCTCCAGCGATCCATCTATGGACTGGTGCAAGCATCTCGGAGTTGGAATATACGCTTTGATAAGTTGATCAAAGCATGTAGATTTATACAGACTTGCGGTGAAGCCTGTATTTACAAGAAGTGAGTGGGAGCACTACAACCTTTCTGATAAGTATATGTGAATGACATATTGTCGATCGGAAATGATGTAGAATTTTCTGGAAAGCATAAAGGAGTGTTTTAAAGGAGTTTTTCAAAAGAAAGACCTTGGTGAAGCTGCTTACATATTGGGCATCAAGATCTATAGAGATAGATCAAGACGCTTGATAAGACTTTCGATGAGTACATACCTTGATAAGATTTTGAAGTAGTTCAAAATGGATCAGTCAAAGAAGGAGTTCTTGCCTGACTTGTAAGGTGTGAAGTTGAGTAAGACTCAAAGCCAGACCACGGCAGAAAAATATAGAGAGAATGAAAGTCATTCCCTATGCCTCAGCCATAGGTTCTACAAAGTATGCCATGCTGTGTACCAAACATGTTGTGTACCTTGCCATGAGTTTGTCAAGGGGGTACAATAGTGATCCAGGAGTAGATCACTGTACAGCGGTCAAAATTATCCTTAGTAACTGGATGACTAAGGAAATGTTTCTCGATTATGGAGGTGATAAAGAGTTCGTCGTAAAGGGTTACGCCGATGCAAGCTTTGACACTAAATCCAGATGACTCTAAGTATCAATCTGGATGCGTATTGAAAGTGGGAGCAATTAGCTAGAGTAGCTCCATGCAGACCATTGTAGACATAGAAATTTGCAAAATACATACGGATCTGAATGTGACAGACCCGTTGACTAAACTTCTCTCACAAGCAAAATATGATCACACCTTATTACTCTTGGGTATTAATCACATAGCGATGTGAACTAGATTATTGACTCTAGTAAACCCTTTGGGTGTTGGTCACATGGCGATGTGAACTATGGGTGTTATTCACATAACGATGTGAACTATAGGTATTAAATCACATGGCGATGTGAGCTAGATTATTGACTCTAGTGCAAGTGGGAGACTGAAGGAAATATGCCCTAGAGGCAATAATAAAGTTGTTATTTTATATTTCCTTATATCATGATAAATGTTTATTATTCATGCTAGAATTGTATTAACCGGAAACTTAATACATGTGTGAATACATAGACAAAACAGAGTGTCCCTAGTATGCCTCTACTAGACTAGCTCATTGATCAAAGATGGTTATGTTTCCTAACCATAGACATGAGTTGTCATTTGATCAACGGGATCACATCATTAGGAGAATGATGTGATGGACAAGACCCATCCGTTAGCATAGCACTATGATCGTTTAGTTTTACTGCTATTGCTTTCTTCATGACTTATACATGTTCCTATGACTATGAGATTATGCAACTCCCGAATACCATAGGAACACCTTGTGTGCTATCAAACGTCACAACGTAACTGGGTGATCATAAAGATGCTCTACAGGTGTCTCCGAAAGTATTCGTGGTGTTGGCATAGATCAAGATTAGGATTTGTCACTCCGAGTGTCGGAGAGGTATCTCTGGGCCCTCTCGGTAACACACATCACAATAAGCCTTGCAAGCAAAAGACTAATGAGTTAGTCACGAGATGATGTGTTACGGAATGAGTAAAGAGACTTGCCGGTAACGAGATTGAACTGGGTATGGAGATACCGACGATTGAATCTCGGGCAAGTAACATACCGATGACAAAAGGAACAACGTATGTTGTTATGCGGTTTTGACCGATAAAAGATCTTCGTAGAATATGTAGGAGCCAATATGAACATCCAGGTTCCGCTATTGGTTATTGACCGGAGATGAGTCTCAGTCATGTCTACATAGTTCTCGAACCCGTAGGGTCCGCACGCTTAAAGTTTGATGACGATCGGTATTATGAGTTTACGAGTTTTGATGTACCGAAGGTAGTTCGGAGTCCCGGATGAGATCACGGACATGCCGAGGAGTCTCGGAATGTCCGAGACATAAAGATTGATATATTGGACGACTATATTCGGACACCGGAAGTGTTCCGGAAAAGTTTCGGATTTAACGGGATTGCCGGAGGGGGTTACCGGAACCCCCTACGAAGGAGGATGGTCCATAGTGGGCCTTATGGAAAAGAGAGATGCAGCCCATAGGGGCTGGCCGGCGCCCCACCTAGGGTTCCTAGTTGGACTAGGATTGGGGGGGCGCCACCTCTCCCTCTTTTCCTTTCCCTCTCTTCCTTCTTTGGTAGTTCCTACTAGGAATAGGATTGCAATCCTATTCCTAGTAGGATTGCACTCCTAGCCGCACCATAGAAGGGCCGGCCAGCCTCCCCCCTTGCTCCTTTATATACGGGGGCAGGGGGGCAGCCAATGACACACACGTTGAATTGTTCCAGCCGTGTGCGGTGCCCCCCTCCACAGAAACACACCTCGGTCATACCGTCGCGGTGCTTAGGCGAAGCCCTGCGCCGGTGAATACATCATATCCGTCACCACGCCGTCGTGCTGACGAAACTCTCCGGTGAAGCTCAACTGGATCAAGAGCTCGTGGGACGTCATCAAGCTGAACGTGTGCTGAACGCGGAGGTGACGCACGTTCGGTGCTTGATCGGTTGAATCGCGAAGAAGTTCGACTACATCAACCGCGTCACTTGACGCTTCCGCTTCCGGTCTACGAGGGTACGTAGACACACTCTTCCCTCTCGTTGCTATGCATCTGGTAGATAGATCTTGCGTGATCGTAGGAAAATTTTAAAATACTACGTTCCCCAACATGTAGGCCAAAAGAAACCTTGCCGGAATGCTTTGCCGGCAAGTGCTCTTGCGCCAATGTGGTGACCACATATGCCTCCATGTATCTCTGCCAACAGCTGTTGTCCGTCTTCTCGGGGAATACACTTCAATTTCACATCGTTGATTCTTCTTCTGTACAGTGTGTTGTCAACAAACTGGTACATACTTGACTGCCGGGCTACTCTTTCCGCTTCTTCTTGCTCTTCGGGAAGTTCTCCTGTTTGTAGGAAACGGACAATCTGCTGTGCCCATGCTGGAGCTTGTGGCTCGACAACAAGGACTAAAGGCACATCTGCTGCTGCGGGAACATCCGCTTCTACGGCGAGAACCTGCGGCTCAGCCGGAGCTTGATGTTCCCCGGCAAGCTTGCCGGCGCAAAACTTGTTGGGAGCGTTTGCTTCAACGGAACAAACCCTGGGGCTTGCCGGAGCAGACTGCTCCTCAACACTCTTGGTGTTGATCTTGGGGACCTTCTTGGCAGCGGCTTCGGGAAGCTCTGTCGGAAAATAGTCGCCAGAAATCAACTTCCTCTTCTTGCTATGTCCAATTGATGGTGTTACGGATGGTTGAGTCAGCTTGAGCACAAAGATCCCTGGTTCCACAGGTAACTTAAGTGCGGCACACTTCGACAGGCCATCTGCAATGTCGTTCTGAGCTCTTGGAACATGTTCCATCTGTAGGCCGTCAAAGTGCTTTTCAAGCTTTCTCACTTCATCAACGTAAGCTTCCATCAACGGACTCTAATAATTCTTGTTCACTTGGCGGACGACAAGCTGCGAGTCACCCCTGACAATGAGCTTCCTGATCCCAAGGTCTGCCGCAATCCTGAGACCGGCAAGCAAACCCTCATACTCTGTAGTATTGTTTGTTGCTTGCTCCTTGGGAAAGTGCATCTGGACTACGTACTTGAGGTGCTCTCCGGTGGGTGCGACAAGCAGCACGCCAGCACCGGCGCCTTGCAGTGAGAAGGCACCATCAAAGTACATCAGCCACTCTTTGCTTGCTTCCTTGACGGGGATGCTCGTTTCTGGAATTTCTTCATCTGGTGTTGGCGTCCACTCTGCTATGAATTCTGCCAATGCTCTGCTTTGGATAGTTGAAGTGCTTTCAAACTTGAGGCCAAAGCTTGACAGTTCTAGTGCCCACTCAACAATCCTGCCTGTTGCTTCTGGATTTTGCAGTATCCTCTTCAGCGGAAAGCGAGTGACAACTGTGATCTCATGTGCTTGAAAGTAATGGCGCAACTTTCTTGAGGCCATGAGGAGGCCGAAAAGCAATTTCTGCACACCAGAGTACCTTGACCTAGCCCCCTGTAGGAGGGAACTGACAAAGTAAGCTGGGCGCTGAACCATTTTCTTCCGTATCTCCTCTTGCGCCTGCGCAGATCCATCTTTGTCGGGACCAGAGCTTGTCGGGGAAGCCCCCTGCTTGTCGCTGGATGCCCCTGTCGCGGTTGCTAGCTCATCATCTGCCTCCCTCTCCGCTACTAACGCAGCACTAACCATTTGATTGGTTGCCGCTAGATACAGCAGCAACTTCTCTTGTGGCTTAGGTGCGACAAGTATTGGAGTGGAGGACAGGTATTTCTTCAAGTCTTGCAGCGCAGCCTCCGCTTTCGGAGTCCATTTCATTGGTCCTGCCTTTTTCAAAATTTTGAAAAACGGCAGGGCGCGCTCAGCAGACTTAGAAATAGACCTGCTGAGAGCAGCCACGCAACCGGCAAGTCTTCGTACATCCTTGACGCGCTTTGGTGCTTCGATCTGCTCAATGGCATTGATCTTGTCGGGATTGGCTTCAATTCCCCTCTGAGACACGAAGAACCCGAGAAGCTTGCCGGAAGGGACTCCAAACACGCACTTCTCGGGGTTGAGCTTGAGCTGGATCTTGCGTAGATTTGCAAAGGTCTCGTCTAAATATTGGATCAGTGTTGCCCTGTCCTTGCTCTTGACCACTATGTCATCCATGTAAGCTTCCACATTTCTGTGAATTTGTGGCTCAAAAGCTGTATGGACTACTCTTGCAAACGTTGAACCAGCATTCTTCAAACCAAAAGGCATCAGTATGAAGCAGTACGTGCCACATGGAGTGATGAATGCGGTCTTCTCCTCATCCTCTTCTGCCATGAAGATCTGATGGTATCCTGAGTATGCATCAAGAAATGAAAGGAAGTCACATCTGGCCGTGGAGTCAACAATCTGGTCAATGCGCGGCAAGGGAAATGGGTCTTTGGGACAAGCTTTATTCACATCGGTGAAGTCGATACAAAGCCTCCATTTCCCGTTTGCCTTACGCACGACTACAAGATTGGCCAACCACGTAGGATGGAGCACTCCTCTGACAAGGCCTGCTGCTTCCAACTTCTTGATTTCTTCTGCGATGAATTCTTGGCGCTCCACTGCTTGTTTCCTGACTTTCTGCTTGACGGGCCGCGCGTGAGGACAGACGGCAAGATGGTGCTTAATTACTTTCCTGGGAACACCGGGGATGTCAGACGGTTGCCACGCAAACATGTCGACGTTCGCCCGCAGGAAAGCAATGAGCGCGCTTTCCTATTTAGGGTCAAGTGTGGCATTGATGGTGAAGGTACCACCAGTGTCGTCCTCCTTGGCGGACACCTTCTTGGTCTCTGGCGAAGCCGCCATCGTCTTCTTACACTTGCCGGTGGAGCTCGATGGTGCGTCCTCGACGGTAGCGCAGCACTCCGAAGAGGTGCGCTTGCCGGAGTGGGCATCAGAACTCTTGCCGGACTTGGTCTTCTTCTTCCCCCCGGGAGCTTCAACGGCAAGTGACTTGCGATCTGTTGCGGCTGCTGCTTCCCGGTAGATCTTGTCGGCGCAGATAAGTGCATCCTTCTTGTTGCCAGGGACATAAATGACACTTATCGGGCCTGGCATCTTCAGCGTGTTGTATGCATAGTGAGAGGCTGCCATGCACTTGGCGAGTGCTGGACGGCCGAGTATCCCACTGTAAGGCAATGGAAAATCGGCAACGTCAAAGGTGAACCTCTCAGTCGCGAAGTTTAGCTCGCCGCCAAATGTCACTAGCAACGTGATCTTCCCCTTCGGCTTGCTCCTTCCCGGGTTGATTCCTTGGAATGTGCCGGTCTCTTCGAGCTCGCTGTCAGGGATCTGGAGTTTCTGGAGTACAGCGGAGGAGATCAGGTTCAAGCCGGCCCCGCCGTCAACTGGCATCTTAGTTACCTTGAGGTTGCGGATAGTTGGTGAAACCAACATCGGCAAGCACCCGACCACAGTTGTGCGATCAGGGTGGTCCTCAATATCAAAGATGATAGGCGTGCTGGACCATTTCAGAAGCTTGCGTGATTCGACAGGTGGTTCTTCCGCATTGACTTCCCGCACCCACTGCTTGAGTTGGCGGTGTGAAGTATGCAGAGAAGCACCGTCGTCAACGCACAAGACTTCTGTGGCTTTCTGGAACTCCTGCTCACTGGTCTCGACATCATCCATGTCTTCGTCGTCGTCGTCATCTTTATCCTTGTCACGGCCGCGGGGAGGTCTGTCTCCTTGCCGCTGCTTGGCCTTGCCGCGGCGTCCTCCCCGGCCTGGGCGCTTCGTGCCGGATCCTCCACCACCTTCTTGGGCCTTCTCCTTGTCACGCCGCTCGTACTCAGCCTTTTGCTGCTCAACAAGCTGCTCGACTCTCTTGCAGTTCTGGAGTTCATGGCCCTTGGTGTGGTGGATCTTGCAGTATTGCTTGTCGGTGTCGTCCTGCTTGTCGGCGGCCGCTACAGCCTGACAGTTGGTGCATGCGGCTGTCTCCTTGCCAGAGCTACCAACTTTGGCTTTCACGGCGCCACCTTGGTTGCCGGACTGCTCAACGACTAGTACATCTTTGTTTTTCTTTTTCCTGTTGTTCCGCCGCTGGTTTTTCTTTGCCAGGGCAGCATCCTCACTGTCAGATCCTCCTGCTCCTGTATCTTCTCCGGGGAGTTTCCTCCCTTCCTCAGCACGTGCGCACTTGTCGGCCAGGGCGTACAGCTCACTGATGTCCCTGATCTTGCACATCGCCATCTCCTCCCTCATCCTGCGGTTACGCACGTTCTGATGGAACGCGCTGATAACTGCTGCAGGGTGGACATCTGGGATGTTGTGCTGTACATGGCTGAACCTCTGGATATACTTGCGCAGGGGCTCTCCTTCCTTCTGGGCAAGCAGATGAAGGTCACTTTCTTGGCCATGAGGTTTGTGGCCGCCTGTAAAGGCGCCAACAAACTGATGGCATATGTCTGCCCAGGAGGATATGGAGTTGTCCGGCAAGTGCATGAGCCAGGACCTGACGTTGGGCTTGAGTACCAGCGGGAAGTAGTTGGGAAGGATCTTGTCGTCCCGCCCCCCGGCAGCTTGCACCGCGATGGTGTAGATGATGAGGAACTCCGATGGATGCGTCTTGTCGTCGTACTTCTCCGGTACGTCTGGTTTGAAATTCTTCATGCAGGGCCACTGGACTTGCCGCAGCTCACGAGTAAACGCAGGACAACCTACCGCGTACGGCAAGTCGCCTGGTTCCCCTGGCGCATGCATGTCGACAGCGGGCCCAACGCGCTGGTCTGATTGACGCCGTGCTTCTCTTCGGCGCTCGATACGAGTACGAGCGTCTTCTTGCTGTCGTTCGTGAAGAACTTGGCGCTGATCGCGACGAGCTCGTGGATCTGACGATGCGGTGGAGTCGCTGTCGAGGTGGATCCGGCGAGTCGGCGATTTTGGCCTTCGGGGCGGAGAGTGCACGGTGGTTGTACCCCCACCGGTTTTGTCGCCATCGGCCCATGCCTGGCTGACTTGCCGCGGCTGCGATGTACTCGGCTGCCGTGGAGTGTCGCCGTTGGCGAAGGCGATGAGACTCTGAATGGTGGCCCTCCAGTCGTCGGCCTTGTCTGCCGTTGGAGGGTAGTCTAGGAGTACTTGAGCTCGTGCCAGAGCTTCTGCTGGAGTGGCGGGTAGCGGTGGCGAACGGTGCGAGGAGCGGGATATGCTCGGACTTCTAACTACATTAGAAGGAGCAGTATCCCGTCCAGGCGACCGTGCCTTGCTCGTGCCGGCATGTTGGCGTGCATGCTGGTCTTGAGCATCCCGAGATCCACCAGCTCGATCTTGGTCCAGCAAGCGTATGGTACCGTGAGTACCATGACGCTGCCGGTCCCGCGCCTCCTGAGATGGGCGCGGTGCATGTACGGATGCCGAGGTCTTGGAGTGCGCCCGGTCGTTGTGGGAGTCGACTACGCCGCCGATGGGCAGCGCAGCTTTGTCCTTGGACTTGGCGGCACCGTGAGCTCCCTCGTCGGCGCCCGTTCTTCCGCCGGCGTCTACTCCACCAGCCGTTGGCTCCGGCGGTGGTGGGTTCGACGTGGACGGAACAGCTGCCTCCGAAGCCTTCTTCTTCGGCGGCATGTCGATGATGATGATGATGATCTAGCTCGTGTGGACGCCGGATCAGGTTCACACAACCTCGACGCACCCCTACCTGGCGCGCCAAAGATGTCGGGGAAACTGATCCACCCACGAACACCTATGGGGACGGAGACCCTTTCGGTACGGCAGGGGGCGGAGATCGCACGAAGAGCAGATCGAGGCGAGGCGCACGAGCAGTTTACCCAGGTTCGGGCCGCACGGAAGCGTAAAACCCTACTCCTGCTTTATGGTTTGTATTGAGTTCTCGCTCGGGAGCGCTGAGAGCTACAGTACACTTCAGAAGCTAACGAAACCGAGCGTGAGAGTGTTCGAACCCCCCTCTACGTTGCGCATGGGCCTCCTTTTATATGCTCAAGGGGTCACCAACAGGTGGCAACGCAGACGAGGGCAAAAATGGGAAAGTATTGCGGTTGGTACAACTACCTGTACAGTGTTCCATACCTAACCCTGACGGCAGGGGACAAGGGCATTAAATGCCCATCGCCGTCGCCCAAACAGTGCAAAAAGGGGCCGTCAGGGGCGCCACCATCCGCCACGATGGCAATCTTGTCAGCGCCGCTTGCCACCGCGCACCCCTGGCTGCACAGCCTCCCGCCACGTACACTTGGGAGGGTCCCAGAGCGACACGTGGATGGATGCGCTGGAGCGCGGGTACAGGGTGGTAGCTTGCCGCGGCAAGCGCCTTGCCGCGGTCGTTGTCTTGTCGCGTTCGGGAGCTTGTCGCTCACCGGGCCTTGCCGGGACGCGTGGCACGTCGCGGCAAGTTCCTTGAGATGCCTTGAGTGGCCTTCCCGGCAAGCTCCTCTTGCCGGGGTCTTGTCTTCTTGGCTTGAATACTTTGTTCTTTAATGGCTCCAAAGAAACCACAGAGGACTTTGGCGGTCACCCGGCAAGCCTTGCCGCGGGGCGCTGCGACTGCCCGTGCACAAGTTCGGGATACTAGGGTACCCCTACTCTAGTACACCGACAGTAGGATTGCAAAGTACAAAGCAGAAACGAAAAGCAAAATGAAAGAAAGTCACCTCATATTTATCTTTCATCATGTTGATTAAGCCGGCTTCATAGTCGCGGCTGGTGAAGAGCCGGTTCAGATACCCAGAATGGAGTTCCTGGGCACTCAGGTGAGCATAACTTGACAAATCTGTGCTCCACTTGCCTTTATCTTATTGAAGTTTTTCTTCCTTGGCAGTATGCTTAGCCAAGGCAACAGGCTCTGTGGGAGCAGAGAATCCTATACCAGTTATTTCAACGTCCGCCGTTGAGGTGGCCGTTGGCTGAAGGGGATCAGCAATGCGCACCGGACTGACGGGAGCTGGGCTAGCCCGAGGAGGACTAACCCGGACAGGGCTTGCCGGTTCAGCTGTGTTCTCCATATCATTGCCCCCCGGAGCAGCAAGATCTTCATGATTCATAGGAGCGGGGTCATCAAACTGAGCTTCAACGTTGTCCTCTGGAGGGTTGGCCGCTTCAGGATCCTCGGCCGGTTCAGCAGTGGTGGTTTCGGCAGCCGGTTTATTTAATTTCGCCTTTTTACTAGGCTTGGGCATACTGATAAAGAGTAAAAGAGCAATGAGAAATCACAAAGTCAAAACGGAAAGGTAAACCGGACGTTTGAAAGGGTAACTTACCCAGGAACGGTCTTAAGCACCGGGATCTGAGTGGCAGTAGACTCGCCGGAAGAAGACAGAGGAGCCTCTTGATAGTTGGGATCAGACGGTTTAAGAGGTTTGCGAATAAGGCCTGCTTTTGGATGAAGAAGGTTGGAGTGAGCAAAACCTCTGAGCGGCGTCTGCGAGCTGGCGTGAGGGGTATCCCGGACGATTCAATCACATGACCGCTATGGCGCGTGGTCCGGCGAGCTTCATGCTGCTGTTTCTTCAAAATAAAGTTGGGATCCAATTGAGCGTAAGGGTGAGAAAATGGATATTTCCGGGATACCTGTCGTATCTTGGGTGGCAATGGTTCTGAATCAGATGAGAGAGAAATTACCTCAACTCCCTCCGCTTTACTTCCCTCCGCCAGGTCCTGAGAAAAGGCATCATTAACATAAATTCAGACAAAGGGAGATCAAAGGACATAAGAGGCAAGCAGTACCTCAGAAGCCGGATCATCTTCTTCAGGGTTTGAACCGGAAGCAACAACAGCTTTCTTCTTCTTCACGGCAAAGGTTTTCTTGCGTGTTGGTTTTGCCGGTTTATCTTGAGCTTTCTTCTTCCAAAAAGGATTGTTGGCCTGCATAAAGGAATCATAACATGTTGAAGACAACTGATGTGAACGGATTAAAGTGGAAAGAAATAGACAGAAGAGTCTTACCGGTGGTGGTTGGTTATCTGTGTAGAAGGGAGCTAAACCGATCCGGCTGCAGTCTTCCAGAGGGATATTCAGCATCTTCTTTGCGGATTCAGTAACTTCATTGTCAGGAAGTACTATTTTTGTGTGATGCTGAGGGTCTTCCGGTTTACCAGTATATTCACACATTAAGCCTGAGCGCCGGCTTAATGGAAGAATGCTCCAAGAGAGCCAGCATCGAACAAAATCAACCCCAGTTAAACCGTTAGCCACGAAGGCCCTGAGTTTGGAAAGTTGAGGGGCATATCGAGCCCGGTCTTGGGCGCTTAGACGCTGCGGCAAAGGGTGAGTTGACTCCAGACGGTAAGCGCGATAACCCGGCAGTGGGTTTTCTCCTTCTGGCGAAGCGTCTTTGCAGTAGAACCATGTCTGGTTCCAATCCTTAGGGTGGCTGTGAAGAGTGGCATGAGGAAAACTGACGCCCTTCCTTTTCTGGATGCTGACACCGCCAAGCTCAGTATGAGGCCCATCAGAAAACTCAGTCCGGCGGTTCAGGTGGAAGATATCCCGGAACAGATCCACTCATGGCTCCTCTTGAAGGTAGGCTTCCGAGAAGACTTGGAAGTTGCAGATGTTCGATACAGAATTCGGGCCTATATCTTGTGGGTGGAGTTGAAAAGCGGCTAACACATCACGGAAGAACTTTGAACCGGGAGGGCTAAAACCCCGGGCCAGATGATCATAGAAGACTATGATTTCTCCCTCCTTAGGCTCAGGAGGACACTCGTTTTCAGGGGCCCGCCAGTGCAGAACCTCTTTAGAGCCCAGAACACCAATGGAGGCCGCCTCTACTAAATCGTCTTCCGTAATCCGGGACGGAACCCAGTTGCAGGCAACAAATTGTTTCGCTGTGGAAGCCATTTCTCCAAGAAAGGAACACTGGAAAATATAATACAAGACCCGGTTTACCAACAGCTAGATATAAACCGGCGTATTCTATGAAGATATGGATTTAATTGTCAGTTTAAACAAGGGACTAATGGTATCTACTGATCCGGAAGCAAGTATAAGCGAGACATCTACCGGTTTGTGACAATAAAGGAGAAAGTTAAACCGTCAATTATGAAACGTAGGTTTAAATCTAAACCGTCAGGGCAAGCGTATGACGCACAAGTTATGACTAAACCGGCAATATAAGCGGACAAGCTGCAGATCTAAAGTGTGGGAAACAGCTTTTACATGAAGCAGAGGTAAAATATGGATCTACAGCACAGGAAAAGACAGAACAATACAAGTCATATTTAGTAAAGGCAGCAGAAGTTCTCTACAGATTCAATCTAAACTAGCAGTGCTGGAGAAGCTAAAGTATAACGATGGAGCGGAAGTGCACGAATGAGGGTCGCACCTGACAAGTTTTATATCTACAGCTAAAACTAACCTACGGCGATGAACTACGAAGAAACGAGGGTTCACGGCAAGCTACAGAAGAAACCCTAGAACTGAGATCTATGGGGAAGAAGATAGCGTACCCGAGGAAGCAGAGGACAGCGGCGAGGTTTCTGGACGCGTTCAGGTCAATAAGCGGCCGGGCTTGTGGACGACGGCGAGCTCGAAGAGCAGCGGCGGAGGTTCGAGCGCTGGAGACGGAGGAAGAAGAAGCGGAAGGGGAAAAGAGATGGGCCTCGGCTGTATTTATAGGCCGAAGAGATAAAACGGCAAGCGCGGGAATTGAGGAGGCCAGAAATCGGATATAGATTGAGCTGTCGCCTCGATCTTTTGTGTGGCAATAAAGAAAGGTAACAAACAGATGCGGGCGTTAAATGCGCAGATGATGTCACGACAGATTGAAGCGATTTCAGGAGATGACGTCATGGGCGGTTTTTGGAGCATACAAGAGTTGCAGAAAGGAAATTCGTACAAGGCTTTGAAGATTGACATGAACAAGTTCAAATCAATCTAGGGCCTAATGTCAGGGATATTACTAGCAGGTATAAACCGGCTAGGAAGGTCCGGATTATCCTGGTAAAGTTATATTATCAGAAGCCCAGTAGAGTATGTTACAGGAGGTTATTGCCTGTAGAGGTTTAGGGCCCATGTATAAGTCCCACGATCTATAAACCGTCGTACCATGTAACTTGGGATGTAAGATAGAAAGAGTAGAGACCGAGGCGGACACGTTTATGAGCCGGCCTCGTGACTCTGTAAACCGGACCGGGCGTCGCCTCCTATATAAAGGGACGACCAGGCGACGGTTCAGAACAAGAAACAACAGCTCGAGACACAGGTAAAGAGGATTCGCTCCCTGGTCATCGAAGCCCAAGCAATACCACACCAAACTAGATGTAGGCTTTTACCTTCATTGAAGGGGCCGAACTAGTATAAACTCCATGCATCCTTCGTCCGCTTTAACCCCTTTAAGCTAACCCGAGCGATGACCTCAGGACTAAGTCCTGTAAACCGGACATCTGCCATGCTAAATCCATGACACCCTAGTTTATATTTACGTGCTCTTTATATTCTTGCAAACCTATCCCACAAAAACTACAAACTACTTCTAGTTTCATACTTGTTCTAGGTAAAGTAAACGTCAAGCGTGCGTAGAGTTGTATCGGTGGTCGATATAACTTGAGGGAATATTTGTTATACCTTTAGCTCCTCATTGGGTTCGACACTCTTACTTATCGAAGAGGCTACAACTGATCCCCTACACTTGTGGGTTATCAGTTAGTTCCATTCAAATCATGAAAATTAGAGTCCAAAACACGGGCAAAAGAGTTTGCAAAGTAGATACGATGGAGATGTATCAACCCCCCCCCCCCAAGCTTAACCCATTGCTTGTCCTCAGGCAATTCAATTGACAAACTGAAAGTGAGAAAGAATTTTTTTTATAAACTCTGTTTGATCTTGTTGTTGGAAAATGTCTAGCCGATGTTCAGGTTTTCAGAAAAGATTATGAACTTACCATACTCACAATAACATTTAGGCTCACATTTACTCATATCAATGGCATAATCAACTAGCGAGGAATAATAAGATATCTCGGATGACAACACTTTATCAAAACAATCATGATACAATATGATATAATGGTAACTCGCTAGCCCTTTCTGACACCGCAAAACGTAAATGCAGAGCACCTCTAAAGATCAAGGACTGACTCGACATTGTAATTCATGGCAAAAGAGATGGAGTCACACTCATACTCAACATCAACTAAAAACAAAGCATATAAATGAAAATAGTGCTCTTCGGTTGGTGCTTTAATGAGAAGATGATGACTCAACAATATAAGTTAATAGATAGGCCATTCGCATAGGGAAGAATGGGTTTGAATAGGTGCCCGAGCTCAAAGCTTGTTGAAACAGAGATGCATATAATTTTGAGCTATATGCTTTCATTGTCAATGCAACAACCAAGAGTTTTCAATATATTCCATGCTAAATACATTATAGGCGGTTCCCAAGCAGAGTGGTAAAAAATTTACTCGCCCGCCACCATCAAACACACTCCACGACTAGCCGAATTCATGGGTGCCGTCCATACCAACAACAGTCCAGTAGTTTTGTTTAATTATGATACTTTTATTTTTATTATAGGACTAGACATACCAATTACCAGCCATTTTCTCATGAATGACAAGCAGATAACCACTCATCGTGAGAATAACCCACCTAGCATGGAAGATACTGACAACCCCAGTTGCTACATGAGCAATTCGGGCATACAAAATAGATTATTATTTTAAGGTTTAGAGTTTGGCACATGCAAATTTACTTGGAACGACAGGTAAATACGGCATATAGGTAGGTATGGTGGACTCATATGGAACAACTTTGGTTTTATGGAAGTGGATGGACAAGAAGTATTCCCGCTTAGTACAAGTGAATGCTAGCAAATAGATTTAGGAGCGACCAACTAGAGAGCGACAACTGTCATAAACATGCATTGAGGTTAATCAACATTGAATGCAAGCATGAGTAGGACATAAATCCCCATGAATATCAATATCGTGGAGGCTATGTTGATTTTGATTCAACTACAGTCATGAACATGCTGTGGGGACCCCGACTTGGAAGTCGAGATCACCGAATGCACGTGTACAGTGATCCCAGAGATCAATGCTCACTGAACACACAGAAGCTGAAATAACAAGAGTCTTACATCCATACAGATAGTCTTACACGAATTAAGGCCATTATGGCCAAGTCTTACATAGATAGAGCCTCACGGGCTGAATAGCAAATAACTCAAGTAGCGGAAGTCTTCGATAAACGGGTAGAACCCATGCCATCTGCCTTAACCCTACAGGCATTCTGACTGGGATAGCGTCCTAGTTCGCATGATCGTCTCCAAAGAATTCTTCCTCATATTCTTGCTCTTCCATGCTTGGCCAATTAAATAACCAGTGGCAAGCCAATGAGTACTTTGAATGTACTCGCAAGCAACCCACGATGTGGTTCAAGTAACAATGCAATTGAATACTAATGAACAATCTAGCAGGAGGCTAGAACAATATGCTATCATCAAGTTATGCATCAATGACCTCGCGTAACCTCGAGAACAGGTTACCGACATCAACATGAATATGATTCATCTCATCGAGTCAAGTCACCTCCTTGACTCACACACACGCATGGTTTCACAAACATTGGACGTAGCCCAAGAGCGGTTACCCAACTGTCCATGACCGTGGACACGGCTATTCGAATAGTTTGACACTCTGCAGAGGTTGTACACTTTACCCACAAGATCCGGGGAACTTCCGTGTCATCCACGACCCGCGGTACCTCAAGTACCCGGGGTAAGCACCCGGTCATTACCTTTCCTTAGACGACACTAACATAGAGTCCACTCGTTGGCACACGGCCTTTGGGTACAAACAATAGATCACGGGACTTGCCCTAATTCAATGTCACGCGTACCCGAAGGGACCAACGGTGTGTCCGGTGCCCTGTAAAAACAGTCATGGCCGTCTATCCAAGCACGACCCCGTCCCGGGAAAGACCTCAAGTCTTCCCGTCACTAGTAATGCGGGCACCATGCTAGTATCGACCTAAGTAATCAATAAAGCCCCGTCCCATAAGGGGTAGTGTGGTTGCACATGTATGGTTGGAATAACGGTCGCAACTTCAACCAATCCGTTTGAAAAACACACACACTTGCCTTGGCACACCACTTCGTCATCAAGTGGTCACCCAACTCATCATCATCATCACCCTCGGGCATAAATGGCACCCGACGGGGTTTTATGCAAAGACTCCAACCATGAAGGTTTATGTCACACATGCATCACTTTCCACAACTACTAACCATATGCAAGTCATCTAGCACATAACAAGATCAAGATCATGTCATGTATCATATAAGCATCATGACCACCTATTGCATGTTCTCTAGCTTTAGCAAGATCAACAATAAAGCATGCATCATGTGGTGGTTCATCTAGGTTACCATCGTAACCCTAATCATCATGCATCGGAAACAAACAGGTTCCGAAGAACAAGTGTATCATGGTCAAAGGGCTGCTTGCCTGGGTTGGCTTGGTCTTCAAAGTCTTCAAGTCCTTCTCATTCTTCTTCCACAGCAACTTCGTCAAATACGGGATCTATACGTCGCATAATAACCACGGGAAAATAAGAATACAAATAAAACAGAAAAACCAAAGTGCTCAGAAAAATGTCAACTCATTTTTGTAAAATACTAGAGGGTTTTCTAAGATGGGGAAAAATCTGAGTTGGATTTTTGGAGTTACAGAATAGGATATATTGATTTTTGAACAGGAGTTATACTGCTCAAATTTGAATTTAAATTTGAACAGTACAGAAAAGTTTCATGGATTTGAGTGAAAGTGGTACCATTAAATAGGTTGGAATATTACAAGATTTTTGGAGTTGGAAATATTTAATTTGGATCAATATTCTTTTCTGCATAAATGTTTAAAACAATAACAGAAAAGAAAAAGAGAAAAAGGGTCCTGTGCACTGGGCCAGAAGAGGCCACAGTGCACGGCCCAGACGGACTGGCCCAGCCGCACGGAGCCAGCGCGCGCGCACGTCAGGTTTCAAACCTGACGGGCGGGGCCCGTGGGTCAGCGGCACAGAGGAGGGGAGAGAGGTGGGGGGATGACAGGCGGGGCCCGCCTGTCATCTCTAACCCCTCGGTCATGGCGGCGGCGAGCTCACCGGCGACGATTCCGGCCACGACGACGGCAACGGAGGGCAGAGTTGAGCTCAGCGTCGTGTCGCGGTTGTAGTGGTGGTGGTGTGGCACGGAGGGGATGTCTGGTTCACCGGCGGCGAGGTGCGACGGCGGAGGCTCGTCGGAGGACGGTGGTCGAGGTCGTTCCCGACTGCAAATGGAGGGGGAAAGAGATGGGAAAGGGTCAGTGAGGTGCGGCAGCTCCGAAATGAGTGGAAGGAGAGGCAGGGGAGGCTTGTACCTCGAGATCGCCGGCGGCCCGACGCGGCGGAGCTCCGGTCGATCCCGAGCACTGGGGCGTCCCGGGGTCGAACTGAGGGTGCAGGAGGGATCGGTGGAGTGGTGTGAGGCTTGTGGTGGTGTTGGAGAAGCTCGGGGAGGCCTATTTATAGGGGCTCGACGAGGACCCGTGGTCCAGTGCGCCGGCGAGCTCATCGGCGAGGCTACAGCGCACGGGAGGCTTGGGGAATGGGTCTGTGGAGCTCCTGGACGAGCTCCACGTCCGGCTGAGGTAAGAGGAGGAGCGGGGGAGCGACAGAGAGGTGCGCGCGTGCGAGACAGAGGAGTGGCTGCCGCGGGCGGCCAGCGCGCGTGCGACGGCGGCTATTGGAGGGCGCAGGAGGAGGGGGGACAGCGCCGGGGAGGTCGCGGACGTCGAGACGCCTCGACTGGCGCGAGGGGGAGGCCCGAGGCTGTCGGGGATCGACGATTGGTTGGAGCCAGCGTGCGAGATGCACTGTTCACGCGCTCTGGAGCGTGCGTATGACCGGCATCAGCGTGCTCTCGCCGGTTTGGCCCGTCCCACCGTGTCCAACAGTGTCTGGGGCGTAGAGGAAGGAGTAAAGAATTTCCCTGAGGCCTTGGATGCTCCGGGGTTGCAGAGAGAGAGGGGGAGGGCTGGTAACAAGGTGAAAGTTGGCTGTACATCAAGGTAAAGCTGAGGTTTCACCCCTCAATCATGGAGCTGAGGTGCTGGGGGAGTTACTGGAGGTGGCTGGTAACTCAATGAGCCTGTGGTAAGAAGTTGAGGCTATGGAGAAAAGTGAAAGTGGTCAAGTTGGAGGTTTTAGAATTTCTGCAGAAGGTGTTTGATCTGTGTTTGATCAAGTAAATGAGGTCCACTTGACATGGCACTTGACAGGGTTGAAAGACATGAGAAAATAGGGTGCTTCACCAGTTTTGGGCTTATTTGAAGAAACTAGCCAATGTAACTTTGGTGAACCCTAGAAATCAACAGAAACAGTTTCATCTTGATTGAGTCAAGCTAATCATCTCCCCTTGATGCACCACTTGGTGTAGCATCATCATTTGGGGTATTGATCATGCTCACAAAGTTTGAGGCTCCAGATAAAAAGTTGGTAATGTAAAGTTGTTCAAATTTGCATTTGAACAGAAAGGGTTTTGAGGTGATCTGATCAAGTTGCTCTACTCAAATTCTTGTGCCATCTGGTCTAGGTGCCTTATTAGGTCATTCTAGCATGTGCACCAAGTTTGAGAGCATTTGGACAAGTTTGGCAATGTAAAGTTGCTCAAACTTCAAATATGGACAGAATGGTTATGAAGGGGTTTGAGGAGGTTTTCTTGCTTCCCAAGGCATGGGACTTGGCAAGATTATCAAATATGTCATAAATGACATGATAGAATTTCCCTGGAATTTTTGGAGAAAGTTTCCCTTGTAAATATTTCAAAAGCTTGAAATGTCTAGAAAGGGTTTTAGAGGGTTTAGCCCATTATTTTGAACATGACCAAGTGTTGAAACTCTTATATATGGACAATATATGTCCTATTAGTCTCTCTGAATTTTGGCAAATATTTTTGAAATAGTTAAATAATTTTCTCCTATTAAAGACCATTTCTGGCCTTAAGAAAAAGCTTTTAAATAAAATAGGAAAATAACTTTTAAAATTATACCTTTGTGGTTTCTGGGAGTCCTATGACTACTAGGCCTCAAATAAACCTTTTGAAATAATTTTCACACCCTTAATCAAGTACTTGCAGTGCAAATCTCAATTCAGGGGTTTTGGGAAAACTAATTTTATAAAATACTTTTTGGCCAAATTAATTTTGTAAGAAAATACTATACTGCTATATATCACTTGGCATGATCATTGGGCAGAAGTTTTGGATAAGGAGATGAAATCTTCAAGAGATCATAGTTGACTTTAATGAGCACATGAAAAAGCAAATGAAGAAAACTCAATTCCAAATAAAAGCCAAATGATGCTAAAAAAATTTGCTGGTCCAAATTTTTATGCTTCAAAGATACAAATAACATGTTACAAAATGCAGGGTGTGACAGACCTACCCCCCTTACAAGAATCTCGTCCCCGAGATTCCTAAACTAGGGCTTAAAAGAGATCGGGAAACTCGGATCTAAGATAGTCTTCTCGTTCCCAGGTTGCTTCTGCTTCGGTGTGGTTGCTCCACTGGACCTTGAAGTACTTGATGGTACGGCTCCGCGTACGTCGTTCTGCTTCGTCCAGAATACGGATAGGCTTCTCGCGGTAGGTCAAATCAGGCTGCAGATCAATGGCTTGGTGATCCACATCCTTGTAGAGACTGGGCTTGTCTGGAACCTGGAGACATTTCCGGAGTTGTGACACATGGAACACATTGTGCACATCGGATAGCTCATGTGGTAGTTCCAACTGATAAGCCACTTCTCCTCGTCGGTCGGTGATCTTGAAAGGGCCAATGAACCTTGGCGCGAGCTTCCCCTTGACGTGGAAACGCTTGGTTCCCTTCAGAGCAGTTACCCGCAGGTACACATGATCTCCGACACGGAAACTCATGTCTCGGTGTCGAGTGTCAGCATAACTCTTCTGCCTTGACTTGGCTGCCTTTAATCGCTCTCTGACTAGTTGGACTTGCTCTTCTGCTGCACGGAGAATATCCGGTCCAAAGACTAGTCCTTCTCCAGTCTCTGACCAATTGAGGGGTGTGCGGCATCTGTGTCCGTACAACACCTCAAATGGTGCCATCTAAAGGCTTGACTGGTAACTGTTGTTATAGGAGAACTCGGCAAAAGGGAGACAGTCTTCCCACTTGGCTCCATATGCCAGGACACAGGCTCGGAGCATGTCTTCGAGAATCTGATTGACTCGCTCAGTTTGACCTCCGGTCTGTGGGTGGAAAGCTGTGCTGAATGACAATTTGGTTCCCAAGGCTTCTTGGAATCTCTTCCAGAACCTTGAAGTGAACTGGGTGCCTCGATCTGACACAATCTCCTTGGGAACACCATGAAGACTTACGATTCGGTTGATATAGAGAGTTGCCAACTGGTTGCCTGAGTAGGTAGTCTTGACAGGAATGAAATGAGCCACCTTGGTCAAATGATCGACTATGACCCAGATAGAGTCATGTCCTCTATTCGACCTTGGTAATCCAGTGATGAAGTCCATTCCGACTTTATCCCACTTCCACTCAGGGACCTTGAGTGGTTGAAGCAATCCAGCGGGTCGCTGATATTCAGCCTTGACCTTTTGGCACACATCACACTTTGCAACATAGGTTGCAATCTCTCTCTTCATACCGTGCCACCAGAATCGTGCCTTCAAGTCTTGGGACATCTTGGTTCCTCTGGGGTGGATGGAATACGGGGTGTCGTGGGCTTCTTGCAGAATCAGCGTCTTCAGCTCGGTGTTGTTTGGTACACAGAGGCGACCTTTGTACCAAACAATCCCGTGCTCGTCTTCGGAGAATCCTGGGGCCTTGCCCAGCTTCATCTTCTTCTGGATACCTTCGATGCTTGTGTGTCCATCTTGAGCCTTCTTGACGTCGTCCAGCAGGGTCGGTCTGACTTCCAAATGATCCAGAAATCCGGGGGTGACCAATTCCAAACTGAATTGTTCGATCTCCTTAAACAAGGCAGGCTGCCTTTCTTGAATAATGACATTCAAAGAGCAAGCCTTCCTGCTTAAGGCATCGGCCACCACGTTAGCCTTCCCAGGGTGATACTGAACACTGAGGTCATAATCCTTGATGAGTTCCAACCATCTCCGCTGCCTCATGTTCAACTCTTTTTGGGTGAAAATATACTTCAGACTTTTATGGTCTGTGTAAATCTCACACCTTTTCCCTAGGAGGTAATGCCGCCATGCCTTCAAGGCGTGAACTACTGCCGCTAGCTCAAGATCGTGAGTAGCGTAGTTCTCCTCATGGGGTCGTAGCTGCCTGGAGAGGTATGCTATGACGCGGCCTTCTTGCATCAGAACGCTTCCCAATCCGGTTCGAGAGGCATCACAATATATCACGAACTCCTTGTGAATATCCGGTGTTGCCAGAACTGGGGCGGTGGTCAATATCTTCTTGAGCTCTTGGAATCTCTCTTCGCATTTCGGCGTCCACTCGAACTTCTTGTCCTTCTTGAGGAGCTGAGTCATTGGTCGTGCAATGCTAGAGAATCCTTCCACGAACTTGCGGTAATAGCCCGCTAATCCGAGGAAGCTTCTGTCTTCCTTGACGGTCGTTGGAGATTGCCATTGGGTCACAGCTTCGATTTTTGCAGGATCAACAGATAATCCTTCCTCGGTCAAGACATGACCTAAGAATCCAACTTTGTGTAGCCAGAACTCACACTTGCTGAATATGGCATACAGTTGGTGCTCACGAAGCTTGTCTAGGACCATTCTCAGATGTTGCTCATGCTCTTCCTCCGACTTCGAGAACACAAGGATGTCATCAATGAAGACAACAACGAACTTGTCCAAATATTCCATGAAGACTTTATTCATGAGATACATGAAGTAAGCTGGGGCATTGGTTAACCCAAAAGACATGACCGTGCACTCGTACAGGCCATATCTGGTTACGAATGCCGTCTTCGGAATATCTTGGGGTCTGATCTTCAGCTGGTAATACCCAGATCTGAGGTTGATCTTGGACAATACCTTGGCTCCGCTGAGTTGATCAAACAGATCTTCGATCTTGGGAAGTGGGTACTTGTTCTTGATTGTAACTTCATTGAGGGAATGATAGTCAATGCATAAGCGGATGGTACCGTCCCTCTTTGCCACAAACAGAACAGGAGATCCCCAAGGGGAGGCACTCGGGCGGATAAATCCCTTCCTTAGCTGCTCTTCTAGCTGCTTCTTCAACTCGGCTAATTCTTCCGTTCCCATTCTATAAGGCTTCTTATAGATGGGTCCTGCTCCGGGCACGAGCTCGATGATGAACTTAATGTCACGGTCAGGGGGCATTCCCGGTAGTTCATCCGGAAAGACATCAGGATACTCACATACCACCGGTACTTGGTCTAGCCCAACTTTAGACAGACAGTTGACTTTAGCGGCTTGAGCGGAAGAGGAGTTGGGGGCAAACTTGACTTCTACTCCTTGGTCATTGGTCACAGTGACTGTCCGATTGGCACAGTCTAACAAGCCTTGGTGCTTGCTGAGCCAATTCATACCTAGGATCACATCCAAGCCTTGCGATCTCAGGACAATAAGGTCTGCTAGGAAGTCTACACCGTTAATGGTAATACTGACTCCTTTACAGCCTATCTTGGCCCTCATCTCGGCTCCGGGGGTTTGTACCACCATAGGGTTATTCAGGGGTGTAGGGGTCATGCCACTTTTTAATGCAAATCTTTGAGTGACAAATGAATGCGTTGCTCCAGAATCAAACAAGACAGTTGCAGGTGCTGAGTTGACAAGGAACGTACCCAGCACGACGTCCGGGTCTTCCTGGGCTTCTTCAGTAGTGACGTGATTCACACGCCCCTTCCCATAGTTCGGTGGATTGCGAGGAGCTGGGTTCCTTGGTGGCATTCCACGGCCTTGTCCCTGGTTCTGCGCATTGGGGCGCGGGGCATCAGGCTTCTTGTTGGGGCACACCCTGGAGATGTGTCCGGGCTGACCACACCCAAAACAAGTGACTTGATTTGGAGTGTTGATCTTGTTGCCACCACTGGTATTGGGGTTGAAAGCTGGCCTGGGGTTGGCATACTGCTGAGGCTGAGGATTTGCACGAGGTGCAGGAGCTCTTGGCTGCTGATAGGTTGGCTTGGCCGGGGCTGACTGCCACGGACGAGGCTTCTGGTTGCTGGAACTTCCCTTACTGACCAACTTGCGCTTGCGAGTGTCTTCCAAAGCACGCCGCTTGTCTTCAAGCATAAGTGCCTTGTTCACCAGGTCAGGGAAATACGGGCAGTCACACACGACAAGCGAGTATTGCAGAGTCTGATTAAGGCCTTCCATGAAGCGCTCCCTTTTGGCAGCATCAGTGCTGACATCCTCAGGGGCATACCTTGACAGAATACTGAACTTCTGCATGTACTCCTTGACAGTGCCACTTCCTTGCTTCAGGGCTCGGAACTCACGCTTTTTGATAGCCATGACTCCAGAGGGAATGTGGGCCTTGCGGAATTCTGCCTTGAAGTTCACCCAAGTGATGTCTTGTTCAGCATGCATGACCTTGAATCCATCCCACCAAGCTCTTGCGGTTCCCCCAAGGCAGTGGGCTGCATAAGCCACTTTCTCGCGGTCTTCGGTGCATCCGACTAGTTCCAGGATTTCCTCAATGGAACGGACCCAGTCATCTACATCCAGGGGTTCAGCAGTCTCGATGAAGGTTGGCGGTGCATGCTTCTT
The DNA here is from genome assembly GCA_902687465.1 of Secale cereale. NCBI lineage: Eukaryota > Viridiplantae > Streptophyta > Magnoliopsida > Poales > Poaceae > Secale > Secale cereale. The sequence goes on from LR738715.1 coordinate 327,635,767, forward strand.
GAACTCTGCCAACGTGGAACGTCCATTGCCATTCCCCGCCGGCTGGCGGTTGTTGGCGACAGCTTGAGCAATCAGCTGGAGAGCTGTAGTGTTGGCTTGGCGTTCCTCTCGGAAAGCTTGGAGAAGCTGAGCCATGTCTATGCTTGGAGGAGGTGGTGGTGGAGCTTGGTCGTTGGTTTGGTCGGGGTCTGCCTCTGGCTGAGAGGATGCTCCGGCTTCGGGCTGCTGGGTAGAGGTACCAGTACGAGTTACAACAGGCATCCTGTTGGAGCGGTAAAAGGTCTCATGACTCGGAAGAGGAAAAGCAAGATAGATGGGTGCCTAGTAAGGGGGTGGGTATGACACTAAATCAAATCATGCAAGGGCCGTAAGGCCAAAACACATTCATTAAAATCCAGATGAGTGATGTAGTCGTTTACACATTCCCGAAGGAAGATTACGACTTACATCCAGACACGACAAAAGCAAACACTAGATGGTTTCATATGAACCATACAAGGACTCGACTGCGCATAGGGGTTACACGACCTATCCTACCGTAGGGGTTACAACGGGCATATCCGAGTAGCGAATAATGCCTAAGCGGCGGAATGCTCGGTCGCGTATTCCGGCTCTTCTGGGTCTTCCTCCTTGTCTTCATCTGTCTGGACTCCCTTGTCGCTTGAGGGAGTGGGGGAGTGGAGGAGTTGGATACGACGGTGCTTCGACGGTGGTGCAGGGAAAAGCTTGCGGTATTCCCTTGCTGTCATCCGGCATCGCCGAGGTGGTTCTTCACCCTTGGAAGACACATCCTCGGAGGGCCTTCCGCCTCGATATGCGATAGCGGATTGTCCAGAAGGTGCTCCTTCCTTATTGATCCTGTTTGCCTTCTCTTGAGCTCGACGAAGAAGTGCCTTGGTCTTGTAAAGTTCTTCTCGAAGCTTCATTGATTCCGAGGCCAAGTCTTGTGCCAAGTTGTCGGCACATAGACTGAAGTAGGTCTGGAACCGAAGCGAGAGTCCATCCTTCAGTGGAGGGGCTAGTGTGCTGCTTTCTTCGTCACCTTCCTTCCGGTAAGGTAAGAAGCGAGTTGCCATCTTGGCTGCCATCTCCGGAAGAAGCTCGCGAAGACGGGTTAATGCCTTGAGTGCAGCAGCCTCGACAGCGAGTGGTAGTGTCGCCATCTGGGGTCCCTCGAAGAACCAACTTGTGGGGGGGGATCGTTTGCCTTCACGATCACTTCCACATGGTACTCCACCTCAGTATCGCTCACCCAATGCTCGTGGTAGGTGAGGATGGGTGCTCGGTGGAACTGACACTCCTGGAGGCTATCCTCGAGAAGTAGGGGAAACCCAATGGTCAGGTGCTCTTCGGGAACAGCGGCCATCTACAAAGGTGGAATAGGAGGGGTTAATAAGCTGAGGAAATCTAAGGTTTAGAAAAGAAGAGAGGTTCAGAAGGTTTTGAAAAAGGGGTCTCAACTAACTAACGCCCATGCTAACTAAGGCTTCCTACAGTCAGGATGGCTCTGATACTAGCTCTGTGGGGACCCCGACTTGGAAGTCGAGATCACCGAATGCACGTGTACAGTGATCCCAGAGATCAATGCTCACTGAACACACAGAAGCTGAAATAACAAGAGTCTTACATCCATACAGATAGTCTTACACGAATTAAGGCCATTATGGCCAAGTCTTACATAGATAGAGCCTCACGGGCTGAATAGCAAATAACTCAAGTAGCGGAAGTCTTCGATAAACGGGTAGAACCCATGCCATCTGCCTTAACCCTACATGCATTCTGACTGGGATAGCGTCCTAGTTCGCATGATCGTCTCCAAAGAATTCTTCCTCATATTCCTGCTCTTCCATGCCTGGCCAATTAAATAACCAGTGGCAAGCCAATGAGTACTTTGAATGTACTCGCAAGCAACCCACGATGTGGTTCAAGTAACAATGCAATTGAATACTAATGAACAATCTAGCAGGAGGCTAGAACAATATGCTATCATCAAGTTATGCATTAATGACCTCGCGTAACCTCGAGAACAGGTTACCGACATCAACATGAATATGATTCATCTCATCGAGTCAAGTCACCTCCTTGACTCACACACACGCATGGTTTCACAAACATTGGACGTAGCCCAAGAGCGGTTACCCAACTGTCCATGACCGTGGACACGGCTATTCGAATAGTTTGACACTCTGCAGAGGTTGTACACTTTACCCACAAGATCCGGGGAACTTCCGTGTCATCCACGACCCGCGGTACCTCAAGTACCCGGGGTAAGCACCCGGTCATTACCTTTCCTTAGACGACACTAACATAGAGTCCACTCGTTGGCACACGGCCTTTGGGTACAAACAATAGATCACGGGACTTGCCCTAATTCAATGTCACGCGTACCCGAAGGGACCAACGGTGTGTCCGGTGCCCTGTAAAAACAGTCATGGCCGTCTATCCAAGCACGACCCCGTCCCGGGAAAGACCTCAAGTCTTCCCGTCACTAGTAATGCGGGCACCATGCTAGTATCGACCTAAGTAATCAATAAAGCCCCGTCCCATAAGGGGTAGTGTGGTTGCACATGTATGGTTGGAATAACGGTCGCAACTTCAACCAATCCGTTTGAAAAACACACACACTTGCCTTGTCACACCACTTCGTCATCAAGTGGTCACCCAACTCATCATCATCATCACGCTCGGGCATAAATGGCACCCGACGGGGTTTTATGCAAAGACTCCAACCATGAAGGTTTATGTCACACATGCATCACTTTCCACAACTACTAACCATATGCAAGTCATCTAGCACATAACAAGATCAAGATCATGTCATGTATCATATAAGCATCATGACCACCTATTGCATGTTCTCTAGCTTTAGCAAGATCAACAATAAAGCATGCATCATGTGGTGGTTCATCTAGGTTACCATCGTAACCCTATTCATCATGCATCGGAAACAAACGGGTTCTGAAGAACAAGTGTATCATGGTCAAAGGGCTGCTTGCCTGGGTTGGCTTGGTCTTCAAAGTCTTCAAGTCCTTCTCCTTCTTCTTCCACAGCAACTTCGTCAAATACGGGATCTATACGTCGCATAATAACAACGGGAAAATAAGAATACAAATAAAACAGAAAAACCAAAGTGCTCAGAAAAATGTCAACTCATTTTTGTAAAATACTAGAGGGTTTTCTAAGATGGGGAAAAATCTTAGTTGGAGTTTTGGAGTTACAGAATAGGATATATTGATTTTTGAACAGGAGTTACAGAATAGGATATATTGATTTTTGAACAGGAGTTATACTGCTCAAATTTGAATTTAAATTTGAACAGTACAGAAAAGTTTCATGGATTTGAGTGAAAGTGGTACCATTAAATAGGTTGGAATATTACAAGATTTTTGGAGTTAGAAATATTTAATTTGGATCAATATTCTTTTCTGCATAAATGTTTAAAACATTAACAGAAAAGAAAAAGAGAAAAGGGTCATGTGCACTGGGCCAGAAGAGGCCACAGTGCACGGCCCAGACGGACTGGCCCAGCCGCACGGAGCCAGCGCGCGCGCACGTCAGGTTTCAAACCTGACGGGCGGGGCCCGTGGGTCAGCGGCACAGAGGAGTGGAGAGAGGTGGGGGGATGACAGGTGGGGCCCGCCTGTCATCTCTAACCCCTCGGTAACGGCGGCGGCGAGCTCACCGGCGACGATTCCGGCCACGGCGACGGCAACGGAGGGCAGAGTTGAGCTCAGCGTCGTGTCGCGGTTGTAGTGGTGGTGGTGTGGCACGGAGGGGATGTCTGGTTCACCGGCGGCGAGGTGCGACGACGGAGGCTCGTCGGAGGACAGTGGTCGAGGTCGTTTCCGACTGCAAATGGAGGGGGAAAGAGAGGGGAAAGGGTTAGTGAGGTGCGGCGGTTCCGAAATGAGTGGAAGGGGAGGCAGGGGAGGCCTGTACCTCGAGATCGCCGGCGGCCAGACGCGGCGGAGCTCCGGTCGATCCCGAGCACTGGGGCGTCCCGGGGTCGAACTGAGGGTGCAGGAGGGATCGGTGGAGTGGTGTGAGGCTTGTGGTGGTGTTGGAGAAGCTCGGGGAGGCCTATTTATAGGGGCTCGACGAGGACCCGTGGTCCAGTGCACCGGCGAGCTCATCGGCGAGGCTACAGCGCACGGGAGGCTTGGGGAATGGGTCTGTGGAGCTCCTGGACGAGCTCCACGTCCGGCTGAGGTAAGAGGAGGAGCGGGGGAGCGACAGAGAGGTGCGCGCGTGCGAGGCAGAGGAGTGGCTGCCGCGGGCGGCCAGCGCGCGTGCGACGGCGGCTACTGGAGGGCGCAGGAGGAGGGGGGACAGCGCCGGGGAGGTCGCGGACGTCGAGACGCCTCGACTGGCGCGAGGGGGAGGCCCGAGGCTGTCGGGGATCGACGATTGGTTGGAGCCAGCGTGCGAGATGCACTGTTCACGCGCTCTGGAGCGTGCGTATGACCGGCATCAGCGTGCTCTCGCCGGTTTGGCCCGTCCCAGCGTGTCCAACAGTGTCTGGGGCATAGAGGAAGGAGTAAAGAATTGCCCTGAGGCCTTGGATGCTCCGGGGTTGCAGAGAGAGAGGGGGAGGGCTGGTAACAAGGTGAAAGTTGGCTGTACAGCAAGGTAAAGCTGAGGTTTCACCCCTCAATCATGGAGCTGAGGTGCTGGGGGAGTTACTGGAGGTGGCTGGTAACTCAATGAGCCTGTGGTAAGAAGTTGAGGCTATGGAGAAAAGTGAAAGTGGTCAAGTTGGAGGTTTTAGAATTTCTGCAGAAGGTGTTTGATCTGTGTTTGATCAAGTAAATGAGGTCCACTTGACATGGCACTTGACAGGGTTGAAAGACATGAGAAAATAGGGTGCTTCACCAATTTTGGGCTTATTTGAAGAAACTAGCCAATGTAACTTTGGTGAACCCTAGAAATCAACAGAAACAGTTTCATCTTGATTGAGTCAAGCTAATCATCTCCCCTTGATGCACCACTTGGTGTAGCATCATCATTTGGGGTATTGATCATGCTCACAAAGTTTGAGGCTCCAGATAAAAAGTTGGTAATGTAAAGTTGTTCAAATTTGCATTTGAACAGAAAGGGTTTTGAGGTGATCTGATCAAGTTGCTCTACTCAAATTCTTGTGCCATTTGGTCTAGGTGCCTTATTAGGTCATTCTAGCATGTGCACCAAGTTTGAGAGCATTTGGACAAGTTTGGCAATGTAAAGTTGCTCAAACTTCAAATATGGACAGAATGGTTATGAAGGGGTTTGAGGAGGTTTTCTTGCTTCCCAAGGCATGGGACTTGGCAATATCATAAAATATGTCATAAATGACATGATAGAATTTCCCTGGAATTTTTGGAGAAAGTTTCCCTTGTAAATATTTCAAAAGCTTGAAATATCCAGAAAGGGTTTTAGAGGGTTTAGCCCATTATTTTGAACATGACCAAGTGTTGAAACTCTTATATATGGACAATATATGTCCTATGAGTCTCTCTGAATTTTGGCAAATATTTTTGAAATAGTTAAATAATTTTCTCCTATTAAAGACCATTTCTGGCCTTAAGAAAAAGCTTTTAAATAAAATAGGAAAATAACTTTTAAAATTATACCTTTGTGGTTTCTGGGAGTCCTATGACTACTAGGCCTCAAATAAACCTTTTGAAATAATTTTCACACCCTTAATCAAGTACTTGCAATGCAAATCTCAATTCAGGGGTTTTGGGAAAACTAATTTTATAAAATACTTTTTGGCCAAATTAATTTTGTAAGAAAATACTATACTGCTATATATCACTTGGCATGATCATTGGGCAGAAGTTTTGGATAAGGAGATGAAATCATCAAGAGATCATAGTTGACTTTAATGAGCACATGAAAAAGCAAATGAAGAAAACTCAATTCCAAATAAAAGCCAAATGATGCTAAAAATTTTTGCTGGTCCAAATTTTTATGCTTCAAAGATACAAATAACATGTTACAAAATGCAGGGTGTGACACATGCGCCAAGTCAAGTCACTCGAAACATTCAAAGGAGGATACCATCCTATCGTCCCACATCATAACAATTTTAAATGCATGTTGGCACACAAGACAAACCATCATCAACTCCTATCTAATTAAGCATGGCATGCGTAACTATAATCTCTAATTGTCACTGCAAACATGTTTCATTCATATTGGTCTGAATCAAGACCGTTGAGCTAATCATATTTACACAAACAAAATTGGTCGAGTTCGTACCAGCTTTTCTCCACCTAAATCACTTCATCAAATTTCATCATTATTGCCGTTCACTTGCACGACCGAATGATGTGAATAATAATAAGAGTGCACGTGCATTGGACTAAGCTGGAATCTGGAAACAATTATTCAATTGAGAATACAAGGTAATATGGGCTCATTTATCATATCATCGAAAATGCATATGAGAGCCACTCAACATTGTCTCGTTGTCTTCTCCTTACGACCCAAGAAAATAATTTCAGAGAAACACACCAAAACATTTTCAGAGTTTTTGTTTTTTCTGAATAAAGCAAAAACAAGAACGAGAAAACATATTTACAAGGGAAAGCTCCCAGCAAGTAAAAGGAGAATGAGAAATCTTTTGGGGTTTTCTTTTAATACTATGACTACAAGAAAAAAGAACAAGAGAGAAAAGACAAAAAATAAAATGGAAATATTTTTGGGTTTTCAAAGTTTTTCAAACACACAAGAAGAAAGCGAGAAAAATAAACTAACATGGATTATACAATGAAAAAGTATGAATACCGACAATTGGAATGAGTGTGTGAACATGGATGTAATGTCGGTGAGAAATACGTACTCCGCCAAGCTTACACTTTTGCCTAAGTTGGTCTATGGCCATGGCTCGAAATAGCTCTCTCCTGGGTATTGAGGATAATCCTGAGGGTTCTACTGGTTGGAAAGCTCCTGTGGTTCCCACTGATAAATGAGCTCCCGATATGGCTCGGGTTCTGATACTAGCTTAGGTACTCGGGGTTGCATCAGTTCCCAGTATGTGTAAATGTCCTCGGGAATAATAGTGTACCTTCATGAATGAATATCGAACAAAGAAGGTGCAGGCAAGGTAATAATCTCACAGGTGCCCTGACTAAATGTTAAGTTGTAGCGTAACCGTTTGTTCTTATCATTATCAAAGAAATGATGTGCTACCATACTAACATACTCTAAATATTTGGTTGGTTACAACATCTCTTCCTCCTCCTCATGCCTAATAGGGATCTCAAAATGTGTAGCGAGGCGGGAGGCATAGACACCATCAAAAATACTGCCCTTCGAATGGTTTGGGTGTAACCACCGAGCAACAATGGCACCCAAGCTAAATGTTCTATCAGCATATAAAGCATGGCGCAAAATAGCAAGGTCTGCTTCACTGAGAGTTCCACTCTCCCCACGAGCAGTCAGACACCTCCCGGCAAATAATGCATAGTAACGTAAAACAGGGAAATGTAAGCTGGCCACTCTTGCTTCCGACACTCCTCTCTGTTCCCCCATAGTAGTTTCAGAAATAAAATCTTCCATGTCTCTAGGACATGGCTTAGTGATGCACCCCTCAAAACGTATTTTGCAAACATTGCAAAAGTCATATAATATTTTTCCTTAGGCTCATCGTATAAATGGAATTCTACCATGGTTGGTTCCCTCCTAGGATGAAAGCAAAAGTTTTGTACGAAGGTATTAGTCAGTAGGAGTTATTGGTCGCACTTATCTTGGAGGAAGGAGATGATACCGACATTGCTCGCCAAATAAAAGAAATCATCATAAATTCCCGCCTCCTTCAAGAATGTATCACTTGGCCATTCGCACGGCCGAACCTCCGCCGTACGCGGGAGGTTCTACTTGGGATTCTCCTCCAGAGTTTTCTCTATGTTGCGGCTTGATGAGCCCCTTAACCACCTCCTCATGGTTTCTTTTCCTCTGAAAATTTCATAAATTTTTAGTGACTCAAAATAAAAGTGAACAAAACTCAAGAAAAGTGCTAACAACTACTCCTACAAGTGTCTAGGGGCTATATCATGCAACAAAACTACTTTGGACCATATAAATTTGACATGCAAACTCAAGAACATGGTCACCATAGTAGCAAAAAATTTCAATATATAAAGCACTAGAGAAAAACTAATTGGACCATCGGAGGAGTCACATACCGATGAATAATCTCCCAAAACAGTTTTGGAAATGGAGCAACGAGCAAGGAGATAAAAAGGGCAACAAGATTAGCAAGAACATGGGTTGAGCAATGGTGTGTTTTTTTGGAGGAAGGAGTGGATGGGTGGCTGGAATAAGTGAGGGGGCCTTTCTGGGCCCCACAAGCCACCTAGGTGTGCCTAGGAGGGTGGGCGCGCCCTGTGAGCTTCTGGCTCAGAGGTGCACCCCCTGGGGTGTGTTCAGTGCCAAAAAAATTCAAATATTCTATAAAAATTATACTAATTTTTTAGGGCATTTTGAGAACTTTTATTTTCTGGTCATTTTTTATTGCAGGGATAATTGAGAAAACAGTAAAATAATAGTATTTCTACTTTAATAACTCTAAATAGCAGAAAGTAAAAAGTCGGTACAGAAAGTTGTGTTTACTAAATTCATTTATCCTATGCCTGTCAAAAGGAATCCATTAATAAGGTTGATCAAGTCTTAATAACAAACTTCTTCCGAATGACACGAAACCAGAGAATCTTCGTATAACACTAGGTTACCTCAACGGGGATATGCATGTCCCCAACAATAAGAATATCATATTTCTTTTTGACAGTAGGAATAGGGAATTCAAAACCTCCAATAGCAATTGTTGATTTTTTTTCCAATAGAATTGATGCTATTCACTTGAGGTAGTTTCCTCGAAAAGTGTACCGTATGATCATTACCATTAACATGAAAAGTGACATTGCCTTTGTTGCAATCAATAATAGCCCATGCAGTGTTCAAAAAGGTTCTAGCAAGGATGATCGACATATTGTCGTCCTCGGGTATATCAAGAATAACAAAGTCCATTAAGACAGTAACATTTGCTACTACGATAGGCACATCCTCACCAATGCCGATGGGTATAGCAGTTGCTTTATCGGCCATTTGTAAAGAGATTTCAGTTGGTGCCAACTTATTCAAATCATTCTTCTATACAAAGGGAAAGGCATAACACTAATGGATCATGGTATAGTTGGTATTCCTGGGTCTCCTAGTTTCTTTGGTATTCCATCTTTAAATGTATAATTTGCAAGCATGGTGGAAATTTCATCTTCTGGTATCTTTCTCTTATTTGTAACAATATCTTTCATATACTTAGCATAAGGAGACATTTTCAGAATATTAGTCAAACGAAGACGCAAAAAGACACGTCTAAGCATTTCACAAAAGCGCTCAAATTCTTCGTCATTTTTATTCCTTGAAGCTTTAGGAGGAAAAGGCATGGGTTTTTTAGCCCACGGTTCTCTTTCTTTACCATGTTTCCTAGCAATGAAGTCTCTTTTACCATATCTTTTATTTTCAGGTTGTGGGTTATCAAGATCAACAACAGGTTCTATCTCCACATCATTATCATTGCTAGGTTGAGCATCAATATGAACATCAACATTATCACTTTTATTAGATTCTTGTTTGTTGCCAGATTGTGTTTCAGTATCTGAAACAGAAATATCATTTGGACTTTCAGGTTTGTCTAGAGTAGGTTCACTAGAAGCATGCAAACTCCTTTGTTTTTCTTTTTCTTTTTACATGAACTAGGTGCATCAACATTAATTCTCTGAGAGTCTTGTTCAATTCTTTTAGGATGACCTTCAGTATACAAAGGTTCCTGAGTTATTTTACCACCTCTAGTCATAACTCTAACAGCGTGATCATTCATCTTATTGTTTGTTTCATTAATCGAATCATTTTATGTTGTGAGAACTTGTTCTACTTGAGTTTTTATCATGGAAGCATGTTTACTAACAATCTTGAGATCATTAACAGGTCTAAACATATAGTCACTCAATTGTCCAATCATATAAGTATTTCGTTTCATTTGTCTACTAACATATGCATTGAAGTTTTCTTGTTTAACAATAAAGTTATCAAATTCATCCATGCATTGACTAGCAGATTTAGTATAAGGGATATCACCTTCATCAAATCTATAGAGATAATTTACCTCTACTACCCGTGCTGGGGTATTGAGACCATGTATTTCTTCGATAGGTGGTAAATTCTTAACATCTACAACTTTAATACCTTTTTCTTTCATTGATTTCTTTGCCTCTTGCATAACTTCGGGACTTAGAAATAGAATTCCTCTCTTCTTCGGAGTTGGTTTAGGAGGTTCAGGAAGAGTCCATTTATTATCATTTCTCAATATAATATTCAATAGTTCTTCAGCGTGTCCAACAGTTCTTTCCCTGAAAACACAACTAACACCGCTATCTAGGTGGTCCCTAGAAGCATCGGTTAGTCCTATATAAAAGATATCAAGTATTTAATTTTTCTTTAGAGGATGATCAGCCAAAGCATTAAGTAATTGGAGAAGCCTCCCCCAAGCTTGTTGGGGACTATCTTCTTTAGTTTGCACAAAGTTAAATATTTCATGTAATGCAGCTTGTTTCTCATGAGCAGGTTTTCCCCCCCAGAGAAGTAGTAAATCATATCATCGGGACTACGCACACAATCAGGAGCAAGATAATTAAACCATATCTTAGCATCGCCCTTTAATGAGAAACGAAACAACTTAAGAATATAATAGTAGCGGGTTTTTCCCTCGTGAGCAACAAGGGTGGCTATGTCATTCAGTTTAGTAAGATGTGCCACAACGGTTTCAGTTTCGTAACAATGGAAAGGATCAGATTCAACCAAAGTAATTAACTCATGGTCTACAAAGAACTCATAGTCCTTATTAGTAACAAGGATAAGTGAAGTAGCAAACTTAGGATCATATGTCATCCTATTTCAAAGATTTTTCTTTCAACTTAACTAGCAATTTCTTAAGATCATCTTTATCCTTACAAGCAAGAAAGTCTTCATCTACCTCTCCCTCCATAACATAACCCTCAGGTATATCAGGCAATTCATATCTAGGAGAGCTAGGTCAAATAGGTGTTTCATAATTTTCAGTTTCAAAGACTTCATCAGTTTCAACAATTTCATCAGTTTCAGCATTCTCAATATTTTGAACTCTAGCAAGTCGTTCATCAAGAAATTCACCTGGTGGGACATCATCATTAAGCAAAGTACTAGCATCAACATAAGTATCATCCATAGAAGAAGTAGCATCATCAATTACTTGCGACATATCATGATTAATAGCATGTGGTGGTGTCGCAAGCTTACTCAAAACAAAAGGTAATCAAGTGCAGGGCTAGATGGCAGTTCCTTACCTCCCCTCGTCTTATAGGGAACAATCTTGGTCCTTTGATCCTTAATATTCCTCATAGGGATAAACATATATAAATCCCAAGTGACTCAGCAAATATAGCTATCCTCCCCAACAACGACCCCAGAAAAAGGTCTTGATAACCCACAAGTATAGGGGATCGTAACAATTTTGTAGGGTAGAGTATTCAACCCAAATTTATTGATTCAACACAAGAGGAGTCAAATAATATTCACGAGTATTAGGAGTTCAGTTGTCAATTCAAGCACACCTGGAAGATTTAGTATCTGTAGCAAAGTTTTTAGTAGCAAAATAGTACGATGGTAACGGTAACGGTGGCAATAGTAACAGTAACTGTTTTGTAGTGATTGTAACAACAGCAACAACAAAAGTAACTTAGCAAATATACCATGTGGAAAACTCATAGGCAATGGATCGGTGATGATAATTGTGTCAGATGATATTCATCATGTAGTAGTCATAACCTAGAGCAACGAAGAACAAGCTCCAATTCATCAATGTAATGTAGGCATGTATTCCGTATATAGTCATACATGCTTATGGAAAAGAACTTGCATGGCATCTTTTGTCCTACCCACCCGTGGCAGTGGGGTCCTAGTGGAAACTAAGGGATATTAATGTTGGGTAACGTAGCAGAATTCAAAAAAATTCCTACGATTCACCAATATCAATCTAAGGAGTCATCTAGCAACGAGCATAATGGAGTGCATCTACCTACCCTTTTGTAGATCGCGTGCGGAAGCGTTCGAAGGAACGTGGATGAAGTAGTCGTACTCTTCGTGATCCTCGTCACCGATGATCCCAGCGCCGAACGGATGGCACCTCCGCGTTCAACACACGTACGGTACAGCGACGTCTCCTCCTTCTTGATCCAGCAAGGGCGGAGGAGAGGTTGTCGGAGATCCAGCAGCACGACGGCGTGGTGGTGGATGAACAGGAAAACATGCAGGGCTTCGCCGGCGCCCTGCGAGAGGAGATGGAAGTGTGACGGGAGGGGGGAGAGGCGCCAGAGGCTTGGGGTGCGGCTGCCCTCTTCCTCCCCACTATATATATAGGGGCCAGGGGGGCGCCGGCCCTAGGGAGATCAGATCTTCTAGGGGGCGGCGGCCAGGGGGTAGACTTGCCCCCCAAGGCATAGGGGGCGCCCCCTCCCCCTAGGGTTTCAACCCTAGGCGCATGGAGGGGGGGCCCATGTGGTGCGCCAGCCCACCAGGGGCTGGCCCCTTCCCCCTTGCGGCCTACGGGACCCACCGATGAGTGGCCCCACCCGATGGACCCCCGGGACCCCTCCGGTGGTCCCGGGACACTCCCGGTGACCCCCGGAATTAACCCGATGGCCAAAACTGGACTTCCTATATATCATTCTTTACCTCCGGACCATTTCGGAACTCCTCGTGATGTCCGGGATCTCATCCGGGACTCCTAACAACATTAGGGTTTCCATGTGCATGTATCTCTACAACCCTAGCGTCACCGAACCTTAAGTGTATAGACCCTACGGGTTCGGGAGACACGCAGACATGACCGAGACGACTCTCCGGTCAATAACCAACAGCGGGATCTGGATACCCATGTTGGTTCCTACGTGTTCCTCGATGATCTCATCGGATGAACCACTGTGTCAAGGATTCACTCAATCCCGTATGTTATTCCCTTTGTCTATCGGTACGGTACTTGCCCGAGATTCGATCGTCGGTATGCCCGATACCTTGTTCAATCTCGTCATGGCAAGTCTCTTTACTCGCTCTGTAATCCATCATCCCGTGACTAACTCCTTAGTCACTTTGAGCTCATTATGATGATGTCTTACCGAGAGGGCCCAGAGGTACCTCTCCGTCACACGGAGTGACAATATCCCAGTCTCGGTTCGTACCTACTCAACAGACACTTTTGGAGATACCCGTTGCATACCTTTATAGTCACCCAGTTACGTTGTGACGTTTGGCACACCCAAAGTATTCCTACGGTATCCGGGAGTTGTACAACCTCACGGTCTAAGGAATAAATACTTGACACTAGAAAAGCTTATGCATTACGAACTATACGATCTCGTGCTAGGCTCAGGATTGGGTCTTGTCCATCACATCATTCTCCTAATGATGTGATCCCGTTATCAATGACATCCTATGTCCATGGTCAGGAAACCGTGACCATCTGTTGATCAACTAGCTAGTAACTAGAGGCTTACTAGGGACACGTTGTGGTCTATGTATTCACACATGTATCGCTGTTTCCGTACAATACAATTCAAGAATGAATAACACACAATTATCATGAACAAGGAAATATAATAATAATCCTTTTATTATTGCCTCTAGGGCATATTTCCAACAATTAAGGCCTCCTTTTAATAGAGAACCGGGACAAAGCATTAGCACTTAGTGAATACATGAACTTCTTGAACTACACCAATCACCGGAAAGAATCCCAACTCTTGTCACCTTGGGCTATGCGGATCATAACACGTAATAGGTGCATATAACTTGCAAGATAGGATCAAGAACACACACAGACACAC
>LR738715.1:327649797-327669975 GCA_902687465.1 Secale cereale
TATATAATATATATTCATGAAAACATAATAGGTTGAAAGCTGAAATCATGGCACTCGGGTCCTAGTAACAAGCATTAAGCATAGCAAAGTCATAACAACATCAATCTCAGAACATATTGGATACTAGGCATCAAGCCCTAACAAAACTAACTCGATTACATGATAAATCTCATCCAACCCATCACCGTCCAGCAAGACTACAATGGAATTACTCACTCCAGGCGGTGAGCATCATGAAATTGGTGATGGAGGAAGGTTGATGATGACGACAACGACGGATTCCACTCTTCGGAGCCCCGAACGGACTCCTGATCAACCCTCCCAATGAAGAACATGTGGTGGTTGCGGCTCCATATCGTAAAACGCGATGAATCCTTCTCTCTGATTTTTTTCTCCGTGAATATGTATATATGGAGTTGGAGTTATGGTTGCCAGAGGTCCAGGAGGGCCACAAGCCTGGGAAGCGTGCCCTAGGGGAGGGGGGGGTAGGCGCGCCCCCAAGAGCTTGTGGCTCCTGGGTGGCCCCTCTGATATTTTTTCTCGCTAGTATTTTTTTGTATTCCACAAAAGTTCTTCGTAAATTTTCAGGTCAATCCGAGAACTTTGATTTTTGCACAAAAATAACACCATGGCAATTTTGGTGAAAACAATATTAGGCTGGGTTAGTTCCATTCAAATCATGCAAATTAGATTCCAAAACAAGGGCAAAAGAATTTGGAAAAGTAGATACAGAGGGATGTATCAGCACTCTGTGTGATTGTTATATTGTATCACATTATCCACCACCGGACCTAATCTTATCTGCAAAAGAAGAGAACGTATTAGTGCCTACATGCAGTTTTGAACACTACTACAAGCCAATTTGGTTTGCAGGATTTGTAAAATGCACTAACGTGCCATCTTCGATCCGACATGATTAACATGGGCATTTGATTACAATCTAGAAAAATGTAGCCTTCTTCACAAGAGGTTGGAGTGGATGAAAAATTCTCTAAGAAAACTAGTACAGATGAATCCAAAGGAGAAATGCTTATGGATTTTAACCATATGAATCAAGCAACCAATATGGGGGGAAACATGTCTGTACTGAAATCCTCCAAAATTCCTTCAGAAACTGTAGTACATTGTCATTGTAAAATTGGGAAAAGGTGCTAAATATTGAACATTTAACAGGAAAGG
This sequence comes from Secale cereale, assembly GCA_902687465.1. Taxonomy (NCBI): domain Eukaryota; kingdom Viridiplantae; phylum Streptophyta; class Magnoliopsida; order Poales; family Poaceae; genus Secale; species Secale cereale. The sequence goes on from LR738715.1 coordinate 327,650,977, forward strand.
AACATCACCTCGATATATAGCTTCTCCAGGCACGGAAAGCATCTCAATATTCTGACAACTTGGTCCAAGTTAGGGCCGATAGATTCTAGTGCCAAGACCTTCACTTCGCGCAGATTCAGGGTCAAGCTTGTCGGAATCATTTTCTGGATGGCAGACGAACATACATCTTCGAAATTAGAAATAATGTCAATTTCAAGAAGGAGAGGTAGAAGGCGTCTGTTGTACCTGAACGGGTGTGGATCCAATAACAAGTTCGAAGTATTTGACAAACGAGTAGCCCACTACTGTCAATTTTGGCCTTGAAATGACATTGATTCTTGTTGGACCTTGTTGACCAACTACAAGTAATCTCTCAGGTGAAGATGTGTCCTTAGTAATCATACTTTGGTACACTTTTGTGATCTCTTATTGCAACACCAGCAACACACATAAATAGTCCGAAGAGTCATGGAGGTAATGTAGAAGCTACTCAACCCATTGATCACCTGAAGATGAAGGTACTCAAGTGCAGTACAGCCGCGGAGCAGGCGCTCCATGTCATTCTTTGGGATGCAGATGATGACGAGTTCGAGGTGCTTCAGTCGTGGTAGAAAAAGAGCGGGTACACCATTAAGGGGGATGGCAGTTCAATAACTTGGCGAGGCGCAACGTGGGTGCATAGTGGAGTACGAACGTTGGCAGCGAGCACATATGCCCATCATTAAAAATGACCTCCTCAAGCTGATCTAGGGCGGGGGATCAGAACCACTCATCAAGCTTGGCTTGGTCCTTGCCAATGGAACAGAGCTTGCCCATGCTAAGGCCTCCGATTTGTCCATGGTGACTACCGAGGATCTGGAACAATGTGTCCCAGCCTTTGTGATAGCCATGGTATTGCTTGTGGGCCTCGATGAGGCCGAGAGGGGTTGAGTGCCATAGTGGGCCCCACCATTGGGAAAGGACGGTTGTCCGCGCCCCATATTTGATTGGGAGGAGGGAGATGATGAGGATGAACATATCATCGGGGAGGCTAATGATGAAGTCTAGGCCCGTTGGAGTCGCTAACGGTTCTTGCTCGACTGGCTTCCGCTTGTTGGCAGCCTCTTACTCCACATCCGGAGTCTCCTCGTGAGTAGCGCTTTCTGATAGGAGTGGTAGTACATGGAATATTTAGTTAAAACAGGGCAAAATAAAAGTGTATTGGTAACTAGAAGTTAGTAGGTACGAATAGAGCAAGAAAATGGAATAATAATTGGTTGCTTAAATACTACACAATTCCTTTGATATTGCTCAGTAAGTCAACATGCAGATACTTGAAAACAACACTTGCTTCGAACAAAGTCTGGACGGATGTTATCGTCCGGGAAGTCAGCATATACCTCATGACCAGGCTCTTTTATATGTAGTGCAATTTTAGTGCCAGTTTTTAGTACATAAAACATAGAAATTGCTGTCCAACGGCCAATGCCAAAATAGGAGTGACCTCATTCATCAAGTCTTACAGAAGCAAGGATTGTAAATCCATGGTTTGTGTTCATATGACATCCCTGCGATCTAGAGTTAGGTAAAGGGAAAGATTGTGAACTACATATGATGTTGCATAGCAAGGGATGTGCTGCAGAAGATGGTAGGATTGTTAAAGAATATGGTAACATGCAAATATGGGCGAAATTGAAAGAACAGTACAACAGTTGAAATCAAAGGAAAAAATCGGTAATTAAACAGATAATGTAACCATGATGTGATGGAAATATGAGAGTAATTGAAAGAACAATACATCACTAATTTTCCTAATATAGAAAGAAGAGAAAAGAACGCCTTTGGCGTATATGCTGCACGTGGCACCTTTTATCCAAATGTAGCAATATATAGTATATGTTCAGGAAATTAGGCCATGCCAACCGATGTAGGGTGAGACTGAACATTGCATCCTGAAGTCATCTGGTATAGTGAGATGGAACTCCACAGATGTCTGGCCGAGGCCACAAAATCCTGATGTGTCCGCGCACTGTACACTCTATGAATGAAAGAAAACCCTTAAATCAGCTCGAATAAAAATGAATGCACGGCAATTTCGTCCGGGTGATTAAAGGAGGCAGATGAACTGGGATAAGAAACGAGAGAATATCTTACTGAATTAGTTACCTTGTTGTCCATGAGAAAAAAACTCAAGCAACGTCCAGAAAGTCGATGGTAATAGGCGGCGGCAAGCAGAAGTCGTGAAATGCGGTGGGGTTTGCTGGCAGCCTGGTGGCGACGACATGCGACGAGCTAAGTGGTTGCCGCGGTGATAGGCGGTGCCATGCCATGTCACGGAGGAGCTTGTGCAGGTGTGAATGGGGACCAGAGGGGGTGACGGGCGTGGTGAGGGTTTTTTTGACGCGGGGATGGTGACGGGTTTTCTTTTCCCCTTTTTGAATTAAGCGGTGAGGGTTTCCTGTCCCACAAAGATTTTTGGAGGCAACAGTTTGCTAGATCCAACCGTGTGTGATTAATGTAACTAGGAAAATGGAAATCATTGCACACGTTTCCAATTTGGGAAAATAACAATGTTTAAGGTTGGTTCAACTTTTCCTCCGTTGGTTGAATCTGAAATTTTTACCCACGCTTAACATTCACCCTAATATGCGTAAAATTCCGTCAACCAAACTGATGGAATCCCTATCCCACACTTAGACATAAGTAAACATAGATTAAACATACTCAGCTATAGATAATAAGTGTACACAAGCATATATAGTTCAACCGTCATTAAGCATACTCAAGCACATTTATAATTAAGACACTACATAGCCATACATAGTTCAATCCCACATCTCATCTGCTAGCACGATCATGAAGCTTCTCCAGGTACTCAGCGTATGCGGCATGTGCCATCCTATGAGAATAATTCTGCCTGAAGGAGCCAACGGCTCGTCCTCTTGCATGCGCCAAAACACTTCCATACGCCTCGTGAAGATTTTGGTTGCAAAATGTGCATCCAAAGCCCCCGTTCCAGGTCCTAATACACATGTTATGAATTCCCGCATAAAGCTCCCGGAGGATTTGCCTCTTGTACCTCCTCTAGCCATCTCCATCCTTGTCGTCGACATCGTCAGACAACACCTATACATATAGTAAAAAATGTGGCATGAAATTTGGAATGCAAACTAATCTAGCGAACATTTGGCAGTTGCCAAAATTTGGCATCAAAACAATTTTTACATGCCGTAAAGTAGGATTAGGAATTTATGGAATTTATGGCTATTTATTTAGACATATCCAAATATTATGGTTCGATTTTTAAGCACAATCATCTATGTGCAGACCAATCTTGAAAAAAATGGCAGAAACATATATGTAGGTCATTCAAAATCAATTGTCAAGACCTGGCTAGGAATTATTAGCATGAACACTAACCCTAGTCGGATTATTAGCATAAATCATTTATACAGATGAAATAACTAATCACTTATCATTTGTACCATTCAAACAATCAATACACTACACGGATCTAACGAAACTTACTTAGATTTCATGGATTGAGAGAACATAACCATAGGATTTCTATTCCAAAAAGGGGGAGGCAGGAGTAACTAGAGAAACCCTAGGATATATTTGACACATAAATGGGTATAGATGACTAACCAGTTGTCCGTCGTCGTCGGAGTCGTGCATGTAGTGGTTCTCTTCGAACGGTACTCTCCCTCGCTTCAGCAAGCCTATATATTCATGGGCGCGGGTGGACATCCATGATCACTTTGCCCGAGAATGAGATAGGTTACCATGGTGGATTCTTCTTCTTTAATTTGGTTCGTGCTATCGTAGTATAATGGTGAGATTCCAGACCTAAGTTTGAGCACATACATACATACGCATGCATGAATCCCCATCACTGCCTCGAAGTGTGGTGTGACATACATATATACAACGTGTTGTCTCCTACCCCTCGCTCCATGTGGGGATTTCTGGTTCAAAAGCCCCACATCAAAGTATTGCATTTGAGTATTCAAACATCAATAGTCTATACATATGTTTGGGCCACATGTAAGCAGTGGTTGTCTTCGGGCACTACTTGCACGATTATTATTGGCAAGCTAGCCAATCTCTGGGGTCGCATGGATGTCCATCGCTTTGACCAACAACAAAAGATATGTTGTACGACCAAGGTGGATTATTCTTGGTCTATTTTATGATACATCTTGGTGAGATGCCCTCTCCTACCGACTCAATGTGTGTGTGGGGGGGGGACTACTTCACACTTTCCTAGGTGTCGTGGTTCTAAGTCTGACAGTATGAGTAGGGGGTATGTAGGAGGAGGCAAGGTCCTAGCTACGACGATATTGTTCACAAGCTGTTTAACGAGTTCAGGCCCTTCTCGGGGGAAGTAAAAGCCCTACGTCTCGGTGCCCGGAGGCGGTCGACTGGAATGTATATGTGTGTTTGAGTTACAGGGGGTGCGAACCCATGTACTCGAGGAGGGGGTGGCTTATATAGAGTGTGCTAGTACCCCAGCTATCCCCACATTACAAAGGGTTCAATGTACATAAAGGCAGGGCATTACTGATAACGCCTGCAATAAAGGGTGATAAAGGCATTCATTACCACAGAATGAATGCAGGACTGTTGCTGTCTAGAGGGACCTTTGACCATTGGAGGTCGAGTGTCCTTGACTGGTCGAGTGTGTTCATCTTTCCGACTGGAGTTGAGTCGTTTGAGCAAGGGTATGCAGTCGAGTGGAATGTCCCCCTTGGGCCATATCAGTCGACTGTTTCTGTTGCCTTCGAGTTGTCTCTTGAGCTTCTATGGTAGTGACCTTGGGTGGGGTACCTGGGTCAGGCCCGTGACCCTACCCTAGGTCTGTAGCATCATCAGTAGCCCCCGAATGGGTTGAGGTTTGAGTGGAGGAGAGTGTTGAAGTTGGCCTTGGCTAGAGCTTGATACCCCTGGAGAATCTTCTTTGAGTTTGCGGGCCAGGCTCACCTTCCAACCTTGACTTGATCATCTTAATCGATTCAAGAACCACCGAGTGTACTTGTTTGTGTTGACCGTCGAGTGAACTTTTGCGTGCGGCTCCGAGTGTCAGCGGGGCGCACAACTTTCGGTGCGATTGGCTGTCCTCTGGCCTCCGGATTTCGCGGGATTTGAAATTTGGGGGAGCGTGCGGGATGGGTCGTTTCACAGCAATCGGATCGGATACGCTCGGGACGCCTCGATCCCTGTGCCGCCTTTTTCGCCACGTATTGGTTGTGCGCCTGTTGCGGGATTTGACAGGGTATCTTGGGGCTACCAGTCAGTCACTCGACCACTGCGCTATAAATAAGCACCGCAGCTGAGGCGAAATCACTATGCGCCCAATCTCTGCCTCTTCTTCCTCTGGTCCTCCGCCGCGCCTCTGCTCTCCGCTTTCCGCCGCTTGGTCCGCACCAGCTCGCCCCCCATGGGCAAGGACAAGACGGCGACTCTGGAGCGCTCGAAGAAAGCGGCGGTCACGGGGAAGGGGAAGAGATCCAACCGAGGGTCGTCGTCGAGGTATGGGCTCCCTCCTGGCTGGATCCAGGGGGATTGGATCAGGTCCACGATGACGCCGGAGGACATGGAGGAGCTAGTGGAGGAGGGCCTGATCGTCCGCGACTCCTGGCGGTTGCCGGAGGACGAGCTCGAGCCCCAGCCGCAGGAGGGCGAGTGTGTTCTCCTCACGACCACGTCGACCGAGGTATATACTTGCCTCCACACCCTTTCTTCCGCGGTTTTCTAGCTTTCTACGGCGCCCGGCTGCACCACTTCACTCCCAACACCATAACATACTTGGCCGCATTCGACTCGATGTGTGAGAACTTCCTCGGGTGCCGACCGCACTGTGGCTTGTTTAAGCATATCTTCACCTCTCGCTCCCAAACTGTCAAGAAAGTGAACCCGAGTGACGAGAAGACGCATGTCATCCAGATGTGCGGTGGATTGGGTGTCCAGACTAGGGGTAGGAGCACTTTCCCTGCCATGGTCCTTCCTGAGTCGGTCCGGGGATGGCAGTCGACTTTGTTTTATTGCAAGGACGTCCCCACTCTCGGTCAGTTGACCGGACTTCCTCCGTTTTCTTTAGATCGAGTCGGCCAGCAACCGACGCTGCTTGTGAGTCGGGCTGAGAAGGTAGAGGTGGACATGTTGGTGGAGCGGGTGGTTCAGCTGGTCTATGACGGGGTCACTAGGATGGATCTGCTCGAGGTGTTCCCCAAGAGGAGGATCCAGCCTGTCCAAGCTCGGGACCATCTGATGTGGATGTACTCGGGCGTGGATGACACGTCTCGGGTCCACCCAGAGGAAGCTACCGCGAAGACGGTGGAACAGTGCCTGAAGTGCATGACAGGGAACAAGGACAATCCTTGGGGGACCGGAAGGGTTCGCCCGTTCGACGCAGACCACCAACCAGACAAGGTTCGGCTTCAGTCCCCGAGTGGATTTTATGTTTCTTGTTTGCAGACGTTTGATGAATCTGACTGGCGTATGATTATTCTTCCTTTCTGCAGAGCTATGCCGAAATGTATTCGGTGCCCAATGGTGAGCAGGTCCAGGAGGGGGAAGAGGGCGTAGGCGAAGCTTTCGACTGGAAGTCTGGCGAGGAGATGGGGGAGGAGAGCGAGGACTCCAGCAGCGGCGAGGAGGTCGAGTCACCTCCCTGCATCAAGAAGCGCTCCAAGGAGAAGCACGACCCAGAAGCCGCGCATACCAGGGTGGGCCCTTCCAGCTCCCAGGTGCAGAAGAGAACTCGCACGTCAACTCCAGATCCGACTGAGAAAGCGCCAAAACAGCCCAAGGTCGCCGCTTCGAAACCCCGGAAGGCCTTGCCGAAGATCCAAGTGGACGTCCCGATTGCCTCCACGTAAGTGTTATTCTGCTTCATTCTTCTTCCATTTTGGAGACCAGATTTGCCTTTGTCGACTCACTTTCTGCAAAATTTTCAGGGCTGCTGCTTCCGCGACTTGGATGGATATTGGTAAGGGTCGTGATGATGAGGAGACCGCAGAAGCCGCAACGTCCACCCAGGTGTGGATTCTTGACTATGCTTTGTCCTTTGTTATTTTGGATTGTCAGTCGACTGAATTTCTTCTTGATCATTTTCTGAAGGGCCACACAATGTCATTGAACTTCCTGACGACGATGATGATGAGGAGGATCGCGCGGAGGTGTCTCGACGAGGCACGGGAAGGAGGGGTCGGAAGGCGCCCTCTGGCTCTGATGCCCAGCAAAAGGGGGACGTGGCTCGGACCACGGTCTCCTTTGCTATTCTCGTGTCGACTGGACGCTCCTTCGCGTTGACTGATCCAGCTGTTGACCCTGTGACTGCTCCGACTGCCCCACCGTCTATGCTTTTCGCCACCCGCCACATCCCGGAGGACCCCGTGAACGCGGCCAAGGAGGTCGTTCGTCAGGCAGGATTAATGATGGAGCGGACGAAGGCGGCGTATGAGGCTAGCATGGCTGCCTACAATGCTAGCTCGACTCTCCCAACCAATGTCCAGGTTTGTCTTTTCTGGCTGACATGCTGGGTCGTTGGGATCTTCGTTCTGAAAATTGCCGCTTTGTTCGTAAGATGATGTTACACCCACCGGGTGTTCTTGATTTTCTTGTAACTTTAGCTCTTGTAATCCAATTAGTCTTGTGTCGATTGGACCAGTGGGGGCACGCTGAGTGCACCCACTGGGTGTAGTCCCTGAGGCCGCGGTCGACTGAAGTTGGACGGCTATGGTCTTAGAAATTGTCTTGCTTATTTGTTTCGAACTCTTCTCACTCACGCAGGACTGATCCGGCCGAGTGAGGACCAGTGGGGGCACGCCTAGTGCACCCACTGGGTGTGTAGTCCCCGAGACCGTGGTTGTCTGCTGGTAGTCGGATGCGGTCTAAGAACGAAATACATATGTCTCTCTCTTTTTTTTTAGCTCGGGCAGGACTGATCCGGCCGAGTGATAACCAGTGGGGGCACGCTTAGTGCACCCACTGGGTGTAGTCCCCGAGGCTACTGTTGAGTATTTGACTCGGCTGTAGTCTTAGAATTTTGTCTTGTTTTGTTGGTGCAGAAATCTTGCGAGTTTGGGGCCAAATTCGCATATCTTGAGAAGAAGCAGGTCCAACTCAATCTTGATCTGGAGCTGTCCAGGGAGCATTTGAAGAAATCTCAGGACGAAGCGTGTGGTAATGAAAGTGCATATTCGGTCGACTGGATTTCAGTTAATGTGCCGTGTGCATCCTTAAGTTCATCTGTCTAGTGTTGTTCCTTGTAGATCAAATGAAGGCGGCTCTGGAGCAGAAGGACCTTGACCTAGCGGCAGCGCAGCAGAAGGTGCAGGAGAAAACTGAGCTCACAGAACAGAAGCTGGCTTCGGTCGGCAAGCTTGAGGAAGAGATTGCTAGGCTGAAGGATTCCCTTGGTGCGACCAACAAGGAGGTGACTCGACTGAAGAGGGCCAACATCGCTCTGGGCGAGAAGTTTGGGGGCCTTTTCCAGAAGAAGAACGAGTTGGAGGCTTATGTGGGCGACCTGACCAAGAAGTGGTACCTCATGCTTGAAGGTATGTCCCTTCTGCACGACTGAATCAAGGTGGTCGACTCATACTTTGCCTGCTAATTCATCGTGTTTTCACCTATGTAGAATTCTGTCACAACTTCGAGGAGGATACTGGGTGGGTCGAGCCGGGTCTGGACCCTGCCAACTCTCTTTTCAGGGACGAAGTGGCTATGAACATCTTGAGACTGGAGTCTCGCCTCACCGGCGCCACAGGCTACCTCGGTCGGCTGAAGGCAGTGATGTCACGGATCGATGCCGCGCTCTGGAGGGGGACGGTGCAAGAGAATGACCGCGAGTCTCTGATGACTCGACTCAATGAGATCCCCAGTCGAGTGCTGGAGTGGAAGAAATCATCTGCCCATTGTGGAGCTGACGTCGCACTGTCTCTGGTTCAGGTGCACTGCAAGGAGGTGAAGGAGGAGAGGCTGGCCGCGCTCAAGGTTGCCAACACGAAGAACCTCCGGTTCTAGTCGTTCATGGAGACTTTCCTGGAAGCCGCTACCCATATTGCTGACGGGATTGACTTGGACGAGTACGTTGTGTTGGGGAACGTTGCATGGAAAACAAAAATTTTTCTCTACGTTCACCAAGATCAATCTAGTAGATGCAACTACGAGGGGAGAGTAGGATCCACATACCCTTGTAGATCGCTAAGCGGAAGCGTTATGAACGCGGATGATGGAGTCGTACTCGCCGCGATTCAGATCGCCGAAGATCCTAGCACCGAAGCAACGGTGCCTCCGCGTTCTTCACACGTACGGCTCGGGGACGTCTCCTCCTTCTTGATCCAGCAAGGGGTGGAGGAGAGGTTGATGGAGAACCGGCAGCACGACGGCGTGGTGGTGATGGTGGAGAAGAACTCCGGCAGGGCTTCGCCTAAGCACCGCGGGAGAAGAAGATGTTGTGGGAGAGGGAGGGCAACACCGAGGCACGAACTTGTGTTTGCTGCCCTCCCTTTGCCTCACTATATATAGGGGGGGTGGAGAGGTGAGGGGCGCCCTAGGGTTTCCCCTAGGGGCCGGCGGCCAGGGCAAGGGGAGGGGGCGGCGGCCAAGGCAGGGGGGGCGGCGGCCAGGGCCAGGCCCTAGGGTTTCCCCCCCTAGGTGCCTTGCCCCCCACTCCAAAGGGGTGCGGCTGCCCTAGGGGGTCCCACCCCCTTAGCCGCATGAGGAGAGGGCCCAGGGGGGGCGCACAGCCCCCTGAGGGCTGTGGTGTCCCCCCTTGTGGCCCATTAGGCCCAGAACTACTTCCGGACCCCCCGAAAACCTTTCCGGTACTCCGCCGATTTCCCGATGCTCCCCGGAACACTTCCGGACTCCGAAACCTTTCATCCTATATATCAATATTCGTCTCCGGACCATTCCGGAGACCCTCGTTATGTCCGGGATCTCATCCGGGACTCCGAACAACCTTCGGTAACCATACACTTTTCTCACTAACAACCCTAGCGTCACCGAACGTTAAGTGTGTAGACCCTGCGGGTTCGGAAACCATGTAGACATGACCGAGACACTCCCAGGTCAATAACCTATAGCGGGATCTGGATACCCATATTGGTTCCCACATGTTTCTCGATGATCTCATCGGATGAACCACGATGTCAAGGATTCAGGCAATCCCGTATACAGTTCCCTTTGTCTCGTCGGTATGTTACTTGCCCGAGATTCGATCGTCGGTATCTCTATACCTAGTTCAATCTCGTTACCGGCAAGTCTCTTTACTCGTTACCGTAATACATAATCCCGTGACCAACTACTTAGTCACTTTGAGCTCATTGAGATGACGTATTACCGAGTGGGCCCGGAGATACCTCTCCGTCACACGGAGTGACAAATCCCAGTCTTGATCCATGTCAACTCAACAGACACCCTCGGAGATACCTGTAGAGTACCTTTATAGTCACCCAGTTACGTTGTGACGTTTGGTACACACAAAGCACTCCTACGGTGTCAGTGAGTTACATGATCTCATGGTCATAGGAACTTATACTTGACATGCAGAAAACTATAGCGATAACTGACACGATCAAAAGCTATGTTAACGTTTGGGTCTTGTCCATCACATCATTCTCCTAATGATGTGATCCCGTTATCAAATGACAACTCATGTCTATGACCTGGAAACCGCGGTCATCTTTGATCAACGAGCTAGTCCTGTAGAGGCTCACTAGGGACACAAAGTCTGTCTATTCATCCACACGTGTATCTGAGTTTCCAATCAATACAGTTATAGCATGGATAATAAACGATTATCATGAACAAGGAAATATAATAATAACTCTTTTATTATTGCCTCTAGGGCATATTTCCAACAGTCTCCCACTTGCACTAGAGTCAATAATCTAGCATTACAAGGTAATGAATCTAACACCCATAGAGTCTTGGTGTTGATCGTGCTTAGCCCGTGGAAGAGGCTTAGTCAACGGATCTGCAACATTCAAATCCGTGTGTACTTTGCAAATGTTTATGTCCTCCTCCTTGACCGAATCGCGGATGGAATTGAAGCGTCGCTTTATGTGCTGGTCCTCTTGTGAAACCTTGGTTCCTTGGCTAGAGCAATGGCACCAGTGTTGTCACAGAACAGAGTCATTGGGTTCAGTGCACTAGGCACAACTCCAAGATCTGTCATGAACTCCTTCATCCAGAAACCTTCCTTCGCCGCCTCCGAGGCAGCTATATACTCCGCTTCACATGTAGAATCAGCTACCACGCTCTGCTTGGAACTGCACCAGCTTACCGCTCCCCCGTTGAGAATATATACGTATCCGGTTTGAGACTTAGAGTCATCCGGATCAGTGTCAAAGCTTGCATCGACGTAACCCTTTACGACGAGCTCTTGATCACCTCCATACACGAGAAACATATCTTTAGTCCTTTTCAGGTACTTCAGGATATTCTTGACCGCTGTCCAGTGATCCATACCAGGATTACTTTGAAACCTTCCGGCCATACTTATGGCAAGGCTGACATCTGGTCTTGTGCACAGCATTGCATACATGATAGAGCCTATGGCTGAAGCATAGGGGACGACACTCATCTTTTCTCTATCTTCCGCAGTCACTGGGCATTGAGTCTTACTCAACTTTGTACCTTGCAATACCGGCAAGAACCCCTTCTTGGATTGATCCATTTTGAACTTCTTCAAAACTTTATCAAGGTATGTACTTTGTGAAAGTCCTATCAAGCGTCTTGATCTATCTCTATAGATCTTGATGCCCAATATGAAAGCAGCTTCACCGAGATCCTTCATCGAAAAACTCTTGTTCAAATACCCCTTCACGCTATCCAAAAATTCTATATTGTTTCCAATCAGCAATATGTCATCTACATATAATATTAGAAACGCTATAGAGCTCCCACTCACTTTCTTGTAAATACAAGCTTCATTATAAACTTGTACAAACCCAAACGCTTTGATCACCTCCTCAAAGCGAAGATTCCAACTCCGAGATGCTTGCACCAGCCCATAAATGGAACGCTGGAGCTTGCATACTTTGTCAGCATTCTCTGGATCGACAAAACCTTCCGGTTGCATCATATACAACTCTTCCTTAAGAAAACCGTTAAGGAACGCTGTTTTGACATCCATCTGCCAAATTTCATAATCGAAATATGCAGCTATCGCTAACATGATTCGGACGGATTTAAGCATCGCTACGGGTGAGAAAGTCTCATCGTAGTCAATTCCTTGAACTTGTGAAAAACCCTTTGCCACAAGTCGAGCTTTATACACGGTGACATTACCGTCAGCGTCCGTCTTCCTCTTAAAAATCCATTTATTCTGAATGGCCTTCCGCCCTTCAGGTAATACTTCCAAAGTCCATACTTTGTTTTCATACATGGATCCCATCTCGGATTTCATGGCCTCTAACCATTTGTCGGAATCCGGGCCCACCATCGCTTCTCCATAGCTCGTAGGTTCACCGTTGTCTAACAACATGACCTCCAAGACAGGGTTACCATACCACTCAGGTGCAGTGCGTACCCTTGTCGACCTACGAGGTTCGGTAGTAACTTGATCAGAAGCTTCTTGATCATCATCATCGGCTTCCTCTTCAACCTCTGCAGGCTCCACAAAAACATCTTTCTGCGCTGCGCTACTCTCTGGTTGAAGCAGAGGTTCAATAACCTCATCAAGTTCTACCTTCCTCCCACTCAATTCTTTCGAGAGAAACTCTTTCTCGATGAAGGACCCGTTCTTAGCGACAAACACTTTGCCTTAGGATCTGAGATAGAAGGTGTACCCAACTGTTTCTTTTGGGTATCCTATGAAGACACATTTGTCCGCTTTGGGTTCGAGCTTTTCTGGCTGAAGCCTTTTGACATAAGCATCGCAACCCCAAACCTTGAGAAAAGACAACTTAGGTTTCTTACCAAACCACAGTTCATACGGTGTTGTCTCAACGGACTTGGATGGAGCCCTATTTAAAGTGAATGCAGCTGTCTCTAACGCATATCCCCAGAACGATAGTGGCAAATCGGCAAGAGACATCATAGAACGTACCATATCTAATAGGGTTCGATTACGACGTTCGGACACACCATTACGCTGTGGTGTTCCAGGTGGCGTCAACTGTGAAACAATTCCACATTTTCTTAAGTGATCACCAAACTCATAACTCAGATATTCTCCCCCTCGATCAGATCGTAGGAACTTGATCTTCTTGTTACGATGATTTTCAACTTCACTCTGACATTGCTTGAACTTTTCAAAAGTTTCAGACTTATGCTTCATCAAGTAAATATACCCATATCTACTTAAGTCGTCAGTGAAGGTGAGAAAATAACGATATCCACCGCGCGCCGTTACACTCATCGGACCGCACACATCAGTATGTATGATTTCCAATAAGTCACTTGCCCGTTCCATTGTCCCTGAAAACGGGGTCCTTGTCATCTTGCCCATGAGGCACGGCTCGCACGTGTCAAGTGATTCAAAATCAAGAGACTCCAAAAGTCCATCAGCATGGAGCTTCCTCATGCGTTTCACGCCGATATGACCCAGACGGCAGTGCCACAAGAAAGTGGTATTATCATTATCAACTCTACATCTTTTGGCATCAATGTTATGAACATGTGTATCATCACTATCGAGATTCAATAAGAATAAACCCCTAACTTCGGGTGCATGACCATAAAAGATATTACTCATATAAATAGAACAACCATTATTCTATGACTTAAATGAGTAACCGTCTCGCAATAAACAAGATCCAGATATAATGTTCATGCTTAACGCAGGCACTAAATAACAATTATTCAGGTTCATAACTAATCCCGATGGTAATCGAAGAGCGAGCGTGCCGACGGCGATCACATCAACCTTGGAACCATTTCCCACGCGCATCGTCACTTCGTCCTTCGCCAGCCTCCGTTTATTCCGCAGTTCCTGTTTAGAGTTGCAAATGTGAGCAACCGAACCGGTATCAAATACCCAGGCACTACAACGAGAGTTGGTAAGGTACACATCAATAACATGTATATCACATATACCTTGCTTGTTGTTGTTGTTGGCCCCCTTCTTGTCTGCCAGATACTTGGGGCAGTTCCGCTTCCAGTGGCCGTTCCCCTTGCAATAGAAACACTCAGTCTCTGGCTTGGGCCCAGCCTTGGGTTTCTTCACTGGATGAGCAACTGCCTTGCCACCCTTCTTAGAGCTACCCTTCTTGCCCTTGCCATTCTTCTTGAAACTGGTGGTTTTATTGACCATCAACACTTGATACTCCTTCTGGATGTCTGCCTCAGCGACTTTCAGCATCGAAAACAGCTCGGCGATGGTTTTGTTCATCCCTTGCATGTTATACTGCTGTACGAAGCTCTTGTAGCTAGGCGGGAGTGACTGGAGAATTCTGTCAATGATAGCCTCGTCCGGGAACACAAGTCCCAGATCAGCTATGCGGGTATAGTACCCAGACATCTTCAGTAAGTGCTCACTGACAGACGAATTCTCCTCCATCTTGCAAGCAAAGAATTTATCGGTGGTCTCATACCTCTCGATCTTGGCATTCTTTTCAAAGATGAACTTCAACTCCTGGAACATCTCATATGCTCCATGACGTTCAAAACGCCTTTGAAGTCCTCCTTCCAAGCTATACAACATGGCACACTGCACTACTGAGTAGTCATCCGAACGCGACTGCCAGGCGTTCATAACGTCCACAGAGGCCGGAGCGGGGGGTTCACCTAGCGGTGCACTTAGGACATAAACCTTTTGGGCAGCTGTGAGGATGATCCTCAGATTGCGGAGCCAGTCCACAAAGTTGCTCCCATCATCTTTCAGCTTAGTTTTCTCTAGGAACGCATTAAAATTCAGGGGAGCTACTGCGTGAGCCATCTACAACAAAAGATTTGCAAAGACATCTTAGACTATTGTTCATGATAAGTGAGTTTTTAACTAATCAAATTACTTATAACTCCCACTCAAATTGACATCCCTCTGGTCATCCGAGCGTGACATGATCCAAATCCACCAACCCAAGTCCGATCATCACGTGAGATGAGGTGGTGTCAATGGTGAACATCTTCATGTTGATCATATCTACTATATGACTCATGCTCGACCTTTCGGTCTTCCGTGTTCCGAGGCCATGTCTGTACATGCTAGGCTCGTCAAGTCTAACCCGAGTGTTCTGCATGTGCAAAACTGGCTTGCACCCGTTGTATGCGAACGTAGAGTCTATCACACCCGATCATCAAGTGGTGCTTCGAAACGACGAACCTTCGCAACGGCGCACACTCGGGGGGAACACAATTTTATCTTGAAATTTTAGTGAAGGATCATCTTATAATGCTACCGTCGTCCTAAGCAAAATAAGATGCATAAAAGGATTAACATCACATGCAAATCATAAGTGACATGATATGGCCATCAACTCGTGCTTTTGATCTCCATCTCCAAAGCACCGGCATGATCTCCATCGTCACCGGCGCCACACCATGATCTCCATCATCATGATCTCCATCATCGTGTCGCCATCGGGGTTGTCGGCGCCCACCATGCTCTTACTACTATTGCTACCGTTTAGCGATAAAGTAAAGCATTACAAAGCGCTTAATGATTGACACGCAGGTCATACAAAAACTAAAGACAACCCTATGGCTCCTGCCGGTTGCCGTATGCATCGACATGCAAGTCGATATTAACTATTACAACATGATCATCTCATACATCAAATATATCTCATCATGTCATTGGCCATATCATATCACATGCATACCCTGCAAAAACAAGTTAGACGTCCTCTAATTTGTTGTTGCATGTTTTACGTGGCTGCTATGGGTATCTAGCAAGAACGCTTCTTACCTACGCAAAACCACAACGGTGATATTCAAGTTGCTATTTAACCTTCTACAAGGACCGCCTTGTTCTATTCCGATTCAACTAAGATAGGAGAGACAGACACCCGCCAGCCATCTTATGCAACAAAAGTCACATGTCTGTCGATGGAACCGGTCTCATGTACGTGGACATGTAAAGTTGGTCCGGGCCGCTTCATCCTATAATACCGCTGAATCAAGAAAGACTAAGGAGGGCAGCAATTTAAACATCAACGCCACAAACCCTTTTGTGTTCTACTCGAGAAAGCATCTACGCAAGATCCTAGCTCATGATGCCATTGTTGGGGAACGTTGCATGGAAAACAAAAATTTTTCTCTACGTTCACCAAGATCAATCTAGTAGATGCAACTACGAGGGGAGAGTAGGATCCACATACCCTTGTAGATCACTAAGCGGAAGCGTTATGAACGCGGATGATGGAGTCGTACTCGCCGCGATTCAGATCGCCGAAGATCCTAGCACCGAAGCAACGGTGCCTCCGCGTTCTTCACACGTACGGCTCGGGGACGTCTCCTCCTTCTTGATCCAGCAAGGGGTGGAGGAGAGGTTGATGGAGAACCGGCAGCACGACGGCGTGGTGGTGATGGTGGAGAAGAACTCCGGCAGGGCTTCGCCTAAGCACCGCGGGAGAAGAAGATGTTGTGGGAGAGGGAGGGCAACACCGAGGCACGAACTTGTGTTTGCTGCCCTCCCTTTGCCTCACTATATATAGGGGGGGTGGAGAGGTGAGGGGCGCCCTAGGGTTTCCCCTAGGGGCCGGCGGCCAGGGCAAGGGGAGGGGGCGGCGGCCAAGGCAGGGGGGCGGCGGCCAGGGCCAGGCCCTAGGGTTTCCCCCCCTAGGTGCCTTGCCCCCCACTCCAAAGGGGTGCGGCTGCCCTAGGGGGTCCCACCCCCTTAGCCGCATGAGGAGAGGGCCCAGGGGGGCGCACAGCCCCCTGAGGGCTGTGGTGTCCCCCCTTGTGGCCCATTAGGCCCAGAACTACTTCCGGACCCCCCGAAAACCTTTCCGGTACTCCGCCGATTTCCCGATGCTCCCCGGAACACTTCCGGACTCCGAAACCTTTCATCCTATATATCAATCTTCGTCTCCGGACCATTCCGGAGACCCTCGTTATGTCCGGGATCTCATCCGGGACTCCGAACAACCTTCGGTAACCATACACTTTTCTCACTAACAACCCTAGCGTCACCGAACGTTAAGTGTGTAGACCCTGCGGGTTCGGAAACCATGTAGACATGACCGAGACACTCCCAGGTCAATAACCAATAGCGGGATCTGGATACCCATATTGGTCCCACATGTTTCTCGATGATCTCATCGGATGAACCACGATGTCAAGGATTCAGGCAATCCCGTATACAGTTCCCTTTGTCTCGTCGGTATGTTACTTGCCCGAGATTCGATCGTCGGTATCTCTATACCTAGTTCAATCTCGTTACCGGCAAGTCTCTTTACTCGTTACCGTAATACATAATCCCGTGACCAACTACTTAGTCACTTTGAGCTCATTGAGATGACGTATTACCGAGTGGGCCCGGAGATACCTCTCCGTCACACGGAGTGACAAATCCCAGTCTTGATCCATGTCAACTCAACAGACACCCTCGGAGATACCTGTAGAGTACCTTTATAGTCACCCAGTTACGTTGTGACGTTTGGTACACACAAAGCACTCCTACAGTGTCAGTGAGTTACATGATCTCATGGTCATAGGAACTTATACTTGACATGCAGAAAACTATAGCGATAACTGACACGATCAAAAGCTATGTTTAACGTTTGGGTCTCGTCCATCACATCATTCTCCTAATGATGTGATCCCGTTATCAAATGACAACTCATGTCTATGACCTGGAAACCGCGGTCATCTTTGATCAACGAGCTAGTCCTGTAGAGGCTCACTAGGGACACAAAGTCTGTCTATTCATCCACACGTGTATTTGAGTTTCCAATCAATACAGTTATAGCATGGATAATAAACGATTATCATGAACAAGGAAATATAATAATAACTCTTTTATTATTGCCTCTAGGGCATATTTCCAACACGTTGCGCCTGCAAGCCCTCCCCCCTTGAGGAGTGAACAAACTTTGATACTCTGATTCAATTTGCCTCGGTATGCCGAGTGATTTTGTAACCGTTAAACTCTCCCGGGCTTGATGCCCGAGTACTTTTGCCCGAATCTTGTGGGGCTTTATCTGCACTTGATTTCTTTTTGGGACGTGTTCGCTTTGCTTCTGACTCCCTTCGATCCTTTTTGAGTTTCAAGTCGACATCGTGTTTGTGGTACAGCTCGAAGGGTCGAGCCACTTGATACCTGTGGTACGGCTCGGAAGGCTTGACCGCGTTGTGTTTGTGGCATAGCTTGGAGGACAGAACCACGTTGTACTTGTGGCGTAGCTCGGAGGATAGAGCCACGTTGTACTTGTGGTGGAGCTCAGAGGATAGAGCCATGTTGTACTTATGGCGTAGCTCGGAGGGCAGAGCCACGTTGTACTTATGGCGTAGCTCGGAGGACAGAGCCATGTTGTACTTGTGTCGGAGCTCGGACGACAGAGCCACGTTGTACTTATGGCATAGCTTGGAGGACAGAGCCATGTTGTACTTGTGGCGGAGCTCGGTGGACAGAGCCATGTTGTACTTATGGCGTAGCTCGGAGGACAGAGCCATGTTGTACTTGTGGCGGAGCTCGGAGGACAGAGCCATGTTGTACTTATGGCGTAGCTCGGAGGACAGAGCCACATTGTACTTATGGCGCAGCTCGGAGGGTTGAGTCACGTTGTACTTAGGGCACAACTCGGTGGGCTGAGTCACGTTGTACTTAGGGCACAACTCGGTGGGCTGAGACACGTTGTAACTTAGGCGACTACGGGGTCGCAGCTAAGTCCCCGAGTGAGAGGGTTGCTCTTCACTCGGAGTGGTTTTTGTAACTTAGGCGAATCAGATTCATAGCTAAGCCCCCGAGTGAGCGGGTTGATCTTCGCTCGGAGTGGTTTTTGAAACTTAGGCGATTACGAGATCGTATCTAAGCCCCCGAGTGAGAGGGTTGCTCTTCACTCGAAGTGGTTTTTGAAACTTAGGCGATTACGGGGTCGCAGCTAAGCCCCTGAGCGAGAGGGTCGCTCTTCACTCGGAGTGGTT
>LR738715.1:327670053-327685686 GCA_902687465.1 Secale cereale
AGCTAAGCCCCCGAGGGAGAGGGTTGCTCTTCACTCAGAGTGGTTTTTGTAACTTAGGTGATTACGGGGTCGCAGCTAAGCCCCCGAGTGAGAGGGTTGCTCTTCACTCGGAGCGGTTTTTGAAACTTAGGCGATTACGGGATCGCAGCTAAGCCCCCGAGTGAGAGGGTTGCTCTTCACTCGGAGTGATTTTTGAAACTTAGGCGATTACGGGGTTGTAGCTAAGCCCCCGAGTGAGAGGGTTGCTCTTCACTCGGAGTGGTTTTTGAAACTTAGGCGATTACGGGGTCGTAGCTAAGCCCCCGAGTGAGAGGGTTGCTCTTCACTCGGAGTGTTTTTTAAACTTAGGCAAATCGGATTCGCGGCTAAGCACCCACTGGGGGATGACGATTTGAGAACAGGCATCTTTGTAATCAGCAACCATTAAGGAATTGTCGCGAACTTTTCTTGGAAAATACAAACTGGAAGATTCTTATTACAACTCGACTGGTCGAGTACTTCAAGTATGGAAGCGGCGGAGCAGATCCGCGTTCCACGAACGAGGCTCATCTTTCTTCTTGGCCACGTTGTAGATGTGGTAAGCCCCATTGTGCAGTACCTTGGTGACGATGAAGGGGCCTTCCCAAGCTGGGGCAAGCTTGTGCGGTCGCTTTTGACGTACTCGGAGAAGCAGGTCTCCTTCCTAGAATGCTCGGCTTTAGACATTGCGGGCATGGAATCGACACAGGTCATGTTGGTAAATGGTCGAGCGGATCAAATCCATCTCGCGTTCTTCCTCCACGAGGTCGACTGCATCTTGACGGGCTTGTTCTGCTTCTGCCTCGGAGAAGAGTTCCACTCGAGGGGCGTTGTACAACAAATCGCTCGACATCATGGCCTCAGCTCCATAGACCATGAAGAAGGGGGTATGGTCAGCCGAACGGTTCAGAGTTATCCTTACACTACTAGGAAAAGGCCTGTTAGTGGCGCACCTGTTTTGGCCATTAATGGCGCACTACAGGTGCGCCAGCACTACCACGCCATAAGTAATTAATACTAATGGCGCACGAGGTGGTGCGCCATTAGTATCCCAGACACTAATGGCGCACCACCTGGTGCGCCATTAGTATGTGCCCAGATGCGCCATTAGTATGCCTCCCAGGGGGCCATATATAGCTTGTGCTCTAGGTTACTAATGGCGCACCTCACAGGGGTGCGCCACTAGTGTGTTTGCTGAAGTGCGCCACTAAAAGTGCAAAGAGGTGCGCCACTACTATGAATATTAGAATTCTTTTTTTTGCTTTTCTGATATTTGCACAGGTTACAAAATACATTACAACACAAAATATAAATATCACAACATATAAACAGCAGATTTATCGAATATAATAGAAGATTATTCTTCGAATACAATTCATCATATTAGTCACCGAATTCAAAATATTGAACAAAGTTAGAACATTACAAGTCTCGAGACCACGAGTAGCGAGTTTGTCTTCACATTACAAGTCGATATCTAAACTACCATCATCACATAGAAGAGAGCAGCGGTCACGATGAGCATCATCGCGATGCAACTGGTCTTCATCTGGTTCCTCCTCCGCTCCCTCCTCTCTCCCGCTAGATAGCGCGCGTATCTAGTTTCCGCCTCCGCCCTAGTGGTGTACCCTTTGTAACTGTTACCGCTGAAACGGTGAACCTGTCTCCAACACTCCTCCCAATCGTCGTAGACTCCGGGAACCTTACCCTTGTACACGACATATGACAGCATCTCAATGCACTAGACAAAACAATACATAAGCAATATATAAGTATGCAACAAAAGGATCGGAAGAGAAAATCATCAACACATGCATTAATATATAGCACGATTCATGGTCCTACTAATAAATAGCATTGATTACATAAAAGTTGAACGACTGTCCAAACCAAAGAGACATACAAGTTCATTAAAAAGTTTAATTACAACATGAGTTAATCGATATTTCACAACTGCATAGCATCACTACTACTTTCGACTTGACTCAGGGACCGGAGCGTGGATGAAGCCGCCGTCTTTCGTGATGGTCATGAATGTGCGGTCGTTGTCAGCCTGCATTTGTAGCATTGTTTCTATTTCACTCTTGGACGGTTGATATTTGAGGTAGAACTGCCCCGAGGTACAAAGGACATCTTGATGGATGATTTCCGAAAACTCCGACTGGATGCAAAAGAATTCTTGTCTGAGGTCCACGTCCTGGATTCTGACAAGCGTGCGGCCCATGCTTTGAGACTATTTGGTAGCAGAAGGTGATGATGGTTCCGTACAATCGCCCGCATGTGATAGAGGGCGTAGTAGGCATCCTTCTGACCGTCAGGAGGCTGCTTGACACAGGGGAATGTTGTTACGTGGGTGAACACGTGCCTGCCGTACCTACAAACTGGCCTCTTGAAGGTGCCTCCAGATTTGGCGTAGCCGGGGAGAACTTCATCAAGAACTTTCTTCACATTTGAGTAGTCTTTCTTCGACTAACGGTCAGAGTCGAAATACGTGCCATGGAATATTGCAGGCTTAATAGGATGAGTGTGCAATGTGTGTCACTGCACAAAACACGGAATGTTAGAAAAAAAAAGAATGATCGAAATCTAAGAAATCATATGTTACGGGGCGGTGAGGGGATGATTACTCAGAAAAGTAAGGCACGAGGAAGTTATCCTTATCTGCTTTCGACAAAATGACGCCTTCGAGGTATGAACTCGCGACTTGCCGGTCCCTAGCGCTGCCCAAGATCTTGGCACGCATGTAGAAGGGGTCGACTATCACGATGTCCGGGGTCTTGTCTCTAATGATCTGCATCTCCATAATCAGCGAAAATAGCCGAACGAAGGTGTAGTGCAGCGGCTGAAGGTTAAACATAGCAAAGATGTCATCAAACCGCAGGACGATCATACCCCCGATGGCGCTATCCAAAAAGCCATTGCGCTCTGGCACCTTGGCCATGAAAACCGGGTATGCCACATCATTCTCGGAGAGACGCCGCTTCTCCAAAGAGAGAACACAATCATGCAGACTTTGCATAGCATTGGTTGCAGCATTGAACAGATTAGTCGGTAGCATCGGCCTACCCGCCACATGCACCCTCCTCGAGATATCCTTAGGTGAAGGTGGCCCGTCCTGAGAACGGATCGGTGCCGCCTGGCTCGCACCCTTGTTATTTTTTCTTTTCCGTCCCTTCTGCTTCTTCTGCTGTAATGGGATCGAGTTCTGCTCAGAGACCACCTTCTTGAGTGTGTTGGGGCTGATAATATTTCGCACCTCGGCTATCTGAGGCTCAGTGAAGGCGGCAGCTGGAGGCGTCTCCTGAGAACTGAATGCCAGACGACGCCTGTTGCAATTGGGTTTCTCCGACGTACCAGCTAGATCGCGATCGTCTTTTGCAGGGTTGGGTTATTGAGAAGGAGGCCCCAAGAATTCGTCATCATACCCATGTTCATTGAAGTACTTATCAACGTTGGTAAATGTACCATTGTCATCGTTCGGATCCTGCGCCATATGCATGTCCGGATCAGCTGACGGCGGTAGCGTTGCGGCGGTCTTGCCATGGCTTGGCGCCGGCATGACTGGCGGTGTTGTCTGTGGGGTGGTGTCCCCCGCCCCCCAAACAAATCTGGCTCTTTAGCCAAAGCATTGGCCAGCCTATACAGGCGCTGAGGGTCATCGCATCATCTTCGTCGGCCCCAGGGGGTCGATACGGAGGTAACAAGTCGTCGAAGTCCCGCAGCACCCGAACCAGTTGAACCCTATACACGATGGGTGGCATCGCATTACCGTGGTACACACGGCTGCCCGGTTGAACGATTCTGGCCTTGGCGACATCGATCAACTTGCCGTCCACGAAGTGCAGGAGAGTGCATGGAACGTCGGCGGCGCCCTGCAAAAACATGTAGGGCGTCAAGGATGCCCAGTCAAAGGCAAGGAGATGAAGTCATCGGCCGAGAGAGGCTTAATTATACCGTGATGGCATCGAGCTCAGCTAATGTCGAGGCACCGCCAACGGCGGGTGTGCAAGTGATGGAGGGGCCGCTTGATGCCGAGGGGCCGACCGGCGTATTCTTCCCACACCCGGGTGCATTAAGCTCCAATACCGGCGCCGACGCCGGAGACACCAATGTCTCCTCCGCCGGAGACACCAATGCCGCCGCCTGCGCATAGTGCGAGTTGCTGCCCATGAAGCTGGGAATCGGGGGCGGCCCCTGCTGGCCACCCGCAATCCACGTCTGCAACCCCTTAATCAAGGTAGGCACAATGGCAGTGATCGTCGCTCCCAGTTGGTCTCGCACTTGCTCTTCGACTATCTCCGGAATCCGCGCCACTTGTGCCTTGAGTTCTTGAACCTCACGCTCCTAGCTTTCCGAGCTGGTCTTTTTCTCCTTTCACCCAGTGGTATAGTATTCCGACCATTTCGTGGACAAGCCTTTGCCGGCCACACGACCAGTTGACGACGGCTTACTGAGCTTATCCTTGTTTTTCATTACGTTCAACGTCCTATTTAAAGTGCTGTCATAAGGGGAGCTCTCAGACGACCCCGCACTACTGCTTTCAGAAGCCTGTGGAAGGAACGTGAACCATTTAGAAATTTGGCTTAATTAATTAGAATGCAACCATATGGAGCTAATACGCGGGGGGGGGGGTATTTCTTACCAGAACAAGCTCAAGATTCTTGGTCTTCGGATCCGTGGTAAGCTCCTTTGTTACCGGGTCAATCTTGTTCCGGGCCCTGACATAGTTCCTGGTCTGCTTGTCACGGTATTTATCGAAGAGGGGCGGTAGGCCTTGCTCGGCACGCTCCGCGTCCTCCTTGTCCCATATAGGTTCCGCCACTCTGTAACCGCTGGGACCGAGTCTGTGGACCCCTAAGTTCAACTCCCGCATATCTTTCCCCCACTGACTTGATTCCTCGGATGCGTTGCTCTCACACTTAATCTTGAACTCGAGGTAGTCAGTTTCGCTGATCGAAGGATTTTTCTCCTTGATCTTCTCATAACTATCACCTTTATCAATCATACTCTTCACCGCGGCTCTCCAAGTAGCCAGGGTCGTGCTCATCTTCGTGAGGGCGGCACTGTTCACTTTATTCTTTGAGAGGCGTGTGTTTGCGAACTCACCGGGGAACTTGTATCATTCGTGCAGCTTCGTGAAGAGGAGGTTGCGCAAATTCCCTCGGTCAGGATGCATCAGGTTCTCGGTGTTGATCGAGACGGTGCTACGGAGAATGCACCCGAGCTGTACCGCGTACCCCTTGACTAATTCTTTAGGCGCCGTTGGATGTCCACTAGAGGACACTTCTGTAAATTCCTCCTTGACGGTGCCGAGCACGTTCGGGCGCCGGTCCTTCCGTTGCCTCTTCGGTTGGCTGCCATCTGTGTGTGTGGCTTCCTCGGCGGCATCAGTGGTGTCATCATTAGTGGTGGCATCCTCGGTGGCGGCATAAGTGGTGTCATCCCCGACGCCACTAGGGGTTGTGTAGTCGGGGTCGGTGTCTTCCACGGCGTCCTCATAGCGGTGAGGTTGTTCCTCCATCTCCTGGGACAGCTGCCAAAATGCCTTGCCCGAACCGCCGGCTCATCGTTGTGGGCCATGTTTGCTCTAAATAGGAAAAAAGTTTGGTCAAAAAGTTGGGCATGACTTTTGCTAATTTTCTTGACCTAGCAGTGCCCCTATCTCAACTGAAATGGAAATTAATCAACATTTCAGGAGAAAGGGGGTAACGAAGTGATGGGGCAAATGTGACAGGCACCACAATGTATTACAGAAAAACAAGATATGCACATATAGGAACACGGCTCAACCACTCGGGTACCATAAGGTAGCAGAAAAAGGATGGGCTGGCGTGTTATTTGATCATGTGGATACCCACTCTTTTTGCTCCTAGTTGGTTAAAAACTTAAGACTTGACATCATGGCCATGTTTCCAAGGCAAGGATTAAAATATGACAATGTATAGCAGTAATGCACAAATCATTACTCAGAAGTTGGTTGTTGAAATGATAAACTGCATAAGGTCCACTTTGCTTAGTGCGAAAACCCAACTCAAAAAGCTAAAGTACACTATAATGTAGAATCTTTCCATGATTCCTTATCTAAAATAATGTAGTACCCTATAATGTGGTCATTCATTTGGCAGTGTATATTAAAATACATACTATTTATAGTGTATTTCAATTTACTGATAAAATCCATAGGAATGCATTAACTTTACAGACTTCCATCCTAGGCAACAGGTTCAGAACCGAAGCATGGATTATATATATATATAATGGAGTTATCAGTGTTGAGCATCCCTTACAATGGAACTCAATAGTGCAAAGAACAAGCATGATCTCACCACGAACCAGAGAATCCTACCACGATACCAAATTGCTAGATTTGACCAGTAAAAAAAAACTCCCATCTAACTAGAAGGAATGTTGTTTGTGCACCTGTGATAAGTGACCTTTGGTGATTATATTAAAAGTCTGAGGAGAACATGATTACTAGCTAAAGCGTTTAATTATTTCATTGAACACAGAGCCAAGTGAAAGAACAACATTATTCTCAAGACTCAAGGAGCATCAAAACCACAAAGGTCAAGCAACATATATGTGTATGCCAATTAACTGATTTGAGTATTATGAGTTACATCAGAAGACCTAGTAACAAAATCATTAGTTGAACACCTGATCATTGTGGTCGGAGTGTAAAAGCATATTTGAAACACTAAAGTTTGACACAGAATAGGAGTATGAGAAAACTAGAATGTGTGACTGGTATAAAATTGCTTGCCTGAAAGGAGAATGTTCTGGGACTAGCAATGTGCTTGGTATGCTGTGATTGGTATAACTAGAGTGCGTTTAGAATCCATGTACTATCATTAGCTGTAGGACTGTAACTATAACTATAAGAAGTACATGTAGTTGGAATATCAGTGTTAACGCCTTAACTGAACTAGAATAGATCCCAAATTGTGACGGGCAATTGCTTTTTAGGAAAATAAACAGAATTACAGGTCAAAATATCACGCCACACAAAAAGTAGCACCAGGACAGGCCGTTGGCCCTGATAGCTAACTGAAGATGTCCTATGAGTTACACACGGCAATGGACTAGTACTCTCGTTTGAATGGTGATACGAAACGACTTTTCTGCACTAAAGGTTGGACAGTCAGTTCAGCCTGGACAAGCGGAGACCCATTGCAGCCCAAGACGTCCAGGTGTATCAAGGGTTTGGGTAAATTCTGCATACTACACACAACACACGAATGATCATCTGGTGGCATCCTACACACACCACATGGATGATCATCTTCATCCCGTTTGCTCAGCTAGTCAAACTTACAAATAGCTCTCAACGAATTTCATGCCATGGTAGGACAAACAGAGCAGCATTCAACAAATACAATAAAAATCAGATGCTTTGGAAGCTGTTAACCTATGGAAATCAGGGAACTATGATAGATCGTTGGTGTCAACAAACTTGGCATGACGAAGGTGATGCTAGAATCAGATGCTTTGGAAGCTGTTAACCTATGGAAATCAGGGAACTATGATAGATCGCTGGTGTCAAGGGTGTGCCAGGAAATTTCTGAGCTTATGAGAACATGACTAGCTTTGAACTTTTGTATGTAGGCCGGCAAGCTAATGTTGCTGTAGATCTATGTTCTAGACAGGCTAGTGAGAGTAGGAGAAGGTGCCTCTGGATCAATTATGTTCCAGTTTTTCTCCTCAGCTGCTTGCAAGCAGATTGTAATCCCACTGTTTAAGTTATATAAAGCTCAGTTTTCGGCTCTTCGCGACAAAAGAGAATTCTGCATCCTACACACACCACATGAACGATTGTATGTCGGGATCCTACACACACCACATGGACGATCATCTTCATCCCGTTTGCTCAGCTAGTCGAACTTCCAGATAGCACGGCAGCGAATTGCATGCCATGGCCCATGGTAGGACAAACAAACAGAGCAGCATTCAACAAATACAGTAAAAATGAGGTGTCCTACAACTACTTCAGGCCGAACCTGGGAGTGACCCTAGAAGGAGAAGTCCCCCGTCGATGGCGCCCGGCGCCCTCCTGCCTGCCAGCCGAGTCAGCGCTCTGCAGGCGGACTGTGAGATCTGGGTGGCCCAAGCTGCCCGTGAGCTCTTCTCGTAGTGGAGACCTACAACACACGGCCATGGGGAGTGGTGTAGCCATGGTTAGGCAACGCCCCTATCGACTGGACTAGGAGAAGCTGATAGATCTACCAGTATGCTCGCTCACCTGTCGGCGGCAGACTCTGGCGAGATCTGGAGAACCTGGGGCACGGGAGTTCTGGAGACTCCGGCGAGATATGGAGACTCCGGCGTGTTCTAGGGCATGGGAGTCGGCCACCTGGGAGAACCTGCGGCGGCGGTGGTGCGAGGAGGGGCTGGGAACCTGCGGCGGCGGTGCGAGGCGGTGAGGGAGGCTCGACGGACGAAGGGGGCGGAGCAAGGCGGAGCGGCGGCGTACGGTTGGGGCGGAGAGAGGCGGTGGTCGAGTGGGGGATCTGGCAAGGGAGGTAGAGAGGCCACAGGGAATATGTGGAGTGGGGAGGGTTAGCAATGGCTCACCTCCCCCTAGTGCGCCATAAGTACGACGACAACAATGGCGCACCTCACCCTGGTGCGCCATTAGTAAAAAAAATTATTGCAGTTCGAGCACTCAGGTTATATTCCACCTAACCGTATCTCCATCAGAATAGACACTCTAGCCCGACTAGTCAGCACGCAGCACACACACTAGGAGGTCCTGGGTTCGATTCCCAAGCTCCCCAATTTTTTATGCATTTTTTTCTTTGCACATATATTTTTATGCATGCATCCAAATAGAACATGTCACATATGCTAGATGCTGAGAATTTCTTGTAGAAAAATAATATGCAGTTTGTTGCCATGTTAACAACATTTAAAATGCTGTTTGATATTTATTTGTGTTTAAATATGTTCAAACTTGTTTAAATAACAACTAAATATCCATAGCTCCAAATTTGACAAACTTTATATGCTTTTGGGAGTAACATATAACCAAGCACAACTACTCTTTTTTTGGATTTTTAGTTGCATTCATTTGTGAATTGGTAAAAAAATTATGAATATGAAAAAATATCATCAAATTTGAAAAAATATTCATGAATTGAAAAAGTACCCATGAAAAAACATTTATGAATATGTCGAAATACAATCGAGAAATGAAGGCTACAATTTAAATATAATCAATCTTAGCTAGCTATCTTTTCACAATCTTCTTGCCCTTCTTTTTCGCAAATGGAGTTCTTCTCTTGAACGGACGTCCTTTAGGTAGGGTGGTCCTGCTTCTTCTTGTGGTGTATGGCACTTCATCTTTGTCATCATGTTCCATCTTCGGATCGCCGTACTAGTCGAAGTCTTGCTCATTGGCGACTCCATCCATTCCGATGATCTTCCTTTTGCCTCTCCTCACGACAACATGACTGGGCTTTGACGGGTCAGTAATGAAGAAGCATTGGTCCACTTGGGAAGCCAGTACCCATGGCTCATTTTTTGCGGTGACGTTTGCGCCCACGCTCTTGGCCCATCCGACACGGAACATCGGGACCTTCTCTCCAGCGTAGCTCAGCTCCCAGATCTCTTTGATCCTTCCATAGTATCTGTCCTTGTCGTTACCGGTGTAGGATTCCATCGTTACCCCGGAGTTCTGATAACCATCGCTCTTCATGTCCTTGTCCTCGGTGTAGAACGTGTAGCCGTTGATATCGTACGCCTCATACGTCACCAGCTTTTGCTCGACGCCCTGTGACAAGGCGAATATGAGATTTTCTTCCGCGGAAGCATCGTCATGTAAAGGGTACAACAGAAGCTTCTCCTTGAACCAACGCGTGAAACATGAGTTGTGCTCTTTGATTATATCTTCGTCCGTCCTCTGTTGGCCTCGGTCATTGTACATCTTCTCAATAAAGGTTTTGTGCTCTACCACCCAAGGATCGACCACGTCTATGTGTTGTAGCGCGACTAGGTTTGCTCTTTCAAATTCGGCGAGTCGACCCTTGAAGTCGACATACATTTCGTGGCGACCATCGCGGTGACCCCATCCAACGAGCCTGCCGAGGTGCCTGTTGACTGGAAGACCAATGGGGTTCTCGATGCTTAGATAATTCGTGCAGTAGGAGATGCACTCTTCGGTCAGAAAGCCTCTGACTATGCTTCCCTGTGGGCGTGACATGTTGCGAACGTATCCTTTGATGACACCATTCATCCTTTCGAACGGCATCACGATGTGCAGGAACGTCGGCCAGAGTTGGATGATATCCTCCACGATATGGACCAGCAGATGCACCATAACGTCGAAGTATGCGGGCGGGAAGTACATCTCAAGCTCGCATAGTATCACCACGATCTCTTCCTGTAGCCTTCTGAGTTTCCTCACGCCAACCGACATCCAAGAAATGACGTCGAAAAAGTTGCATAGGCCAAATAGCGTTTCCCGGACGTGCACGTCCATGATCCCATAGATTATAACTGGAAGTATCTGCGTGATCAGCATGTGCAGTCATGAGACTTCATCCCGCTGAACTTCTACTTCGTTTAGTCTAGGTATCTGCTTATCTTCCCCGCGTAACCGTAAGGAAGTTTTACTCCTACGAGGCAGGTGAAAAACTACTCGATCTCCTCCCGACTTAGAGTGAAGCATGCGGGAGGGTAGTCATTTCCGATCTTCTTGGCCTTTTTGCCTTTGCGACGACTTTCTGTGTCTTGCTTCGCCTCATCATCATCATCATCATCATCATTAGCGTGAAGCTCCTCCCTGATGCCCATTGATTTCAAGTCTGCCCTTGCTTTCGGCCCATCTTTGGTCCTCTCTGGCATGTTGAGTAGGGTACCAATCAGACTCTCGCACACGTTCTTCGTGATATGCATGACATCAAGGCTGTGAGGCACACGGAGGATCTTCCTGTACGGCAAGTCCCAGAAAATACACCTCGTTTTCCATACCTTCAGCAGTGGCTCTGGCGCCTTTCGCTTCTTTGCCGGCGGTGGGCACTCTTTCCAATTTCTCAACAGCTTGTCTATTTCCTCGCCGCTCCTCGTACGCGGGCTTCTTCGGGGTTCGGTTTCACCATCGAACAGATCCTTGCGTTTTCTCCATGAGTCATCGTCGCGAAGCCACCTTCGATGTCCCATGAACACGGTTTTCGAAGACCCGGGATCTCTATTTAGCTGGCGATACGTTGTGTCAACCATGCACTTGACGCATCCAGAAAATCCGTGGACCACCTGCCCCGCGACATATCCATAACCGAGATAGTCGTGCACCGTCGCTAGCAGTGCGGCTCTCATAGGGAAATATTCTTTCTTTGCGGAGTCCCATGTATTGGCTGGCATTTTCCACAGCGTGTCTAGATCCTCTTTCAGCAGCCCCAGATACAGATTGATGTCATTCCCTGGTTGTTTCGGCCCTTCAATTAGCATACTCATGTGAATGTACTTCCTCTTCATGCACAACCAGGGGGAAGGTTGTACATCCACAAAAACACAAGCCAGGTGCTATGTGTGCTTCTCTGGCTGCCAAACGGATTGACTCCATCGGTGCTCGCGCCTAGCACGATGTTCCTTGGATCGTCCCCAAATTCTAAATCTTCGAAGTTCAACGCTTGCCACTGGCTCCCATCCTTAGCGTGACTCAGCAACTTGTCTTTTTTATTTATATCCGGATCATTTCCGTCATCTTCTCGCTTCTTCTCCTCCCTATCCGCGTGCCAACGCAGGAGCTTTGCTAGCTTAGGGTCCGCGAAATAACGCTGCACACGAGGAGTGATCGGAATGTACCACACCACTTTTCGAGGAGCTTTCTTCCTCTTCTTGTATCGAGTGACGCCGCACACTGGAATTATAGTAGACTCCGCGTGCTCGTCCCGATAAATGATGCAATTGTTAATGCACACATGGTATTTCACGTGTGGTAAATCCAGAGGACACACGATTTTCTTCGCCTCCTCGAAACTGGTCGGGCATTTGTTCCCCTTGGGAAGACGTTGATACATCGAAAACGTATCTATAATTTCTGCTTGCTCCATGCCACTTTTGGGTGATATTGCTATGATATTCATACACTTCCATACACTTTTGATCATATTTGGACTAACTTACTAATCCAGTGCACCCCAGTGCCAGTTTCTGTTTTCGGCTGTTTTTGTATTTCAGGTTTTCACGTTTCGAGAACTGCCCAGAAAAATCCAGAAATATTATATAAAAAATCAGCGATCCGGAAACAACACTGCCTCCGAAGGGCAGCCTGGGGGGCACAGGGGCTCCAGGCGCCCTGTGGGCGCGCCCCCCCCTGGGCCGCGCCGGGGGGGCGCCTGGGCCCCCCGAGGCTCCCCCGGTGCCCTACTTTGGCATATATTTAAAGGGTCCTCCGTAACCCTCAGAACAAAAACCTTTTTCGCGATCCCATCTCTGTTCCGCCGCCGCCGCCGCTTCCAAGATCGGGAGCACCAGGAGAACTCTTCCTGGCACCCTGCCGGAGGGGAGGATCACCACCGGGAGCTTCTCCACCACCATGGACGCCTCCCAGATGACTCGTGAGTAGTCTCCCTTGGACCATGAGTCCATGAACAGTAGCTATGTGATGTTCTCCTCCCGTTCTTGTGCTTCACTAATTAGTCCGCGTGAGCTGCCCTACATGATCGAGGCACCTATGTAATCCTTATGCTGTTGCTATGTTGAGTTTGCTGGGATCCGATGGATTATGAGATTATGTTCAGATTGATCTTGAGTAATATATTTGATTCACCTCTTTTATATTTTAGTTCATAAGTAATTCTTGCATGTTCTCCGTTGTTATTTATTGCTTTGGCCGAGTAGTAGGTAGTGACTCCAAGAGGGAACGTTATGCTCGATTGTGGGTTCATGCCCCTCGAAGACTAGCTTGAGTGACAGAAACATGAGTCTAGAGGATGTGCTGTTGCCACAAGGGGGAAAACAACGGTGCGTGTGCCCGCGGGTGCAAGGATTGTTTACTTTACGCAAAGTTCTTTTAATGCAGTTGTCTGTTGCATTGAGTTTACACTATGGGTGGGACTCGCAACTTAATACCAGCGAGATGTTCTGGATAGATATCTCAAGGTGGATGATTAGTAGTAGATATTGTTGGATTTCGGTCTACTTACTTTGGCGTACCGCCCATGCTTTGAACCTCAACCTTTCTTGCAATGTAGTCAGCATTGGTTTGCGTTCGTGGTCCTGTCAATTGCCCAGCTGTAATTTGTTTACCTCACATAGCTGTTTTATCGTCTTTTGGGAGAGAGACATCACTAGTGAACATCATGAGACTCCGGTCCATATTACCATCATTAATCACATCCACTATTTACTTTTCGCTATTTTACTTACTATTGCAAAACACTATCTATCACTACTATCATATTGCTTTTAACCCTTTGTGAACTACAAGACCGGAGAGATTGACAACCTCTCTGTACTCATTGGGAGCAAAGTTATTTGTATCTGTGTGCAGGTCCACGTTGATTGCTAATTGCGCCGTTAGTAGTTGACACCTACTTGTTGAACCTAGGAGTCTCTAGGGATTCGATCCTTGGTATCTTTGCTAGGGGAAAACACTTCTACTTACTGCATCTTACACCTTCCACTTGGGGTAACCAACGAGGGGTTCGAGGCCCATCAAGGAGTATTTTCTGGCGCCGTTGCCGGGGACTCCACTCTTCAGGATAGGGGAGTTGCATGCTATCTTTTACCTTTGCTTTTTAGTCTTGTTAGTTTACTTTTCATTTTTGCTTTAGTTCCTTTTATCGAAAATCACAAAAATAGTTATTTTGCTTGCTTGCTACTATGGGTTCTACCAAAAACACTAAATGTGAGGAGTACACCCCTACTTCCATTGCCCCACTTATCTCTGACGGGATTTACAAAAAAAATAAACCTTGTGATTATACTAGTTATGATGGAGAGTTATGCCCATGGCATGGTCTTCCAGGAAAAAAGTATGAGCCTCAGTTTAAAATTGCTCCTAAGCTTCCCCAAACTTGGGAAGATGTTCAAACTCTTATAATAGAGAGCGAATTAAACAAAGAGGATGACACTACAATTCTGCCCACTAATGATAAAATTGATTTTGATAATTGTAGTATTTCAGAAGTTGTCACCTTTCTACAAGGAATGGCTAAAGATCCCAACACTAGCACGCTTAACCTTGCCTTCACGGAGCATATCACTAATGCTCTCATCAAAGCTAGGGAGGCGAAACTTAGAGTAGAAGCCTCCATACCTAGAAAGATAGAAGATGGTTGGGATTCTATGATTAAAATTAAAATTAATAACTTCTCATGCTTTGCTTTATGTGATATTGTAGCTAGTACTTCCATTATGCCCAAAACATTATATGATATGCTTAAATTAAAATCTTTTGATTCTTGTTCTTTTGGTAATGTTCTCGTTGATTCTTCCATAAAGAAACCTTTGGGGAGGATCGACGATGTTCTTATTGTTGTCAATGATAATTACGTGCCCGTTGATTTCACTATTATGGATATTGAATGTGATCATTCATGTCCAATTATTTTGGGACGTCCCTTTTTGCGCACCGTTGGTGCTGCCATTGACATGAAAGAGGGTAATATAAAATTGCAGTTTCCTGTCAAGAAAGGGATGGAACACTTCCCTCGTAAGAAGATCAAGTTACCTTTTGAGTCCGTTGTACGGGCTAGTTATTCTTTTACTCTTGATAAAACTTGACCTCTATGCATTATGCCTAGCTTAAAGGCATAAAAGAAAGCGCTTTTGGGAGGCAGCCCACATGAATAAATTTTTTGATTTTGTTGTGTCTTGATTTTGTTTACTGCTGTAGCATCATCATTGTATCTTTGCTTTTCATATTTGTGCCAAGTATAGCCTCCGATTGCTAGAAAGTTCAAAAGTTGTGAGGTGCTGTCCAGGAAACAGATTCTGTCCTTGGATAGAAAAATTCATATAAAATCACCAGATCATCTTTTTGGTCTGAATTGTTTCGACAACATTCTCTATATAATTGTCTTTCGTGCGTCAGTTCTGAGTTTTTTGATTTGGGTTGCAGAAGTATCCCGAACAGGTCAATTACTGCCTGTTGTTCTGTTTTTCACAGATTCTGTCCTGTTTTGCCTTACCTTCACTTTGCAAATTAAGAACTTGCTTTTTCTTTGCAAAAACCTTTTGGCAATCTTGAGAAACAGTAGAACTTCAAGAATATCCTTATTTCCAGCAAGGTATAATTATTTTATTAAGGGTACTAACCTCGCTAATCACATTATGATGAGTTATGTATGAAGGGAGTTTTCAAGTGTGCGAGGGAAGATGATAAAAAGATTCAGGAGTGTCAAGCGCTCAAGCTTGGGGATGCCCCCGTGCACCCCCAAGAAATATTCAAGGAGACTCAAGCGTCTAAGCTTGGGGATGCCCCCGTGCATCCCCTTCTCCATCAACATTATCAGTTCGTCTTTCGTTTCGCTATATTTTTATCACTTCATATGTTATGTGCTATGCTTGGAGCGTCTTGCTTTTAGTTTTCTTTTTAGTTTTTCATAACGAGTCGGAACCCAGCATTCCTTTATGTGGGAGAGAAACACGCTCCACTTCTACCTAGAACAT
>LR738715.1:327685696-327696384 GCA_902687465.1 Secale cereale
CAGGAAACAGATTCTGTCCTTGGATAGAAAAATTCATATAAAATCACCAGATCATCTTTTTGGTCTGAATTGTTTCGACAACATTCTCTATATAATTGTCTTTCGTGCGTCAGTTCTGAGTTTTTTGATTTGGGTTGCAGAAGTATCCCGAACAGGTCAATTACTGCCTGTTGTTCTGTTTTTCACAGATTTTGTCCTGTTTTGCCTTACCTTCACTTTGCAAATTAAGAACTTGCTTTTTCTTTGCAAAAACCTTTTGGCAATCTTGAGAAACAGTAGAACTTCAAGAATATCCTTATTTCCAGCAAGGTATAATTATTTTATTAAGGGTACTAACCTCGCTAATCACATTATGATGAGTTATGTATGAAGGGAGTTTTCAAGTGTGCGAGGGAAGATGATAAAAAGATTCAGGAGTGTCAAGCGCTCAAGCTTGGGGATGCCCCCGTGCACCCCCAAGAAATATTCAAGGAGACTCAAGCGTCTAAGCTTGGGGATGCCCCCGTGCATCCCCTTCTCCATCAACATTATCAGTTCGTCTTTCGTTTCGCTATATTTTTATCACTTCATATGTTATGTGCTATGCTTGGAGCGTCTTGCTTTTAGTTTTCTTTTTAGTTTTTCATAACGAGTCGGAACCCAGCATTCCTTTATGTGGGAGAGAAACACGCTCCACTTCTACCTAGAACATTACATAGAATTTTCATGTCTATCTATGCTGTGTGTGTTCTTTGTCTTTTAATAGCTACTATCTTGCTCTGCTCTTAATATTCATGCTTATCTTTTCAAGAGCTTTTATTTAGTTGGTTGCTTGAACTCTCTTTAATTACCATGCCCACCTTATTAAGAGAGATTGCTTCCGTTGCATGGGTTAATGTGTCTATGATAAAGATGCTACTTTCATGATGGTGCTTAGTAGTTCAGGTTTTCTTTTGGTTAATCTCAAATAGCTGGGGGGTTCCCAATGTGTTATTGGAGTACCAACTTGGTTTGTTTGCCTATGATATGGTATGGTTTAGTAATATCTTCCTTCGAGAATTTATTTTGATTGACTTGGCGTATGCTCACGCATATTCAAGACTGTAAAGAAAGTCTGTCAAGCCTTGATGATCTTTTATTTCTGAGTAGCGATATAACTACCATGCCTAATTCAATATTGCTTTGTCGCTCTGCATGATTATGACCGTCATTGCTCTCTTAGTTGGTCGCTCCCAGTCTTTTGCTAACCTCCACCTGCACTAAGCAAACTAACCATGCAATACATAGCTCATGGGAAAGTAGCCTAAAAACTATTGTGGTAAAGAATATGTTGCTTATGTATCTTATTTCTTATAAGTTGCTTGCTGAGCGGTAACCATGTTTCTGGGGACGCCATCAACTGTCACACTTTTGTTGAATATCATGTGAGTTGCTATGCATGTTCGTCTTGTCTGAAGTAAGGGTGATTTACCGTGGGTTGAATTAATATGCATATTGTTAGAGAAGAACATTGGGACGCCAACCAAAGCCATGCATCATGGTGGAAGTTTTAGCTTGGACCTTAATCCTCAATCTCTTATGAGAATATGCATATGCATTTAAGAGGAGTCCATCATCTATTTTCTATGTTGTCCCGGTATGGATGTCCTCAAGTTGAGATCTATCAAAAACGAGAAATCAAATGCGATTTATCTCCTTGGACCTTTGTACAGGTGGCATAGAGGTACCCCTTTGTGACACTTGGTTAAAACATATGCAATGCAATGATAACCCATGGGGATCCGAGCTAATTAGGACAAGGAGCGAGCACTATTAGTATTCGATGCATGAGGCTTGCAACTTATAGGATGTTTTATGCATGACACATATGAAGTACTACTACCGTTGACACAATGCTGCCATGTTTTCAAAATAAAAAGCTCTAGCACTTAACCTTTCTTTTACTTTTATGTTAAAGCACCAACTACTGAGAGCATGATTGTCATTCTGAGTGTAATGTGCATTGTCCCAAAGTAGCATTGTCTTTTGCATGATTGTGATATCGTTTATTCTGAAATGATTGTATCTAGTCATCACTTAAACCTTGAAGGTGCCCCTGCATTTATGTTTTGCATCACTAAAGGGGGCAAGCTAGATATCACTTTATCATATTTGCACATCATGTTCATTGCAAATCTTTTTGATGTTTCAGTTTCATGTTGTAAAACTTTCAGTCATTTGTGATTTTCTCTTGAGGCAACTTAATTACTTTAGAATCATTGTCTCAGTAAGCTTTTGTCATATGACTATGAGAAAGTCCTATATGGTTAATAGCATGTCACCACAGAAATTATTCTTGTTATCATTTACCTACTCGAGGACAAGCAGGAATTAAGCTTGGGGATGTTGATACGTCCAAAACGTATCTATAATTTCTGCTTGCTCCATGCCACTTTTGGGTGATATTGCTATGATATTCATACACTTCCATACACTTGTGATCATATTTGGACTAACTTACTAATCCAGTGCACCCCAGTGCCAGTTTCTGTTTTCGGCTGTTTTTGTATTTCAGGTTTTCACGTTTCGAGAACTGCCCAGAAAAATCCAGAAAAATTATATAAAAAATCAGCGATCCGGAAACAACACTGCCTCCGAAGGGCAGCCTGGGGGGGGCACAGGGGCTCTAGGCGCCCTGTGGGCGCGTCCCCCCTGGGCCGCGCCGGGGGGCGCCTGGGCCCCCCGAGGCTCCCCCGGTGCCCTACTGTGGCATATATTTAAAGGGTCCTCCGTAACCCTCAGAACAAAAACCTTTTTCACGATCCCATCTCTGTTCCGCCGCCGCCGCCGCTTCCAAGATCGGGAGCACCAGGAGAACTCTTCCCGGCACCCTGCCGGAGGGGAGGATCACCACCAGGAGCTTCTCCACCACCATGGACGCCTCCCGGATGACTCGTGAGTATTCTCCCTTGGACCATGAGTCCATGACCAGTAGCTATGTGATGTTATCCTCCCGTTCTTGTGCTTCACTAATTAGTCCTCGTGAGCTGCCCTACATGATCGAGGCACCTATGTAATCCTTATGCTGTTGCTATGTTGAGTTTGCTGGGATCCGATGGATTATGAGATTATGTTCAGATTGATCTTGAGTAATATATTTGATTCACCTCTTTTATATTTTAGTTCATAAGTAATTCTTGCATGTTCTCCGTTGTTATTTATTGTTTTGGCCGAGTAGTAGGTAGTGACTCCAAGAGGGAACGTTATGCTCGATTATGGGTTCATGCCCCTCGATGACTAGCTTGAGTGACAGAAACATGAGTCTAGGGGATGTGCTGTTGCCACAAGGGGGAAAACAACGGTGCTTGTGCCCGCGGGTGCAAGGATTGTTTACTTTACGCAAAGTTATTTTAATGCAGTTGTCTGTTGCATTGAGTTTACACTATGGGTGGGACTCGCAACTTAATACTAGCGAGATGTTCTAGATAGATATCTCAAGGTGGATGATTAGTAGTAGATATTGATGGATTTCGGTCTACTTACTTTGGCGTACCGCCCATGCTTTGAACCTCAACCTTTCTTGCAATGTAGTCAGCATTGGTTTGCGTTCGTGGTCGTGTCAATTGCCCAGCTTTAATTTGTTTACCTCACATAGCTGTTTTATCGTCTTTTGGGAGAGAGACATCACTAGTGAACATCATGAGACTCCGGTCCATATTACCATCATTAATCACATCCACTATTTACTTTTCGCTATTTTACTTACTATTGCAAAACACTATCTATCACTACTATCATATTGCTTTTAACCCTTTGTGAACTACAAGGCCGGAGAGATTGACAACCTCTCTGTACTCGTTGGGAGCAAAGTTATTTGTATCTGTGTGCAGGTCCACGTTGATTGCTAATTGCGCCGTTAGCAGTTGACACCTACTTGTTGAACCTAGGAGTCTCTGGGGATTCGATCCTTGGCATCTTTGCTAGGGGAAAACACTTCTACTTACTGCATCTTACACCTTCCACTTGGGGTAACCAACGAGGGGTTCGAGGCCCATCAGACGTTCGTGCCAGAATGACATGTTCTCATCGAAGCATGCGTCGGTCATTTTGTGTTTTACCTTCATCTCCAGAGCCGTGAGCGTTACTTTCAGGAGGGTATCCTTGGGCCGGCATCCTTCATACAATGGAGTAACCACATCTATCTCTAGTTGATCCAGCTTGGCTTTCTCTTGGGCGGCAGCTCTTATGTTATCCGTCTGCTTGAGAAGTAGCTCTTGAATATGAGGGTCCTACACCCAGCCCATCGATGGTCCATCGTCGTCTGCTCCGGCATCTTCATCTTCATGATCATGCCCTTCGTCTTGATCTTCCTCATCATCATGTCCGGCATCTTCTACATGATGACTGTGTTCTGGAGATTCTTCGTCTTCTCGCCCGCCCTCGCCGCGGTTGTCTTGCTGCCCTTCCTTATTTCTTGCCCAGCCCCCATGGACGACTTCATAGTCATCTTCATGACCTTGCCACCGATAGCCATCCATGAAACCACGCAAGAGCAGGTGGTCCCGCACCTGTCCGGAATCCGGGTCCGTAAAAAGGCTCTTCTTCTTGCATCTTCGACACGGACATCTTATGTCCGTCTCATTCTTTTGAAGCATCTCGGCCTTCGCGGAGCTCAAAAACCTATTCACGATGCCTTCGATCATCGCGCGGACCATGGTCGCCTGCGGGGTAGAGAAAAATGATATTTAGAACCCAAAAAAAATTTGGCATGACTTTGCCTAAAAATAGGACCAAAAAGAATGCATAGCGCAAAATTCTCGCCGAAACGGAAATGAATCAACATTCCGACAAAATATTGGCAACTATCGCATTTCAAATACCGATACCTGCAAACACAAATATATGAAACACCACAAAGATATGCAACACTACAAACATACGAAGATCTAGGCCATAAAAAGTGCATGTGCATGTTGTTGGAGGGAGAAAAAGTAGATCTACAACGTAAATAAAGCTTTCCCCTTACTTACCTATCAAAAAAGGTAATTTAACCACTTAATTTTGGTCAATCTATGGTGAAAATGAGGTGAGGAGGAGGAGGCAGCCGAGACAAGCTTGGAGGAGGAGGTGGAGAGAATGAAGTGGGGGAAGTGAGTGTGGTAGGTGGATAAAGATCTCAGGTTACCAATGGCGCACCACAATGAAATGCGTCATTAGTAACACTGGTTACTAATGGCGCACCTGTTAAGTAGTGCGCCATTACTATTTTTGAAAAAAAAGAAAAACAAATTGAAAATTTTGTTAGTAGTGGCGCACGGAGTGTGTGGTGCGTCATTACTAGTTAAAACTAGTAATGGCGCACGGAGTGTGTGGTGTGCCATTACTAGTTAAAACTAGTAATGGCGCACCTCCCCCTGGTACGCCATTAGTAGTTTTGGAAAAAAAATATGTTTGTAATGGCGCACCTTGTCTCTGGTGCGCCATTAGTAATGTGGACACTAATGGCGCACCTGTATCTGGTGCGCCACTGCTATATAGCAGTGGCGCACCACATGCATGGTGCACCATTAGTGTCAATATCATCTATAGCCCTTTTCCTAGTAGTGTTGGCCCCCACAAGACAGACGGAAGTTCGGTCACCCAAGCTCCAACGGCGTGCTTGAGGTCGCGCATAAGCCACGGTTTCAGGCCCTGGAGGATCAAACCATTTGCTCTTTCTGCTTGTCCATTCGACTGTGGATGCGCTACGGATGCGTAGTCGACCCGAGTACCTTGGGAGGAACAGAAAGCTCTGAATTCGTCTGAGTCAAAGTTGGAGTCGTTATCCGTGATAATGCGATGGGGGAGTCCGTATCTGAATATCAATTCTCTGATGAAGCTAATGGCGGTGCTCGAGCCGAGGTTCTTGATGGGCTTGGTTTCGATCCATTTGGTAAACTTGTCGTGGCGGTTTGAAGGGACCGACCATGTCCAACCCCCAAACGGCAAATGGCCAAACCAACGGGGTGGTCTTCAAGGCAGACGCAGGTTTATGAGGCATGTTGGAGTAGAACTGGCAGCCTTCGCACTTGTCTACGATATCCTTTGCCATCTCGTTCGCTCGGGGCCAGTAAAATCCAGCTTGGCATGCCTTGGCCACTATAGTCCGAGAGGAAGCGTGGTGGCCACAAGTTCCCGAGTGAATCTCGTTCAGAATCATTCGACCCTCTTCCGGAGTGATGCAGCGCTGAGTGACTCCCGTGACACTCTCCCTGTAGAGTTGACCATGAATGACAGTGAAGGCTTTGGATCGACGGACGATCTGATGCGCCACCTCTTCGTCCTTTGGGAGCTCTTGCCTGAGCAAGTATGCTATGTATGGCACAGTCCTGTCGGGCGTGATCACCAAGGTCTCCATGATTAAGTCGACTACTGCAGGAACTTCAACTTTAGTCGGCTCAGATGCGCTTATTGGCTGTGGGGGCTCCTCCGTGAAGGGGTCTTCTTTGACTGAGGGTGTGTGTAGGTGATCTAAGAACACATTCTTGGGTATAGGCTTCCGAGTGGACCCTATCTTCGCGAGATCATCACAAGCTGGTTCTTGATTCTGGGCACATGGTGGAGCTCTAAACTTTCAAATTTCTTTTCAAGCTTCCGCACCGCACTGCAGTAACTGGTCATCGCTAGGCTTCTGACGTCCCACTCCTTCATCACCTGATTGATCACTAAGTCCGAGTCGCCGTAAACCATCAGGCGATGGATGACGAGTGAGATGGCCATACGCAACCCGTACAAAAGGGCCTTGTATTCGGCTTCGTTGTTTGAGGAATCGAAGTGGATTTGAAGGACATAACTGAGCTTGTCACCTCTGGGGGACACTCAAACCACACCTGCACCAGATCTGTTCAACATCTTGGATCCGTCAAAGAACATGGTCGAGTGATCCGACTGGACCTGAGTCGGCTGCTCCTGCTCAACCCATTCAGCCACAAAATCTGCTATTGCCTGAAACTTGATTGCTTTTTTCGCTTCAAACTTGATATCCAGCAGAAGGAGTTCAATCGCCCATTTGGCCACTCGACCAATTGCATCTCGGTTGTTCAGAATTTCTGATAGTGGGGCGTCCCTGACGACTGAGATCGAATGATCCAATAAGTAATGAGCAACTTTCTTTGCGCTCAAGTAATTCCCATACACAAGCTTCTGGTAATGCGGGTATCTTTGCCTTGAGGGAGTCAATACTTCGGAAATGTCATAGATTGGGCGTTGGACTTTGTAGGCTTTGCCTTCTTCTTCCCGCTCGACCGTGAGTACAATGCTGACAACTTGTTCGGTGCCTGCGATGTACAGTAAAAGAGGCTCCTTGCTGACTGGGGCAGCAAACACCGGCTGGGTGG
Organism: Secale cereale; assembly: GCA_902687465.1. Taxonomy (NCBI): domain Eukaryota; kingdom Viridiplantae; phylum Streptophyta; class Magnoliopsida; order Poales; family Poaceae; genus Secale; species Secale cereale. The sequence goes on from LR738715.1 coordinate 327,693,031, forward strand.
AAAGCACGGCTTTGAGCTCTTCAAACGCTGCTTTGGCTTCAGAATTCCACTCGAACTTTTCGGATTTCTTCATCAGTCGGTAGAGAGGTAATGCCTTCTCACCGAGACGATAAATGAATCGACTCAATGCGGCCAAGCAACCAGTTAGCTTCTGGACGTCGTGTATACGTACGGGGCGCTTCATTCAGAGGATGGCACTGACTTTGTCTGGGTTGGCGTCGATTCCTCGTTCTTAAACAAGGAAACTGAGCAACTTACCGCCTGGAACTCCGAATGTACACTTCGACGGATTAAGCTTGATATCTTCTTAAATTCGCGAATGTCTCAGCGAGGTCAGCCAGTAGGTCGGAACCTTTACGTGACTTGACCATGATGTCATCCATGTATGCTTCCATGTTCCGACTGATTTGCTTCAGCAGACACTTTTGAATCATGCGCATGAAGGTAGCGCCGGCATTCTTGAGACCGAAAGGCATGGTGACATAACAAAAACACCCGAATGGGGTGATGAAGGCTGTCTTGATTTCATCGGGTCCAAACAGTTGGGTCTGATGGTACCCGGAATACGCGTCCAGAAAAGACAAACGCTCGCACCCTGTAGTCGAGTCGACTATGTGATCGATGTGGGGGAGAGGAAAATGATCTTTAGGGCAGGCCCGATTGATATGCTTGAAATCGATGCACATGCAAAGGGATTTATCCTTCTTGGGGACCATGACCACATTGGCGAGCCACTCGAAGTGGTAGACAACTGGGTCGAATGTGATGGGAGTCTTGGACCATTTCAGGTATGTCGTTGTTGCCAGAGCAACCATGTTGACTTCTCTGTTGATAACTTTCAGTCAACTTTTCCTTTCAACGTCAGCAAAAATCATCAGGGTGGAGTTGATCTGGGGGGAACCTCCATCCCCTTCTTTGTCTTTGGTCTCCTCTCATTCCTTCTCTTTCTCAGTCGGCTGATCTTTCTAGAAATTCTGGATCAGGAGCCGACACTGTCGAGTGGTGTGCTTGGGATAAACCAAGTTCCCCTCATCATCTTTCTTTATGTGGATAGGACACGATAGGTTGAGCACGTCATTTCCTGCTTGATCTTTCACTTTCTTGGGGACCCATGGGCCTTTAGGCTTTCCTTTGCCTTTCCCTTGGTTAACGACCGCAGCTTCGCCTTGAACTGCCAGTTCTGCCTTGCGCTTCGGCTTCCGATTGGAATTCTGGTCATCTTGGCCGACTGGTTTCTTGCCGCTATGGAGTCGGTCGGCTTCTTCTCCGTTAGCATACCGACTGGCTATTTCCATCATCCGAGTCAGGGACGTGTCTCCTGTTCGGCCGAACTTCAGGTTGAGCTCTCTGTACCGCACGCCCTCCTTGAAGGCACAGATTTCTTGATGCTCGGATACGTTTTCCACCGTGTGATGCAAGGTGGCCCACCTTTGGATGTAATCTCTCAGGGTTTCATTCGGCTTCCATACGCAATGCTGCAACTCCGCCAGCCCAGGGGGTCGTTTACAGGTGCCTTCAAAGGTCCTGACAAACACTCGGGCTAACTCTTCCCAACTGTAAATGCTCCCAGGGGCCAACTGATTTAGCCACGCCCGGGCCGAGCCACCTAACATCAGGGGGGATGCTTCATGGCCACATCATCATTGCCGCCACCGATCTGCACGGCCACGCCGTAATCCTCGAGCCAAGTGTTCGGCTTCGATTCGCCGGTGAACTTACTCACTCCCGCCGCCAATCTGAAGTTGGGGGGATCTCAGCAGCCCTAATAGCATTGCTAAAGCATTCGGGTCCAGAGACAGACACTCGGCTTCCACTCGGACGATCTCTGCCTTGCTCTTCTCTGTACGCTCGGTTCCTATCGGCCAGGCCCTTCACAAGAATAGAACTTGCGTCAACGCCAGGCCTTCTGGGATCTGGGGGAATCCTCCGCTCGTCATCCCGTAAGCGTCTGCCTTCGTGTCGCCTGGGCGAGTACAATCCGCTTCCCGGAGGGGTCGTAGGCACTCGGCGGCGATCGTTGTGACTGGGTCGATGATCATAGTGTTCATCATTCAGACCCAGATGCCGGTCTTGACGGGGTCCACGATCTTCACGCCTTGGGGCGATCTAGGGCTGTGAGCTGACCAGACAGTGTTCGCCGCCACTAATCTACTGTGAATCCTGTTACGCGACTGAGAGACAGCCGCGTTCTGCTCTCTTGTCGTCCGGAGCAGCGCTCGGATCTGCTGCAAGCCTCTCCCAACCTCCGACTGAGACGGCTGGATAGAATCTGTGATGCGGTCCGCAACTTCGAGGTTCTGGATAGGCGTTCAGAACACCTGAGTTTCACGCGGGAACGATTGCCGCGGCCGTCGACTGGATTCGGGAATCAGTCGGTGGGCCCGTTCGTTGAGTGAACGCTAGATATTTTCCAGTTGCGCGCGCTCAGCCACAGTGGCTAGGCGCATGGATTCCAGGGCCCGAGCCTCTGGAGAATCTCCCACGATAGGGGTGTAAAGTGTATCTTCATTGCAGCGGCAGAGATCATCCCTCTGCTCGGCATTGAGGGGTTGGGGAATGTACCCGTCGTGGTCGTACGACTGACCATTGCCGCTGCCGCCATCTCCGCCGCGAGGGTACCTCGGCGGACTGTGACGTGAGTCGACCATGAGAACTTCAACTGCGGGGTCGCTGCTCCCACACTCGGAAAGCGAATCTATGGGCTCAATCGACGAATCGATCGGCCCGTAGAGGTATTCGTCGGGCTCGATGGCCGCAACTTGAGGGGTGGCCGTTTGGCGAGCCACCGCGTGTTTCACCCAACGTTGGAGCCGCGAACGACCGGATCGCTTGCGGCGGCGTCCAGCGGGGACGACAGACGATGAAGTAGCCGACCGATACTGAGTCGACAGCTGTCGGAGAAGGATGCCCCAGGCGCTGGCACGGAAGTGAGCGGTCCCGCGGACGGGCAATGCCTCGAAGTCGAGGGGGCCTCCTGGAGCCAAGCGGAGTCGTCTGCGATGAAGACGAGTGCGCCGAGTCGGATCTCGCGGCCCAGCGCCAAACCACCGGCGGAAACCATGATGATGGAGGTCGGAGAAAAAGCTTGCAACCTCACCGGAAGTCGCTAATAACCCTGCCCCACGGTGGGCGCCAACTGCCGTAGTTCTAAGTCTGACAGTACGAGTAGGGGGTACGTAGAAGGAGGCAAGGTCCTAGCTACGGCGAGATTGTTCACAAGGTGTTTAACAAGTTCAGGCCCTTCTCGGGGGAAGTAAAAGCCCTACGTCTCGGTGCCCGGAGGCTGTCGACTGGAATGTATATGTGTGTTTGAGTAACAGGGGGTGCGAACCCTTGTACTAGAGGAGGGGTGGC
>LR738715.1:327699210-327709226 GCA_902687465.1 Secale cereale
CCCCCCCCAAAAAAAACTATGCGCACACACACACACCCACACCCACCACACCCCCTCCCTTGCTCGAAACCCTAGCAAGGTCACCGTGACCACCGCTGCCACCGCCGCAAGGCCTCTGTTGTCAACATCTGCCGGTTTGCCCGTGCAGCTTACCCACCGATCTCCATAACCTAGTCGCCCTGAGTTTCTTAGATGATACCTGCCAAACGCCCCCTTTCCCACAGATCCCCATTGCTACTTCTCGAGCATGCGTTGTATTCCCTCAAAGAGGAAAGGGTGATGCAGCACACTAGCGTAAGTATTTCCCTCAGTTTTTGTGAACCAAGGTATCAATCCAGTAGGACACCACGCGCGAGTCCCTCGCACCTGCACAAACAAATAAGAACTTCGCAGCCAACGCGATAAGGGGTTGTCAATCCCTTTACGGTCACTTACGAAAGTGAGATCTGATAGAGATGATAGTTTGATATTTTTGGTATTTTCTTGGTTATAAGAATAGAAAGTAAAAGCGGAAAAGTAAAGTAGATTGTAGATTGATATGTTGAGAATAGACCCGGGGGCCATAGTGTTCTCTAGTGGCTTCTCTCATGATAGCGATATTCTACGGCGGGTAAACAAATTACTGTCGAGCAATTGATAGAAAAGCGAATAATTATGAGACTATCTATGCATGATCATTATATACAGGCATCACGTCTAAGACAAGTAGACCGAAACGATTCTGCATCTACTATTATTACTCCACACATCGACCGCTATCCAGCATGCATCTAGTGTATTAAGCTCATAAGAACATAGTAACGCATTAAGAAAGATGACATGATGTAGAGGGATAAACTCAAACTTAGTGATATAAACCCCATCTTTTTATCCTCGATGGCAACAATACAATACATGCCTTGCTGCCCCTACTGTCACTGGGAAAGGACACCGCAAGATTGAACCCAAAGCCAAGCACTTCTCCCATTGCAAGAACTATAGATCTAGTAGGCCAAACCAAACCAATAATTCGAAGAGACTTGCAAGGATATTATAATCATACATAAAGAGTTCAGAGAAGAACCAAATATTTCTCATAGATAATCTTGATCATAAACCCACAATTCATCGGATCTCGACAAACACAACGCAAAAAGAGATTACATCGAATAGATATCCTCGAAGACCGAGGAGAACTTTGTATTGAGATCCAAAGAGAGAGAAGAAGCCATCTAGATACTAGCTATGGACCCGAAGGTCTGGGGTAAACTACTCACAACTCATGGTGAGGCGATGATGATGATGTAGAAGCACTCCGTGGAAGATCCCCCCTCCGGCGGAGCTCCGGAACAGGCCCCAAGATGGGATCTCACGGGGACAGAAGGTTGCGGCGGTGGAACTAGGGTTTTCTCTGTTGTTCTGTTGGTTTCGGGGTACGTAGGTATATATAGGAGGAATGAGGGCACCGGGGGCCAAACGTGGGGCCCGCGAGGCAGGCCCCCCCACCCTCGTGGGCACCACATGTGCCCTACTCCGTGGTTCTCAAGTCTCCCGTGCGTGATTTTCTCCAAAAATATCTCTCCTGAAGGTTTCACTCCGTTTGGACTCCGTTTGATAATCCTTTTCTGTAAAACCCTGAAACAGGCAACAAACAACAATCTAGACTGGGCCTTTAGGTTAGTAGGTTAGTCCCAAAAATAATATAAAAGTGTATAGCAAAGCCCATTAAACATCCAAAACATCATAAATAATAGCATGGAACAATCAAAAAATATAGATACGTTGGAGACGTCTCACCCATCCCCACTCCCACTCCAGAGCGCCGCAGCCTAAGCCAGGCACTTCCGGTGGAGCTCGAGCAGCAACTGGCCGAGGTGTCCGTCGAGGAAGCTGACGACCATTACTGGTTGCATGCTCTCAATCAGTGGGCTAGAGTATGCTAGTATGTCGCAGACGCCAGCTATGACATCGAGGTCGCCGACAACGACGGCCTGACGCGGGCTATGTCACAAGTTAAGTGGCTCAGTCCCAACCCCTCGGGTTCAACCGTCATCGATATTATCCATGGCCCCGCCGCTGGTCTCATCTGGCTCGTTGTCAAGAATTTGCCATCCTACATCGCCATCGAGCCCCTTTTGTCATTTCTGACGGACACGTTCTGCGACACTGGCTTGAGATCCACAGCTACCAAGTCATACCTCATCGACGACGACCACGAGGAGGGCACGCTCTCCAGATCTTCCAAGGGGAAAGAGCCCATCTGCGACATCAGTGAGGACACCCTACAACCGTGCTCTTCCAAGGGGAAGGAACCCATCTGCAACAACATGGAGCACACCCAGGGTCCGTGCTCTTCCCACGGTAACGAACCCATCTATGACAAGTGAGGAAACCCATGATTTGTTTTGCCATGCCTCTTCATAGGGGGAACCCATGATTTTTTTATTGAATCCCTTTTGTAGTGTAGTGAGAATATGTCCAGTTTTAATTGCTATATTTGGTTGTTTGCTTTATGCCTTGTTTATTTCAGTTGTTCACAACGTGATGCTCTATATGTGCAACTATTTACTGTGCATTACATTTTCATCAACACCAATTTTAAACATGCCGATGGTAATGAATATATTTGCTTGTTGTTAAGCCTGTTATAGCTAGCATATGCCTCATTTAAAGTTTTTTGGTTGTTCGGTTGTTTGTAGTTAGCATATGTCCAGTTTTAATGCTATCTTTGGTTGTTCATAGTATGCCTTGTTTATTCCAGTTATTCATAGTGTGATGTTCTATATGTGCAAGTATGAACTATGCAGTTAAATTTCATCAATACCAATTTTAACAATACCACTATGAATGACTACATTTGGTTGTCGTTAAGCATGTTGTAGTTAACACGCCTTTCCATTTTTATTTAACAATAACCAGTGTACTTAGACCGACACAATACCAGTTTGAATGACTACATTTGCTTATCATCCCCCAGCCTATATGTACTAGCTACCAATGTCGGTAGGTCAACTAGTCCAATATATCTGAGGCTACATAGCAACATGCATTGAACTAAATATCTAAATATGCAATCCTAGGCTACATAGCAACAAGGAAGAGTGTTAAACAACAACAACAGCAACAACAACAACAACAATAACAACAACAACAACAACAACAACAACAACAACAACAACAACAACAACAACAACATCATCATCATCATCATCATCATCAACAACAACAACAACATCAAGAACAACAACAAGAACAACAACAACAGTAACAGCAACAGGAACAGCAACAGCAACAACAACAACAACAATAACAACAACAACAACAACAACAACAACAACAACAACAACAACAACAACAGTTAACTGCAGTTAATAGGCCGATAATTTGTAAAAATGCAACAAACTCCCTCCGGAGTCCGGACCAAAGTTTAAGATGTTAATTCATCCAATATGTGAGTATATTGGATGTTATAAGATATCATATAATGGGACGGAGGGAGTGTTGTACCACATCATTGTGCATTTGATGTTTAGCTTCTAATATTAACTTGGTGCTTTTAGGTACATATGTCATTGGTAAAGATCTGCGCTTCCACCTATATGCATATGGGGCAATGACATATTGATGAACCAGCATCAAGTGAGGAAGCTGATAAAGATTGTTAGTAAAATGGTTCAATAGATGGCAATGACATATTTACAAAGCGTGTGTGATGGCAGACAATATCACAAATGGTGTGAGCAAACTAAATGTTTTTGATAGTCGCCTTATCATACACGTTTTACAATCATGAACTGTTTCTGATGTGGTACGCATCGTAAATGTTGCACCGCAGAATAGCGTGTGCGATAGTTATCCTATACGACACTGTTACGATGGTCCGACCTTTTGTTATCGTATCTGATACTCGTATGATGATTAGCTAATCTTATTAATTATTTATTGCATACGGTTCGGGAGAAGTGAATGTGTGTGATTGTCTTCTTGTCATACACGTTCTACAATCATGAGATGTTTGTGATGGAGCGCGCATCATAAACGTAGCACCACGGAATACTGACTGCGATGGTAATGCTAGCACAAACGAGTAGCAGGGATGGGGCATTTGGGATATTCGATATATCATAAACAGTTGTGTGAAGAATCACGTTTGGTATATATGCCGACAACGCATACACTTTGTTCTGGAAAACATATGCATTCCTACTCCCTATCCCCGACTGTTTTTGGGTCGTGTGGGAAAGACTCCCCTATCACCCACACTCACTTGGCGACGATTTAAAATGCCGTCGAGGAAAGGGGTTAAAAATCGGTTGTATAGCTGCTCATTGTACCAGTGATATCATTGGCGTCAAGGGCGTCAAATTCGTTAAAGATCACCTTTGCGGTGCTTGTGAATCTGGAAAGATGACTAGATCCAAGAACTCCGAGAAGACAATCATGACCACCACTCATCCCTTTGAATTACTTCATATGGATCTCTTTGGTCGTACTCATTATGCCACACTAACCAATGCATCATCACTCTATGGATTCGTCATAGTTGATGATTATTCTCAATACACCTGGGTGCATATCATTACCTACAAGAGTGAAGTGCAGCATGTCTTCCGACGGTTCTCCAATCAGGCCATGACGAATTATGGTCTCAAGATCAACCACATCAGAAGTGACAACGGTAGTGAGTTCAAGAACACATGACTTGATGACTATCTTGATGAACTTGGTATCACTCATGAGCTATCTGCTCCTTATACTCCTCAACAGAATGGAGTTGCAGAACGCAGGAGCAGGACACTCATTGAGATGGCTCAGACTATGATAGATGAATACAAGACTTCATGTAGATGGTGGTCTAAAGCAATTGATACAGCTTGCCACGTCATCAATCGGGTATATCTTCATAAATTCCTCAAGAAGACCTCGTATGAGCTCCTCACTAACAAGAAACCAAAGTGAGTTATTCCAAAGTTTTTGGTGCTAAATGCTGGATTAGAGATCCACATCACAACTCCAAATTTGCACCGAAAGCACATGAGTGTTTTATGCTCGATTACGGAATGCACGTGCACACCTACAGAGTCTTCAACACCTACCACAACAAGGTTGTTGAAACTGTAGATGTGCGGTTCGATGAAACTAACGGCTAACAAAGAGAGCACCTGCCTCCTGTGCTAGATGAAATAGCTCCTGAGGAATCCATCAAGTTAATGGGCACTGGTGAAATTGTGCCTAGCGAAGAAATAGCTGACGAAGAAGTGATCATTCCCCGTTGTGAATAAATTGTTGATCCTGAAGAAAATGATTCTCAGGAAAATGCTCAAACACAACAAGGCCCTTGTTTAGCTCATCCTTGAGTGGCAAATGAAGTGCAAATTGAGACGATCCTCGACTACATTAATGCACCTGGTCCCCTCACTCGCTCAAGAGCTTCACATTTAACGAACTTTTTTGGGAATTTTGCATTTGCCTCAATCATAGAGCCCACCAAAGTAGATGAAGCATTTTTGGAGCCTAAATGGATTCAAACCATGCAAGAAGAATTGCAACAATTCGAGCTCAACAATGTGTGGGAGCTTGTCGACTGTCCTCATCCATGCAAGCACAACATCATTGGCACTAAGTGGATCTACCGCAATAAGCAAGACGTAAATGGCAAAGTGGTAATAAATAAGACCTGCCTTGTTGCACAAGGCTACAGACAGGTTGAGGGTATTGATTTCGGTGAAACCTTTGCACCGGTTGCTAGGCTTGAAGCTATTCATATATTACTTGCATATGCTAACCATCACAATATTCTCTTATATCAAATGGATGTGAAAAGTGCATTCCTCGGTGGTAAGCTTGAGGAAGAAGTATATGTTGCTCAACCACCAGGTTTTGAGGATCCAAAGCATCTTGACAAAGTCTTCACACTCAAGAAGGCACTTTATGGCCTCAAGCAAGCCCCGCGGGCTTGGTATGATACTCTGAAGGAATTCCTGAAGAAAAAGGGATTCAAACCCGGTTCACTTGACCCTACTCTTTTCACAAAATCTTATGATAGTGAACTGTTCATATGCCAAATATATGTTGATGATATTATCTTTGGTTGCACTAACAAGCATTTCAGTGACGAATTTGCATATATGAGCCTGAAGAATATCAGATGTCTATGATGGGAGAATTGGAACTCTTCCTTGGTCTTCAAATTTGTCAACAACCAAATGGCATCTTCATTTCTCAAGAGAAATACCTCACAAATTTCCTGAAGAAATTCGGCATCCAAAATTGATAACCCACAAGTATAGGGAATCGCAACAGTTTTCGAGGGTAGAGTATTCAACCCAAATTTATTGATTCGACACAAGGGGAGCCAAAGAATATTATCAAGTATTCGCAGTTGAGTTGTCAATTCAACCACACCTGGAAGACTTAATATCTGTAGCAAAGTATTTAGTAGCAAAGTAGTATGGAAGTAACGGTAACGGTGGCCAAAGTAACAGGAGCAGTTTTGTAGTAATTGTAACAGTGGGAACGGAAAAGTAACTAAGCAAAGATCAATATATGAAAAGCTTGTAGGCAATGGATCGGTGATGGATAATTATGTCGGATGCGATTCCTCATGCAACAATTATAACATAGGGTGACACAGAACTAGCTCCAGTTCGTCAATGTAATGTAGGCATGTATTCCGAATATAGTCATACATGCTTATGGAAGAGAACTTGCATGACATCTTTTGTCCTACCCTCCCATGACAGCAGGGTCCTATTGGAACTAAGGGATATTAAGGCCTCCTTTTAATAGAGTACCAGACCAAAGCATTAACACTTAGTGAATACATGAACTCCTCAAACTACGGTCATCACCGGGAGTGGTCCCGATTGTTGTCACTTCAGGGTTGCCGGATCATAACACATAGTAGGTGACTATCGACTTGAAAGATAGGATCAAAAACTCACATATATTCATGAAAACGTAATAGGTTCAGATCTGAAATCATGGCACTCGGGCCCTAGTGACAAGCATTAAGCATAGCAAAGTCATAACAACATCAATCTTAGAACATAATGGATACTAGGGATCAAACCCTAATAAAACTAACTCGATTACATGGTAAATTTCATCCAACCCATCACCGTCCAGCAAGCCTACGATGGAATTACGCATGCACGGCGGTGATGGAGGAAGGTTGATGATGACGATGGCGACGGATTCCCCTTTCCGGAGCCCCGAACGAACTCCAGATCAGCCCTCTCGAAGAAGATTAGGGTTAGGTGGCGGCTACATATCGTAAAACGTGATGAATCCTTCTCTTTAAGTTTTTTCTCCCCGAACGTGAATATATGGAGTTGGAGTTGAGGTCGGTGGAGCTCTAGGGGGGCCACGAGGCAGGGGGTGCGCCCCCATCCTCATGGATAGGGTGTGGGCCCCTTGGTGTTGATTCTTTCGCCAGTATTTTTTATAAATTCCAAAAATATTCTCCGTGAAGTTTCAGGTCATTCCGAGAACTTCTATTTCTTCACGAAAATAACACCATGGCACTTCTGCTGAAAACATCGTCAGTCCAGGTTAGTTCCGCCCAAATCATGCAGGTTAGTGTCCAAAACATGGGCAAAAATGTTTGGAAAAGTAGATACGTTGGAGACGTATCTAAGACTGCAAAGGCCTCAAAATACAAATGCCAACAAACGGTCAACTCTACACTGACGAAAATGGCAAAGATTTTGATCAAAAGGTATATCATTCCATCATTGGTTTGCTTCTTTACCTATGTGCATCTGGGCCAAATATTATGCTTAGTGTTTGCATGTGTGCCCGATTTCACGCGACACCGATGGAATCACACCACCAGGCTTTCAAACGAATTCTTCGATATTTAGCTCACAGACCAACACTTGGATTATGATATCCCAAGGGATTATCTTTTGATCTAGCTAGTTTCTCTGATTCTGATTATGCTGGAGATCGTGTAGATCGCAAGTATACATCAGGCACATGTCATTTCCTTGGATGATCTCTTGTCTGTTGGTTCTCAAAGAAACAGAAAAACATTGCACTTTCTATAGTTGAGGCGGAATACATTGCCGCAGGTGCATGCTGCTCATATTTTCTTTGGATGGAGCAAGCCCTTAAAGACTATGGCGTCAACGTGAAGAAAGTCCCTCTCTATTGTGGCAACGAGAGTGCTATCAATATCACCCACAACCCCGTGCAACATTCCAAGACGAAGCATGTTCAGATTTGTCACCACTTTCTTCGTGATCATGTGCGGAAGGGAGATATCGTCATCGACCACGTGAAGACTGAAGACCAACTAGCTGATATCTTCACTAAGCCCTTGGATGAGAAGAGATTCTGCAAGTTGCGGTGTGACCTAAACATCTTAGAATCCTTGAATGTCCTCTGATGTGGACACACATCCGAACCCTTATGTATTTTTATGACTTTGAAGCACAACACATGAAGTAACGTTTTTTCTTCAATCAATGAAGACTAACTCTCTAAGTGTGAATAAATTAATGAAGAACTTGACTCTCAGAGCCCTATGACAATTTTATGTGGTGTCTATAGTCAGCACAGTTCTTATACGGTGGGTAACGCCACCACCACTTTTGGCAATCATCAAATTTGAGTTTTTCATCATTTTCACTTTTGTGAAACTTTTTAAATTCGTCATTTGAGGTTATTCTCATTGCTTATTATTTTAGTTTTATCTGAGCTTTTCATGTCCTCAACAACATCCACATATTGCTAATTCTTCAGTTTGATTTCTTCATCTATGTGAATGTGATCGGACCCGCTTCCCTCTATGCTAAGCTCGACTCACTCTGTTCACAAATACTTCATATGTGTTCTACTTGACATTGTTCAAAGTTTTCACTGTGTCCTTGACAGCTGAAGAAATTGCGAACACATTTTAAAATATTAAAAAGTTTTTTTGTGGCTGCCTCCGTAACTTTATCCCGCGCTTCACACGCATGGATAAGTGTGTGAAAATGCATGCGTGACACGTGTCACTGAGATGCAAATAGTCAGGGGCTTTTCTATCCAACATCTTCGAACCCTTGACTTTTTACTGCGGCTATAAATAGCCTTGACCCTATCAACACTATTTCACTTTGCCTCTCAACTGATGTCGCTCTCAAATCCTCTAACCCTAGCACCGCCGCTGGCTCTCATCGCCGCTGGAGAAGAAGAGCTTCACTGCCTCCACTTCTCCGTCCACGTACTCACGCCGGACGTGGATTTCTTCACTTCCGCTGCCGTAGACATCTTTCATCGCCGATTTAGGGCACGGAAGATCTGAACTGAGGATTTCCATTGTCACATCGTCCAGCTCATCATATTCATCTCTAGGGGTAATTAAATGATATTTTTACCACCCAATTTGATCTTCACTCTACTAAAATATCTTCAAGTGTTGTTCTTACCTCTCTTTCAATTCCTCAACACTTCCTATTTGGCCAGTCTTGTGTATTTTCATCTATGTTATGCTTGACAAATAGATTCCTCAGTTGTGCAATTGCTTCAATCTGTACAACTAACCTTGGTCAAGAACACTTAGTGAATTGCGTCAAGACGATAAGGGTCAATTTCCTCAACTCGTCTATTTTGAAAATCTCTGGGAATGCATGTGACTCTTCCCATTTTCCTCGCAACTATATTCTGCTCACGGGTATAATGTCCGCCGATGAATCACTTGGTTATCATCGAATTAATTCATTTGTTGCACAGCTTGAGGAAAACCTTGAAACATCTTCAAAATCCTCATGTGTTCAAATGCCTTAGTTGAAGAAAATGGCTGAAGGAAAGAGGCCTCAGAAAGGAGATAGGAGTAAAGAGGAACAAACTACTTTCAAAATACCTGATGATCTTTATGTTGGGTATTGTACGTCTGACAAAAATGTACATAAGGACTTTGTTGTCAAGCCTCAAGAAACAAAGAAGTAGCGCAAGACTCACACACAGAAAATCAAGAGATACTAGATGTATGAATCGAGAAACTACAGATACATTACTCCAAAATACATGAAGGACTTTGTTGTGAAGCC
>LR738715.1:327709236-327726252 GCA_902687465.1 Secale cereale
CTCACGGGTATAATGTCCGCCGATGAATCACTTGGTTATCATCGAATTAATTCATTTGTTGCACAGCTTGAGGAAAACCTTGAAACATCTTCAAAATCCTCATGTGTTCAAATGCCTTAGTTGAAGAAAATGGCTGAAGGAAAGAGGCCTCAGAAAGGAGATAGGAGTAAAGAGGAACAAACTACTTTCAAGATACCTGATGATCTTTATGTTGGGTATTGTACGTCTGACAAAAATGTACATAAGGACTTTGTTGTCAAGCCTCAAGAAACAAAGAAGTAGCGCAAGACTCACACACAGAAAATCAAGAGATACTAGATGTATGAATCGAGAAACTACAGATACATTACTCCAAAATACATGAAGGACTTTGTTGTGAAGCCTCCTTGCAAAAGGGCTCCGCTAGCTGAAGGTCAACTTGTTGATCCATCAAACATTAGACGCGGTGAAGAATTTCCCATTGAATGGGCTAAGCATCAAGCAAAACTAGCAAAGCAGGACAGGAAAGCATTTGAAGAATTCAAGAGAGCCACAAAGGCTTCAAATGAAGCTAGTGTTGGTGGCAGTGGCAGTGCAAGTGCGCCAAGGAAGTCAATGCAAAAGAAGCCTGCACACAAGCCCAAGCCGTCTAACCCAAAGCCTTCAATGGCCAAGTTGGCATCTTCAAAGGACTCTGTGCCCATGACTTCAAAATCTTTAGTGCATCCTCCTGCTACAAGTTCTTCAGTGGCAGCAACAAAAGTTTCATCATCGGTTGTGCTCGCATCTTGCGAGCACACCGAGGGCTTTCAACAGCCTCAATTGTTGCATCAAGTGCCTCAACTAATGGGCAACAATCTTCTTCCACTCCCAAGCTGAATGTAACATCCCAAAATTCTAAATTTTGAAATTTTATATTAAATAGATAGTTTTGTTTGTCTGTTTGATTCTGGTGTGGTTGCTTGTGTGAAATTGAGTGAAATTTGAAACTTTTAAAAGTTAAAAGAGAGGGAATGAAATGACTTTTCCAAACTTTCACTTTGCGTTTATGTTCCCCATGAATTCAAATTCATTTCATCACAAAACCCTAGAGTGAAGATGATATGACTTCTTCCATTTAATTAAATGAAAAAGTGTTTTGAAAAGATTTGAATTCCATTTAGGAAAATATATTAAATTCAGAAACTTTACGCAACTCAATGATTTTCATGAGAGAAAATAAAATGAGTTCCTCAAATTATAGAAATATGAGTTGGAAGTTCCTTTGAAGTATTTTTGAAACTCATTTTCAAATTTGAGGTATTTGGTTTTTATTCAAATTATTTTTCTCCAAAAATAAAATATATGGAAAATAGGGTAAAATGATTCCCTACAATAGAAAATTGGAGAATAATGTGCTTGAAATTATTTTGGTATTTTAAAATATTTTATTTTTATTTTTAAATAAACCAGAGGCACTGTTTGCTTATTTTAATTTTTTTATGGATTTTATTTGACGCTAGAAAAATGTCCATGTTGTAGGAAATCTTTTTTTAAAAAATTTGATATATAATATGCCTATATTATATTATTATTTTATTTGGTTTTTGTTTATTTTTTATTTGTGCTGGCTGTTTTTTAAAGGACCCGACCGAACTGGGCCGGCCCAGCTCCTAGCCAGGCCGCGGCCCAGCCAACCACCGCCTCGTCCCCGACCTCTAGGCGGGAGTCCCACGCCCGCACGATGACGGCCGCCCTGGCCGAGTCGACCACCACCTCGCCGCCTGGCCCCTTCCCCAAGCATCGTCGCGCCTCCCCCTCCTTTAAAACCCGACCCCGGCCTCTCTCTCACCCTGCCCCGCACCACCTCTCACCGAGCGCCGCCGCCGCACTTCCACTGCCGCCGCGCGTGGTCACTGCCGCCGCGCGTGGTCACTGCCGCCGCTGTCTCCCGCATCGAGCGCCACCGCCCCCGCCTCGCTCGCCCGCGTCGCTACTTTGTCGTCGCCTCGCCCCGCCGCCGCGCCGCTCGCCGTCGACGCCGCTAGGCGCCGGACTCGCCGGAGTCCGTGACCCGCCGCCCGAACCGCTCCGCCTGCCCGCCGGTCTTTTTCACCGTACCAATATAAACCGCCTCGCCGCCGCTGGTTTTTCCCTTCGTTTTTTTCCGGTTTTCTGTTAAAACTCTAGATGTTTCTTTGTTTTAGTTATTTAACGAATGTTTACTGTTTAGGTCTAGTTAGTGAGTGTTCGCTCGTTAGTTTTTTTTTTCTTTTTATTTTATTTTAAGTCAGGGACCTCTTTGTAGATATTTCTTTTATAGTTTAGCCCCTGGTTTTCAAACGAGCACAACTTTTTAACCGTTTATCCAAATCCAACGAAACCAACGCCCACTTTTTCGTTATGACCCCCTCTGTCCAGATAACCAACTTAAACCTATTTTTGAAAGTTCTAAAATTTGAATTCAAATAGTTTTGAATTTAAACTGTTTTTCATAACTTGAGTGTAACTCCAATTTGATTGATTCTTTTTGCAAATTGAAGCTCTTGACCTAAACTTTTTGATAAGGCCAAATTCACTTAATTTTGGTACTATTAGAAATTATTTTCGGTTGCAAGAGTCGTTTGCTCGTTTCCATGTTTTCCAAGTTCTATTTATCGATTCTTTTTCATGATTGCTTATGTGTGGTTACTATTGCTTGCTTAATTAGATTTATCGAAGTGTGACGAGTAGATCTATCACGAGTTATGAGTGTGAAGAATGTGCATCAACAGTACAAGGAAAGTTCATACTTTGATCATACTTTCCAATACCCAGTATTTATTGCATTAGTTCTATCCTCAAAGATTGCATGAGTAGGACTTGATCACATGTGGTATTGCTTAGTAGTTCATGAGGTAGGAACCCAATGAATTGAGATCACCCCGAGGGAATATACTCTTTGTTATTTATTGCTTAGCCATGCTTGTAGACGTGGATTGGTATGTGAGATTTCATGAAAGTTGTGAGTGTAATAAAAACTAAGGGAATGTTTAAGATGGTAACTTTAATACACCACTGGGTGGATTGGTTGCAGGGCACCTGGAGAAACCAGTGTTGTCCTAGGAAATCCCGGAGGACCCTTGTGATTATCCTATGGAATGTCACCCAGGCTCAAAGGGATCATATATCGTTCATGCCTAGAAACTTTGGTGTGCATCCACATGCCATTATGGGCTCTGGCATAGTTGAGTATGTTGTGTGAGCTCTTTTAGTGGTGGACCAGCAGATGTAGGGGAAAGTAGGTGTACTGGTCCATCCGGGGTAAAGAGTAAATGCTTCTGAAAGACGGTGTCTCGGTCATCCGTTTCTTAAACACCATGCAGAGCGAGAATTAAACGAAGGCGATCGAGTCTTGTGGGGAAAAGTGCACAAACCTCTTCAGAGTGTACAAACTATTCATGAGTAGCCATGTCACCGGTTATGGACATCTTGAGTATCAAAGGATTTGAATTATGTACTGATCTCAACACTCTATTTAATTAACTTGCTAGGTTATTAATGACTTTGGTGATTTGGGATTGAGATGGAGGACCCATTCTCAATATTGCTTAATACAACTGATGTAGTAAATAAAAATTTATTCCTTTGTTGTAGGGAAAAACTACCTTTATGTAAAATAAACCTTACAGCCTCCACCATCAAAATATGAATGTGGTGATAGATATTGTTCATCATTATTCTATGGTGTGGATTTGCCAGTACATTCAATGTACTGACCTACATGGCTGCAACATCTCATGTTGCAGGAATTATCCGACGAGTAAGTGATACATTAGGGTTGCGATGTCTACACTCAACTTTGCCGTTGGTGTTGATGGCACTCCACAACCTTGTTGTTACTTCCTCTATGTTTATTGAGGTAATAGTATTTACGTTACTTTATACATGTGATTTACCTCTGTTATAAATCCTCGAGTATTGTGTGTGTCAGCATACCGATCCAGGGATGACACTTAAGCACAAAGACTTGATCCCTTCGGGCCGGGTCGCTACAAGATGGTATCAGAGCACATGTTGACTGTAGGACATGACCCTAGAAACTGGCAAGCCCATAGGAAAGGATTTCTCTAAAACTTTATTTTCAAAAAGATTCTTTACATCTCTTCTTTTCTGAGTTTTGTCAAATCTTCCCTTTTACCTTAAATAGCTAGACAATACCCTTTTCCATTTTGAGCACTTCAGAGTAAAGAGGATTTCACCATGCATTATAAGTGTTGAAGCTACAATAGTGGATACTCCGAAGATTTGAAGAGTTGACAACTTTGAAGAGATATTGACCTTTAGAAGACCAAACCCCTGTTATGTACTTACGTTAGATGCGATGATTGTGAGCCGTCATTTGTTTGATGTTTTTCCGACGGCCACAAAACAAAACCCATCTCTTCAAAACCATTGTTTGTATTTAGTGTATCTCTCCCCATCCCCTTAATCAAATTCCCAAACCCTTGGAACCAATAGAGGATGAATGAAGATAGACTTGTATTCTCTGGACCGATGACCCATCCAGAGTCAAAGTTATAGATACAAAACATTGAGGATCACTTCAGGAAAAATCTAATTACAAGGAAGTATGAGGTTCAATACGCTCTTCAGTACTTTACAAAAAGTGCTGCAACATGGTGGAAAATGCATCAAGCCATACAAGGATGTAATGGAGCAAAAAGTTGGGAGGAATTCAAGAAGATTCTGTTAAAGTACCGTCTCATCCGAAAGCGTGGTGACAACCCGAAGAAGAAACCTCGTGCGTGCAGGATTTGTGGAGAAATAGGACACACCCAGGAGGAGCACAAGGATGAATGCCCTCATTGTGAAGAAATTCACCCAACTGAAGAATGCCCAACTAGGCATATTACTTGTTTCTTGTGTAAAGGGACTACCCACTACCACTGCTCAATGTCACATTTACCCCATGGTACAATGAACTATCCAACGGAAGAAAGAAGCAATGAAAGAAGCCCTCATGGAAATTTTAGAAGAACCTGTGATGAAGGAAGATGTGGAGGGCACACACGAAGAAGACCCAATTAAACTTTGCACCAAGTCATGCTATTCATGTGGAGAAGAAGGACACATTTCCCAGCATTGTTCGAGGAAGTATCTAGTAGATTTTTTGACAGTGGAATTTGAGTACGACCCACAGGTTATAGAAGCCCTGATCGGAACGAAGAAGTCGAGGAAGAGAAAGAGCATGTGTCCCTAGAAGAACCCAATTTCTGTGAAAAAGGACCTGAATCACATCACATGTTACAGGTGCAAGGACTTAGGTCATTATGCTAGCAAATACCCAACAAAGAAGCCAAGAACCCAGTGAACCAAGAAAGTCACCATGAAGTCCTTAGCTTTGTCTGATGTCATTTGTTTACGCTGCAAGGAAGTGATGTCATTTGGTTGCCCTGGCTATAAATAGCTGCCCCCACAACCACTTGTTGGTTGGCTGCTCCGAGAAAACTCGGCACTTGTCATTTGTGAGAAACCCATCATCTAACGACTTTAAGAGAATCCTAACTGTGGAAAAACCTAGAGCCAAAGTGATTGAGCATCACTTAAGAGAGTGATATGTGTGATCTAACACATGTTACTTTTGAAGGTTGTCATTCTTCTAGAAGGTTAGGCATCATGTTCTGAGTACATCAAGAGTCATTGTGGTGTGCTGGTGAACAAGTCTGTGAAGGTTTTGGAAGTCTACCTTGAAGACTTACCACGAGTGATTGGGAAGGGACAAAGTGACCTTAGCTCAAGAGGAATACATGGAGGACTATGTGTCCTCTCAGTTGCAACTCAGCCGCCTCAACTAGACGTACAGTTGATGCAGCAACTAGAACTGGTCTACCAAATTATTGTGTCTTCACCAAGCCCAACAATTTCAAATTCCTCACCCTCCCTTGCATTATTCCGCTGTTGTAGAATTTGTGATCCATTGTCTGAAGAATTTGAACTGAAGAATTTCCTCAAGCTATCTTTTTTATTTCCTCAGTTCGTATTCCTCATGCTTGTATGACTGTATGATTGTATGTTATTCACTCTTATGTATCCTGATTGCATGTACTCCGACTATGTGATGAAATATTTTCCTTCGTGTTTCTATTTATTCACTCCAATCTTTGTCAAATTTATCAGAGTTTGACAAATTTCTAAAAATCTCCCATTCACTCCCTCCGGGAGATTACCCGCGCTTTCAGACTTGCACAGTAAGACACCATCGACCTAATCACCCTATGAGAAAATCGTCCATGAGGGCCACTATGTGGCAAAGGGCGACGCTATGACGATGCCCTTCCTCGGCCGCATGACAACCTTGAACAACATTGTTCAGAAGCATTTGATCTCGTCGTGAACGCTCCTGCTCCTCACCTAGCGGTCAGTGGCCTGGTGAACTAAGGCAAAAAAGAAACATTTATCAATTCATGCATCCTTATTCTCCCCCCTGTAATTTCTGTTGCATCATTCATCATTGTCATAATTTTCTGGTATGAATGATCTGCTTTGCCCTAAAGAGTTATTGCCGATCTATTGCAACTTTGAGTGTATAATGTATGTTCGGCACAAACTCTCATTATTGAATATGACGAGGTCACCTGTACGCGCCCTCGGCTGACGCATCATGCATCCCGATATAATTTGGCACCCATGTCTTGGTTTATATTTGCACTTTTCCGGAGCAATGCATTACCGATAACCCCTAGTTATGAGTTCCTTACACCAACATAACATGGAGGATGAACCAACTCGGGCCACACTCCCTTGAGCCTGTACAACCCCACCGCAAACACTAGCTGGATTGGCAGGAAGACGCCAAACCGACCATAGAGAAACAACTGACAAGTATTAGACAAATTGCTAACAATACCACAAAAAACATGACCACAACTCCACATGGCAAACCGAGGTGACCAAATCCTGCAATGTCTAAAACACATGTAGATATTCCAAAGCATGACGGCCGACTAGATCCACCGACCTCCAAAAGTAGCAACAATAGCCATGGATACAACTCTAAAGAAAAAAGGGGGAACGTAAGAATAACAAGAGCGAGCCTTTACGGAAGAAAAATGTAGGCCATGCATTGGAAAAAAAGGGTAGTTGATCAGGGCCAGGGTTGGCAAGAGGTCAGGTATGGAAGACCCTCCGCCAGCAAACACGACCAATCGGCCAATGCTTGCTCCTGGGCTGACTCAATTTGTAGAAGCACTACCTGACTATCCTCACATGCAATTTTTCTTCTAATTTTTTTATCTTTTTTTTTCATTTCCATCGACTTATGCCGATTTCTTTCAATTTATGTACATTTACCTTTTCTTTTTATCCTTCACTTAACTTTTCAAAGTCATGATCTTCACAACCATTTTTTAAGATTTGAAATGCTTTAAAACACACAAACATTTTCAAAATTCAATTTTTAACGAATTCATGATAATTTTGCAAAATCCTGATATTTTTTCTAAATGTATGTACATGTTCTAAATTCATATGTTTAATAAATTCATGAACAATTTTGAAATTCTTGAATATTATTTAAAATTTAAGAAGAATTTATAAACTCGTGAATTTTTAAATCTTACAATAATTTTTTTAATGGGTTACAAATTCACTACTGTTTTTCACACAAAACCAAGTAAAAGACCCTAATAAAAAAATCAACAACAAAATTTAGGCTTTATTCATTGATAACAATGTTTACACGAAAAGCAATGGGGTCAGTGAGAGTGCCCAACCACACATGTCGCCCTTGGAGAAGGGTAACACTTGACCTGACTCACTATGAGCTTCCAAATTGGAAACTCGAGGTTCAAAAGTAAAGTTACATAAATTGAAAACTTCAACAAATTCTAGGATTTGTCTAATGATGCTTCCATAGTTCCCTCCAACGCTCTACTGAATATGATTTCCAACATGGTTGCAATCAAACACGGTTTGAAGATGTTGCACGTTTAAGTATTCAGCTAAAGATAAAGCCTCCATACATCCAAGGGCTTTGAACGATGAAGGATTCGTAGGCCGTCAATGACAAGAACTGATGCCCCTAAGTATGATCCATCTATGTCCCCACAGGAAGTTGTCATTTCTCCCACACAATTCTCCTCTGAAACTGTCGCGTCCATGTTTATGTTGATGTATCCCTAGGCTGGTGGAATCCACCATTGATGTTCTTGATTGCATGTAGACCT
Source organism: Secale cereale (assembly GCA_902687465.1). NCBI lineage: Eukaryota > Viridiplantae > Streptophyta > Magnoliopsida > Poales > Poaceae > Secale > Secale cereale. The sequence continues at coordinate 327,717,402 of LR738715.1, forward strand.
GGCCGCAATGGTTGCCTCCATTGGTACTGAGAGCTACTCTAACTCCGAGATGAATGTAAGACAAATTTCTGATTATCATATGGGCTTTGATCCTCCCCTTCATGTATCAGTTTCCGTCTTGAGTACCAGATTTGCCAAAGTGTAACTGGCATAGTGTTGAAATCGACATGACTTAGTACGTCCATCACTAAGAACAACCATCTTCTAGCATCTCCTTTGGTCGTTTCAATCATATGCTCCAACAAGTTATGATCAACTAAAGCCCACACACAACATGCCCTAGTACCCTCAATAAGACTGTGTTTCCATGAGTCTGGGGCTCCACATGCAAAACAATGATCATGGATAGGCATTTTCCTATGCTTTCTAATATCCTCCGTCGATAACAAGTTCTTCAATAATCTCCACAAGAACGCTTTGATCTTTTTCAGGACCCATACTTTCTAGAGAGTGGCCAAAGACTTCTCATTTTGCGCGTTACTAGAGGACCTTACTCGCTCTTCTAGCCAGTCCTCTCAGCGTGCCTTGATAGTCACCATGATCTTATAAGTTGACCGAATAGAAAAATACCATAGTTCTCAAGATTCCAGGACCATAAGTCATTGACATTCCGGCTGCATATTGGTGAAAGAACATGCGGTGCCCCCCATGTTTGGTTTTGGTAATTGATGACATTCTCTATGGACTAATGGTTGTCCTGAGTTATATTTCAAGAATTTGGCCATAGGAATTTCTTGAAGTCCATGTGTTGGTTTCAAGGAGTTTATGTGTTGACCAAGGTGCTATTCAAGGAATTATATAAAGATTAGTCATGTGAGAGGTTGATCGAGACTAAGTCAAAGAATGAATCAAGTTGATCAACACATAAAGTGTACCAGATGTACCAAGAGGGATCAAATGATCCCATGGTATGGTAAGCATTGTCCATTACACTTTGTGTACTAACCCATGGTCTATGTGTGTTGGGACCCCTATCCTAAGTCACACCCATCTAACATGTAACACATCATATCACTTTGCGGCCTCACACACAGTATTCCCAGGGCTGCCTCCTTACGTGGTCCAAGATTGTTTGTGCCTTTTGGCTCACGTATATGATAGTGTCTCTAGCATCCATATGACAGAGAACCCGGGCCGACATGACTAGTCGTAAACGCAAGGTGGCACAAACTTACACGGGCAGGCATACATGACCCACCAATGCACGTGTCGGACAGCAGTGAGTGTAGCTGAGTCATAGCAAGCTACAAGGACTCCAATAAAACACCGCGTGACATTTCCTTGAAGGGACGGACACATGAGCAAGGATGGACACATGCCGATTAATCCATGTGTTCCAGAGTAGTAGCAAGCTACCAAGGCTCAGTGGAAGCACTAGGAGGCATTTTCCCATAAGAGAGGCTACCAAGAATAAACAACTAGGTGTCGGATCCCACACATACCAAGCATTTCAATAACATACACACAATATGCTCGATATGTGTAAATACAACATGGCATCACGACAAAACTCGACAACTCATATGGACAAAGGCCAGAAGAGCCAACATAGTGTTATATTACAAACAGGAGCACATGACCCAACATACAGAGCATACAAGCAACGGAAGCATAACATGTCTGAGTACAGACAGCTACAAATGAAAAGGGCTGAGAAGCCTGACTATCTACAAGACCCTCCCAAGGTTACAAGATCGTAGCTGAGGTAGCAAGCTACTCATCGAAGTCCAATGGAACTAATAGCAAGACATAAGTCTCCTCTGCACAAACGTAACTTAAGCAAACATGAGTACAAATGTACCCAACAAGACTTACATAAGAACTAACTACATATGCATCAGTTGTTGGGGAATGTAGTATTTCAAAAAAAAATCCTATGATCACGCAAGATCTATCTAGGAGAAGCATATCAACAAGCGGGGAGAGTGTGTCCACGTACCCTCGTAGACCGAAAGCAGAAGCGTTTAGTAACGCGGTTGATGTAGTCGAACGTTTTCACGTTCCAACCGATCCAAGTACCGAACGTACGGCACCTCCGTGTGCAGCACACGTTCAGCACGATGACGTCCCTTGAACTCTTGATCCAGTTGAGGATGAGGGAGAGTTTTGTCAGCACGACGGCAAGGTGATGGTGATGATGAAGTTATCGGCGCAGGGCTTCGCCTAAGCACTACGACAATATGACCGAGGTGTGTAGCTGTGGAGGGGGGCACCGCACACGGCTAAGAGAAGACTTGTTGTGCCTTTGGGGTGCCCCCCTCCCACATATATAAAGGAGGGAGTGAGGAGGAGGCCGACCAAGGGGGGCGCGCGCCATAGGGGAGTCCAACTAGGATTCCCAATCCTAGTTGGAGTCCCCTTCCTTTCCAAGAGAGGGAGAGAGGGAAGGAGGAGGAAGGGGAGAAGGAAAGAGGGGGGCGCCGCCCCCTCCCTAGTCCAATTCAGACTGCCATGGGGGGGTGGGCGCGCTGCCTCCCCTTGTGGCCCTTCTCTCCTTTCCACTAAAGCCCATTAAGGCCCAATACTTCCCCGGGGGGTTCCGGTAACCTCCTGGTACTCCGGAACTTATCTGATACTTCCCGAAACCATTCCGATGTACGAATGTAACCTTCCAGTATATGAATCTTTATGTATCGACCTTTTCGAGACTCCTCGTCATGTCTGTGATCTCATCCGGGACTCCGAACAAACTTCGGTCATCAAAAACACATACTCATAATACTAATCGTCATCGAACGTTAAGCGTGCGGACCCTACGGGTTCGAGAACTATGTAGACATGACCGAGACACGTCTCCGATCAATAACCAATAGGGGAACCTGGATGCTCATATTGGCTCCTACATATTCTACAAAGATCTTTATTGGTCAAATCGCATAACAACATACGTTGCTCCCTTTGTCATCGGTATGTTAATTGCCCGAGATTCAATCGTCGGCATCATCATACCTAGTTCAATCTCGTTACCGGCAAGTCTCTTTACTCGTTCCGTAATAAATCATCTCGTGACTAACTCATTATTCATTTGCTTGCAATGCTTATTATGATGAGCATTACCGAGAGGGCCCAGAGATACCTCTCCGACACTGGGAGTGACAAATCATGTTCTCGATCTATACCAACACCATAAACACCTTCGGAGACACCTGTAGAGCATCTTTCTAATCACCCAGTTACATTGTGATGTTTGATTGCACACAAGGTGCTCCTCGATATTCGGGAGCTGCATAATCTCATAGTCAGAGGAACATGTATAAGTCATGAAGAAAGCAATAGCAATAAAACTAAACGATCATTATGCTAAGCTAACGGATGGTTCTTGTCCATCACATCATTCTCCTAATGATGTGATCCCGTTCATCAAATGACAACACATGTCTATGGTTAGGAAACTTAACCATCTTTGATTAACGAGCTAGTCTAGTATAGGCATACTAGGGACACTCTATTTTGTCTATGTATTCACACATGTATCAAGTTTATGGTTAATACAATTCTAGCATGAATAAAAGATATTTATCATGATATATAAGGAAATATAAATAACAACTTTATTATTGCCTCTAGGTCATATTTCCTTCAGTCTCCCACTTGCACTAGAGTCAACAATCTAGTTCACATCGCCATGTGATTTAACACCGATAATTCACATCGAGATGTGATTAATACCCATAGTTCACATCGCCATGTGACCAACACCCAAAGGGTTTACTAGAGTCAATAATCTAGTTCACATCGCCATGTGATTAACACGCGAAGAGTACTAAGGTGTGATCATGTTTTGCTTTGTGAGAGAAGTTTAGTCAACGGGTCTGTCACATTTAGATCCGTATGTATTTCGGAAAAAAATATGTCTACAAAGCTCTGCATGGAGCTACTCTAGCTAATTGCTCCCACTTTCAGTATGCATCCATATTGATACTTAATACTTAGAGTCATCTGGATTAGTATCAAAGCTTGCATCGACATAACTCTTTACGACGAACTCTTTATGACCTCCATAATCGAGAAATATTTCCTTAGTCCTCCAATTACTAAGGATAATTATGACCACTATCCGGTGATCTACTCCTGGATCACTATTGTACCTCCTTGCCAAACTCATGGCAAGGTACACAACAGGTTTGGTACACAGCATGGCATACTTTATAGAACCTATGGTTGAGGCATAGGGAATGACTTTCATTCTCTCTATATTTTTCGGCTGTGGTCGGGCTTTGAGTCTTACTCAACTTCACACCTTATAAATAAGGCAAGAACTCCTTCTTTGACTCATCCATTTTGAACTACTTCAAAATCTTATCAAGGTATGTACTAATCGAAAGTCTTATCAAGCGTCATGAACTGTCTCTATAGATCTTGGTGCCCAATATATAAGCGGCTTCACCGAGGTATTTTATTGAAAAACTCCTTTTAAACAATCCTTTATGCTTTCTAGAAAATTCTACATCATTTCCGATCAACAATATGTAGTTCACATATACTTATCAGAAATGTTGTAGTGCTCCCACTTACTTTCTTATAAATATAGGCTTCACCGTAAGTCTGTATAAAATCATATGCTTTGATCACCTTATCAAAGCGTATATTCCAACTCTGAGATGCTTGCACCAGTCCATACATGGATCGCTGGATCTTGCACACTTTGTTAGCACCTTTAGGATCGACAAAACCTTCTGGTTGCATCATATACAACTCTTCTTTGAGAAATCCATTAAGGAAAGCAGTTTTACATCCATTTGCCAGATTTCATAATCATAAAATGCGGCAATTGCTAACATGATTCAAACAGACTTAAGCATCGCTACGGTTGAGAAGGTCTCATAGTAGTCAACTCCTTGAACTTGTTGGAAACCTTTCACAACAAGTCGAGCTTTGTAGAGAGTAACATTACCATCGGCGTCAGTCTTCTTCTTAAAGATCCAATTATTTTCAATGGCTTGCCGATCATCGGGCAAGTCAACCAAAGTCCACACTTTGTTCTCATACATGGATCCCATCTCAGATTTTATGGCCTCAAGCCATTTTGCGGAATCTGGGCTCATCATTGCTTCCTCATAGTTTGTAGGTTCTTCATGGTCTAGTAACATGACTTCCAGAACAGGGTTACCGTACCACTCTGGTGCGGAATGTACTCTGGTTGACCTACGAGGTTTGGTAGCAACTTGATCTGAAGTTTCATGATCATCATCATTAGCTTCCTCACTAATTGGTGTAGAATCATTGGAACTGATTTCTGGGATGAACTACTTTCCAATTCGAGAGAAGGTAGAAATACCTCATCAAGTTCTACTTTCCTCCCACTCACTTCTTTTCAGAGAAACTCCTCCTCTAGAAAGGATCCATTCTTAGAAACAAATATCTTGGCTTTGGATCTGTGATAGAAGGTGTACCCAACTGTTTCTGTTGGGTATCCTATGAAGACGCATTCCTCCGATTTGGGTTCGAGCATATCAGGCTGAAGCTTTTTCACATAAGCATCGCAAACCCAAACTTTAAGAAATGATAGCATAGGTTTCTTGCCAAACCATAGTTCATACGGTGTCGTCTCAACGGATTTAGATGGTGCCCTATTTAACATGAATGCAGCTGTCTCTAATGCATAACCCTAAAATGATAGTGGTAAATCGGTAAGAGACATCATAGATCGCACCATATCTAATAAAGTACGGTTATGACGTTCGGACACACCATTACACTATAGTGTTCGAGGTGGCGTGAGTTTGCGAAACTATTCCACATTGTTTTAAATGAAGATCAAACTCGTAACTCAAATATTTGCCTCTGCGATCAGATCGTAGAAACTTTATTTTCTTATTACGATGATTCTCTACTTCACTTTGAAATTCTTTAAACTTTTCAAATGTTTCAGACTTGTGTTTCATTAAGTAGATATACTCATATCTACTCAAATCATCTGTGAAGGTCAGAAAATAACGATAACCGCCGTGAGCCTCAACATTGGACCGCATACATCGGTATGTATTATTTCCAGTGTAAGTCAGTAGCTCGCTCCATTGTTTTGGAGAACGGAGTTTTAGTCATCTTGCCCATGAGGCATGGTTCGCAATCCTCAAATAATTCATAATCAAATGATTCCAAAAGTCTATCATCATGGAGTTTCTTCATGCGTTTTACACTAATATGACCTAAACAGCTGTGCCACAAGTATGTTGCACTATCATTATCAACTCTGCATCTTTTGGCTTCAATATTATGAATATGTGTATTACTATGATCGAGATCTAATAAACCATTCACCTTGGGTGTATGACCATAGAAGGTTTTAATCATGTAAACAGAATAACAATCATTCTTTAACTTAAATGAGTAATCACATTGCAATAAACATGATCCAATATTATTCATGCTCAATGCAAACACCAAATAACATTTATTTAGGTTTAACACTAATCCCGAAAGTACAGGGAGTGTGCGATGATGATCATATCAATATTGGAACTACTTCCAACACTCATCGTCACCTCACCCTCAACTAGTCTCCGTTTATTCTGCAACTCCTATTTCGAGTTACTAATATTAGCAACCGGACATGTATCAAATACCCACGGGCTACTATGAATACTAGTGAGGCATACATCAATAACATGTATATCAAATATACCTTTGTTCACTTTGCCATCCTTCTTATCCGCCAAATATTTGGGGTAGTTCCGCTTTCAGTGACCATTTCCTTTGCAGTAGAAGCACTTAGTTTCAGGCTTGGGTCTAGCTTTGGGCTTCTTCTCGGGAGTGACAACTTGCTTGCCATTCTTTTGAAGTTCCCTATATTTTCCTTTGCCCTTTTTCTTGAAACTAGTGGTCTTGTTAACCATCAACAATTCATGCTCTTTCTTGATTTCTACTTTCGTTGATTTCAGCATCACGAAGAGCTCGGGAATTGTTTTCGTCATCCCTTGCATATTATAGTTCATCACGAAGTTCCAGTAACTTGGTGATAGTGACTAGAGAACTCTGTCAATCACTATCTTATCTGGAAGATTAACTCCCACTTGATTCAAGTGATTGTAGTACTCAGGCATTCTGAGGACATGCTCACTTGTTGAGCTATTCTCCTCCATCTTGTAGGCAAAGTACTTGTCTGAGGTCTCATACCTCTCGACATGGGCATGAGTCTGTGATGACCCAAAAGTATAGGGGATCAATTTTAGCTCTTTTCGATAAGTAAGAGTGTCGAATGATAACCCACAAGTGTAGGGGATCGCAACAGTTTTTGAGTGTACAGTATTCAACACAAATTTATTGATTCGACACAAGGGGAGCCAAACAATACTCTCATGTATTAGCAGTTGAGTTATCAATTCAACCACACCTGGAAGACTTAATATCTGCAGCAAAGTATTTAGTAGCAAAGTAATATGGAAGTAACGGTAACAGTGGCAAAGTAACGATAGCAGTTTTTGTAGTGATTGTAACAGTACCAGCGGTAAAATAAATAAGCAACAAGCAATATGTGAAAAGCTCGTAGGCATTGGATCAGTGAAGGATAATTATGTTGGATGCGATTCCTCATGTAATAGTTATAACATAGGGTGACACAGAACTAGCTCCAGTTCATCAATGTAACGTAGGCATGTATTCCGAATATAGTCATACGTGCTTATGGGAAAGAACTTGCATGACATCTTTTGTCCTACACTCCCGTGGCAGCGGGGTCCTATTGGAAACTAATGGATATTAAGGCCTCCTATTAATAGAGTACCGGACCAAAGAATTAACACTTAGTGAATACATGAACTCCTCAAACTACGGTCATCACCAGGAGTGGTCCCAATTATTGTCACTTCGGGGTTGCCGGATCATAACACATAGTAGGTGACTATTGACTTGCAAGATAGGATCAGGAACTCACATATATTAATGAAAACATAATAGGTTCAGATCTGAAATCATGGCACTCGGGCACTAGTGACAAGCATTAAGCATGGCAAAGTCATAGCAACATCAATGTTAGAACATAATGGATACTAGGGATCAAACCCTAACAAAACTAACTCGATTACACAGTAAATCTCATCCAACCCATCACCGTCTAGCAAGCCTACGATGGAATTACTCACGCACGGCAGTGAGCATCATGGAATTGGTGATGGAGGAAGGTTGATGATGACGACGGCGACGATCACCACTCTCCGGAGCCCCGAACGGACTCCAGATCAGCCCTCCCGAGAGAGATTAGGGCTTGGCGGCGGCTCCGAATTGTAAAACGCTAAGAATCCTTCTCTCTAATTTATTTCTCCCCGAAAGTGAATATATGGAGTTGGAGCTGAGGTTGGTGGAGCCTCAGGGGCCCACGAGGCAGGGGGTGCGCCTAGGGGGGCGCCCCCACCCTCGTGGACAGGGTGTGGGCCCCCTGGTCTGGTTTCTTCCGCGGGTATTTTTTATATATTCCAAAATAATGGTCCATTGATTTTCATGTTATTCCGAGAACTTTTATTTTTGCACAAAAATAACACCATGGCAGTTCTGCTGAAAACAGCGTCAGTCCAGGTTAGTTCCATTCAAATCATGCAAGTTAGAGTCCAAAACAAGGGCAAAAGTGTTTGGAAAAGTAGTTACGTTGGAGACGTATCAACTCCCCCAAGTTTAAACCTTTGCTTGTCCTCAAGCAATTCAGTTGATAAACTGAAAGTGAAAAAGAAAAACTTTGACAAACTCTGTTTGCTCTTGTTGTTGCAAATATGTGAAGTCAACATTCAAGTTTTCAGCAAAGAATATGAACTAACCACATTCACAATAACTTTCCGGTCTCATGTCTACTCATATCAATAGCATAATCAACTAGCGAGCAATAATAATAAACCTCGGATGACAACACGTTCTCAAAACA
>LR738715.1:327726262-327784052 GCA_902687465.1 Secale cereale
CGATCACCACTCTCCGGAGCCCCGAACGGACTCCAGATCAGCCCTCCCGAGAGAGATTAGGGCTTGGCGGCGGCTCCGAATTGTAAAACGCTAAGAATCCTTCTCTCTAATTTATTTCTCCCCGAAAGTGAATATATGGAGTTGGAGCTGAGGTTGGTGGAGCCTCAGGGGCCCACGAGGCAGGGGGTGCGTCTAGGGGGGCGCCCCCACCCTCGTGGACAGGGTGTGGGCCCCCTGGTCTGGTTTCTTCCGCGGGTATTTTTTATATATTCCAAAATAATGGTCCATTGATTTTCATGTTATTCCGAGAACTTTTATTTTTGCACAAAAATAACACCATGGCAGTTCTGCTGAAAACAGCGTCAGTCCAGGTTAGTTCCATTCAAATCATGCAAGTTAGAGTCCAAAACAAGGGCAAAAGTGTTTGGAAAAGTAGTTACGTTGGAGACGTATCAACTCCCCCAAGTTTAAACCTTTGCTTGTCCTCAAGCAATTCAGTTGATAAACTGAAAGTGAAAAGGAAAAACTTTGACAAACTCTGTTTGCTCTTGTTGTTGCAAATATGTGAAGTCAACATTCAAGTTTTCAGCAAAGAATATGAACTAACCACATTCACAATAACTTTCCGGTCTCATGTCTACTCATATCAATAGCATAATCAACTAGCGAGCAATAATAATAAACCTCGGATGACAACACGTTCTCAAAACAATCATAATATGATATGACAAGATGGTATCTCGCTAGCCCTTTCTGAGACCGCAAAACGTAAATGCAGAGGACCTCTGAAGATCAAGGACCGACTAGACATTGTAATTTGTGGTAAAAGAGATCCAGTCACAATCATACTCAATGTAAATTAATAGGAATACATTCAAATGACAGCGGTGCTCTCCAACTGGTGCTTTTTTAATAAGAGGATGATGACTCAACATAAAAGTAAATAGATAGGCCCTTCGCAGAGGTATGCAGGGATTTGTAGAGGTGCCAGAGCTCGATTTTGAAATAGAGATGAATAATATTTTGAGCGGTATACTTTCAATGTCAACATAACAACCAAGAGATCTCGATATATTCCATGCTACACACATTATAGGTAGTTCCTAAAGAAAATGGAAAGTTTATACTCCCCCAACCACCAACAAGCACACTCCACGGCTGGCCTGAAACAACAGGTGCCGTCCATACCAACAACAGCCCTGGCGGAGTTTTGTTTAATTATTATGATTTGAGCATGGGACTGGGCATCCCAGTTACCAGCCATTTTCTCATGAATGATGAGCGGAGTCCACTCATCATGAGAATAACCCACCTAGCATGGAAGATAAAGACAACCCTAGTTGATACATGAGCTCTTCGAGCATACAAAACAGAATTTCATTTGAAGGTTTGGAGTTTGGCACATACAAATTTACTTGGAATGGCAGGTAGATACCGCATAAAGGAAGTTATGATGGACTCATATGGAACAAATTTGAGGTTCATGGAAGTGGATGCACAAGCAGTATTCCCGCTTAGTACAATTGAAGGCTAGAAAGAGATTGGGAAGCGACCAGCTAGAGAGCGACAACAGTCATGAACATGCATTAAAATTAATCAACAATGAATGCAAGCATGAGTAGGATATAAATCACCATGAACATAAATATCGTGGAGGCTTTGTTGATTTTCTTTCAACTACATGTGTGAACATGTGCCAAGTCAAACCACTTGAATCGTTCAAAGGAGGATACCACCCTATCATACCACATCACAACCATTTTAATATCATGTTGGCATGCAAGGTAAACCTTTATAAACTCCTAGCTTATTAAGCATCGCATGCGCAGCTATGATCTCTAATTGTCATTGCAAGCATGTTTCATTCATAATAGGCTGAATCAGGGACGATGAACTTTCATATTTACAAAAGCAAGAGAGGTCGAGTTCATACCAGCTTTTGTTATCTCAATCAATTCATCACATGTCGGCATTATTGCCTTTCACTCCACGACCCAACGGTGTGGATAATAATAATAGTGCACGTGCATTGGACTAAGCTTGAATCTGCAAGCATTTAATACAAGGGAGAAGACAAAGTAATATGGCTCATGGTTAAATCAACAGTAATGCATATAAGAGCCACTAAAAAATTTCATCATGGTCTTGTCCTCTTGACCCCCAAATAAAAGAAAAGAAACTATTTACACGGGAAAGCTCCCAACAAGCAAAAGAAAAACGATAAATCTTTTTGGGTTTTCTTTTAATTACTACTACTACATGCATGGAAACTAGCTAATAGCTACAACTAAAAAAATAATTGTTTTTCTTAAGGTTTGTCTAACACACAAGAAAAATACTAAGAAAAGAAATGAAACTAGCATAGATAGTATAATGAAAAAGTATGAGCACCGACTACTATGATGAATGTGTGGACATGAATGTAATGTCGGTGAGAAATAAATACTCCCCCAAGCTTAGGCTTTTGGCCTAAGTTGGTCTATGGCCAGTACTGGCCTGACGGATATCCAAAGTCGTAGTTGGGGTTGTACTGAGATGCAGCGGCTACTACCTGACGAGCTGCATCTTGAAGACGAGCTGCCTTCGTCCTCTCCTCATACTCATTCGCCTCCTCCTTGGTTATAATATATCTCCCTTTTGCCTGAAAGTCAAAGAAAGTAGGAGCAGGGAGGGCAATATGGACAGTGCGATGCCTGTTAAAGATTAGTCGATATTGGAGAGATTGTTCATCCCTCTCAACGAACTGATGGCGAATCATGGCATTAAAATCTAGAAAAGCAGGAGGCAACTTCGCATTATTCTCGTGTATGGGCACATGAAGATAATTAGCCAAGCGATTTGCATAAATTGCACCAAACAAATGGCCATTTAAACTGTTAAGATGTAACCTACATGCAACAATGGCCCCAAATTATATTGTCTATCACCTAATACCGCTCTTTTCAGGACACTAAGATCTGGTACGCACATGTGGCAAGCCTCATCTTCACCGTTAATGCATCTACCAATAAAGAGAGCAAAATAATGTATAGCAGGAAAATGAATGCTCCCTATGGTAGCTTGGGTGACTTCTCTAGATTCCCCCACAGTGATACTAGCTAGAAAGTTCTTATACTCAGATTTGCGAGGTTCACTAACATTACCCCACCGTGGGAGTTTACAAGCATCGTTAAAATCTTCTAAGTCCATAGTATAAGATTTATCATAGAGATCAAACAAGAGAGTGTGAGAATTACGTGAAGATGTAAATTTAAACCTTCTCACAAAGGAATCAGTTAGGTACTGGTATTGAGGGCACTTATCTGACACGAAGTCCTCAATATATGCTTTACGCACATATGTGTAAAATTCTTCCTTGATACTTGCCCGGATCATAAACTCCTCTAACGGCCATTCACAGGGCCGCACTTGAGCTTCCCTTGGTAGTTCATCGTCTGGCTCACGTATCGCGAGCCATGGTCCTTGCATCCTTGAGGAGCCACTTTGGTAGATTTTCCTATGCATTTTTTCTGGAAAATTTCTGAAATTTTTAGTGACTCAAAATAAAATTGAACCAAACTCAACAAGATTGATAGCAAATACTCCCACAAGTGCCTAGAGACTAAATCACGCATTAGAACTACTTGGAACCACATAAATTTTACATGCAAGCTCAAGAACAGGGTCACCTAAGCAGCAAAAATTTGCAATAAATAAAGCACTAGAACAAAAACTAATTGGACCATTGGAGGAGTCACATACCGAAGAACAATCTCCCCAAACAGTTTTGTGAATGGAGCTTTGAGCAAGGAGATTGAAAATGGCAGCAAGATGAGCTAGAACTCATGCTTGAGCTGGTTGGTGATTTTTTTGGGAGGAAGAAGGAGTGTGTGCGTGCTGGAGTAAGTGGAGGGGGCCACGTGGGACCCACGAGGCAGGGGGCGTGCACACGGGGGTGGGCACGCCCTGTACCCTTGTGGCCAGGTGCTAAGGTCGGAGCTGAGGTCGGTGGAGCCTTAGGGGGCCCACGAGGCAGTGGACGCGCCCAGGGGGTGGGGCCCCCACCCTAGTGACAGGGTGTGGGTCCCCTGGTCTGGTTTCTTCTGCCAGTATTTTTTATATATTCCAAAATAATTCTCCCTTGATTTTCAGGTCATTCCGAGAACTTGTATTTCTGCACAAAAATAACACCATGGCAGTTTTGCTGAAAACAGCATCAGTCCAGGTTAGTTCCATTCAAATCATGCAAGTTAGAGTACAAAACAAGGGCAAACGTGTTTGGAAAAGTAGATACGTTGGAGACGTATCATCGAACCCAACGAGGAGTAGAAGGAACTGACAAGTGTTTCTCAGTAAGGTAGTGTCTGCAAGTGCTGAAATTGTAAGTAACAGAGTGGTTTGATAGCAAGATAATTTTGTAATGAGCAAGTAACGATAATAGTAGCAAGTATGCAGCAAGATAGCACAATCCTTTTGAGGCAAAGGACGGGCCAAAACGGTCTCTTATAATAAGTAAATCGTTCTTGACGGTACACGGGATTTCATCTAGTCACTTTCATCATGTTGGTTCAATTCGTGTTCTCTACTTTGATAATTTGATATGTGGGTGGATCGGTGCTTAGGTGTTGTTCTTACTTGAACAAACCTCCTACTTATGATTAACCCTCCCGCAAGCATCCGCAACTACGAGAAATGTATTAAGAATAAATTCGAACCATAGCATTAAACTTTTGGATCCAATCGGTCCCTTATGGAATAGTGCATAAACTGGGGTTTAAGCTTATGTCACTCTCGCAACCCACCATCTAATTACTACTCCACAATGCATTCCCTTAGGCCCAAATATGGTGAAGTGTCATGTAGTCGACGTTCACATGACACCACTAAGGGAATCACAACATACATACTATCAAAATATCAAACACATATCAAATTCACATGATTACTTGCAACATGATTTCTCCCGTGACCTCAAGAACAAAGGTAACTACTCACAAGTGATGAACATGCTCAAGATCAGAGGGGTAATATATAGCATAATGGATCTGAACATATAATCTTCCACCAAATAAACCATATAGTAATCAACTACAAGATGTAATCAACACTACTAGTCACCCACAAGCAACAATCTATAATTCCGGTAACAAGATTAATCACAAGAGATGAACTAGGGTTTGAGATGAGATGGTGCTGGTGAAGTTACTGATGAAGATAACCCTCTACAATATGGGAGAGTTGTTGGTGACGATGATGACGATGATTTCCACCTCCGGGAGGGAAGTTCCCCCTGCGGAATCGCTCCGCCGGAGGGAAAAAGTGCTCCTTCCCAAGTTCCGCCTCGATACGGCGGCGTTCCATCCCGAAAGTCTTCTCCTTAATTTTTCCAGGTCAAAATGACTTATATACCAGAAGAGGAGCACCGGAGGTGGGCCGGGGTGAGCAGAACCCACCAGGGCGCGCCTGGGGGCCCTAGCGCGCCCAGGTGGGTTGTGCCCACCCGGGGGGGCCCTCTAGTGGTTATCAGCTTCAGTATTTCTTAAATAATCCATAAACAATCTCCGTGGAGTTTCAACTTGTTTGGAGTTGTGCAGAATAGGTGGCCTGATGTAGCTTTTTCAGGTCCAGATTTCTAGCTGCCGGAATTCTCCTTGGTGTATACCTTGCAAATTATGAGAGAAAAGGCATTAGAATTACTCCAAAAAGCATTATTATACATAATAACAACATAAATAACAGCAAGAAAACATGATGCAAAATGGATGTATCAACTCCCCCAAGCTTAGACCTCGCTTTTCCTCAAGCAAAAACCAAAAGCGAAAAACATGTCCACATGCTTTGAGAGGGAGGTGTCAATAAAACAAAAAGCGGACATAGAAGCATCATGTTGATTATTATAACAACAACAAAATTAAACATAAGACTTTTATCATGAAACTTGTATCATAGACTTCTCATGAATAAGTGATAGTTCGTCACACAACTGAAGTATAAAGCATAAACTCTATTAGAAACATACAAACTATGTTTTCGTTCTACTTTTGCAACTACAAATCATCATGTTTTAAGGAAGGGTCGTGTATCGGAGCCTTTAGGCAAGTCCACATACACAACCATCATATAGTCTTCTATGATTGCTAACACTCACCGCATACACATGAGCAAAACGTTTCAACCGGACACATAAAAAGATAGGGGCTTATAGTTTCGCCTCCCAACATACTCACCTCAAGGGTGATGTCAACAATAATAACTCATGTCACCCATATTCAAATGGACATATGTGCCTAGATCTTTCCTCACCACATGATTCTTGCCAAAGGATAAAAATAAAAAGGAACAGAGAGAAAACTTTGACTCTTTGCATAAAAGTAAGAGATAGGCCCTTCGCAGAGGGAAGCAAAGGTTGCCATGCGCTTATTTGTTTGTATGCTCAATCCCTTAGTGCAAAAGAACGTCATGTTACATTGCCCCTTGTGATAGCAACCTTTATTATGCAGTCTTTCGCTTTTATTCTTCACCATCAGAAGTTCATGCAACGCTCAATTTTCTCTTACACTAAGTGATCTCACATTTTTAGAAGCAATTTTATTGCCTTATTGCACCGATGACAACTTACTTGAAGGATCTTACTCAGTACATAGGTAGGTATGGTGGACTCTTGAAAAAGGTTTGGGTTTAAGGGTTTTTGGATGCACAAGAAGTATCTCTACTTAGTGTAGAATTTTTGGCTAGAAAAGATATTGGGCAAGCACCACATGTTAAAGGATCTATGACAATATGACTTCTATGTGAGTATGAACAAATATAAATCATTAAGTTGTCTTCCTTGTCCAACGTCAATAATTTTGCCATATAATATTTTGGTGGGGGCTGACAATCACAAAAGATTTGTAGGATAGTATATTTATATGTGAATCTTCTATTCCCTTATTAATTCTTTCATGAGTTGCATCATTGACCAATTCTATGTTTGTCAATCTCTAATAAAATGTTTTACTTATACTTTTCCTTATGTGGTGCCATCACCTACCATAAGATTAGCATATGTTCATCTTAATTTATTTCCTTTCTTTTTATTGCAACAAGAAAGTAAAAACTCAAAACTAAACTTTATTATATATCTTGCACACGATTACATAGATAGATCACTAAGAAAACTCAAAGGGAAAGGATCGAACTAACTTTCATTTATTCTAAAGCAAAAGATCGAACTAAGATAAGTAAATGCAAAAGGATAATAGGGATGATACGATATTGGGGCACCTCCCCCAAGCTTGGCGAAAGCCAAGGGGAGTGCCCATACCCGATACTCAGTTTTCTTTTGGTGGTGAAGAAGATGGTGGTGGTGAATAAATCTTGAGCTCTTCCAACTTGCGTCGTAGGCTGAAGTTTTCGTCCCTTAAGTCTTCGTTCTCCAGCTCGAGCTTTAATATTTTCTTGCCCAATGCTTCATTGGTCTCCTTTTGCAGCTTCTACGATTTCTTCCCTCTTCAGCTCGATCTTCATCAGCCAAGCATCTTATTCCATTGGGTTGGAGGAGGAGCAAGACATGATGCTTGGCTTGTGTAATGCCCCGGATGTAATACTTTCCCTTTTGGGCATATAATATATCTCCGGCTTCATCTATTCCATTTCGGGTTCTTTGTCTTTCGGGTTTTCGTCGTGTTGTTGTGTGCATGTGTGGCATTCTTTCATATCATGTAGACATGTGCATCGCATTGCATTTGTGTTGTCGGTTGCATCCGGTTCCACGCGTTCCTTCCCGTTGTCCGTTTCGCGTTCCGGAGCTCCCTCACGTGTCCGTGACGTCCCGTAGGCCTACTTTGGTGTTTGGCCGTGTAACGTTACCGGTGTGCCGCGAGACTTGTCGTGTGTTGTTGTTTTGTTGTGTGTAACCCGCCTGTCAAATCTCGTCACGTTTGGACTCCGTTTGCTATCCCAACAGTTATTCGTGTGGGTCCAAAGTGCCTTCGCTTTGTGGCCTGAAACACCCCTCCAGCAGCCCACTACCCTTTTCAAGGCCCATCCTGACTTCCCCGCGATCGGATCCGTCGGATCGCGATCGGAGGGCTCCTGACACCCCCAAATCCCTCAAACCCTAAAAATCTACTATTTATTAGACCCCTAGGTCTATTTTTGGCATCCTAGCTTCTTCCCCACTTCTCCTCCTCATTTTTCTCAGATCTGGCCATTCCCCCTCATCCACTTGGCAGATCCTTCCCCTCATTTCCGTTACCTGGCCAGGCTCCCGAGGAAGCCAGCGCCGCCGGCGAACTGGATCGAAGGATCCATCTGGCGCCAAGGTCAACGCTCCTTCGGCCGCGCCTCCCCTCCATCGATCGCTCCGCTGGGCTCCCGCGAACGCCTCGTCCCGCCCTGGACCACTTCGCCGCGCCAGGGCCCAGCGCGGTGCCGCACCGGCCTCCCTCCGCCAGCGCTCGGGCGCTCGAGGCCCATCCCAGCCGCATCGCCAGGCCGGCCCTCCTCTGCTTCGGCAGATCCCACGGGCCCAGGCGCCCCGATTCCAGCCGCATCACCGGAGGCCGCAGCCAGCCGGGCCGGCCTCCCAGTCGCCGCAGCAGCCGACCCCGCTGGGCCGCCTCCCGACTGCCCGAGGCCCGGCGCGCCGCTCCTCCGCGCGCAGCCGTAGCCTCCCCTCCTGGGCCCCGAGCGGGACGGCCCATCCCGCAGCGCGCCGCCTCCGCTGTCAGGCCCCAGCCGACGGGCCAGGCCGCGCCAGGCCCGATCGCCCTCCGCCTCCAGTCCTCCCTTCGGCCTCCTCTCGGGCCAGATCCGCGGCCCGAGCCCATCTCCTCTCAGATCTAGGTTATCTCAAAAACCACTGAGTCCCTGATGTTTTGATCTGTGATGCAATATTCAACTGCTGATATCTTTTTGTGTGTTTGTCCGTTTCGCGCAAATAGCATGTCCACACACTCGTGGTGAATAGCACTACGTTTTATCTTTTGGTGTCATGCATGATAGAAGTCATCTAGATGCTTGTTTTCCCGTTGCAAGAGTGCATCCCGGTATAATTGCTGCTATGTGATGTTTTTATGCCATCTTGGCCATGGGATATCTTTTAGCTCGTATGTCCGAATGATGCAAATGACATGTCCACGTGTTCGTCTTGCCATGCTCTACATGTTGTTTGTGTTAGGTTGCATGATAGATTTATTCTTGCCATGTTTATCATCGTTGCAAAGTGCCATGTGGCTGTGATGTTGTTTCACTTGTTATGAAATGCCATCTTGTTGAGCTCGTTGCTATCGTTGTGTTTATCTCCATGATGCATGCTTGTATGTTTCGGGAACACCATCATGTGTACTTTGATGTGGTGCTTACCACTTGCCATGTTTAGTTTCGAGGTGACTTAAACTTGCTCGTTTAGATGCCATGATGAAACTGCTGTTTTAGGACTTAGTGGTTTTTCACTAAGTCTGAAATCTGTAACGTTCCGATGCCATGTTTGCTTGCTGCTCTAGGACAAACCATGATAGTTTTGGAGTGGATCTTGATTGTTCCTTGTAGTATATATTGTTGGCTTTCCATTCATGTTCTCGCATGCTTATTTAAGTGGCTGTAGCATGTTTATCTTTTGCTCCAAAGTTTCAATAAAATTCTGCTGCCAGAATTTTATTGTCAAGTTCAATATGTCCAAGCTTATTGCTATTGATCCGTGACTCCTTTGGGGGTGCACCTTTGGACTTATTTGCTGTAGGTTATGTCTAGTTTATGTTCATGCTCTTTGCCATGATGTTTGAGTGCTGTAGCTTATTTTTCTAGTGCTCCGAAGTTGCTATGTTGCTGTAATTTTCAGCTTTCGCTCATTTCTTGTTTCGGGCATAACTTTTAGCCCGTAACTCCGATTTCAGCGAGTCTTATATAAAACTTGATTGATTTTCCATGTAGATTCATAATCTCATATTGTTATCATGTTTTGAGGTGTTTTGCTTGAGTGCTATTTTCCGTGCTCCGTGTGCATCCTTAATGCATCCTTCATGCATCCATCTTTTTCGAGTGCGCATTGCATCTTGTTGATTTGTGCCTTGTGTGATTGTATTGTTTAGAGCCGGAAGCTGAGACCGAGTACGAGTACGAGCACGAGGTTACCAACGAGGTTGAGCACGAGGACCCTTCTTACGATCCGAACGACTTCTCTTCAGGCAAGATGACCGAACCCCGATAACATTACTATCTTTGCCTATTGCTAGTAGTTCCGTTCTATAGTTTTGCCTCGATGCCCATGTTCTTCCTGTCAGCCTCCTACTTGTAACCATTGCCATGTTTAACCACCCTACCTATGCAAACCGTTGCTTGGCTAAGTACGCTTCGCTCAGCCTTCTTATAGCATTGCTAGTTGCAGGTGAAGATCGAAGATGCTTGCTTCATGTTGAAGTTTGTTGGGTTATATCACACTATATAATTGCTTAAATGAAATCATCTATATATTGGCAAGGGTGGAAGGCTAAGCCTTTTGCTTGGTTATTTGTTCCACTCATGCCGTTAGGAACCGTATAAACCGGTGTTATGTTCCTTGATTATGCGTTCCTAACACGGTTGGGGTGTATGGGACCCCCTCGATAAACCGCTAAGTGCTAAGTCTTTTCCAGCAAGTCCCAACATTGGTACTATTTGCCTAATAACTAAATAACTTGCATAAGGGGGTAATTAACCCGAGTTCCTAATCAACAACCCCGGGCCAGTGCTCCACATGAGTGTTGGTCCGAAACGGGGAGCCTGCGGGGTCACCACGAGGGAACTCGAGGATTGATATAAACCCGTAGCTTCACCCATCCGGTCGTGTCCTGAGACTTAGATACGCGCGGCTACTATCAGGGTGTCGACACGCCGGGAGGATTTGCTGGATTAGCCTTACCTTAGTTCGGATTATCTTGAGCACGGGATTCCGAGAATACTCGGGTCTTCCCACTTTGGAGTTGCGACTCCGCGGATCGTGGGCTTGTAATGGGTCAAGTTGGAACACCGCTGCAGGGTTATGAACTTTCGAAAGCCGTGCCCGCGGTTATGTGGCAGATGGGAGCTTGTTAATATCCGGTTGTAGATAACTTGACACAATGTTTCTAATACACTACCAGTGTGTGTTCCGTGGCTGTCAATTTCTGAATAGGGATTCGGGAGTTGAACACGGAGGGGTTATGTTTGTTGAGCTTGTAGCTAGGATCACTTCGTGATCATCTCTCGACCGAGGCTTTCTCTTCTCGCACTCTCTCACGTAAGCTAGTTGCTAGTTGCTGCTGCAGACACTTATTCTTTTCTTCAGCCTTATCCTCTCCCAAGGCTTAAATAGTCTTGTTACCCGGGAACGAGATTGCTGAGTCCTCTGTGGCTCACAGTTACTTCACCACACCAGATGCAGGTCCAGCTGTGAGCTATCCAGGTGATGTCACCGAGCTAGACTGGGAGTACGACGAGGAGCGTAGCCGGTGCTATGTTTGTTATCCTGATGATCAGTAGTGGAGACTTCTACTAGGATTCGATCCGACCTGTGGTTTATTTATTTAAGTTTGGTATCTTGCCATTTGGATTTTGCCCTTAGAGGGTTGTGATATTCTTAATGTATGATGTTTGAGACATGTATTGTATATGTGTGACATGGCGAGTGTAAGCCAACTATTTATGTTTACAATCCCCTCTTTTACATGAGATGTGCAAAGATTACCAAACTTGAGATCATTCTAGGATGGACTTATACCTTTAAGTCGTGCCTCAACACGTAGGAGGTATAGTTCCATCCTGGGCATTACAAGTTGGTATTCAGAGCCTTCTCCGACCTAGGAGCCCCCACTGTTTGATCGAATCGTTGACGGTCGAGTCTAGGCACACACTAAAAATATTTTGAGTCCTATATTATATCGGAGAGTAGGATTTCTTTGCTTCTCATCCCTTTTCTCTCTGGTGAGGACTCCTGACGACTACTCTTGTCTCTTCTATCTTCAAAAATTGCACCAAATTTTATTTAGGGATCTCGCGAGTATTCTGGGATTGTTTCGTTGTTCTTGTGACAAGGATATTGTTCTCGATGCCTCCTGACATTAGGGGTTGTGGCAGTGTCCCGGGGAGTTGAGCTTCGGGGTATTGTCGTCACAAGCATATCGCGGCAGTACTAAATACTTAAGACAGCCGACATCGAAAATCTCTCCTATACGGCCAGTGGCAAGATAACCCCGACATCACCCAGTACTGGGGAGGTAGTTCGGGAGTATTGCCATAGCTTGTTATAGTGGATGCTTTTCGAAGGTCCGAGGTACACAGTTTCCGAGAAAGACTAGTTATGTGTTGAAGGATGGATACACCTCGATGTAGGTTTAGAGTTGATTGCGCGGTGCTTCCCGTGTATCCCCAACACCTGATTGCATAACTAGAATCTTTCGGAAATTTATAGGTGGGCTTATCCAGTAGATCGTAGGCATTCTTCCAACGGATGCAGGTTAGTGAGTTCGGGGTTCTACATTGAGTGAAGTGGTTTATGACCGATGTTACTATCAGGAGTTGCATCTTAAAGGGTCCTTGGCTATGCTGATCCGGGGATTGCAAAACCTTTTCGTAACGCGTTCATATGCTTTCAGCACAAAGATGTTAGAACGAAACTCCTATCTTGTGTTTGTTCCCGTCTGTGCCTTGTTGTTTTTCTTATTTTACCTTTTGTCTCCTATGTGGCTTCTCGTGAAGATTGATGTTATCATTTAACTGAGAATTTCATTCGTTCCTCTTGTTCGAATGATGCTTGTGAAGACTATGTTGCATATCTATCCTTTGTTCTTGTTTTGATTCTGGTATTCGAGTTGCTTCGATGTCAAATGTTGATTCCATACCTTTATTAATCAGTGTTCTCATATTTCTATGGGAGTGCTAGTCCTTCTTAACCATCGAGATATTCATGTTAATCCTTTTCAACCGGTGTGCCTTCTCTTCAAGTTATTTCCATCCGGACGCCATTGAGAAATCTGACAATTTGTCTGTTTCTTTCATCTCAAGTTGTCTTTGTTTTCCCCACCCTCCCACCCTTCTTCTTCTCGAAGCAAGAAATCTCAGATGAAGTATCCATTTTATTCATGTGATATTTCTTCATTCTTTTCCTTCAATGTTCTTATCCGATGATTCTCAGGAAGTTGCTCAAGAGCTTCAAGCTCATCATTCTTTTGTTCTCAAATTCTGCCGGTGGATGTAATTCAAGATTTCGGTGTTGATCTTATCCTTTTTCCTCTTTTCACAATGCTTTCTTATTCCGGTGCACCAATTAATCATTCTCCTCTTGCTATCCATATCCGGAGTGCTAAAGATTCATAATTCCATTCCTAATCCGTTCAAATTATTTTGAGCATTGTCTTCTTATTCAAGCCATTTAATTCAACCGGCGCAATATCTCTCAAGCAATCTCTTCCAACGGTGATTTCCTTAGTGGGCCCTAACCCACAGGTCTTTTCCCAGGATCTTACCTGACTCTTCCAATTTTTCTGGAGTTATTCTGAAATTCTTTTCAAAGGTGACGTAAGAATGATTTACATCAGTCACATGCCTTCTCCAAGCTTGTTTTCAATTATTTCCATCTTTAGCTCCACCTTCCTCTTGTCATTCGTCCGGAGTATCTCGAAATTCTTCATGGCATTTCTCGTCTTCATTCTCAACATTTGGAGACCGGAGAAGTGTTTCTCTTAATTCTCGGCCCGTTCTCTTCCAAGATTCGTGGTTCTAGCTTCATGCCATCCTCATTATCGTTTTGATTGTGAGGAATTATTTTCATACCCGTCCGGAGCATTTCATGAATTCCTTCCATTGTGATCCTCCGAAGGCCATCATTCCAGAATATTTCTTCGTTCTCAGTTTTCAACTTCGTCCTCCAACTATTCTTAATTGATGTCTCTTCGTTCGTCTCCATATTTTTACGGTGGTTATTTCAAGTTACCCTTCCATTGTTATCGTTTTAATTCATTTGTTCTTTTCTCAATCCTACCGGTGCTTTGTTGAAGATTTATCCAAGGTTGTGCTAGATCCCTCTTTAATTCTTTGCAACGAGAATAAGTAGTACGCCAAATCCGTTTGCTTGTCACCAATTTAATTTGATGAAGGATAAGCATACAATAAATCTTATTCTTATTTCCTCGAGTGATTAATCTCTGTTTTCCGGAGCTTGTTCATCATATCATATTCTCGGTTCTAAGTTGTTCATCTTGTTTTCCGGAGCTCCAAGTTATTTCAATTATACCATTCCGAAGCTCCATTTAATTCATCGCAGGCCTTGAATCTTATTCTTTTCATCTTTCACTTCTCATGCTTTCATTACTGGAGTTTTCATGGTGGTTCATCATGTTTTAATTCATCCTCGAAGTCTTCATCAAGATTCTTGTTGGAGCTCAAGCATTCTTCGTCATGCTTCCATTTGCAATTCTTTCTACCTTGTCTTTTCAGATGGTGTTATGTCATTCTTGACAATTCCTTCATGTTTTATGATTCACGAGTTTCAAGAATGAGATATTAAACCCATCATTTTCCTTGTTCAGGAGATCTTTTCAACCTTTCAATTTATTCGTTGGAGTTATCTTGGGTTATAATTCACCTAAAATCTTTCTCTGAGAATTGTTGCTATTTATGGTGCTTATAAATGACCCAAGTTCTTCATTTATCCTTCCGGTGGAATAAGTTTTTCGTCTCCTTGTTGATCTCAATCCAATCAAATGTTTTCGTAAGTGGCTGGTTGTCACCTCATAATTTTGAGATGTTTTCCATAAGCCCACATCAAGCTTATTCTTTCGTTGTTGAATTTCCAACAATTCTGTTCAACCCTTCTTCGTAAGGATGCTCTTTCAAATTCATTCGCGGGAGAAGTTGTCATTTTCTTCTCCGTTCTTTTCTTGCCAACGACCTAGCATATATTCTTTCATTCCGGAGGCACTGTGATGACGATCTCTTTGACCATCATCTCATTTTTATCAAGATCATAGTCTCCCTTGCTTGTCTATTTAACCGGAGTGTTGTGTCCTCCATTCTAATTCTCTAATCTTATCAAGTTTTGCCTGTCTTTCAACTGGAGTGCTGTCTGAATCTTTCTTACCCCTTGTGCCATTCTTTTAATTGTTCGGAGGCAGTGTTTTGTTGATTTCATCAAGTATCATTCCATCTCCTCAAGTTCTTGTCCTACCGAGAGCATCCCGTTGCTATTCTCGAAGAAACCGAACGCAAGACCCGCAACAAGTCCATCAAATTCTTGAAAGTCAAGTGGTCACATCACACTGACCGAGAGGCTATGTGTGAACGAGAAGATCATCTTCGTTCCGAGTACCCTTCCTTTTTCCAGTCCTAGATCTCGGGACGAGATCTTATTGTAGTAGAGGAGAGTTTGTAATGCCCCGGATGTAATACTTTCCCTTTTGGGCATATAATATATCTCCAGCTTCATCTATTCCATTTCGGGTATTTGTCTTTCGGGTTTTCGTCGTGTTGTTGTGTGCGTGTGTGGCATTCTTTCATATCATGTAGACATGTGCATCGCATTGCATTTGTGTTGTCGGTTGCATCCGGTTCCACGCGTTCCTTCCCGTTGTCCGTTTCGCGTTCCGGAGCTCCCTCACGTGTCCGTGACGTCCCGTAGGCCTACTTTGGTGTTTGGCCGTGTAACGTTACCGGTGTGCCGCGAGACTTGTCGTGTGTTGTTGTTTTGTTGTGTGCAACCCGCCTGTCAAATCTAGTCACGTTTGGACTCCGTTTGCTATCCCAACAGTTATTCGTGTGGGTCCAAAGTGCCTTCGCTTTGTGGCCCGAAACACCCCTCCAGCAGCCCACTACCCTTTTCTAGGCCCATCCTGACTTCCCCGCGATCGGATCCGTCGGATCGCGATCGGAGGGCTCCTGACACCCCCAAATCCCTCAAACCCTAAAAATCTGCTATTTATTAGACCCCTAGGTCTATTTTTGGCATCCTAGCTTCTTCCCCACTTCTCCCCCTCATTTTTCTCAGATCTGGCCATTCCCCCTCATCCACTTGGCAGATCCTTCCCCTCATTTCCGTTACCTGGCCAGGCTCCCGAGGAAGCCAGCACCGCCGGCGAACTGGATCGAAGGATCCATCTGGCGCCAAGGTCAACGCTCCTTCGGCCACGCCTCCCCTCCATCGATCGCTCCGCTGGGCTCCCGCGAACGCCTCATCCCGCCGTGGACCACTTCGCCGCGCCAGGGCCCAGCGCGGTGCCGCACCGGCCTCCCTCCGCCAGCGCTCGGGCGCTCGAGGCCCATCCCAGCCGCATCGCCAGGCCGGCCCTCCTCTGCTTCGGCAGATCCCGCGGGCCCAGGCGCCCCGATTCCAGCCGCATCACCGGAGGCCGCAGCCAGCCGGGCCGGCCTCCCAGTCGCCGCAGCCGCCGACCCCGCTGGACCGCCTCCCGACCGCCCGAGGCCCGGCGCGCCGCTCCTCTGCGCGCAGCCGTAGCCTCCCCTCCTGGGCCCCGAGCGGGACGGCCCATCCCGCAGCGCGCCGCCTCCGCCGTCAGGCCCCAGCCGACGGGCCAGGCCGCGCCAGGCCCGATCGCCCTCCGCCTCCAGTCCTCCCTTCGGCCTCCTCTCGGGCCAGATCCGCGGCCCGAGCCCATCTCCTCTCAGATCTAGGTTATCTCAAAAACCACTGAGTCCCTGATGTTTTGATCTGTGATGCAATATTCAACTGCTGATATCTTTTTGTGTGTTTGTCCGTTTCGCGCAAATAGCATGTCCACACGCTCGTGGTGAATAGCACTACGTTTTATCTTTTGGTGTCATGCATGATAGAAGTCATCTAGATGCTTGTTTTCCCATTGCAAAAGTGCATCCCGGTATAATTGCTGCTATGTGATGTTTTTATGCCATCTTGGCCATGGGATATCTTTTAGCTCGTATGTCCGAATGATGCAAATGACATGTCCACGTGTTCGTCTTGCCATGCTCTACATGTTGTTTGTGTTAGGTTGCATGATAGATTTATTCTTGCCATGTTTATCATCGTTGCAAAGTGCCATGTGGCTGTGATGTTGTTTCACTTGTTATGAAATGCCATCTTGTTGAGCTCGTTGCTATCGTTGTGTTTATCTCCATGATGCATGCTTGTATGTTTCGGGAACACCATCATGTGTACTTTGATGTGGTGCTTACCACTTGCCATGTTTAGTTTCGAGGTGACTTAAACTTGCTCGTTTAGACGCCATGATGAAACTGCTGTTTTAGGACTTAGTGGTTTTTCACTAAGTCTGAAATCTGTAACGTTCCGGTGCCATGTTTGCTTGCTGCTCTAGGACAAACCATGATAGTTTTGGAGTGGATATTGATTGTCCCTTGTAGTATATATTGTTGGCTTTCCATTCATGTTCTCGCATGCTTATTTAAGTGGCTGTAGCATGTTTATCTTTTGCTCCAAAGTTTCAATAAAATTCTGCTGCCAGAATTTTATTGTCAAGTTCAATATGTCCAAGCTTATTGCTATTGATCCGTGACTCCTTTGGGGGTGCACCTTTGGACTTATTTGCTGTAGGTTATGTCTAGTTTATGTTCATGCTCTTTGCCATGATGTTTGAGTGCTGTAGCTTATTTTTCTAGTGCTCCGAAGTTGCTATGTTGCTGTAATTTTCAGCTTTCGCTCATTTCTTGTTTCGGGCATAACTTTTAGCCCGTAACTCCGATTTCAGCGAGTCTTATATGAAACTTGATTGATTTTCCGTGTAGATTCATAATCTCATATTGTTATCATGTTTTGAGGTGTTTTTCTTGAGTGCTGTTTTCCGTGCTCCGTGTGCATCCTTAGTGCATCCTTCATGCATCCATCTTTTTCGAGTGCGCATTGCATCTTGTTGATTTGTGCCTTGTGTGATTGTATTGTTTAGAGCCGGAAGCTGAGACCGAGTACGAGTACGAGCACGAGGTTACCAACGAGGTTGAGCACGAGGACCCTTCTTACGATCCGAACGACTTCTCTTCAGGCAAGATGACCGAACCCCGATAACATTACTATCTTTGCCTATTGCTAGTAGTTCCGTTCTATAGTTTTGCCTCGATGCCCATGTTCTTCCTGTCAGCCTCCTACTTGTAACCATTGCCATGTTTAACCACCCTACCTATGCAAACCGTTGCTTGGCTAAGTACGCTTCGCTCAGCCTTCTTATAGCATTGCTAGTTGCAGGTGAAGATCGAAGATGCTTGCTTCATGTTGAAGTTTGTTGGGTTATATCACACTATATAATTGCTTAAATGAAATCATCTATATATTGGCAAGGGTGGAAGGCTAAGCCTTTTGCTTGGTGATTTTTTCCACTCATGCCGTTAGGAACCGTATAAACCGGTGTTATGTTCCTTGATTATGCGTTCCTAACACGGTTGGGGTGTATGGGACCCCCTCGATAAACCGCTAAGTGCTAAGTCTTTTCCAGCAAGTCCCAACATTGGTACTATTTGCCTAATAACTAAATAACTTGCATAGGGAGTAATTAACCCAAGTTCTTAATCAACAACCCCGGGCCAGTGCTCCACATGAGTGTTGGTCCGAAACGGGGAGCCTGCGGGGTCACCACGAGGGAACTCGAGGATTGATATAAACCCGTAGCTTCACCCATCCGGTCGTGTCCTGAGACTTAGATACGCGCGGCTACTATCAGGGTGTCGACACGCCGGGAGGATTTGCTGGATTAGCCTTACCTTAGTTCAGATTATCTTGAGCACGGGATTCCGAGAATACTCGGGTCTTCCCACTTTGGAGTTGGGACTCCGTGGATCGTGGGCTTGTAATGGGTCAATTTGGAACACCCCTGCAGGGTTATGAACTTTCGAAAGCCGTGCCCGCGGTTATGTGGCAGATGGGAGCTTGTTAATATCCGGTTGTAGATAACTTGACACAATGTTTCTAATACACTACCAGCGTGTGTTCCGTGGCTGTCAATTTCCGAATAGGGATTCGGGAGTTGAACACGGAGGGGTTATGTTTGTTGAGCTTGTAGCTAGGATCACTTCGTGATCATCTCTCGACCAAGGCTTTCTCTTCTCGCACTCTCTCACGTAAGCTAGTTGCTAGTTGCTGCTGCAGACACTAATTCTTTTCTTCAGCCTTATCCTCTCCCAAGGCTTAAATAGTCTTGTTACCCGGGAACGGGATTGCTGAGTCCTCTGTGGCTCATAGTTACTTCACCACACCAGATGCAGGTCCAGCTGTGAGCTATCCAGGTGATGGCACTGAGCTAGACTGGGAGTACGACGAGGTGCGTAGCCCGTGCTATGTTCGTTATCCTGATGATCAGTAGTGGAGACTTCTACTAGGATTCGATCCGACCTGTGGTTTATTTATTTAAGTTTGGTATCTTGCCATTTGGATTTTGCCCTTAGAGGCTTGTGATATTCTTAATGTATGATGTTTGAGACATGTATTGTATTTGTGTGACGTGGCGAGTGTAAGCCAACTATTTATGTTTACAATCCCCTCTTTTACATGAGATGTGCAAAGATTACCAAACTTGAGATCATTCTAGGATGGACTTATACCTTTAAGTCGTGCCTCGACACGTAGGAGGTATAGTTCCATCCTGGGCATTACAGCTTGGTAGATCTGATAAAAACCAACAAGAAAAGAAAACAGAAGATTTCTCCGTGATACGGTGGTCAACAGGTTCGGGGAGTATATAAAGAATCGTTATCTTGGGAAACAAACAAGATGTAGGAAAATGGAGTACGGAAGGTACCCGAGGTGGGCACAACCCACCTGGGCGCGCCAGGCATGCCTAGCAAGCCCTGGTGTCTTGTGCCCACCAGGATGTGCTTCCTGGTAGTTTATTATTTTCCTATTTTTGCAAATATTCCAAAACTGATAAAAAATATATTTGCGGATTTTTCGGAGTCCGTTTACTTGCCGTATCACGTACCTCCTTATTTTGAAGATTCTGGAGTGTTCTAGAAGGATTATTTTTTGTGTTCCTCTGGCGTCAAAGTTTGGATAATATTGTTTTCAACATTAATGGGCGTACCTGAGATATAATGATTTATTCGTTGCCCGTTAACAACCTTTGGATTAGTTCCTTCGGAATTATTTATCTTGATGTCTCTAGACCGATAAACCTCCTAGATAACATAGGGGCCTTCCCATTTAGAGAGGAGTTTGCCTGCAAAGAACCTGAAACGACAGTTGTACAAAAGAACATATTCTCCGACTTTGAACTCATGCTTTTGGATTCTTTTATCATGCCATCTTTTAACTTTTTTTCAATAACTTGGCATTTTCATAGGCTTGGGTTCTCCATTCATCTAATGAGCTAATATCAAATAACCTCTTTTCACCAGCATGTTTGAAATCATAATTGAGTTCCTTGATTGCCCAAAAAGCTTTATGTTCTAACTCAAGAGGCAAATGACAAGCTTTACCATAAACCATTTTATAAGGAGACATACCCATAGGATTTTTATAAGCTGTTCTATAAGCCCAAAGTGCATCATCTAATTTCTTAGACCAATTCTTCCTGGGCCTATTGACAGTCTTTTGCAAAATTAATTTTGTTTCTCTATTACTAAGCTCAACTTGACCACTAGACTGAGGATGATAGGGTGATGCAATTCTATGGTTAACATCATATTTAGCAAGCATTTTACGGAAAGCACCATGAATAAAGTGTGAACCACCATCAGTCATTAAATCTCTAGGAACTCCAAACCTTGGGAAAATAACTTCCTTAAGCATTTTAATATAGGTGTTGTGATCAGCACTACTGATTGGAAAGCTTCTACCCATTTAGTAACATAATCAACAGCAACCAAAATATGTGTATACCCATTAGAGGAAGGAAAAGGTTCCATGTAATCAAATCCCCAAACATCAAATGGTTCAACGGCATGTGAATAATTCATAGGCATTTCTTGATGCATACCAATATTACCTATCCTTTGACATTCATCATAGGATGAGACGAACTTACGAGCATTTTTGAAGAGAGTAGGCCAATAAAATCTAGACTGCAATACCTTGTGAGCAGTTCTATCTCCAGCATGATGTCCTCCATATTCTTCGGAGTGACACATCCGAAGGATTTGTCCCTGTTCATGCTCAGGGACACAACATCTACTAATACCATCTACTCCTTCTTTATAAGGATGTGGGTCATCCCAAAAGTAATGTCTTAAATCATAAAAGAAATTTTTGTTTTGTTGATAAGTGAAACTAGTTGGTAAATATTTAGCAACAATGTAATTAGCATATTCAGCATACCAAGGAGTACTATCAGTAACATGTATTGAAGCTAACTTCTCGTGAGGAAAACTATCATCAATAGGTAGTGGGTCATGAAGCACATTTTCAAGTCTAGACAAGTTATCAGCTACGGGATTCTCAACTCCTTTTCTATCAGTGATAAGCAAGTCAAATTCTTGTAGCAAGAGAACCCACCGAATAAGTCTAGGTTTAGGATCTTTCTTTTCCATAAGATATTTAATAGCAGCATGGTTAGTGTGAATAGTTACTTTTGAATCAACAATATATGATCTAAACTTGTCACAAGCAAACACAACCGCTAAGAGTTCTTTTTCAGTGGTAGCATAATTCTTTTGAGCACTGTCTAGAGTTTTACTAGCATAGTGAATAACATGCAGTTTCTTATCAACTCTTTGTCCTAGAACAACACCAACAACATAATCACTAGCATCACACATAATTTCAAAAGGTAAGTTCCAATCAGGTGGTTGAACTATAGGTGCAGAAATTAAAGCTTTCTTAAGTGTTTCAAAGGCCTCAAAGCAATCATCACTAAAAACAAAAGGAACATCCTTTTGTAAAAAGTTAGTGAGAGGTCTAGAAATTTTAGAAAAGTCTTTGATAAATCTCCTACAGAAACCAGCATGACCTAAGAAACTACGAATACCTTTGATATCCTTGGGACATGGCATTTTCTAAATTGCATCAACCTTAGCTTTGTCCACCTCAATACCATTTTCGGAAATCTTATGACCCAAAACAATACCTTCATTAACCATAAAGTGGCATTTCTCCCAATTCCAGACAAGACCTGTTTGTTCACATCTCTGCAAAATTCGATAAAGATTGCTTAAACAATCATCAAATGGCTTCCCATAAATAGAGAAATCATCCATGAAAACCTCTACAGTCTTTGCACAAAAGACAGAGAATATATCAGTCATACATCTTTGAAAGGTAGCAGGTGCATTGCATAAACCAAAAGGCATACGTCTATAAGCATAAGTTGCGAAGGGACAAGTAGAAGTAGTATTTTCTTGATCAGGTTGAGAAACAGGTATTTGTGAAAAGCTAGAGTATCCATCAAGGAAGCAAAAGTGTGTGTGCTTTGATAATCTTTCTAGCATTTGATCAATAAAAGGTAGAGGCTAATGATCTTTTCTACTAGGCTTTATTTAATTTTCTAAAATCAATAACCATCCTATAGCCTGTAACAAATCTTTGTGGAATAAGTTCATTCTTATCATTAGGAACAACAGTAATGCCTCCCTTCTTAGGAACACAATGAACGGGACTTACCCATCTACTATCAACTATAGGGTAGATTATACCTGCTTCCAGAAGTTTTACTATTTCCGTTCTTACCACTTCTTTCATCTTCGGTTTTAATCGACGTTGATGATCAACAACGGGTTTAGCATCAGGTTCCATATTAATCTTATGCTTACATAGAGTGGGACTAATGCCCTTTAAATCATCAAGAGTATATCCAATAGCAGCTCGGTGCTTCCTTAAAACTTTCAATAATCTTGCTTCTTCATGTTCAGAAAGGATAGCACTAATAATAACATGATAATCTTCTTTCTATGTAGATAAGAATATTTCAAAGTGTTAGGCAATTGTTTTAATTCAAACACAAGATCACCTTTAGGTGGAGGAGGACCTCCTACAGTTTCGATAGGTAGATTGTGTTTAAGCAGACGACATTGCTCAAAGAAAATATCATCTATTTCATTTCTTTCATGCATATGTAAATCATTTTCATGGTCTAGCAAATATTGTTCTAGAGGATCAGTAGGAGGCACAACAATAGAACCAAGACCAATAATTCCATCCTTACTAGGCAATTGTTTTCTCATGAAGTTTTCTATTAAACTTGGAGAAATTAAATTCATGAGATTCATTACCAAAACTAACACCGACAGTTTGCTTCTGACAATCTATTTGACCATTAACGGAGTTTAAGAAGGGTCTACCAAAGATAATGGGACATAAGTCATCTTGTGGGGAACCAAGAACAAGGAAATCAGTCGGGTATTTTATTTTCCCACGCAAGACTTCAACTTCTCTAACAATCCCAATTGGTGACATAGTATCTCTATTAGCCTGTTTAATAGTGACATCAATGTCTTCTATTTCTGTAGGTGCTACGCCATTCATAATTTCTTGGTATAAAGAGTAAGGGATAGCACTCACACTAGCACCTATGTCACATAAACCATAATAACAATGATCTCCTATTTTGATCGAGACAATGGGAATGCCAACAACCGGTCTATGTTTATCCTTTTTATCAGGTTTGGCAATTCTAGCAGCTTCTTCATTAAAGCAAATAACATGTCCATCTACATTTTCTTCCAATATATCCTTGACCATAGCAATATTAGGCTCTACTCTAATTTGTTCATCAGGTTTAGGTGCTCTAATATAGCTTTTGTTAACCAAAGTTGAAACTTTAGCATGTTCCTTTATCCTAACAGGGAAAGGTGGTTTTTCAATGTAAGCAGTAGGAACAACTGGATCAACATTATAAACTATAGTTTCTTCTTTAACTGGTACCGGTTCTTTAATTTCTTCTTTAACAGGTGGGTGATATTTGAACCACTTCTCTTTAGGGAGATCAACATTAGCGGCAAAAGATTCACAAAAGGAGGCTACTATCTCAGAGTCAAGTCCATATTTAGTGCTAAAATTTGAAAAGGCATCGGTATTTATAAAAGATTTAACACAATCTTACTTAAGCTTAATACTTGACTCTTTACCCTCGTCGAGTTCCCAATCTTCAGAGTTGCGTTTAACTCTTTCTAAAATATCCCACGGGAATTCAGTAGTTTTCTTCATAAAGGAACCAGCACAAGAAGTATCAAGCATAGATTGATCATTACGAGAAAGTCGAGCATAAAAATTCTGAATAATAATTTCTCTTGAGAGCTCATGATTGGGGCATAAATATAACATTGACATAAGCCTCCCCCAAGCTTGATCGATACTTTCTCCTTCACGAGGACAAAAATTATATATATAATTCCGATCACGATGAACTAGATGCATAGGATAAAAGTTTTGGTGAAACTCCATTTTCAATCTGTTCCAGTTCCAAGATCCAATATCATCGCACAACCAATACCATGCTAATGCTTTTTCCTTCAAATATAAAGGAAAAACCTTCTTCATAACTTGATCCCTGGGTAGACCTGCAAGCTTAAGCAATCCACAGATTTGTTCCACATATATCAAGTGCATATCAGGATGTTCGGTTCCGTATCCTGCATAAGGATTAGCTAGCAGTTATTCTATCACACCCGAAGGAATTTCATATTCAATATTTTCAGTAGGTGCAGCGGGTTGAGGGGTAGCTAATTGTGGTTCGGGTTGAGGTGAAGATACCCCGAACAAACCCCTCAAAGGATTGTTCTCCATAGTAACAAGTGACAATAAATTTCAGCACACTATATGAATGTTTCCTTACCAATTTCCACTTACCAGAAGCGCTTCACTCCCCGGCAACGGTGCCAAAAAATTGCCTTGATGACCCACAAGTATAGGGGATCAATTGTAGCTCTTTTTGGTAAGTAAGAGTGTCGAACCCAACGAGGAGCAGAAGGAACTGACAAGTGTTTCTCAGTAAGGTAGTGTGTACAAGTGCTGAAATTGTAAGCAACAGAGTGGTTTGATAGCAAGATAATTTTATAACGAGCAAGAAACAATAATAGTAGCAAGTATGCATCAAGATAGCCCAATCCTTTTGAGGCAAAGGACAGGCCAAAAATGTCTCTTATAATAAGCAAAGCGTTCTTGAGGGTACACGGGATTTCATCGAGTCACTTTCATCATGTTAGTTTAACTCGTGTTCGCTACTTTGATAATTTGATATGTGGGTGGATTGGTGCTTAGGTGCTGTTCTTACTTGAAAAAACCTCCTACTTATGATTAACCCTCCTGCAAGCATCCGCAACTACGAGAAAAGTATTCAGAAAAAATTCTAACCATAGCATTAAACTTTTGGATCCAATCGGTCCCTTACAGAATAGTGCATAAACTGGGGTTTAAGCTTCTATCACTCTCGCAACCCACCATCTAATTACTACTCCACAATGCATTCCCTTAGGCCCAAATATGGTGAAGTGTCATGTAGTCGACGTTCACATGACACCACTAAGGCAATCACAACATACATACTATCAAAATATCAAACACATATCAAATTCACATGATTACTTGCAACATGATTTCTCCCGTGACCTCAAGAACAAAGGTAACTACTTACAAGTGAGGAACATGCTCAAGATCAAAGGGGTAATATATAGCATAATGGATCTGAACATATAATCTTCCACCAAATAAACCATATAGTAATCAACTACAAGATGTAATCAACACTACTAGTCACCCACAAGCAACAATCTATAGTTCTAGTAACAAGATTGATCACAAGAGATGAACTAGTGGTTGAGATGAGATGGTGCTGGTGAATATGTTGATGAAGATAACCCCACAATATGGGAGAGTTGTTGGTGATGATGATGATGGTGATTTTCGCCCTCAGGGAGGGAAGTTCCCCCGACGGAATCGCTTCACCGGAGGGCAAAAGTGCTCCTGCCCAAGTTCTGCCTCGAGACAGCGGTGTTCCGTCCCCAAAGTATTCTCCTTAATTTTCCTAGTTCAAAATTACTTATATACCAGAAGAGGGGCACCGGAGGTAGGCCGGGGTGAGCACAACCCACCAGGGCGCGCCCAGGTGGGTTGTGCCCACCTGGTGGGGCCCCTCTGGTGGTTATAAGGTCCAATATTTCTTAAATAATCCATAAAAAATCTCCGTGAAGTTTTAGCTTGTTTGGAGTTGTGCAGAATAGGTGGCCCGACGTAGCTTTTTAGGTCCAGATTTCCAGCTGCCGAAATTCTCCATCTTGGTGTATACCTTGCAAATTATGAGAGAAAAGGCATTAGAACTACTCCAAAAAGCATTATTATACATAATAACAACATAAATAACAACAAGAAAACTTGATGCAAAATGGACGTATTAGCCTGAAATATTAATTTCAACTCTTGGAACATCTCATATGCTATGTGGCGTTCAAAACGTTTTTGAAGTACCGGTTCTAAGCCGTAAAGCATGGCACACTAAACTATCAAGTAGTTATCATACCGAGCTTGTCAAACGTTCATAATGTCTGCATCTGCTCCTACAATAGGTATGTCACCTAGCGGTGCATCAAGGACATAATTCTTCTATGCAGCAATGAGGATAATCCTCAGATCACGGACCCGGTCTGCATCATTGCTACTATCATCTTTAAAATTTTCTCTAGGAACATATCAAAAATATATAGGAGCTATATCGCGAGCTATTGATTTACAACATAGATATGCAAATACTATCAGGACTAAGTTCATGATAAATTAAAGTTTAGTTAATCAAATTACTTAATAACTCCCACTTAGATAGACATCCCTCAAGTTATGTAAATGATCACATGATCCAAATCAACTAAACCATGTCCGATCATCACGTGAGATGGAGTAGTGTTTAATGGTGAACATCTTATGTTGATCATATCTACTATATGATTCACGCTCGACCTTTCGGTCTCCATTGTTCCGAGGCCATGTCTGTACATGCTTGGCTTGTCAAGTTTAACCTGAGTATTCTGCACGTGCAAAACTTTCTTACACCCATTGTATGTGAACGTAGAGCTTATCACACCCGATCATCACATGGTTTCTCGGCACAACGAACTATCACAACGGTGCATACTCAGGGAGAAGACTTGTAAATTGAAATTTTGTAAGGGATCATCTTGTAATGCTACCGTCGTTCTAAGAAATATAAGATGAATAAAAAGATAAACATCACATGCAATCAAAATATGTGACATGATATGGCCATCATCATCTTGTGCTTTTGATCTCCATCTCCAAAGCATCATCATGATCTCCATCGTTACCAGCTTGACACCATGATCTTCATCGTAGCATCGTGGTCGTCTCGCCAACTATTGCTTCTACTACTATCACCAACTCATAGTGATAAAGTAAAGCAATTACATGGCGATCGCAATTCTTACAATAAAGAGACAACCATAAGGCTCCTGCCGGTTGCCGATAATTTACAAAACATGATCATCTCATACAATAACATATAACTCATCACGTCTTGACCATATCACATCACAGCATGCCCTGCAAAAACAAGTTAGACGTCCTCTACTTTGTTGTCGCAAGTCTTACGTGGCTGCTACGAGCTTCTAGCAAGAACCGTTCTTACCTACGCATCAAAACCACAACGATTTTTCGTCAAGTGTGTTGTTTTAACCTTCAATAAGGACCGGCCGTAGTCAAACTCGATTCAACTAAAGTTGGAGAAACATACACCCGCCAGCCACCTGTGTGCAAAGCACTTCGGTAGAACCAGTCTCATGAACGTGATCATGTAATGTCGGTCCGGGCCGCTTCATCCAACAATACCGCCAAATCAAAGTATGACGTTGGTTGTAAGAAGTTTGACTATTATCGCCCACAACTCTTTGTGTTCTACTCGTGCATATCGTCCACAGTTGGGGAACGTAGTATTTCAAAAAAAAATCCTACGATCACGCAAGATCTATCTAGGAGAAGCATAGCAACGAGCGGGTAGAGTATGTCCATGTACCCTCGTAGACCGAAAGCGAAAGCGTTTAGTAACGCTATTGATGTAGTCGAACGTCTTCATGATCCAACTGATCCAAGTACCGAACGTACGGCACCTTCGTTCTCAGCACACGTTCAACATGATGACGTCCCTCGAGCTCTTGATCCAGTTGAGGACAAGGGAGAGTTTTGTCAGCATGACGGCATGGTGACGGTGATGATGAAGTTACCGGCGCAGGGCTTCGCCTAAGCACTACGACGATATGACCGAGGTGTGTAACTATGGAGGGGGCACCGCACACGGCTAAGAGAAGACTTGTTGTGCCTTTGGGGTGCCCCCCTCCCACGTATATAAAGGAGGGAGGGAGGAGGAGGTCAACCAAGGGGGAGCGCACCGTAGGGGAGTCCAACTAGGATTCCCAATCCTAGTTGGAGTCCCCTCCTTTCCAAGAGAGGGAAGGAGGAGGAAGGGGAGAAGGAAAGAGGAGGGAGCCGCCCCCTCCCTGGTCCAATTCGGACTTTGTAGGATCGAAAGTATGTCTAGAGGCGGGGTGATTAGACTTCTTGACCAAATAAAAACCTAGCCTTTTCCAATTTTAATTCTTGGCACATTTTAGCAATAAAGGACAAGTCAAGCAATCGACCTACACATGCAATTCTAAGAGTATAGCAGTGGAATGTAAAACAATTGCATATGAAGGTAAAGGGAGGGGTTTGAAGATTGCAAACGCAAGTGTAGAAACGGATTTTTTTGTCGTGGTTCCGATAGGTGGTGCTATCGTACATCCACGTTGATGGAGACTTCAACCCACGAAGGGTAACTCTTACGCGAGTCCACGGAGGGCTCCACCCACGAAGGGTACACGAAGAAGCAACCTTGTCTATCCCACCATGGTCATCGCCCACGAAGGACTTGCCTCACTAGCGTAGATCTTCACGAAGTTGGCGATCTCCTTGCCCGTACAAACTCCTTGGTTCAACTCCACAATCTTGTCGGAGGCTCCCAAGTGACACCTAACCAATCTAGGAGACACCACTCTCCAAAAGGTAATAAACGGTGTGTTGATGATGAACTCCTTACTCTTGTGCTTCAAATGATAGTCTCTCCAACACTCAACTCTCTATCACAGATTTGGATATGGTGGAAAGATGATTTGAGTGGAAAGCAACTTGGGGAAGGATAGAGATCAAGATTCAT
Source organism: Secale cereale (assembly GCA_902687465.1). Lineage (NCBI taxonomy): Eukaryota > Viridiplantae > Streptophyta > Magnoliopsida > Poales > Poaceae > Secale > Secale cereale. Next base: position 327,755,275 of record LR738715.1, read on the forward strand.
ATGGTAGGAATGGAATATCTTGGTCTCAACACATGAGTAGGTGATTCTCTCTCAGAACAATGAGTAATGGAAGTGTAGGTATGTTCTGATGGCTTTCTCCATGAATGAAGAATGGGTGGAGGGGTATATATAGCCTCCACACAAAATCTAACCATTACACACAATTTACCAAACTCGGTGGGACCCAATTAGAAAACTCGGTCGGACCGATTTAGTTCATAATGTGACATTTAGGCATTTTGGTGGGACCGATATGATCAACTCGGTAGGACCGATTTCATTAGGGTTAGGGCATAAAGTAATCTCAGTGTGACCGATTACACAAACTCGGTAGGACCGATTTTGGTAATAAGCTAACCAGAGAGTTGGTCAGGCAAACTCGGTGGGACCGATTCGCTCGTTTTGGTTGGACCAAAACGTTATGAAGGGAAAACAGAGAGTTTGCATTGTGAACTCAGTAGGACCGATCGCTCATCTCGGTTAGACCGAAACATTACGAAGGGAAACAGAGAGTTTGCACTCCCATCTCGGTGAGACCAATATCCCTATCGGTGAGACCAAAGTGACTAGGGTTTTGTGGGAGTGGCTATGTCAAATGAAGTCGCTGGCGCCGGATAGAAAGTTTCGGTGGGGTCGAGTTTGACTTTTGGTTTGGGACACATGTGGATGTGATAAAGTGATTGAGGGCTTTGGAGCATATCACTAAGCATTTTGAGCAAGAAACCCATTAAGCAACACCTCATCCCCTTTTAATAGTATTGGCTTTCCTATGGACTCAATGTGATCTTGGATCACTAAAACACAAAATGTAGAGTCTTGAGCTTGAGCCAATATGTGTCCTTAGCATTTTGAGGGGTCCACATTCCTAGTCCATGCCATGCCAATCATTGAACTTTCTGAAATGATCATCTTGAAATAGCATTAGTTCAGTGAGCTATATGTTGTTAGTAATTACCAAAACCACCCAGGGATAGTTGCACTTTCAATCTCCACCTTTTTGGTAATTGATGACAACATATAGATCAAAGCTTCAACAAATGATAACAAGATTTAAATACATCGTCGCTTTGAGAAGTATGTGATAAGCAAGAGCTCCCCCTAAATTTGTACATTATTTAAAATTTGTGTTTGAATGCAAATGCACAATCGATTAGGATCATGGGTTATTCTTGCAGGTCACATACATCTTGGTGGAGCGCTCAAAATGATATAAGCTAAAAGCATGCACTCATCACCAAGCAAAGTGAATGATCATATATGAGAGATAGATAATAACATCATTTAAGCAAGCATTAATGTAGCATATGATCAATCACATGATCAAACAAGTATCTCACACACGTAAGGTATCAAGCGAACACACAAAAGTATCAACCAAAGGCAAGAGACCAAGAAGCAAAAACACTCTCTCTCGAAGCCTATGATCTATACATATTTCTCCCCCTTTGGCAACAAGTTACCAAAAAGTTTGAAAATGCATGGTGCTATGCGTCTCTCTAGGCTTGATCTTCGCGAGGCAGTGTTGAGAGGACTCCAAGGACGAAGGCATCTGTAGATGTTGTTGGAGCTGGTGGAGTGGCTGCTGGAGGTGGCGCTGAAGCTGTGGCTGCTAGTGCTGATATAGTAGCTCTAGTATCAGGTACTGGCACTGCAGCAGATCTCTGACCTCTAGGCACTCTCTGAAAGGCATCTGTGGTAGCTTGCCCTTTCCTGTCCTCTACTTCATCCTGGAGCTGCTCAACTGCAGTATGTATCTCAGTCACTTTCAGATCAAGACCATAGAACTTTGTTTCAATGATCCTCTCCAAGCTCTCCTGATTTCGAGTCAGGGTGGCCAAGCCCTTCTCAATCCTCAAAGTTGCTTGAATCAGATATGCCATTTGATCTTGTTTTGACTTGAGGGACACTTGAGATGCCTCTTCAACACTTGGCATCTTTGCTGCTTTCTCAGCTCTAGATTGGGCTCTCTTCTCTTGTGCTTGCACTGATGAAGGTTCATTCTCATCCATCAGAACAGTGTTGTCCTCAAATTCAGGATATCAGTGTAGATGTTCCTTGTCCAACAAGTATATGACTATGCCCATTTTGGAGTTGATGAGCTCCTGAATTTGTGGAGCATACCACATGATCTCTTCTGATCTGCAGCAGTCCTTTTGATTGTTTCAACAATCAGACTCATGACTTTGAACTTTTGAGGGACATACAAAATGTCCAGCAAGTTGATTGAATGTCATCTGATCATCTTGTGATCTCCTGACTTGGGCAACAATGTATGCCTCAAGATAGTGTTGATTGTAGCTAGACCAGACAACAAATAATGTACAGATCCAAACATATGTGTTTCCAAGGCTGTATCAGGGATCTCTTTGTACATGTTTGCCATGGAGTTGTGGTCTTGCTTCTTCTTGGCATACACATCTAAGTCATCTTCATGCTCTTTAGGGGCTTTTATCAACTTGGCCCATTCATCAACAGTTGACTGGTACCTTGTACCTTCAGACATCCACACAATCCTACCATCTGGATAAAAATGAGATGTGGAGTAGAATTGCATGATGAGTTCATCACTCTATTTTGTCAACTTTTGTCCCACAAACTTGTTAACACCGCATGCTCTGAAACTTTGATGCACACTTGGGAAGTTATCTTCATTGTCCTTGATGTAATCCCAATCAACCCATCTCATGTCACATACCATTGGCTTCTTGTCAAGCAGAATGGTTTCATAGAAGTCCTGCTGTTCTTTTGTATGAAATATGTAGTCCACAACAGTCCTTCTCCTTACAGCATATGGGTCACTTTGTCTCCATCTTCTGAGACCTGCATCCTTTCTCAACTTCATGTCGTCAGCAACAATATGAGTGTTATCATGATCAGGAATCTTGGGCTTCAACTTTCTGAGCACTTGGACCTCAGCATCTTCATCAATCTCAGGCACTGGGGCCTTGTTCTTTTCTGTAGCTGGAATGTTCCTTGTGCTTCTCTTGGGTGCAGACTTGGTGGCTTGAGCAGCAGCTTTGGGGGCAGTCTTGGGCTTTGAAGGAGCAGCCCCTCACTTGATTGCATCTCCCATAAGCTTCTGATCTTTGGATGCTGGTGCAGCATCCTCTTCCTCTTCTTCTGCTTCATCATCCTCATCATCCCTCATGGATGGCTTGACAATCACTCTGGCTATTGTGTTTCTAGATCTTTTGTTTGCTCATGTTCGCTCATCATCTCTGGTTTCAAGACTGAAAACCATTGTCTCTTGACTAGAGGCTCTGGCCTTAGACATTGGAGATCTTTTGGCAAGTGTCTTCTTGTTCATCCCTGGCTTTGTTGCAGCAGATGTGCCATACTCTTTCCTGAGCACTTTCTTCTTTGAAGTGGCCTCATCAGCCACAAAGTCCTCATCATCAGTGTCAGAAGTTTTCTTCTTTCTTGTCTTGGTAGCTGCCTTGGGCAAGTTGATAGGCGTGCTCCTGCTGCCCTCATCAGAGCTGCTAGAGGGACTAGTGCCCTCACTCATGTGAACTTGCTCCTCAGACCTGTTGTAGCTGTCACTCTGGTCAGACATCTTGGCAATTACATTGACAGCAAACCCTGTGAATAGATGTTGATGAGGTAGGGTGGATAAGCATCACAAAGTGCAGAGTTTTTTGCAAAACAGATGACGAAAAAACTTAGCTATAGTTCTCTGCAGAAAGCATTTCAGAGCTACCGATTTGTTAAACTTGGTGATACCAAAGCAATTATGGAACCTAAACTAGTGAACTCAGTCAGACTGAGTCATAGTTCGGTGGCACCAAGATTGCTAGGGTTTCACAGAGAGTCGAACTCGGTCACACCGATTTGCAATTTTTGGTTAGATCGAAAAGTACAAGTGCAATGGCCTAAGCCAAATCGGTGAGACTGATTTCTACAACTCGGTTAGACCGAAAAGTACAAGTGCAATGGCCTAAGCCAAATCGGTCAGACCGATTTCTACAACTCGGTCGGTCCGAGATGAGTTTGGTGGAGACCTAACCCTAAATTTTCGAATCAAAACTAGTATATATGGAGTTTCGGCTGGATAGGATGATTTTAGTCGTTGCAAGAATCATGGCAAAGTAATGTGCTATGAATCAGAGTTAATGAATAGCACATAGGTCGAGCTCATACCCTAACTTGGCGGTGAGCTTGCTATGTGTAATGCCCAGGATGGGACTATATCTCCTACGTATCGAGGCACGACTTAGAGACATAACCCCATGCTGGAATGATCGCAAGTTTGGTATCTTTGCACAACTCATGTAAAAGGTGGGGATGGAAAACATAAAATAGTTGGCTTACACTCGCCACGTCACACAAATTCATTACATGTTTCAATCATCATACAAAAGAACATCACAGCCCATCTAAGGGTAAAATCCAAATGACAAGATACCAAACATAATTTAAATCCACGGGTCGGATCGAATCCTAGTAGAAGTTCCACTACTGATCATCAGGATAACGAACATAGTAACGACTACGCTCCTCGTCGTACTCCCAGTCTAGCTCGGTGCCATCACCTGGATAGCTCACCACCGGACCTACATCTGGTGTTTTGAAGTAACTGTGAGCCACAGAGGACTCAGCAATCCCGTTCCCGGGTAACATGACTATTTAAGCCTTGGGTGTGGAACAAGGCTGAAGAAAAAAATAAGAAAGTGGTTGCAGCAGCACTAGCTCTAGCTTACGTGAATGAGAGCGAGAAGAGAAGGCGCCTTGGTCGAGAGATGATCACTAAGTGATCCTAAACTAATCAAGTCAAACATAACCCCACCGTGTTCATCTCCCGAAACCCATTTCGGAAAATGACAGTCACGGTACACACGCTGGTAGTGTATTGGAACATGGTGTCAAGTTTTCTACAACCGGATATTAACATGCTCCCATCTGCCACATAACCGCGGGCACGGCTTTCGAAAGTTCATAACCCTGCAGGGGTGTTCCAACTTGGCCCATGACAAGCCCACGATCCGCGGAGTCGCAACTCCAAAGGTGGGAAGACCCGAGTATTCTCGGAATCCCGTGCTCAAGATACTCCGAACTAAGGTAAGGCTAATCCAGCAAATCCTCCCGGCGTGCCGACACCCTGACAATAGCCGCGCGTATCTAGTCTGAGGCCACGACCGGATGGGCGATTCTACAGGTTTATACCAATCCTCGAGTTTCCTCGTGGTGACCCCGCAGACTCCCCGTTTCGGACCAACACTCATGAGGAGCACTGGCCCGGGGTTGTTGATTAAGAACTCGGGTTTGCAAGACCCTATGCAAGTTTTATTAGTTATTAGGCGAATAGTACCAAGGTTGGGACTTGCTGGAAAAGACTTAGCACTTAGCGGTTTATCGAGGGGGCCCCATAAACCCCAACCGTGTGAGGAGCGCATAATCAAGGAACATAACACCGGTTTATACGGTTCCTAGCGGCACGAGTGGAACAAATCACCAAGCAAAAGGCTTAGCCTTCCACCTATTGCCAATATATAGATGATTTCATTTAAGCATTTATATACTGTGATATAACCCAACAAACTTCAACATGAAGCAAGCATCTTCAACTTCACCTGCAACTAGCAACGCTATAAGAGGGGCTGAGCGAAGCCTACGTATAGCCAATCAATGGTTTGCATAGGTAGGGTGGTTAGACATGATCATGGTTACAAGTAGGAGGCTGACATGAACGACATGGGAATCGAGGCAAAACTATAGATCGAGACTTCTAGCAATAGGCAAAAATAGTAATGGTATCCGGGTTCGGTCATCTTGCCTGAAGAGTTGTCGTTCGGATCGTAAGAGGGGTCCTCGTTCTCAAACTCGGTAGTAACCTCGTGCTCGTACTCGGTCTCAGCTTCCGGCTCTAATCAACACAAACACACAAGGCACCAAATCAACAAGATGCAATGCGCACTCAAAATATGCTGGATGCATGACTGATGCACTATGGGAGCACAAGGAGCATGGAAAAAAATGCACTCAAGCAAAATACTTCAAAACATAATAACAATAGGATATTATGAATCTACACGAAAAATCAACCAAGTTTCATATAAGACTTGCTGAAAACGGAGCTACGGGCTAAAAGTTATGCCCGAAACAATAAACATGCGAAAGCTGAAAATCACAGCAACATAGCAACTTCGGAGCACTAGATAAATAAGCTACAGCACTCAAACATCATGGCAAAGAGCATGGACACAAACTAGACATATCCTACAGCAAATAAGTCCATTGGTGCACCCCCAAAGGAGCCACGGGTCAATAGCAACAAGCTTGGACATATTGAACTTGACAACAAAATCTTGACAGCAGTATTTTATTGCAACTTTGGAGCAAAAGTTAAATATGCTACAGCCACTCAAATAAGCATGTGAGAGCATGAATGGATAGCCAACAATATGTACAGCAAGGAATCATCAAGAGTCACCCCAAAACTAACATGGATTGTCCTAGAACAACAAGCAAACATGGCATCTGGAAATTACAGATTCCAGACTTAGTGAAATTTCACTAAGTGTTAAAACAGCAGTTTCATCATGGCGTCTTTGTGAGCAAGTTTAAGTCACCTCAAAACTAAACATGGCAAGTGGTAAGCACCACATCAAAGTACATATGATGGTGATTCCAAAACACCTAAGCATGCATCATGGAGATAAACACAACAATAGCAATGAGCTCAACAAGTTGGCATCTCATAACAAGCTTAAAAACTTAACAGCCACATAGCACTTTGCAACGGAGATAAACATGCCAAGATTAAATCTATCATGCAAGTCTAAGCAATCATCATGTAGAGCATGACAAGACGAACACGTGGACATGTCATTTGCATCATTCGGATAAACGAGCACCAAGTTATCACTATGCATAGATGGCATGAAAAACAACACTAACAGCAGTTTTTATCACGATGCACTCTTGCAACAGAATTTTAAGCACCTAGGTGAACTCAAACATGTATGGCATAATGGAATGAAATGTAGTACATGTCTCCACGAACATCTGGACATCTCATTCACTCAAATCGGAGCATCACACACAAAGTTATCATCATTTGAAAAATGCATCAGAGATCAAAATTCTGGGGACTTAGAGGAATTTGGGGGCAACCTTCTCAGATCTGGAAAAAAAAGGTCAACAGGCTGGATCTGGAGCAGGCCGGCCCGGATCGGACCGGATCGGCCGAAACGGAGCGGCTGGTGGCCGGGGAAGCGGACGGGCCGCGGGGCACCGGCCCGGTCAGGCGAGGCGGCCTGGGCTTGGTCTGCGAAGGGAGGCGGGACGCCTGGCTCGTAGGGAGCCCAGCGGCTGGCCCCGGCGGACGAGGCGATGGAGGCCTGGCCCGGTCCGCTTGGGAGGTCGGTCGGTGGCGGGGCAGCTGGGCCGGTGGGAGGCGGCGGTGGAGGCCGGCCCAGCTAGGGCAGATCGCGCGGACGGAGGCGGCCCAGGTAGCGGCGGATCGGCCTGGGGCGGCTCGGGCCTAGGGTTTGCTGGCCCAGGCGCTGACCTGGCCCAAGCGGTGGCTGCCGATCCGATCTGGCGAAGGAGTTCCCTCGCGCCCCGAGCGGCGGCGGCGATCGGGCGAGGGAGGCGGCGGCTGGCGTCGGCTGGCGTCGGGGGCGGCGACCCAGGCCGGCGGGAAGGCACGGCGGCGGGGCGAAGGCAGGGCGGCGGCGGTGTCGACCTGGGAGGGCGGCGCGGCGAGCTCCGGCCGGTGAGGTGGCGGCGCCGGCCGGCGGCGAGGAGCTCCGGCGAGGGTAGCTCCGGCGGTGGCGGGGATTTCGGCGGGGGCCCGATCTGGAGGAAGAAGAAGGTGGCTGGAGGAAGGGGATGAAGTGGGCTAGGGTTTCCTTGTTTTGGGGCAAAATTTGAGGAAGGTGGACAAATATATAGGCACAAGGAGCTAGGGTTGTCCAAATGAGGTGTGGTTTTCGGTCACGCGATTAGAGTTGGATGGCCTAGATGATAGGAGGGGTTAGGAGTGGTTTGGTGGGCTGTTGGAGGGGTGTCTTGGGCCTCAAAGTGGAGGCACTTTGAGCCCACGAGAATAACTGTTGGAGCACCAAACGAACTCCAAATGCGACGAGATTTGACAGGCGGGTTACACACACCAAAACAACAACACACGACAAGTCTGGCGCCAAACCGGTAACGTTACACGGCCAAACACCAAAGTAGGCCTCGGGGATGCCACGGACACGTGAGGGAGCTCCGGAACGCGAAACGGACAACGGGAAGGAACGTGTGGGACCGTATGCAAATGACAACACAAATGCAATGCGATGCCCATGACTACATGATATGAATGAATGCCACACACGCGCACAACAAAACGACGAAAACCCGAAAGACAAAGAACCCGGAATGGAATAGATGAAGCCAGAGATATATTATATGCCCAAAAGGGAATTTATTACATCCGGGGCATTACAAACTCTCCTCTACTACAAAAATATCTCGTCCTGAGATCTAGGACTGGAAAAAGGAAGGGTACTCGGAACGAAGATGATCTTCTCGTTCCCACGTAGCTTCTCGGTCGGTATGGTGTGACCACTTGACTTTCAAGAATTTGATGGACTTGTTGCGGGTCTTGCGCTCAGTTTCTTCGAGAATAGCAACTGGGTGCTTTCGGTAAGACAAATCTTTTTGAAGATCAATCTCTTCAAACGGAATCATGCGTTCAGGAGTCTTGTAGCACTTGCGGAGTTGAGACACATGAAACACATCATGAACATTGGCGAAGTTGGAAGGAAGCTCAAGTTGATAGGCTAGATCGCCTCTTTTGCCAAGGATCTAGAAAGGCCCGGCGTATCTAGGAGCAAGCTTTCCTTTGATACAGAATCTTTGGGTTCCTTTCATCGGAGAAACACGGAGATAGACATGATCACCAATGTTGAAAGCCAAATCGCGATGCTTGCCATCATAGTAGCTCTTTTGACGCGACTGAGCGGCTTTGAGATTCTCACGTATGACTTTGCACATCTCTTCGGCTTCTGAGATCAAGTCATTGCCAAGAAGTTGACGTTCACCAGTCTCGGACCAGTTGAGAGGGGTACAACATTTTCTGCCATAGAGGATTTCAAATGGAGCTTTGCCATAGAGGATTTCAAATGAAGTTGTTGTAAGAGAACTCGGCAAATGGAAGGCAGTCTTCCCATTTCATGCCAAAAGATATGACACAGGCTCTGAGCATGTCTTTTAGAATCTGATTCACACGCTCGACTTGACCACTAGTCTGAGGGTGGAAAGCAGTGTTGAACCTGATCTTAGTGCCCATGGCAGACTGAAAGGAGTCCCAGAACTTTGAAGTGAACAAACTTCCACGGTCTGAGGAGATAACTTGAGGAATGGCATGTAAGGACACAATTTTGGAAGTGTACAACTCTGCCAGTTGAGCTGCATTGAAGGATTCTTTGACTGGAAGGAAGTGAGCGACTTTGGTAAGCTTGTCAATCACCACGAAGATAGAATCATTCCCTCTCTTGGACTTAGGAAAACCAGTGACGAAATCCATTTCAATGTGGTCGAATTTCCACTCGGGAATAGGAAGAGGTTGGAGAAGACCGGCTGGACATTGATGCTCTGCCTTCACTCTTCTGCAGACATCACATTCATTCACGAATTGGGCAATCTCCCTTTTCATGCGTGTCCACCAGTAAGACTGCTTGAGATCTTGGTACATCTAGGAACTACCAGGATGAATGGAAAGGAGGGAATCATGTGCTTCTTCCATTATGAGCTTCCTGAGATCACCTTTGGGAACGACGAGTCTGTCCTCGAAGAACAAGGTATCTCTCTCATCAACGCGATATCACTTGTATTTAGAAGTGCCCTTTGCAATACCATGTTTCACCTTCTGCACCATGGCATCACTGAGTTGGGCCTCACGGACCTGATCTTCCAAGGTAGGAGCAACTTGAAGATTTGCAAGAAAACCCTGCGGAAGAACGTGGAGGTTGAGCTTCCTGAAAGCTTCACAAAGCTGAGGCTGGAACGGCTTGATAAGAAGGCTGTTGCAATATGCCTTTCTGCTCAAAGCATCTGCAATCACATTCGCCTTGCCAGGAGTGTATTCAATGCTGGGATCATACTCTTGGATCATTTCAACCCAACGAGTCTGGCGGAGGTTCAGATTCGGCTGTGTGAAGATGTACTTCAAGCTCTTGTGATCGGTGAAGATGTCGACTTTTCTGCCCAACAATAGATGTCTCCACGTAATCAAAGCATGTACCACAGCTGCTAGCTCGAGATCATGTGTGGGATAGTTTTTCTCACTTGGCTTCAGCTGACGAGAAGTGTATGCCACAATTCTCTTGTCTTGCATAAGCACACCACCAAGTCCTTGAAGAGAAGCATCACAGAATACTTCGTAGGGCTTGGACTCATCTGGAGGAGTTAGAACTGGAGCAGAGACGAGCTTTTCTTTGAGGGTTTTGAATGCCACTTCACACTCTGGAGACCAAAAGTATTTGACATTCTTCTGCAGCAAGTTGGAGAGAGGCTTGGCAATCTTAGATAAGTTCTCAACGAACCTTCTGCAATAGCTGGCAAGACCCAGAAAACTTCGGAGTTGCTTGACGTTCTGAGGAGCTTCCCAGTTGACAATTGCTTCAACTTTCTCGGGGTTTACCGCAATACCGTCAGCGGAGATGATATGGCCCAGGTACAAAACCTTATCGAGCCAAAATTCGCACTTGAAGAACTTGGCATAGAACTTATGTTCACGGAGTCGGTCAAGAACCAGACGTAAGTGCTTTTCGTGATCTTCTTCATTCTTGGAAAATACCAGAATATCATCTAGATACACAAGCACAAACTCGCCGGTGTAGGGGTTGAAAATGTAGTGCATCATTCTCGAGAAGGTAGGAGGAGCATTGGCGAGACCAAAGGAAATGACTGTATACTCATATGAGCCGTACCTCGTTCTGAAGGCAGTCTTGTGGATATCCTCCTCGCGAATGCGAATTTGGTGATAGCCCATTCGGAGATCGAGCTTAGAGAACACTTTAGCTCCTTTGAGCTGCTCGAACAGTTAATTGATGTTGGGGAGCGGATACTTGTTCTTTATTGTCTTCTTGTTCAATGGCCGGTAATCAACGCAAAGACGCTCCGTGCCATCTTTCTTCTTGACAAATAAGACACCACAGCCCCAAGGAGACGTACTAGGCCTGATCAGACCCAAACGTTCCTGTTCATCAAGCTGCTTCTTCAACTCCTTCAATTCTCCAGGAGAGAGCTTGTACGGACGCCGGCATGCTAGCTCAATACCTGGCTCGAGATCAATGACGAACTCCACTTGACGGTGTGGAGGCATGCCTGGAAGTTCTTCAGGAAAGACGTCTTGGTATTCGTTTACCACCGGAATTTGAGAGATGGCATTAATCTCGCCCTTGTCATTGAGAGAGAAAAGCCTGATAGTGTTATCCCTGGAGGCGAAGATAATCACATCTTCATCAGGATGAGTAATCTTGACTTCCTTCTGTGCACAATCAATTTGAGCATCATGCTGAGAAAGCCAGTCCATCCCGAGGATGAGGTCAATGTCAGAATTGCCAAGAACCACCGGTTTAGCCAGAAAGCGATAATCACCCATGCGAATAGAAACGTCCGGAGCATAGACACTAGAAGTCATTATCCTACCCGGAAAAACAACTTGCAACTTCTGAGGTAAATTTGAGGTGACAACATTGTGCTTGGATGCAAATGGACATGACATGAAAGAACATGAAGCACCCGAATCAAATAACACTTTAGCAGGAAAAGAGTTCACTGGAAGGTTACCCAATATGACATCAGAAGAATTCTCCGCTTGTGCTGCATTCATCAGATTGACCCTTGCTGCCTTTGGATCATGCTTGACCATAGCGGTACCGACAGGTGGAGGAGGCGGAAGGCGCCTTGGGTTGTTGCACTTGTTGGAATAATTACCCTTCTGGCCACACTTGTAGCAAGTCACCTCAGAAAGTGGACGAGTAGGAGGAGCACTTAGTCTTGGAGCTTGGAACTGCTGCTTGGACTGCTTGTTGGAGTTAGGTGGGTGGGAGAAACCACGACCACCAGCATTCTTGTTGTTGTTGGAGTTGTTGGAGTTGTTGTAAGGAGCTCGAATCACTGGAGGAGGAGGAAGCCAAAATTTCTGTTGTTTCGAGACCATCTGAGACGATGAGGAGGAGTGAACGGCATCTCGAATCCTCTTTTTAGAAGCCTCCATCTTGAGCTGGGCTGCCTCTTGCTTGAGCACCATGTTATAGAATTTGTCGAATTCATCGGGCTTGAACAAGGTGAGAGCAAGTTGAAGTTCATCTTTGAGACCTCCGCGGAACTGATAGATTTTGCTCTTGGCATCAGGATTGTCTTGCTTAGCATAGCGGGCGAGGTTTTGGAACTTGACATTATACTGGTAGACAGTCATAGAGCCCTGCTTCAGGTTGCGGAATTGCTCACGCATACCCTCGATGACACTTGTTGGAATGTGGTGAGAGCGAAAGTCCTTGCAGAAATCCTCCCAAGAGATCACACGACCTAGCCTGGAGTCTTTGTACTGCTGCCACCAGTCAGCGGCTTGGTCTTTGAGTTGGAAGGTTGCAAACTTCACATAATCCTCTTCTCTTAATTAATGCACTCAAAATGCTTCTTGATATCGGTTAACCAATCTTTAGCATCAAGAGGGTCGACACAGAAACTGAAAGCTTTTGGATTATTGGCCAAGAACTGGTTGAGAGTAGCATGGTGCTGTTGGTTGAAGAAGTTGCCTTGATTCCCTAGAACACCCTGATTAGCTTGATTAGCTTGCATCTGTTGCATCATCTGCATCAACATATGGGTGTTCTGATTTGTAGTCTGCATAATCGCTCTCCAAGCCTCAGACGGAGGAGGAGGGGAAGGAGGACGATCTGGAACCTCTTCACCCTCTGGGTTAGCGTTGGGAACCCGTTTCGGAGCCATCCTGAAAGAGATGACCACGAATCAGCAATTGATTGAAAGAAGGTATAAGCTGAAACAACGGAATGAATTGCAACAAGTCTTCACAATAATCATTCGAACAAGAGGAACGAATGAAATTCTCAGTTGAATGATAACAACAATCTTCACGAGAAGCCACATAGGGGACAAAAGGTAAATAAGAAAAAACACAAGGTACAGATGGAAACAAACACAAGATAGGAGCTTCGTTCGACATTTTCGTGCTCAAATCATATGAACGCGTTACGAAAGGGTTTTGCAATCCCCGGATCAGCATAGCCAAGGACCCTTTAAGATGCAACTCCCGATCGGAACATCAGTCATAAACCACTTCACTCAATGTAGAACCCCGAACTCACTAACCTGCATTCGTTGGAAGAATGCCTACGATCTACTGGATAAACCCACCTATTAATTTCCGAAAGTTTCCAGTTATGCAATCAGGTGTTGGGGATACAGGGGAAGCACCGCGCAATCAACTCTAAACCTACCTCCAGCTGTATCCATCCTTCAACACATAACCAGTCTTTCTCGGAAACTGTCTACCTCGGACCTTCGAAAAGCATCCACTATACCAAGCTATGGCAATACTCCCGAACTACCTCCCCAGTACTGGGTGATGTCGGGGTTATTTTGCCACTAACCGTATAGGAGAGATTTTCGATGTCGGCCGTCTTAAGTATTTAGTACTGCCGCGATAAGCTTGTGATGACAATACCCCGAAGCTCAACTCCCCGGGACACTGCCACAACCCCTAATCTCAGGAGGCATCGAGAACAATATTCTCGTCACAAGAACATCGAAACAATCCAACAATACTCGCGAGACTCCTAAAAAAATATTTGGTGCAATTTTTGAAAGTAGAAGAGGCAAGAGTAGACGTCAGGAGTCCTCACCAGAGAGAAAGGGGATGAGAAGCAAAGAAATCCTACTCTTTGATATAAATATAGGACTCAAAATATTTTCAATGTGTGCCTAGACTCGACCGTCAACGATTCGATCAATCAGTGGGGGCTTCTAGGTCGGAGAAGGCTCTGAATACCAACTTGTAATGCCCAGGATGGGACTATATCTCCTACGTGTCGAGGCACGACTTAGAGACATAACCCCATGCTGGAATGATCGCAAGTTTGGTATCTTTGCACAACTCATGTAAAAGGTGGGGATGGAAAACATAAAATAGTTGGCTTACACTCGCCACGTCACACAAATTCATTACATGTTTCAATCATCATACAAAAGAACATCACAGCCCATCTAAGGGTAAAATCCAAATGACAAGATACCAAACATAATTTAAATCCACAGGTCGGATCGAATCCTAGTAGAAGTTCCACTACTGATCATCAGGATAACGAACATAGTAACGGCTACGCTCCTCGTCGTACTCCCAGTCTAGCTCGGTGCCATCACCTGGATAGCTCACCACCGGACTTGCATCTGGTGTTTTGAAGTAACTGTGAGCCACAGAGGACTCAGCAATCCCGTTCCCGGGTAACATGACTATTTAAGCCTTGGGTGTGGAACAAGGCTGAAGAAAAAAATAAAAAAGTGGTTGCAGCAACACTAGCATTAGCTTACGTGAATGAGAGCGAGAAGAGAAGGCGCCTTGGTCGAGAGATGATCACTAAGTGATCGTAAACTAATCAAGTCAAACATAACCCCACCGTGTTCATCTCCCGAAACCCCTTTCGGAAAATGACAGTCACGGTACACACGCTGGTAGTGTATTGGAACATGGTGTCAAGTTTTCTACAACTGGATATTAACAAGCTCCCATCTGCCACATAACCGCGAGCACGGCTTTCGAAAGTTCATAACCCTGCAGGGGTGTTCCAACTTGGCCCATGACAAGCCCACGATCCGCGGAGTCGCAACTCCAAAGGTGGGAAGACCCGAGTATTCTCGGAATCCCGTGCTCAAGATACTCCGAACTAAGGTAAGGCTAATCCAGCAAATCCTCCCGGCGTGCCGACACCCTGACAATAGCCGCGCGTATCTAGTCTCAGGCCACGACCGGATGGGCGATTCTACAGGTTTATATCAATCCTCGAGTTTCCTCGTGGTGACCCCGCAGACTCCCCGTTTCGGACCAACACTCATGAGGAGCACTGGCCCGGGGTTGTTGATTAAGAACTCGGGTTTGCAAGACCCTATGCAAGTTTTATTAGTTATTAGGCGAATAGTACCAATGTTGGGACTTGCTGGAAAAGACTTAGCACTTAGCGGTTTATCGAGGGGGCCCCATAAACCCCAATCGTGTGAGGAACGCATAATCAAGGAACATCACACCGGTTTATACGGTTCCTAGCGGCACGAGTGGAACAAATCACCAAGCAAAAGGCTTAGCCTTCCACCCATTGCCAATATATAGATGATTTCATTTAAGCATTTATATAGTGTGATATAACCCAACAAACTTCAACATGAAGCAAGCATCTTCAACTTCACCTGCAACTAGCAACGCTATAAGAGGGGCTGAGCGAAGCCTACGTATAGCCAATCCATGGTTTGCATAGGTAGGGTGGTTAGACATGACCATGGTTACAAGTAGGAGGATGACATGAAAGACATGGGCATCGAGGCAAAACTATAGATCGAGACTTCTAGCAATAGGCAAAAATAGTAATGGTATCCGGGTTCGGTCATCTTGCCTGAAGAGTTGTCGTTCGGATCGTAAGAGGGGTCCTCATTCTCAAACTCGGTAGTAACCTCGTGCTCGTACTCGGTCTCAGCTTCCGGCTCTAATCAACACAAACACACAAGGCACCAAATCAACAAGATGCAATGCGCACTCAAAATATGCTGGATACATGACTTGTGCACTATGGGAGCACAAGGAGCATGGAAAAAATGCACTCAAGCAAAATACTTCAAAACATAATAACAATAGGATATTATGAATCAACACAAAAGATCTACCAAGTTTCATATAAGACTTGCTGAAAACGGAGCTACGGGCTAAAAGTTATGCCCGAAACAATAAACATGCGAAAGCTGAAAATTACAGCAACATAGCAACTTCGGAGCACTAGATAAATAAGCTACAGCACTCAAACATCATGGAAAAGAGCATGGACACAAACTAGACATATCCTACAGCAAATAAGTCCATTGGTGCACCCCCATAGGAGCCACGGGTCAATAGCAACAAGCTTGGACATATTGAACTTGACAACAAAATCCTGACAGCAGTATTTTATTGCAACTTTGGAGCAAAAGTTAAATATGCTACAGCCACTCAAATAAGCATGTGAGAGCATGAATGGATAGCCAACAATATGTACAGCAAGGAATCATCAAGAGTCACCCCAAAACTAACATGGATTGGCCTAGAACAACAAGCAAACATGGCATCTGGAAATTACAGATTCCAGACTTAGTGAAATTTCACTAAGTGTTAAAACAGCAGTTTCATCATGGCATCTTTGTAAGCAAATTTAAGTCACCTCAAAACTAAACATGGCAAGTGGTAAGCACCACATCAAAGTACATATGATGGTGATTCAAAACACCTAAGCATGCATCATGGAGATAAACACAACAATAGCAATGAGCTCAACAAGTTGGCATCTCATAACAAGCTTAAAAACTTAACAGCTACATAGCACTTTGCAACGGAGATAAACATGGCAAGATTAAATCTATCATGCAAGTCTAAGCAATCAGCATGTAGAGCATGACAAGACGAACACATGGACATGTCATTTGCATTATTCGGATAAACGAGCACCAAGCTATCACTATGCAAAGATGGCATGAAAAACAACACTAACAGCAGTTTTTATCACGATGCACTCTTGCAACAGAATTTTAAGCACCTAGATAAACTCAAAAATGTATGGCATAATGGAATGAAATGTAGTACATGTCTCCACGAACATCTGGACATCTCATTCACTCAAATCGGAGCATCACACACAAAGTTATCATCATTTGAAAAATGCATCAGAGATCAAAATTCTGGGGACTTAGATGAATTTGGGGGCAACCTTCTCAGATCTAAAAAAAAAAGGTCAACAGGCTGGATCTGGAGCAGGCCGGTCCGGATCAGACCGGATCGGGCCGGATCGGCCGAAACGGAGCGGCTGGCGGCCGGGGAAGCGAACGGGCCGCGGGGCACCGGCCCGGTCAGGCGAGGCGGCCTGGGCTTGGCCCGCGAAGGGAGGCGGGACGCCTGGCTCGGAGGGAGCCCAGCGGCTGGCCCCGGCGGACGAGGCGATGGAGGCCTGGCCCGGTCCCCTTGGGAGGTCGGTCGGTGGCGGGGCAGCTGGGCCGGTGGGAGGCGGCGGTGGAGGCTGGCTCAGCTAGGGCAGATCGCGCGGACGGAGGCGGCCCAGGTAGCGGCGGATCGTCCTGGGGCGGCTCGGGCATAGGGTTTGCTGGCCCAGGTGCTGACCTGGCCCAAGCGGTGGCTGCCGATCCGATCTGGCGAAGGAGTTCCCTCGCGCCCCGAGCGGCGGCGGCGATCGGGCGAGGGAGGCGGCGGCTGGCGTCGGTTGGCGTCGGGGGCGGCGACCCAGGCCGGCGGGAAGGTGCGGCGGCGGGGCGAAGGCAGGGCGGCGGCGGTGTCGACCTGGGAGGGTGGCGCTGCGAGCTCCGGCCGGTGAGGTGGCGGCGCCGGCCGGCGGCGAGGAGCTCCGGCGAGGGTAGCTCCGGCGGTGGCGGGGATTCCGGCGGGGGCCCGATCTAGAGGAAGAAGAAGGTGGCTGGAGGAAGGGGATGAAGTGGGCTAGGGTTTCCTTGTTTTGGGGCAAAATTTGAGGAAGGTGGACAAATATATAGGCACAAGGAGCTAGGGTTGTCCAAATGAGGTGTGGTTTTCGGCCACGCGATTAGAATTGGATGGCCTAGATGATAGGAGGGGTTAGGAGTGGTTTTGTGCGCTGTTGGAGGGGTGTCTTGGGCCTCAAAGTGGAGGCACTTTGAGCCCACGAGAATAACTGTTGGAGCACCAAACGAACTCCAAACGCGACGAGATTTGACAGGCGGGTTACACACACCAAAACAACAACACACGACAAGTCTCGCGCCAAACCGGTAACGTTACACGGCCAAACACCAAAGTAGGCCTCGGGGATGCCACGGACACGTGAGGGAGCTCCGGAACGCGAAACGGACAACGGGAAGGAATGCGTGGGGCCGGATGCAAATGACAACACAAATGCAATGCGATGCCCATGACTACATGATATGAATGAATGCCACACACGCGCACAACAAAACGACGAAAACCCGAAAGACAAAGAACCCGGAATGGAATAGATGAAGCCAGAGATATATTATATGCCCAAAAGGAAAGTATTACATCCGGGGCATTACACTATGGCGGCAACGGTGGAGCAGATTGCCGTTGACGGCGGCGGAGACCAGCGGCGGGAGGTCGTTGGTAGTGAGGAGACGATCCGGAGACCCGAGACGGCAGAGCAGGTCACATGCGGGCGAGAAGGTTTTGGAAAGTTTTCCAAATTTTGACCCGTCGGTATATATAACCTGACCCTGTCGGTGTGACCGAGTGGAACAACTCGGTGGCACCGAGATGCAAAATTGATGGCAGTTACTGCAACTCGGTGAGACCGAAAAGTTCAAATCGGTTGCACCGAGATTGAAAACCTAGATCAACTTAGTGAACTCGGTGTGACCGAAGTGGATGATCCGGTCATACCGAAATGCACAAAGAGGTTTTGGAAGTTTAAGACTATGACGAATCGGGGACTCTGAGTGCTCCTCACACAGAGTGGTTCGAATCTGACTTGATCAAACTTTGTGATGTAGCATGAATAGAGTTTGAGACGAGAAAAGCATAGATAGCTAGAGGGAGTTCTTAGGCATTCTTGTCCATCCATTTGGCAAAAGATAAAGAGCCAAACAATCAAAGCAACAAATGGATGTCCTCGAATGAGAAAAATATGCATTCAACATGCTCACACAATAAGATAGCAAATGAAACATGTGGCAAAGCATGCACAACCATTCTAGCATCTATCAAGAAATTTGCGATGACTAGGTCATCTATATATGAGTATATTGACTTAGGAGTCAAATGAGAACATTTGATCATAGGTCATACTCATCGTTTAAGCACAAGCGGGGTTACCACTTTTACATAAAGCATTGTTTTGTTCACATCACTAGAGTTGCTTTAGCTCAATTGATTAGAGTAAAGCTCCCCCTAGATGTGATATCCCCCCTAAGAGGGATGAACTAACCTTGGGTTTTGTCGATGATGACTTCATGTAGGTGTTGAAGATGTGGATGCTCAATGTTGATGTAGATCATTTGGTGCAATACATTGGAGGGAGTTGCACTTTCAATACCTACACGGGTTAGTCCCACAAGGAACAAACAAAGATATCCATGGACATAGAGTGAATTGCACATAAGATGATGTCCATGAAAGCATTAGGTTACCTTGTCCCTTGTATTACCAACAAGAGGATTTGTGACTCCTTGAACTAGTGCAAGATGTGGAAGTTGTTTGCACTTGTCCTCGCCAAAATGATATGAGTGAAGTATATTGGCGGAGTCACCCTCAAGAACTCTCTAGTTCTTCTTCTTCGGGATCCACACCATCTTGATGGGAATCCTTGGAGTTGTAGATGAACTTGATGAAGTAGAACTTGATGTAGTCTTGGGAACCCACTTGACCAAGGCCTTAGGAGCTTCTTCAAATGCATCAATCACCTCTTGAAGCTTGTCCTTTGCCCTTTAGCTTGTGGTCTTGTGGTGGAAGATCATCTTGTGCTTGTGTTCCTTGGAAACAAGTAGGATCATACTTATCTCGTTGAGGAACAAACTTTGTCTTGGGGTATTGATATTCTTCCCACTCAACTCCATTGGCATTGAACTTTCGTTCAAAACCAACACATTGATTCTTCCGGTGTCTTCCTTGCTTGCGTACAATTTCCTCAAATTGCTTATTCCCGGCAAGGCTCTTGTAAACACCTTTCTCTATAATTCCCTTCAATAAGCTATTTTCTTGCTCAAGTGTAACTTGGCTAAGAGAATCATTAGTGGAATCAAGAGTACTACTAGAAGCAACAATATTGGATTTAGCATGATTGTTGTTACTACTAGAGGAAGAATCTTTCTTGTTCTCATTGCTAGATTTTACTTGTGGCATGTAAGTAGATAAGAGTAAACACTTGGCAATGTAAGAAGACCTTTTCTTATGAAGATCATCATTGATTGCTTTTAAGAACTCATGCTCTTGCTCAAGGTTGAGCTTTTCAAAGCTTAACTTCTCATGATTCTTCAAAAGTTCTCGATGATCTTCCAAGGTAGTTTCATGAGCTAACTTAAGAGTGTTTAGTTCTTTAGTTAGACACTCAATCTCCTTCTTATCATTGTCATTCGTTTTATCTTGATTAGCATGATTAATAGCAATTTCATCATAGTTTTCATCATAGGTTTCATCACTATTGCTACCAACAAGTAAATCATCATCTCCTAGCAAGTCATCTTCATCACTATTAAAATCAGGATACTCGGGGTGTGATACCTTAGGGCCTTTAGCCACGAAGCATCTTCCAATTCCTTCATTTGGTGAGTCAAATATGTCGTAGGAGTTGGATGGCACAAGAGCAATTCCGGCAACACCTTCATCTTGAGTATCTTCGGAGTCGGAGTAGTAGCTTCTTTCGGAGTGGTCATGAGAGTCGGAACCGGATACCCATTCACCAACATGAGCTTGATGTCTTCGTCTTGTATAGCTCCTTGATTATTTGTCCTTCCTTTCCGAATCTTTGCTTCTCTGAGAAGGTCTTTGTTCATAACGATCATCTCTACTCCTTCTCTCTCTTGGTGGTGAATCTTCTCTTCTACTTCTCCTTTTAGGTGAGTCTTCTCTTCTTTTGCGGGGAGTCATACACTCATTGGAGTAGTGTCCGGGTCTTCCACAATTGTAGCAATTCCGATCATGACTTGAAGATCTTTTGTCATTGTAGGACCTTGACTTGGAACTTCTCTCTTTGCTTCTATTCTTGTAGAACTTGTTGAAGTTCTTCACCATTAAGCTCAATTCTTCATTGAAGACTTGTTTCTCAATTGATGATGTAGGAGCGTCACACGAGCCTTTGTAAGCACCACTAGACTTGGTGTGAAGCTCTTCTTTATCTTTGAGTGACATCTCATGTAATGCCCAGGATGGGACTATACCTCCTACGTGTCGAAGCACGACTTAAAGGTATAAGCCCATTCTGGAATGATCTCAAGTTTGGTATCTTTGCATGACTCATGTAAAATAGGGATGAAATTGCAAAAGAATAGTTGGCTTACACTCGCCATGTCACACAATTCATTACATAAACAGATCATCATCCAAAACATCACAACCCAACTACGGGCGAAGATCCAAAAGAAAGATACCAAAACATAAAGCCACAGGTCCAAATCGCCCCTAGTAGAAATCACTACTGATCGTCGAAAACGTCACAACCATACGGCTACGCTCTTCATGGAACTCCCAGAAGTTCGGATCCATCTCATGCATCAATCTCGGCTGAACCTGCATCTGGTGTTGTAGTATGTGTGAGCCACGAGGACTCAGCAATCCCATAACCATGGGTATCAAGACTAGGAAAGCTTTATGGGTAGGAGGAGGTAAAGTGGTGAGGTTGCAGCAGCGGCTAAGCATAATATGGTGGCTAACTTACGAGTACAAGAATAAGATGAGCATCTACGCAAACGGTCACAAACTAGTAGTGATCGCTAAAGATCCTAAACTACATACGAGTTAAACATAACCCCACCGTGTTCTCTTCTCAAAGTGAAAAGAGACAGTCATGGTTACTCACACGGTTGTGTGTTTTACTTCGGATCCTCTGACAAGTTTTCTACAACCGGACATTAACAAATTCCCATCTGCCACATAACCGCGGGCACGGCTTTCGAAAGATCATAACCCTGCAGGGGTGTCCCAACTTAGCCCATCACAAGCTCTCACGATTAGCTGAAGTGATAAATATAAAATCATCACCCCTTATCTTAGGGAAAAACCGACCAGGCTCGGCATCCCGGTGCACAAGACTTTTCGACAATGGTAAAACAAGTCCAGCAAGACCTCCCGGCGTGCCGACACCCTGATAGTAGCCGCGCGTATCTCGTCTCAGGCCACGTCCGAATAGGTGAGCCTATGGGAGCCAATCCTCGAGTTTCCCCGTGGTGGCCCCGCAGTCTCCTCGTTTGGGACCAACACCATCAGCACTGCCCCCCCTGTTATGTAGAAAGAATACCCGGGGACGCGACCCCTATGCAATTTTAATTAATTAATTAAGTTGTTATTATGAGGCAAATTAAAACCAATGTTGGGCCTTGCTGGAGGAGTTTTATTCAAAGTCGAAGTGTCAAGGGGTCCCCATATACCCATCGTGTAAGGAACGCAAAATCAAGGAACATAATGCCGGTTTATCGGCGCCTAAGGTGGCATGAGTGGAACAAAACACCGAGCAAAAGGCCAAGCCTTCCACCCATGCCCAGTATATATGTGTGTTAATAATAATAATAGATATTGTGATATTCCAACAACAAGTTCCCTCCTGGAACGATCTTCATCTTCACCTGCAACTAACAACGCTATAAGAGGGGCTGAGCAAGCGGGTAACATAGCCAAACAGTGGTTTTGCTAGGAAGGTGTCAAAGGTTATAGGTTTCATGGCAACACGGAGAGGCTGACATAAAAGATGGGTAGCGCGACATATAACGATAGCATCGAGACAACTAAGCATGGCAATGGTAGTAAAGGTATCCAAGGGTATGATCATCTTGCCTGGGATTCCACAAGGAAGAAGAACGGTTCCATGAAGTAGTCGAACAGAATCTCACAACTCCGGAACGAACCCGAAGCTAACGAGGGAAGCAAACCGGAAAGAAACCATCAACACGGTAAACACACCACACGAGACATGACAATATGCTCAATCAAGTATGATGCAACACAAGTCTACATAGGATGCACCACAAGTCTATACAGGAAGCACAACATGGCAAGGTGGAAGCACAGAAAAACAACACATGTCTATATATGATGCAATACATGGCAAGGTATGATGCATGACAAGTCTATACAGGAAGCACAACATGGCAAGGTGGAAGCACAGAAAAACAACACATGTCTATATATAATGCAATACATGGCAAGGTATGATGCATGACAAGTCTATACAGGAAGCATTACATGGCAAGGTAGGAAGCACAGAAAAATAACACAAGCAACACGTTTAAATGAGGCCGGAAACTACAACAACGATTCCGGAAAATCCCCATATGCATGTTTAGCAATTTTAAGCAAACAACAATTCACACATTTTAGTGTTGTTAACATGATGCCGATGACATGATCAAGTTTTATGCAATTTTTATTAAAAGTTGACATGAAGATGATAAGGAGTAATTTTCACCGTGGTGGAAGGACAGGGTGCCACGGCAACGATCCGAAAATGATGCAACGGCAACATCTCGGTTCCGGTAACCCGTTGAGAGACCGGTGCAAAAGAAAAGGTGGCGTGAGCGAGTCGCACAAGATGAAAGGTGGGGTGATCCCGTCACCGGGTTCCCACGGGTTGGCGACGAGGCAACCGAGGAGCATGACAAAAGACGAAACGGGCACGGTGCACACAAGGGAAACATCTCATACAACCACAAGCATTCGTCCACGGGTCATCGTCTCGGGGTTATACCTTCGAAGCGTTCGTTTCGGGGCGGTTCGAGGTCGTAGAGGAAGTAGTGGTACACGGGTCGTAGAGGAAGTAGTCGTTCCGTTCGTAGTCGTACACGGGGCGTCGGGGTCGTCGTTGACGTAGAGGTACTCGACGCGTCGTAGGGGTGCCCGTGGAATCCGTGTAGTCGAACTTGAAGGTCGTCGACGCGGTGTCGTGGGAGGTAGAGGTACACGTTTTGTAGCCGTTCACGGTTCCGAAGAGGTACTTGTCGCGGCATCGGACGTCTTCGGGGCGACGGTAGTGGTACACGGGATCGACGGTAGAGGTACTTGTCGCATCCACCAAGTGTAGGCGTACTCGTTTCATCTCGGAGAGGTACTTGACGGATCCAGTCGTCGCGGTACTTGACCTCCCCATGTAGCCGTACACAAAACCGAACAGAGGCCATGGCGAGGAGCTCTAGGAGGATCGACTGGAGGCTGGAGCTGCTGCTATTTCTGGACGGCGGGGATGGCCAGCGATGCAGCGACCTCCGGAGGTTGCCGACGGCGGCGGTCGCCGGCACGGCGCTGGCTACAGGGGCTCGAGCAGCACTGACGGTGCGTGTGAGGCTGAGGCCGCGGGTCGTAGAGGAGGGATGGCGCGGCTCCGCGCGGGGGAGCCCGCGAGCTCCGGCTCGTCCATGGAGAAGGCCGCCGCGAGCTTGAGGCACGGCTGGCGCAGGGGCCATGGCAAGGCGAAGGAGGTGCGGGGGCGCGACGGTGGTGGCGAGGACGGGCGCCCGGCGGCCCTGGTGATGCGGCGGGGCGCGGAGCAGCCAGGCGCCGATGTCTTCGAGGAGGCGCGGGGCGCTGCGGCTGCTCCTGGCCGCGAGGCTGGAGGGCGACGCTGGACGACGCCATGGCGCGGGGAGGGAGGCCACGGCGCGCGGCGGAGGGAGGTGAGGGGCGCGAGGGAGAGAGAAATCGGGCGAAGGGAAGATGGGGATCGGGCTGCGAGAGAGATGAGGGAGGGACGAGTGGCGCGATGGGGGCAGAGAGATCGAGCGGAGGGAGGCTAGGGTTAGAAGGGGAGATCGGGCTGCGGTCAGGAAGGGATTGGGCCTAGGAGGGATGGGCCGGTGCGGCTTGGGCCAGAAGGTCCTGATGGACTGGGTCCTCTCCTAATAAAAAGAGAGAAAAGAAGAAGAAAAAGAAAATAGAGAAAAAATAAAGGAAAAGAAAGAGGGGGTTAGGAGTAGAGTTTGGGCATGAGGGCAATTCTCTTGGACTCGCAAAAATGAGGGCGGCCCAAGAAAAATAAGGTGATCATGATAGAAGAATTAAATTCAAAATCCTTTGAATTTAATTCAAAAGGTTTGAACAAAGCCCCGGATTTCGAAGTGCCCATAAATGATGAGAATTTTTGGTGGTCTCGATAAACGGGAAAAGAATTATAGACAAGGTTTGGAGGCAAGGAATTGGGAAAGAAAAGGCATGGGGAAGATATGCAAGTGTGTGTTGGTGAATTTCCAAACAATTGGAATAATTTAATATAGCTCCCTAACTATTAGGACGATATGTTATAAAGAGAAGTCATCCTTCCCTCGATTTCAATGGACCAAAGGTCCACACAATTTATTTAGTTGAGCAGCAAAAGATTTATAACATGATGCTATGATGCAATGCAAAAATAAATAGAGCAAGCACAACTGAAACACACGGAAGAACCCGGAACATCTGGAATCTTCTAGGACGTCGGTCTTCGGGCGTCACATCTCTCCCACACTAACAGAGGATCTCGACCCGAGATACTGGAGATAGCATCGGGTAAAAAACGGAAGAGGAAGAGGTAAAACAAAGTTGCTTCTTTGACAAACGAGTGAAACCACGAACCTGAGAGGTTGACCAATTGAAAGAAGAATACAACGGAGACGAACGAAGATGAAACACTCCGTTAGAAAAAGATGAACAAGGTACATTACGAGAACCTTGTAGGTTGAAAGACATGAAACAAGAGCTCACGGATGACGAAAGAATTTTAAAACCACTCCGGTTAACCAAGATTGAGAAGGAATAAGAACGAAATAATTTGGACAGCACTCCGTCTGAAAATGGAAGGAATTAACATGAACTTGAGGAGATGGAATGATACTTGATGAAATCAACATCATATTGCCTCCGAAACAATTGAAAGAATGGCACAAGGGGTAAGAAAGATTTCAGACAGCACTCCGGTTGAAAAGAGAGGCAAACTTGATAAGATGAGAGAACTTGAATAAAGAATACAACACTCCGGTTAAATAGACAAGCAAGGGAAAAAACATCATCTCGATAAAACGAGATGAGGGTTTGGAGAGATCAACAAGGAGATGAAGAACTTATTTCACCGGAATGATAAATGAAGAACTTGGGTCATTTATAAGCACCATAATAGCAACAATTCTCAGGGAAAGCTTTTATGTGAATTATAACCCAAGATTACTCCAACAAATAATTGAATGGTTGGAAAGATCCCCTGAACAAAGAAAAATGATGGGTTTAAATATTTCATTCCTGACAACTTGTGAATCATGAAACATGAAGGGAAATTGTCAAAAATGGCATACCACCATCTCAAACAATAAAGGTAGAAATAATTGCACTTGGAAAGCATGAAGAAGAATGCTTGAGCTCCAACAAGAATCTTGATGAAGACTTCGAGGATGAATTAAATCTTGATGAACCACCATGAGAACTCCGGTAATGAAAGCATGAGAAGTGAAAGATGAAAAGAATAAGATTCAAGGCCTGCGATGGATTAGTTGGAGCTTTGAAATGATATAATTAAATAACTTGGAGCTCCGGAAAACAAGATGAACAACTTGAAACCTAGAATTTATTCCTCTTGAATATACTCTAAACGAAGGGATTAACCCACTTGGATGAAATAAGAATAAGAATTATGTTATGCATATCCTTCATCAATTTAAATTGATGACAAGCAAAGGATTTGGCATACTACTTATTCTCGTTGCAAGGAATTAAGAGAGATCTCGCACAAGCTTGGGTAAATCTTCAACGAACCACCGGTAGAATTATGAAAAGAACGAGTGAAATGACATGATAACACAGTAAAGAATGTTTAACGAACCACCGTACAAATTGAAATGGAGTGATGACAGAGAACAAGCCACCGTAAGGAATTGAAATTGAGTGAATATAAAAGAATGAATCAACGAGAAGAATATGGAGACGAAAGAAGAGACATCGATGAAGAATAGTTGGAGGTTGAAGTTGAAAACTGAGAACGAATAAATATTCTGAATTGATGGCCTTCGGAGGATCACAAAGAAAATAATTCATGAAATGCTTCGGATGGTTATAAAAGAATTCCCCACAATCGGAACAATAATGAGGATGGCATGAAGCTAGAACCATGAATCTTGAGAGAATGGGCCAAGATTTAAGAGAAATTCTTCTCCGGTCTTCAAATGTTGAGAATGAAGACGAGAAATGCCATGAAGAATTTTGAGATACTCCGGAATGAAAAATTAAAATGTTGAACCAACGATGAAAAGAATTTGAAAGCGATCTTGGAGAAGTCATATGACTGATGGAAATCGTTCCTACGTCACACTTTGAAAAGAATTCTCCGGAAAAGAAGAGTCAGGTAAGATCCTGGGAAAAGACCTGTGGGTTAGGGCCCACTAAAGAAATCACCATTGAAAAAGATTGCTTAAGAGATATTACACCGGTTGAATTAAATGGCTTGAATAAGATGATAATCCTCAAAATAGCTTGAACGGATTAAGAATGGAAACACGAATCTTCTGAGATACCTTGTACATACCGGATATGGATAGGAGAGTTGAACGAATAAGAGAGCCTTCGGATAATAAATTTCAACATGGAAAACATGTGAAACAAAAAGGAAGAGATATGATCAATACGAAAGCTTGGATTTAGTCCAACGGAGAAGAATATTGGAATTAAGAATGATGAGCTTGAAGCTCCTGAGCATCTTCATGATAATTCACCGGATAAGAACATTGAAGGAAAAGAATGATGAAATATCACATGAATAAAATGGATACTTCATCTGAGCATTTCTGACTCCGAGAAGAAGAAGGGTGGGAGGTGGGAAAAAACAAAGACAACTTGGGATGAATGAAACAAACAAATTGTCAGATTTCTCAACGGCGTCTGTATGGAGTAACTTGAAGAGAAGGCACACCGGTTGAAAAGGATTAACATGAAGATCTCGATAGTCAAGAAGAATTAGCACTCCCATAGAAATATGAGAACACCGATTAGGAAAGGTATGGAATCAACATTTGACATCGAAGCAACTCGAATACCAGAATCAAATCAAAACAAAGGATAGATATGTTGCAACATAACTTCACAATATCATCCGAACAGAGAATTGAACGAATGAATTCTGCAGGTACATCAACTTGTCGAGAAGCCACTTGGAAGAACAAAAGGTAAATAAAAAGCAACAAGGAGCAGATAGAACAAATACAAGATAGAAGTTTCATTCGACATATTCGTGCTGAAAGCTTATGGAACGTGTTACAAAAGGGTTTTGCAATCCCCGGATCAGCATAGCCAAGGACCCTTTAAGATGCAACTCCCGATCGGAACAACGCCCATAAAACTACTTCACTCAATGTAGAACCCCGAACTCCATATCATGCATTCGTTGGAAGAATGCCTACGAGCTACTAGATAAACCCACCTATTAATTTCCGAAAGTTTCCAGTTATGCAATCAGGTGTTGGGGATACAGAGGAAGCACCGCACACTCAACTCTAATCCTACATCCAGCTGTATCCATCCTTCAACACATAACCAGTTATTTCCGGAAACCGTTTACCTCAGACCTTCAAAACGCATCTGCTATACAAGCTATGGCAATACTCCCGAACTACCTCACCAGTACTGGGTGATGTCGGGGTTATCTTGCCACTAACCGCATAGGAGAGTTCTCGATGTCGGCCTGACGACAACACCTCGGAGCTCAACTCCCCGGGACACTACCACAACCCCTAAATGACAGGAGGCATCGAGAACAATGTTCTCGTCCCAAAGACATCGGAACAATCTAAACAATACTCGCGAGATTCCTAAAAAAATTGGTGAATTTTTTATAGTAGAAGAGACAAGAGTAATCGTCAGGAGTCCTCACCAG
>LR738715.1:327790059-327817164 GCA_902687465.1 Secale cereale
GAGCAAGCACAACTGATACACACGGAAGAACCCGGAACATCTGGAATCTTCTGGGACGTCGGTCTTCGGGCGTCACATCCAATGAGCAGCAATTCTTCCAATGACTTCCGTAGGCTTGAGATCTTTGTAGTTGGCCATCATTTGGATCAATGTGCACACAATATCATATTTTCCATCCAAGGCTCTTAGAACCTTCTTGATGATGAATCTGTAGGTCATCTCCTCACATCCTAAGCCGGCAATCTCATTTTTTATGAGATCAAGCCTAGAGTACATTTCAGCGACACCTTCACCATCCTTCATCTTGAACTTGTCAAGTTGAATTTGAAGCACATCCAATTTGGATTCCTTGACAGAGTCGGTACCTTCGTGCATATCAATTAAAGTATCCCAAATTTCCTTTGCATTCTCAAGACGACTGATTTTGTTGAATTCTTCGGCGCACAATCCGTTGAAGAGGATATCGCAAGCTTCAGTATTGTATTGC
Source organism: Secale cereale (assembly GCA_902687465.1). Taxonomy (NCBI): domain Eukaryota; kingdom Viridiplantae; phylum Streptophyta; class Magnoliopsida; order Poales; family Poaceae; genus Secale; species Secale cereale. The sequence continues at coordinate 327,790,547 of LR738715.1, forward strand.
AACATCTTCAAATCTTCCGCGGTAGCTTCACGATTTGGTTCCTTCCCATCGAAGAATTCACCTTGCAAACCAATACACACAATAGCCTAAACGGTGGGGTTATGTCCAAGAATATGCATTTTCATCTTATGCTTCCAACTAGCAAAATTAGTACCATTAAAGTAAGGACCTCTACGGTGGTAACTTCCCTCGCTAGACGCCATACTCTCCTTGGTTGTGAAACCAAGGCTATGATCACCAAAGCTATGGAAATCAAGTAAAATTGAGACCAAAGCTCTGATACCACTTGTAGAATCGAAAGTATGTCTAGAGGGGGGGTGATTAGACTACTTGACCAAATAAAAACCTAGCCTTTTCCCAATTTTAATTATTGGCAGATTTTAGCAATAAAGGACAAGTCAAACAATCAACCTACACATGAAATTCTAAGAGTATAGCAACGGAATGTAAAACAATTGCATATGAAGGTAAAGGGGGAGTTTGGAGATTGAAAACGCAAGTGTAGACACGGATGTTTTTGTCGTGGTTCCGATAGGTGGTGCTATCATACATCCATGTTGATGGGTACTTCAACCCACGAAGGGTAACGACTGCGCGAGTCTACGGAGGGCTCCACCCACGAAGGGTCCACGAAGAAGCAACCTTGTCTATCCCACCATGGCCATCGCCCATGAAGGACTTGTCTCACTAGGGTAGATCTTCACGAAGTAGGCGATCTCCTTGCCTGTACAAACTCCTTGGTTCAACTCCACAATCTTGTCAGAGGCTCCCAAGTGACACCTAACCAATCTAGGAGACACCACTCTCCAAAAGGTAATAGACGGTGTGTTGATGATGAACTCCTTTCTCTTGTGCTTCAAATGATAGTCTACCCAACACTCAACTCTCCCTCACAGATTTGGATATGGTGGAAAGATGATTTGAGTGGAAACCAACTTGGGGAAGGCTAGAGATCAAGATTCATATGGTAGGAATGGAATATCTTGGTCTCAACACATGAGTAGGTGGTTCTCCCTCAGAACAATGAGTAATGGAAGTGTAGGTATGTTCAGATGGCTTTCTCCACGAATGAAGAATGGGTGGAGGGGTATATATAGCCTCCACACAAAATCTAACCGTTACACACAATTTACCAAACTCGGTGGGACCGAATTAGAAAACTCGGTCGGACCGATTTAGTTCATAATGTGACCGTTAGGCATTTCGGTGGGACCGATATGATCAACTCGGTAGGACCGATTTTATTAGGGTTAGGGCATAACGTAATCTCGGTGAGACCGATTACTCAAACTAGGTAGGACCAATTTTGGTAATAAGCTAACCAGAGAGTTGGTCAGGCAAACTCGGTGGGACCGATTCGCTCGTTTTGGTTGGACCGAAACATTACGAAGCGGAAATAGAGAGTTTGCATTGCGAACTCGGTGGGACCGATCGCTCATCTCGGTTAGACCAAAATGTTACAAAGGGAAACAGAGAGTTTGTAATCCCATCTCGGTGAGACCGAGATCCCTATTTGTGAGACCGAAGTGACTAGGGTTTGGTGGCAGTGGCTATGTCAAATGAACTCGGTGGTGCCGGATAGAAAGTTTCGGTGGGGTCGAATTTGACTTTTAGTTTGGGACATATGTGGATATGAGAAAGTGGTTGAGGGCTTTGGAGCATATCACTAAGCATTTTGACCAAGAAACTCATTAAGCAACACCTCATCCCCTTTTAATAGTATTGGCTTTCCTATGGACTCAACATGATCTTGGATCACTAAAACAGAAAATGTAGAGTCTTGAGCTTGAGCCAATATGTATCCTTAGCATTTTGAGAGGTCCACATTCCAAGTCCATGCCATGCCAATCATTGAACTTTCTGAAATGATCATCTTGAAATAGCATTAGTTCAATGAGCTATATGTTGTTAGTAATTACCAAAACCACCCAGGGATAGTTGCACTTTCAGACTTGCCATGGGGGGCGCGCTGCCTCCCCTTGTGGCCCTTCTCTCCTTTCCACTAAAGCCCATTAAGGCCCAATAATTCCCCGGGGGGTTCCGGTAACATCCCGGTACTCCGAAACTTATCTGATACTTCCCGAAGCCATTCCGGTGTCCGAATGTAACCTTCCAATGTATGAATATTTATGTGTCGACCATTTCGAGACTCCTCGTCATGTCCGTGATCTCATCTGGGACTCCGAACAAACTTCGGTCATCAGAACGCATAACTCATAATACTAATTGTCATCGAACGTTAAGCGTGCGGACCCTACGGGTTCGAGAACTATGTAGACATGACCGAGACACATCTTCGGTCAATAACCAATAGAGGAACATGGATGCTCATATTGGCTCCTACATATTCTACGAAGATCTTTATTGGTCAAACCACATAACACCATACGTTGTTCCCTTTGTCATTGGTATGTTACTTAACCGAGATTCGATCGTCCATATCATCATACCTAGTTCAATCTTGTTGCCGGCAAATCTCTTTACTCGTTACATAATACATCATCTCGTGACTAACTCATTAGTCATTTGCTTGCAAGGCTTATTATGATGAGTATTACCGAGAGGGCCTAGAGATACCTCTCCGTCACTCGGACTGACAAATCCTATTCTCGATCTATGCCAACACCACAAACACCTTCGGAGACACCTATAGAGCATCTTTATAATCACCCAGTTACGTTGTGACGTTTGATAGCACACAAGGTGTTCCTCTGGTATTCGGGAGTTGCATAATATTATAGACAGAGGAACATGTATAAGTCGTGAAGAAAGCAATAGCAATAAAACTAAACGATCATTATGCTAAGCTAACGGATGGGTCTTGTACATCACATCATTCTCCTAATGATGTGATCCCGTTCATCAAATGACAACACACGTCTATGGTTAGGAAACTTAACCATCTTTGATTAATGAGCTATTCTAGTATATGCATACTAGGGACACTCTGTTTTGTCTATGTATTCACACATGTATCAAGTTTCTGGTTAATACAATTCTAGCATGAATAAAAGATATTTATCATGATATATAAGGAAATATAAATAACAACTTTATTATTGCCTCTAGGGCATATTTCCTTCAGCAGTATCAACAAAGGGGTGGTGGAGTTTAACTGCAGCAAGCCAGCTTTCCCTCGGTGGCTATATTGTACTACGACTGCCAGTAATCTCTTTGATAGGTGCACACGAGTCCACATATTCACCATAACAATACACCACTATGGATCCTCTCCCATCTCCCTACGAGAAGGCCATTCATAGCACTCACGCTTATCTTGCGCATTTTAGAGTATCCACTTGAAGTTATCTATGAACCATATAAGCTTTCCAAGCAGTCCATAACCAAGGACGAGGCTATTCGAATAGATCATATTACCCTGCAAGGGTGTACTTCTTCACACACGCTCTCACCCCTTATCGCCGTTTACACGACATGTACTCGACAACCTTCAAGCGGAAGCCTAGCGAGGGTATTGTCCACGACCTGACTAACCATGCAAGACTCTAGTCCAATGAGGGAGTCCTGGATTTGGGGGTCCTCGGGTGTCCGGACTACTGAAGGTGGGCAGGACTGATGGGCCGTGAAGATAGAAGCAGAAGATCATACCCCGTGTCCGGGTAGGACTCCTATGTGTGTAGAAAGACAAAATAGATGTCCAGATGTAATGAATCCTTCCTCCTCAAGTCATCTCTGTAAAACCCTAGGCCCCCTTCGGCGTGTATATAAGCCGGAGGGTTTAGTCCGTAGAGACTAACCGAACAATCATAGGCTAGACATCTAGGGTTTAGCCATTATGATCTCGAGGTAGATCAACTCCTATAATTTCCATATACATCAAGATCAATCTAGCAGGAAGTAGGGCATTACCTCCATTGAGAGGGCCTGAACCTGGGTAAATGCTACTTCTTGAGCTTGCGTTGTATTCCCTCGATGAGGAAAGGGAGATGCAGCACAGTAGCGTAAGTATTTCCCTCAGTTTTTGAGAACCAAGGTATCAATCCAGTAGGAGACCACGCGCGAGTCCCTCGCACCTGCACAAACAAATAAGAACTTCGCAACCAACGCGATAAGGGGTTGTCAATCCCTTTAGGGTCACTTACGAAAGTGAGATCTGGTAGAGATGATAGTTTATATTTTTGGTATTTTTGGTTTATAAGAATAGCAAATAAAAGCAATAAAAGTAAAGTAGATGTAGATTGATATGTTGAGAATAGACCCGGGGGCTATAGTGTTCTCTAGTGGCTTCTCTCATGATTGCGATATTCTACGGCGGGTAAACAAATTACAGCCGAGCAATTGATAGAAAAGCGAATAATTATGAGACTATCTAGGTATGATCATTGTATATAGGCATCACGTCCGAGACAAGTAGACCGAAACGATTCTGCATCTACTATGATTACTCCACACATCGACCGCTATCCAGCATGCATCTAGTGTATTGAGTTCATAAGAACAGAGTAACTCCTTAAGCAAGATGACATGATGTAGAGGGATAAACACAAGCAATATGATATAAACCCCATCTTTTTATCCTCGATGGCAACAATACAATACGTGCCTTGCTGCCCCTACTGTCACTGGGACAGGACACCGCAAGATTGAACCCAAAGCCAAGCACTTCTCCCATTGCAAGAACTATAGATCTAGTAGGCCAAACCAAACCAATAGTTCGAAGAGACTTGCAAGGATATTATGAGCACACATAAAAATTTCATAGAAGAACCAAATATTTCTCATAGATAATCTTGATCGTAAACTCACAATTCATCGGATCTCGACAAACACACCGCAAAAAGAGATTACATCGAATAGATCTCCTCGAAGACCGAGGAGAACTTTGTATTGAGATCCAGAGAGAGAGAAGAAGCCATCTAGATACTAGCTATGGACCCGAAGGTCTATGGTAAACTACTCACAACTCATGGTGAGGGCGATGATGATGATGAAGAAGAACTCCGTGATGGATCCCCCTCCCGTGGAGCTCCGGAATAGGCTCCAAGATGGGATCTCATGGGAACAGAAGGTTACGACGGTGGAATTAGGGTTTTCTCTATGTTGTCAAAGGTTTCGGGGTGCATAGACTTATATAGGAGGAAGGAGGACACCGGGGGGTGCTCGATGGGCCCACGAGGCAGGGGGCGCACCCTAGAAAGGGGGCGCGCCCCCACCCTCGTGGGCGCCTCGGTGCTCCGCTGACGTGGTTCTCAAGTTCCATGTGCGTGATTTTCTCCAAAAATATCTCTCGCAAAGGTTTCATTCCGTTTGGACTCCGTTTGATATTCTTTTTCTGCAGAACCCTGAAACATGCAACAAAACAACAATCTGGACTGGGCCTTTGGGTTAGTAGGTTAGTCCCAAAAATGATATAAAAGTGTATGATAAAGCCCATTAAACATCCAAGACTTCATAAATAATAGCATGGAACAATCAAAAATTATAGATACGTTGGAGACGTATCAAGCATCCCCAAGCTTAATTCCTACTCGTCCTCGAGTAGGTAAATGATAAAGAAAGAATTTTTGATGTGGAATGCTAACCAATATAGTTTTTCAATGTAATTCTCTTAATTGTGGCATGAATGTTCAGATCTAAAAGATTCAAGATAAGAGTCTATATTGACATAAGAAATAATAATACTTCAAGCATACTAACAAAGCAATCATGTCTTCTCAAAATACTATGGCTAAAGAAAGTTATCCCTACAAAATCATATAGTCTGGCTATGCCCCCTCTTCATCACACAAAATATTCATATCATGCACAACCCCGATTTCAGCCAAGCACTTGTTTTCATACTCTATCTTTTCAAACCTTTCACCTTTCACGCAATACATGAGCGTGAGCCATGGACATAGCACTATGGGTGGAATAAAGGTGGTTGTGGAGAAGTTAAAAAGGAGGAAGATAGTCTCACATCGACTAGGCGTATCAATGGGCTATGGAGATGCCCATCAATAGATATCAATGTGAGTGAGTAGGGATTGTCATGCAATGGATGCACTAGAGCTAAATATGTATAAAAGCTCAACAAAAGAAACTAGTGGGTGTGCATCCAACTTGCTTGCTCACGAAGACCTAGGGCATTTGAGGAAGTCCATCGTTGGAATATACAAGCCAAGTTATATAACGAAAATTCCCACTAGTATGAAAGTGACTAAACATGAGACTCTCTATCTTGAAGAACATGGTGCTACTTTAAAGCACAAGTGTGGAAAAAGATAGTAGCAATTGTCCCTTCTCTCTTTTCTCTCATTTTTTTGGAGGGGCTTTCTATTTTTTTATTAGCCCCTCTCTATTTTTTTGGGCCATCTCTTTTTGTTATTGGCCTTTCCTCACATGGGGAATGCTCTAATAATTATGATCATCACACTTTGATTACAACTCGATATTACAACTCGATACTACAACAAAGTATGACTCTATATGAATGCCTCCGGCGGTGTATCGGGATGTGCAATGAATCAAGAGTGACATGATGAAAAATTATGCATGGTGGCTTTGCCACAACTACGATGTCAACTACATGATCATGCATAGCAATATGAGAATATGATGCATGTCATATGAACGGAACGGTGGAAAGTTGCATGGCAATATATCTCGGAATGGCTATGGAAATGCCATGATAGGTAGGTATGGTGGCTGTTTTGAGGAATAATATGGTGGCTGTTTTGAGGAAGGATATATAGTGGGTTTATGGTACCGGCGGAAGTTGCGCGGTACAAGAGAGGCTAGCAATGGTGGAAGGGTGAGAGTGCGTATAATCCATGGACTCAACATTAGTCATAAGAACTCATATACTTATTGCAAAAATCTATGAGTCATCAAAACAAAGCAATCAACGCATGCTCCTAGGGGGGAGGTTGGTAGGAGTTAACCATCGCGCGCCCCCGACCTCCACACAAAGGTTGGCACTTTACAAATACCTCATGCTCTAACTTTGTCACATAGCGGTTCACCATACGTGCATGATAAGAGAATCACTAAACTTAACACAAGTATTTCTCAGTTTCATAATAACTCTACTAGCATAACTCTAATATCACTATCCTCATATCTTAAAACAATTATCAAGCATCCAACATCTCATCATATTCAATGCACTTAGTGTGATTTTTTTACTACATTGACATTGGATGTCTATCATGTGAATACTAGTTTCTTTAGCCTAATCACATTACCATGTTGTTTTAATAGACTCTCAAATATATATAAGTGAAGCATGAGAGTTCAACAATTTCTACAAAATATAACCACCACCGTGCTCTAAAAGATATAAGTGAAGCACTAGAGTGTTCTAACAATTTCTAGGCCATATTTAAATCTCTCAAATAGGTGTGTCCAGCAAGGAAGATTGTGACAAAATAACAAGCAAAGACTCAAATTATACAAGACGCTCCAAGCAAAACACATATCATGTGGTGAATAAAAATATAGCTCCAAGTATAGTTACCGATGGATGAAGACGAAAGAGGGCATGCCTTCTCGGGGCATCCCCAAGCTTAGGCTTTTGATTATCTTGAATTTACTTGGGGTGCCATGGGCATCCCCAAGTTTAGGCCATTTCTACTCTTTGTTCCATAGTCCATCAAAGCAATACTCAAAACTTGAAAACTTCACAACACAAAACTTAGACAAAAATTCTCGTGAGCTCCGTTAGTATAAGAAAGCAAACCACTACTCAAAGGTACTACAATGAATTCATTCTTTGTTTATATAGGTGTTAAACCTACTGTATTCCAACTTCTCTATGGTTCATACCTCCAAATATTATTCATAGATGCATTGAAATAAGCAAACAACACACGAAAAACAGAATCTGTCAAAAACAGAACAGTCTGTAGTAATCTGCAGGTTTCGCCTACTTATGGAACTCCAAAAAATTCAAACTAAATTGGTAAATTTGAGGAATTTGTCTATTAATCATCTTCAAAAAGAATCAACTAAATAGCACGCTCCAGTAGAGTCTGATGACCACTTTAGCGAGCGCTAACGATTCTGTTTTTCACAGCAAGATCACATAAACTTCACACAAGTCTTCCCAAAGGTTCTACTTGGCACAAACACTAAACAAAACATGAAACCACATCTAATCAGAGGCTAGATGCAATATTTATTCCCTAACAGCAACAAAAACAAAAAATATAAAGTTGGGTTGCCTCCCAACAAGCGCTATCGTTTTACACCCCTAGCTAGGCACAATACAAGATAAATCTAGGTATTGTCATATTTGGAAGGCAATCCATAAGTGGCTCTCATGATAGATTCATATGGTAATTTGATTTTCTTTCTAGGAAAGTGTTCCGTGCCTTTCCTAAATGGAAATTGGAATCTAATATTTCCTTCCTTCATATCAATAATTGCACCAACCATTCTAACGAAAGGTCTACCAAGAATAATAGGACATGAAGGATTGCAATCTATATCAAGAACAATGAAATCTACGGGCACATAATTCCTATTGGCAACAATAAGAACATCATTAATTCTTCCCATAGGTTTCTTAATAGTGGAATCTGCAAGGTGCAAATTTAAAGAACAATCATCAAGTTCATGGAACCCTAGCAAATCACTCAAAGTTTTTGGGATAGTGGAGACACTAGCACCCAAATCACACAAAGCATAGCATTCACGATCTTTTATTTTTATTTTGATAGTAGGTTCCTACTCAACATAAAGCTTTCTAGGGATAGAAACTTCTAACTCAAGTTTTTCTTCATAAGATTGCATCAAAGCATCAACTATGTCTTTGGTGAAAGCTTTATTTTGACTATAAGCATGCGGAGAATTTAGTATAGATTGCAACAAGGAAATACAATCAATCAAAGAACAATTATAATAATTGAATCCCTTGAAATCCAAAGTAATGGGTTCATCACTATGCAAAGTTTTAATCTCTTCACTCCCACTTTTAACAATTTTAGCATCAAGATCTAAAAACTCCGAATCATTGGGACACCTTTTAGCAGAATCATCTCCAATCCTATCTTCATCAATATTTATACTAGAAAACAAGTATCTAATAGGAGACACATCAATAACTTTCATATCTTCATCTTTATTTTCATGATAACTCGAAGAACATGCTTTAATGTAATCTTCTCTTTTAGCACGCATCCTAGCGGTCCTTTCTTTGCATTCATCAATGGAAATTCTCATAGCTTTGAGAGACTCATTGATATCATGCTTAGGTGGGATAGATCTAAGTTTCAAAGAATCAACATCAAGAGTAATTATATCCACACTTCTAACCAATTCATCAATCTTAAGCAATTTTTCTTCAAGCATAGCATTGAAATTCTTTTGCAAGATCATAAACTCCTTAACACTAGTTTCAAATTCAGAAGGCATCTTTCGATAAGAGTTGTTGTAGGAATTACCATAATTATTAGAGGAATTACTAGGAAAAGGCCTAGGATTAAAATTACCTGTATAAGCATTGTTACCAACAAAATTCACATCCAAAGATTCATTGCTATTTTCAATCAAAGTGGACAAAGGCATATCATTAGGATAAGAAGAAGCACTCTTAGCAGCAAACAATTTCATAAGTTCACCCATCTTTCCACTCAAAACACTAATTTCTTCGATAGCATGCACTTTTTTACTAGTAGATCTTTCGGTGTGCCATTGAGAATAATTAACCATAATATTATCTAGGAGTTTGGTAGCTTCTCCTAAGGTAGTTTCCATAAAAGTGCCTGCTCCGGTCGAGTCTAAAAGATTTCTAGAAGCAAAATCCAAGCCAGCATAAAAGTTCTGAATAATCATCCATAGATTCAAACCATGTGTATGGCAATTACGTACCATCAATTTCATTCTCTCCCAAGCTTGTGCAACATGCTCATGATCTAGTTGCTTAAAATTCATAATATCGTTTCTAAGAGAGATAATCTTAGCAGGAGGGAAATACTTAGAGATAAAAGCATCTTTGCACTTATTCCACGAATCAATACTATGTCTAGGCAAAGAGGAGAACCAAGGTTTAGCATGATCTCTAAGTGAAAACGGAACTAACTTCAATTTAACAATATCGTTATCCGTATCCCTTTTCTTTTGCATATCACACAAATCAACAAAGTTGTTTAGATGGGTAGCGTCATCTTCACTAGGAAGGCCGGAGAATTGATCTTTCATGACAAGATTCAACAAAGCATCATTGATCTCACAAGATTCGGCATCGGTAATAGGAGCAATAGGAGTGCTAATAAAATCATTGTTGTTGGCATTGGAGAAGTCACACAATTTGGTATTGTTCTGAGCCATAGTGACAAGCAAGCATTCCAACACACACAAGCAAACAAGAAGCAAGCGAACGATAAACACACGGCAGAAGAAGGGCAAATAAAATGGCAAGGGCGAAGTGGGGGATAGGAAAACGAGAGGCAAATAAATGTAATGCAAAGGATAAGGGTTTGTGATAGGTACTTGGTATATGACTTTTGCGTAAGCCTCCTCGGCAACGGCGCCAGAAATTTTCTTGCTACTTCTTGAGCTTGCGTTGTATTCCCTCGAAGAGGAAAGGGAGATGCAGCACAGTAGCGTAAGTATTTCCCTCAGTTTTTGAGAACCATGGTATCAATCCAGTAGGAGACCACGTGCGAGTCCCTCGCACCTGCACAAACAAATAAGAACTTCGCAGCCAACGCGATAAGGGGTTGTCAATCCCTTTACGGTCACTTACGAAAGTGAGATCTGATAGAGATGATAGTTTATATTTTTGGTATTTTTGGTTTATAAGAACAGCAAATAAAAGCAATAAAAGTAAAGTAGATGTAGATTGATATGTTGAGAATAGACCCGGGGGCCATAGTGTTCTCTAGTGGCTTCTCTCATGATAGAGATATTCTACGGCGGGTAAACAAATTACTGTCGAGCAATTGATAAAAAAGCGAATAATTATGAGAGTACCTAGGCATGATCATTGTATATAGGCATCACGTCCGAGACAAGTAGACCGAAATGATTCTGCATCTACTACTATTACTCCACACATCGACCGCTATCCAGCATGCATCTAGTGTATTGAGTTCATAAGAACAGAGTAACGCCTTAAGCAAGATGACATGATGTAGAGGGATAAACTCAAGCAATATGATATAAACCCCATCTTTTTATCCTCGATGGCAACAATACAAAACGTGCCTTGCTGCCCCTACTGTCACTGGGAAAGGACACCACAAGATTGAACCCAAAGCCAAGCACTTCTCCCATTGCAAGAACTATAGATCTAGTAGGCCAAACCAAACCAATAATTCGAAGAGACTTGCAAGGATATTATGAGCACACATAAAAATTTTAGAGAAGAACCAAATATTTCTCATAGATAATCTTGATCATAAACTCACAATTCATCGGATCTCGACAAACACACCAGAAAAAGAGATTACATCGAATAGATCTCCTCGAAGACTGAGGAGAACTTTGTATTGAGATCCAGAGAGAGAAGAAGCCACCTAGATACTAGCTATGGACCCGAAGGTCTGTGGTAAACTACTCACAACTCATGGTGAGGGCAATGATGATGATGATGAAGAACTCCGTGACGGACCCCCCTTCGGTGGAGCTCCGGAACAGGCTCCAAGATGGGATCTCACGGGAACAGAAGGTTACGGCGGTGGAATTAGGGTTTTATCTCTATTGTCGAAGGTTTTGGGGTGCGTAGACTTATATAGGAGGAAGGAGGACACCGGGGGGGTGCTCGAGGGGCCCACAAGGCAGAGGGCGCACCCTGGGAAGGGGGCGCGCCCCCCACCCTCGTGGGCGCCTCGATGCTCCCCTGACGTGGTTCTCAAGTTCCCTGTGCGTGATTTTCTCCAAAAATATCTCTCGCGAAGGTTCCATTCCGTTTGGACTCCGTTTGATATTCTTTTTCTGCAAAACCCTGAAACAGGAAAAAACAGCAATCTGGACTGGGCCTTTGGGTTAGTAGGTTAGTCCCAAAAATGATATAAAAGTGTATGATAAAGCCCATTAAACATCCAAGACTTCAAATAATAGCATGGAAAAATAAAAAATTATAGATACGTTGGAGACGTATCAGTAAACATCGTGTACTTGTCTCCCCCTGCTTCCACCGATCCTCAGATACGCTTCTTGGGCCCCCCCTACCCGAGATCTGGCGGTTTTGACACCGACAATGGTGCTTTCATTGAGATCTCCGCTGTGTAGTCGCGAGAAACAATCCGTAGCTCATCTCGTCATGAACGACGACATCACCTCCGGGAAGAACTTGACTTTTAGTCAGGTCCTCCAGCTCGACGTGTTCACCATATGTGCCCGCATGGCTGTTAAGCCGACCGAGTCCCCTGCGGTCGCCAAGCATCACTCCTACATCGGCCTCGAACACTCCGAAAACGCGATTCTGGCTGATACCTCATCCTTATACGAGTTGCTAGATCGCATCGCCTCCCTGGGGCTTTCAGTGTCCGGTGATCGGATCATGCCTAAACCCGACCAGGGGGAAGACAATTCCTCCCTGATCACTCATCCGGTGGTGGCCGTCGAGGAACGGGCCAAAAACACTTCTCCTCTTGAATCGGAGACCGGCTGTGTTCGGGCCTCCGAACCCTTTGAGCCGAACACCCTTCATTCGGGCGGGACTCTACATCTTATGAGCTCAGGGATAGACACGGAGCCAGGGGAACGCTCAGATCCTACCGAGCCCGAGTTGTCAACACCGGAGGCTTTGCAAACTCCGGACACTATATTGGGTCGGGATTCAAATTTTACCACACCCACCTACCACAGTAATACTCTCCAAGCAATTCTGGCCCTCCAGATATATGTGATCTGATGTATGTATGGCACCAACCTCAGGAGACGGTCCATCACTTCTGGGCAAGATTCCTACTTGTTAAAAACAAGATTAAAGACTGATGTGATGACGATGCGGTTCCGATCTTTCATCGCAGTTGCACAGACACGTGAGCTTGAATGCCCTCAACCGCCGTCGAGTACAGAGCTTCACGGAGCTGTCGCACTTAGTATGAAAGTACTGCGTGATGGAAAGTACATGGAAGGCCCAAAACACTCATCTGGAACAATCCGTCTTCGGGCAATATGCCGCTAAAGCAAAACGGACATACCCTAGCGGGGCATCCGATCATAAGATCGCTGACAAGAAAAACAAACCCTTTATGGGATAAAGGTCCGTTCTCGATGAACTCCCGGACAAACCCTACCCAATACATGTGATCCTTGGCATGATCCCAACTCACAGCCTTCGAGCGTGTTGGGTACTCCGGCAGGTAGCTAAAAGCGGCGAAGTCATCCTTGCCACTGCAACTCTAGAGGAGGACGACTTTAATGTCCTCATGGTCTTCGAGACCTTTTCTTCAAACAATCGGCATAAAAGAGAACTTCGCAAACTCGCCAAGGTTCACCAAATAACTACGATGAGCCCATGGAACGATGTGGCAGTTACCTTCACCGCTGCCGATGAACCACGGGTCCGACCAGTCCGAGCACCAGCCGCTCTTGTACTAAATCCAATAGTAGACGACTTTCACCTTACCAAAGTACTCATGGATGGCGACAGTAGACTTAACCTCATATACGAGGATACGCTCGAAAAAATGCAGGTCGATAAAACTCGTATTGAGCAAAGTAATACAACCTTTCGAGGAATTATCCCCAGCCGGGAAGCTCAACGTTCAGGAAGTATCAAATTCGACGTAGTATTCGGCACGCCTGAGAACTACAGGTCAAAACAGTTGCTCTTCCACATTGTCCCCTTCAACAGCGGAAACCATGCCCTTCTAGGGCGAGACGCTTTCTCACGCTTTCAAGCCATACCCCATTACGGTTACATGAAGCTTAAAATGCCAGGGCCCAATGGAATATTCACAGTCACAAGTGATCCGGACAGACCACTCCGTGAAGAAAACAAAACTACATCCTTGGCCATCGAGGCACTATCCGAAGCCTTTGCGGCCGAAGAATTAAACACCTTACAATCCACAGTGGACAAGGATCACGTGACCCTCGATAAAAGGTATAAATCTACCTCCTTCAAACTAGCAGATGAAATTATCAAATTTCAAGTACATCTGATGGACCCTAATAAGAAGGCATCCATTGCAGCACAATTGGACCCAATGGTAGACACTGCTTTGCATGCATTCCTGCGTGAAAACTGGGATATATTCACCTGGCATCCTTCACACATGCCTGGGATCCCACACCAGCTGGCCGAACATAGCCTCAACATCATCAAAGGGTTCAAACCGGTCAAGCAATCACTGCGACAATTTTCTGAACCCAAAAGACAAGCTATGGGGGAGCAGCTGGCCAATTTACTGGAAGCCGAGTTCATCAGAGAAATTGAACACCCAGATTGGCTAGCCAATTTGGTCATGGTACCGAAGAAGGATAAATCATGGCGCCTTTGTGTCGATTTTAAAGACCTAAACAAGGCTTGCCCTAAGGATCATTTTCCACTGCCCCGCATCGATCAGATCATTGACGTAACATGAGGACATGACTCGTTATGCTTCCTCGACGCTTACTCCGGATGCCATCAGATAAAAATGAAGGAATCCGACCAGGACGCAACGACGTTTATCACTCCGTACGAGCCTTTCTGCTTCAACACTATGCCTTTTGGGCTCAAAAACGCTGGTGCCACGTATCAACGTATGATTCAAACATGCTTAGAGAAACAAATTGGCCAGACAGTGGGAGAAAACAACTCCAAAAGCTAGCAGGGTGCGTAGCGGCCTTAAGTCGCTTCATCTCGAGACTGGGAGAAAAAGCATTACCACTCTATGGACTGCTAAGGCACACGGACAACTTTGAATGGACGGATGCGGCCATAGTCGAACTGGAAGAAATAAAAACCCTATTAGCGGGCAACCCAGTCCTAGCTGCCCCAAGTGTTGACGAGACAATGTTACTTTATATCTCAACAACTCACCAAGTTGTGAGTGTTGTGCTCATAGTCGAACGAGAGGAAGAGGGACATAAATTCCTCATCCAAAAACCAGTCTACTACATATCAGAAGTTCTTACACCGTGTAAGTCATGATACCCCCATTATCAAAAAATTGCCTATGCGGTGTTCATGGCATCTCGGAAGCTCCTACACTGCTTTCAAGAGTGTTCGATTACAGTGGCACCTGAAGTACCGCTTAATGATATTATAAATAACAAGGAAGCCACAGGCCGCATAGCCAAATGGGCCATCGAGCTCTTACCATTCCAAATAACATACAAATCACGTCGAGCTATTAAATCCCAGGTGTTGGCCGACTTCATCGTAGAATGGATGGAAGCCGAACTCCCTAAAGAGTACGGGACATACTCCCACTGAACCATGTATTTCGACAGCTCTAAAATGTTAACCGGACTGGGGGCTGGCGTCATCTTGATATCTCCCACACGGGACATGGTCCACTACGTGTTACAAATCATGTATACGGACTCAAACAACATTGTCGAATATGAGGCGCTACTGCATGGTCTCAGCATGGCCGTATCCATGGGCATACAACGCCTAGAAGTGCGCGGAGACTCAAACCTCACAATATCTCAGGTAAATGGTGAATTTGATGTGAATTATCCAAAAAAGTCGGCTTATCGGAAAGCCATATTAAAAATATCGTCTCGGTTCAAGGGGGTCGAATTTCATCACGTTGCTCGGGACAGTAATCAGGCAACGGACATACTCGCTTGCATGGGCGCCAAGCGTGACCTAGTCCTGCCTAACACCTTTGTAGAAAGGTTGCTCAAGCCATCCGTGGTATGGCAGGACAAGAGCAAAGACGCTAATTCAGACCTGATCACACCCATACCGGCCATACTCAATACAGATGTCATCAAGGATCCGGATATGGAAATAACACATTCGGCTCATGAGATCATGGATGTCATCGCTCCTTGGACCGAACCCTTCCTGGCCTACCTTAATAGGTAAGAGCTCCCCGATAATAAAAATGAGGCTCGTCGTATAGTTCGGCGTTCTAAAGCCTACAAAGTTCACGAGGGTGAACTGTACAAGAAAAGCACTACTGGTGTTCTCCAAAGGTGCATCTCTAAAGAGGAGGGACGGCAACTTTTATCCAAAATACATGTTGGTATGGGCGGCCATCACGCCGCAGCTCGGGCTCTCGTCAGCAAGGCTTTCCGAACAGGTTTTTTCTGGCCAACAGCCCGAGTAGATGCACATGCGCTAGTCCAACATTGTGTTGGATGTCAGCTTTTCGCTAATCAAAGTCATATGCCTCCCACCGCCTTGGGAACCATCCCCATTACTTGGCCTTTTGCGGTATGGGGGCTGGATATGGTTGGACCCCTTAAAAGGGGAAGCCATAAAAAGAAATATTTGGTGGTTATGGTGGATAAATTCTCTAAGTGGATAGAAGCCAAACCAGTAAGAACGGCTGAAGCAGGGGAAATGATCAATTTTATATCCGGTGTGGTACACCACTATGGTGTCCCACAAAGCATCATCACAGGTAATGGCTCCAACTTTACAGCTGATGAGGTGAAGAACTGGTGCGCCAAGTTAGGCATTAAACTCGACTATGCCTCCGTGTACCACCCTCAAACAAATGGTCAAGTCAAACGGGCCAATGGCCTAATAATGAGCGGACTTAAACCCTGACTAGTGCGCTTCCTACAGGAGTCAGATAAACACTGGGTTGAGGAGCTTGACTCCATACTCTGCGGGGCAGCTGACCACTCCTAACCGGACAACCGGATACACATCTTTTATCATGGTGTACGGCGCAGAGGATGTTTTGCCCTGCGACATTATTCCCGACTCACCTCGAGTGCGTATGTAGGAAGAGCGAGAGGCAAAGCTCAGTCGACACGATGACCTAGACGGCCTTGAAGAGGAGCCTGATATTGCGCAAGCTCGTTCCGCATTCTATCAGCAACAGGCCAGGCGATACCAGAGCAGAGAAGTGCGGGCCAGAACATACAACGTTGGCGAACTTGTTTTGCGCCTCCCGGAGAAGAAAAAGGATAAGCTCAAACCAATATGGGAGATACCCTTCATCATTGACGAAGTTCTCATCGGAGGAGCCTATCGCCTTCGAAATGCATCAGACAATCGCCTTGAGCCGAATCCATGGAACGCTGCTAGGCTCCGATGATTCTACGGATAGTCTGGTAGCACCTTTCGTTTTTATTTTTGACTAGGTTTCTTCCTTTGTTTTTTCCTCTTCATTTTTTTCCTTTCCTTCCCAGAAAAGTGTTCGGCTATACCGGACTGTTAGAGGTGAGCATCTTTAAATGTAAATATACCTCAAGATACCTGGGGGATTCTCTAACGAAGCTTACTATTAAAGCTTGTTGCTTACATTACTCATGTCATCTGTTTCATACAGTCTCTTTGCCATTATATGCACCTCTATGACTTAAGTTTTGGCCAACCTGGGTTGCCTGGCTCCTGTGTTTATAGCATATGTTCCCGATTGTCCGGCTAGGGTGTAAAGGGAGCACCTCTGCGATTGTTACAACCGGGTAATCTGGACCTGTACCTTAGACGGCTGAAGCCGAAATCTAGCGTTCTTAAGGGAATCATTCGTCGGTGAACAAACGATGAATTGCTTATTTCTACACAATTTTTCAATATTAAGGGATAGGCTTCCTGTAATCCTATCTTTAGGATCAAAGCCTAGGCATGCATAATTACGTACGCTGACCCAGGGAAAGGAACCCTTAACGGAACTATTCTCCCTGGAAGATGTTTCTTACATTAAATAGTAATATAACATAGCTCCCTGAACAAATTTTGTCTGTTCAAGCAAAATGACCGGATTGCCTGGTTTCCGAACATACTGAGTATTTACCACAAGTATAGTATCCCGAAACACTCCAACCCTTGGGTCCAGGAGGTTGAAGCCGAAGGCCTGCCATGACAAATATTTTACAAGTTCGGTCGGGGATAAGTTTGATGATAAAGTACATTGCTACATGGAATCAAACGCCTATTATTTATCTATGCCATCTATGAGACTGCCTAAACTATAGTCTTCTTGTGAATACTTTGCGGCTATCATTACTTGGTCATACACCAAGCTCACGGGTATCTCTTTTCCATCTGGTCCCGAGGTCTAACTCGGGCCATATGATTCGGATCAAGCCCGATATAGCATGTTTTCACCATGGTCCAGGGCTCTCGCACACCTTCTCAGCATGCTGACGCCTTCCATAGCTCAAAGCGACGCCGAGCTCCTTTGAATAAGTTCGCCAGATCCTCCATAATTTATGGAGGAGAATCGGATGTCCATAAGGCTTTAGACATGTTCTTCATGGCTTTCCGAACCCGCTCATGCACTTTGGAGAGATCTTTTAGCATGTCGCCTTGGAATCCAGATACTTCTCCTTCGGGGCGCCCAGTTAACAAACCTGCAAAAATAGCATTATGAAGCTCTGAATCATTGGATAATATGAAAGCTAGTTCAAAGTTCATACTGAATATGCCACCTTTTAACTTTTTATTTTCCTTCAAGGCATCCAATAACTGGGCCATGAGGTTCTTTATATCTTCGGCTTGCTTGATCTTTTCATCCAGCTGTTTGTTCTTTTGCTCAATGGTCCGTATTAATACACGCTGACCAGCTGCTTCTTACCCCTCGGCATGTTTTCTGTCCTCCTGGGCCGCCCTTAACTTCTCCTCCAGTTGATCTGTCGATTCTGCCACTGAAAATACAATAATGTATGCTTAAACATCATTGATGGCTAAATTGTACTTTTAGGACACTATTCATCCTTACCATGAGATCCCCTCATAGATTTTTTCAAGGCTTCCAGCTCGGTGGTGACGGCGTTCAGCTTGGTTCGGTTTTCTTCAAGCTCCTTGGACAACGCGTCATTCTTTTCCTTGAGAACCCGCGGTCATAACAATCCTTAAATCAGTTGGGCCAACTGCTTCAAGTCTCGGGGGCTACTGGCATATGCTTATTAAATTTACACAAATTCTTACCTGCATATCCTTTGAAAGCAGGTGAGTGGCGCCGGCAAGCCCATCCCAAGTAGCTCGAATATACGCATCCACGGAGTTGAGGGCGTTGAACGCCTCCTCAGTAAAGAATGGGGCACGCATGGCCTCTTTTGACCGCACATTGTCCAAATCCTCCCGCGGAGGACAATCCGGCGCTACGTCTGTATCGGCTCTTGTCCTTGTTGATGAGCCCGGGGCCAGATTGATTGGTGATCGGCCAACAAGGTCCTCAGACGTAGTTCGGCATATGCTCCTCCTGAAATAAGACAGAAGGGAAAATGTAACAATCCGTTCTTGCATCAAGGCGCATACTAAAAACTATACCTATTCGATGAAGGAGGGGGCTCGACGGTGCCCCTCGTTTCTTTTTGCTTTGAAGACTCGCCATGCATAAGCACCGTCCCCCTAGAAGATGCCCTTGATGTAGTGCGGCATGCCGAGCACCGACCCTTTTGAGCATGAGTCAGTGCGGTGGGTGAGGCGCGAAGGGAAGGCTCTCTTTGAGAAGATGTCTCCTGCGTACTTACATTGGAGGAGGGAAGAAGGCCAGGTTAATCAACTACAATTGCCACTTCTGTACCAAAATGGCTCGCCTGGTAGAAAACTCCGTCGACGAGTTTTATGAATATGTCCGGGTCCTCTTCAAATCCGGGATCTTCATTGCGAACATGGTCCTCTTGTTGCGGGGCAAGGCAATGAACCCCCTCAATCACCTTCCTCCATGTCTGTTTTAAAACAGCCAAGTATAGTTCGATCAGCACATCTCAGTGAAAGGGATGGATAATGCTACTAATCGAAAAAACTTACCCGGTCGATGGGGTTATACATGGAGAAACCTTCCCGAAATTTTCAACGGGCGAAGTCTTCCTTCTCACCCTTATTAAGATCTGTTAAAATGGCAGCCAAGGCGATCGAGGTATCCGGACCCCCACGCTTGTAGCGAGATGTGTCGTCCTGCCCGTTGTAATGCCACATGGGAAACCCTATGGACTAAAGTGGTTGAACACATCGCTTCATCGCAACGGCCATAACCTCAATTATTGTGAGTTCGGAGTGGGCAAGTACTCTGATCTTGCTGACTAGCCTCTTAACTTCCTCACTGTCTCCTTTTTTGGGGCTTCCGAGGCGCCAGTTGAAGTGTTTCTTCAAGGGAGCGCTAGAGAATTCGGGAAGACCATGCCGAATTGGGTCCGGAAAGGCAACATCTTCAATATAAAACCACTCTCAGATCCACTCTTCGGGTCCCTTATTGGGAGTGCCGGACAGGTAACCTGTTCCTTCTATAAGCCATACTTCAGCGCCGCCCACCTTGAATATGGATCCCTTTTGGGAGCGAGGGACGAGGCAGAAGAACTTTCTCCATAGTTCAAAATGGGTTTCGCAACCTAAAAATAGCTCGCAAAGAGCAAAGAAACCCGCGATGTGCGGGATATAACCTGGCGGAAGGTTGTGCAGTTGGAGCCCATAAAACTCCAAATGACCTCTAAGGAAGGGATGAATTGGAAATCCTACGCCTCTCAAAAGGAAAGATACAAAGCACACCCGCTCCTCTTTGCTGGGGTTGGGAAAGTTTTCCGCTAGAGTCTCGCCGTTAATTGAAGCTAATCCAGCCCGAACAGAGACTACATCCGCGGGAGGAAGATATCCCTCCGTCTGAAGTCTATTCATCTGGGAATGGGATACTGAGAAGCTTCCCCAGTCGCCTACTTGAGGGCCATGGGGGCGCGAGAAGGAGCCAAGAGCGCTTGCCAAGTTTGGAGGATTTTTCGTGGTTTGCTCTGAGGGTTTCTGCGCGGTGTGGAAGGTCGTGTGAGATCCAATCTCTTTAAATAGACGCCATCTTTGTGCAGCAAAGGGTTTATTTGTAAAAAGTACGTGGACTGTTCGCATTCGTCTGACACGTGGAAGTTGAGGCGACAACGGGAAGGAATCATCGAGGCGGGGTATAAAAGTCAGAACCAAACTATCACTGTTCCGAAGTATAACGAAGAACCTGCCTTGCAAGGCCGAAGACATGAAGCCAAATACTACCTAGTCATTAAAGGCAAGTTCGGGGGCTATTGAGGCAGTCCTGGATTTGGGGGTCCTCGGGTGTCCGGACTACTGAAGGTGGGCCGGACTAATGGGTCGTGAAGATAGAAGCAGAAGATCATCCCCCGTGTCCGGGTAGGACTCCTATGTGTGTAGAAAGGCAAAATAGATGTCCGGATGTCATGATTCCTTCCTCCTCAAGTCATCTCTGTACAACCCTAGGCCCCCTCGGACGTGTATATAAGCCAAAGGGTTTAGTCCGCATAGGCTAACAGAACAATCATAGGCTAGACATCTAGGATTTTGCCATTATGATCTTGAGGTAGATCAACTCTTGTAATCTCCATATACATCCAGATCAATCTAGCAGGAAGTAGGGTATTACCTCCATCGAGAGGGCCTGAACCTGGGTAAACATCATGTCCTTGTCTCCCCCTACTAGCACCGATCCTCAGATACACAGGTTGGGCCCCCCTACCCGAGATCTGCCGGTTTTGACACCGACATCCAGGTTTATCTCCTATCCGAGGCTGAACCTGCAAAGGAAGTCCGGCCAAAGTTTCCGTCACGGCCCAAAACGATGTGAGCAGGGTTCCAAGCCCACCATCCGGATGCCACTTGGTACACCGTGCCACTATGCCTAGTCTGTCCCAAGCCCACCTATACCATGCCACTTGGTAGACTACTAGCACTACCTAAAAACACCAAAAACTTGTTGCAACTCCTGTACAGATATCAAGGCGATTAATAAGTCGAGAGGGGCACTTAAGCATTCCAATGTGTGGTAGTAACTATCTTGGATCACAAACACAGAACTCGGTTCCCGAGGACGGTTTCAATGAGACAACCCACCATGTACTCCTACATGGCCTCCCATCGCTACCTTTACCAAATCGTGTTCACACACTTAGTTCTCAACAATAGGACATGTTCACCACCACTCCATTCCATTCCAGATGAATCAGACTTGACACAACTCTAAGAATAGCAGGCATAACAAGAAAGCATGAACGAGTAGGCACATCATGGCTCAAACAACTCCTACTCATGCTATTGGGTTTCAACTATTTACTGTGGCAAGACAGATGATGCAGAGGAATGGGTTCAACTACCACAACATGTAATAGTTGAATCATTGTTGTCCTAATGCAGTAAAAGAGAGCAGGAGCGAGAGAGTGGGATTGTATCGGAGTGATCAAGGGGGGGGGGTTGCTTGTGTGGCACTTCAGAAGATAGAATTGCTCTTCATCAGCGACATCTGTCGGGAATGTCAACCGAGGGGGAACAAACACCGGCAAACAAGAAGGAACACAATCAATGCAATGCAACAATATGATGCATGATCATGACAAGGCAACATGATGTTGATTCAGCTAATGCAACTAGCAACAATTCGAATGAAGTTGATTTGAACCCTAGGTTCAAATTCGAACTCCATATAAGACATTTTAAATGCCATTTATTCAAATTGTCATGTGCAGTAGCTTTAGTTTGTTCAAACATGCAGGCAAATGCTACCAATAGATTCTTTGGATTTTTCTAATAATTTTCCATATAAAAATTATTTTCATCTGAGTTACGGTTGAATTTATATGAATTTTAGAAATCTAAAGTTTTTTTGAATTAAATAAATCATTTTCTAATTTATCCAAAATAAGTAAGTATTTTTGTTACTCAGTGGCCGACTAGCCACATGAATGACATGTGGGGTCAGTCAACTACTGACTCGGCTCTGGTCAAACCTAACAAGTGGGGACGGTCAATGGTGACGTAAGCAAGGTCAAACTGATGTGTGGGTCCCCTGGGTTTAATTAAATCCATACTAAAATTAACTCGAGGTTATTTAGCTGGCGGGGCCCTAATTTAGCACTTGTGGATGTCAAAAAAGAGGTAATTAGTAGTTAACAAACTCCGCCATGTCATCATCCATGGAGATTAACCGGCGACGACGACGGCCGACGGCGGCGGATCACCGTGCTCTCGCTACAGGGCACCATTCCATTCGTGGTTTGCGACTACGAGTTGTTGTGGTTCTCGCGCATCCGATGGAGCAAGTGGCATCGCCATACATGGCTTGAAATGATGGGGGTGTCCAGTTGCGCGACGGCCGGAGTTCGGGCGTCGGGGAGGACGACGCTGCAGTGCACGGGAGGAGGAGCTGATGGGTCTGTGGGTTTGCTAGGGAGCAGCTAAGCACACAGCAGTGCTCGGGCGTGATCCGCAGTGGCTGTGGCCACGACCACATCATGGCCGATGGCGGCAAGCTTCGAGCATGGCGGGGATCGATGGCTGCGACATGAATTCGACGAGGGAAGGAGGGTAAGTGTTGGGAAACGTTGCATGGGAAACAAAAAAAATCTACGCACACGCAATGATCTTGTAATGCCCAGGATGGGACTATACCTCCTACGTATCGAGGCACGACTTAAAGGTATAAGCCCATTCTGGAATGGTCTCAAGTTTGGTATCTTTGCGTGACTCATGTAAAAATAGGGATGAAATTGCAAAAGGAGATAGTTGGCTTACACTCGCCACTTCACACAATACATTACATAAGCAAAACATCATTCAAAACATCACAACCCGACTACGGGCGAAGATCCAAAAGAAAGATACCAAAACATAAAGCCACAGGTCCGAATCGCCCCTAGTAGAAACCACTACTGATCGTCGAACACGTCACAATCATACGGCCACTCTCTTCGTCGAGCTCCCGGTGATGTACTTGAACCAGCTCCTGCATCATTCTCGGCTGAACCTGCATCTGGTGATGTAGTATCTGTGACCCACGAGGACTCAGCAATCCCATAACCATGGGTATCAAGACTAGCAATGCTTTATGGGTAGGAAGAGGTAAAGTGGTGAGGTTGCAGCAGCGGCTAAGCATAATATGGTGGCTAACTTACGAGTACAAGAATAAGATGAGCATCTACGCAAACGGTCGCAAACTAGTAGTGATCGCTAAAGATCCTAAACTACCTACGAGTCAAACATAACCCCACCATATTCTCTTCTCAAAGTGAAAAGAGACAGTCACGGTTACTCACACAGTTGTGTGTTTTACTTCGGATCCTCTGTCAAATTTTCTACAACCGGACATTAACAAATTCCAATCTGCCACATAACCGCGGGCACGGCTTTCGAAAGATCATAACCCTGCAGGGGTGTCCCAACTTAGCCCATCACAAGCTCTCACGATTAGCTGAAGTGATAAATATAATATCATCACTCCTTATCTTAGGGAAATCCGATTAGGCTCGGCATCCCGGTGCACAAGACATTTCGACAATGGTAAAACAAGTCCAGCAAGACCTCCCGGCGTGCCGACACCCGGATAGTAGCCGCGCGTATCTCGTCTCAGGCCACAACCGGATGGGCGATGCTACAGGTAAAATCAATCCTCGAGTTTCCCCGTGGTGGCCCCGCAGGACCCCTGTTTGGGACCAACACCATCAACACTGGCCCCCTTGCTATGTAGAAAGAATACCCGGGGACGCGACCCCCTATACAATTTTAATTAATTAATTAAGTTGTTATTATGAGCAAATTAAAACCAATGTTGGGCCTTGCTGGAGGAGTTTTATTCAAAGACGAACTGTCAAGGGGTCCCCATCCACCCATTGTGTAAGGAACGCAAAATCAAGGAACATAATGCCGGTTTATCGGCGCCTAAGGTGGCATGAGTGGAACAAAACACCGAGCAAAAGGCCAAGCCTTCCACCCATGCCCAGTATATAGGTGTGTTAATAATAATTATAGATATTGTGATATTCCAACAACAAGTTCCCTCCTGGAACGATCTTCATCTTCACCTACAACTAACAACGCTATAAGAGGGGCTGAGCAAGCGGGTAACATAGCCAAACAGAGGTTTTGCTAGGAAGGTGTCAAAGGTTAGCGCGACAATAATAATGGGTAGCGCGACATGTAACGATAGCATCGAGACACTAAGCATGGCAATGGTAGTAAAGGTATCCAAGGGTATGATCATCTTGCCTGGGATTCCGCAAGGAAGAAGAACGGGTCCACGAAGAAGACGAAGAAGAAGCCTCACAACTCCGGAACGAACCCGAAGCTAACGAGGGAAGCAAACCGGAAAGAAGCAAACAACATAGTAAACACACAAGCATAAACATGGCATACGATGCACATCCAAGTATGATGCATGTCCGGTTTAAATGTGCAAGGCATGGCAAAGTGCACAAACAAGTACTACAAGTTAAGTGGAGCTCAATATGCAACGAGTTGCATATTGACGAAACACCACAATTAATTATTTTAATTGACTCTCGTTTATTTACAAGACAAGGTTAAATGTTTGTTAACATGGCAAGAGGTGAAGCAAAACCAAACTACCTATTTAGACATGTTAAATGAGGCCGGAAAAACAACAACGATCCCGGAAAATCCCCACGAGCATGTTTAGCAATTTTTAAGCAAACAACAATTCACACATTTTAATGTTGTTAACATGATGCGGATGACATGATCAAGTTTTATGAAAGTTTAGTAAAAGTTAACATAAAGAGACATGAAGTATTTGTCACCGTGGTGGAAAGAAAGGGTGCCACGGCAACGATCCGAAAATGATGCAACGCAACATCTCGGTTCCGGTAACCCGTTGAGAGACCGGTGCAAAAGAAAACGTGTCGTGAGCGAGTCGAACAAGATGAAAAGGTGGGGTGATCCCGTCACCGGGTTCCCACGGGTCGGCGACGAGGCAACCGAGGAGCATGACAAAAGATGAAACGGCACGGGCAAACATTCGATACATCTCATACCACAACAAGCATCCGTTCACGGGCGTCGTCTCAGGGTTATACCTTCGGAAAGTTCGTTTTCGGAGGGGTTCGAGTCGTCGATGGACGTAGTGGAAGTAGTGGTACACGGGTCGTAGAGGAAGTAGTCGTTCCATAGAGGTACTCGTTATGTAGCCGTTCTCGCGATTCGTAGAGGAAGTAGGCGTTCTCGTTTCGTAGATGTACTTGACGTCGAGGGTCTCCGAGGTCGACGGTAGGGGTACTTGCGTTTCTCCTTGTAGTCGAACTTGACATCAGGCGTCGAGGTACTTGTTGCATCGTCGGGCGTAGTTGAACTTGGCATATCCGAAGGGGTACTTGCAGGTCGTCGTGGGAAGTAGATGAACTTGTGCAGTAGTCGTTCGGGTCATGTAGAGGTACTTGGTGCTTCGGGCTGCCATCGTTACTCGTTTGTAGATGTACATGTTCATCCTGGCACTTGGCGAAAAAAAACAGCAGCAACAACCCAAGGTGGTCTCGGTCACGGCCACGGTGAGGAGGAGAGGTGCGGAGGCTGCTCGAGGGCTCGGTCGCCGGCGCTTGGAGAGGTGGCTGCAGGCCTCGGGCGGCAGTGAGGAGGCAGCCCCAACCATGGCAGCAGCAGAGTTCGGAGCTCGGCTCCATGGCTGTAGCTGCGGGCGTGGCCTCGCTGGAGGAAGTCGGAGGCCGCTGGAGGTTGCTCGGGACGCGGCGCTGCTGTCAGGAAGTGGCGGCTGGCGCGAGGTGCGGAGGAGGCCGGAGGGAGCAGGGGCGGAGGACGGCGGCGGCAGCTGCTGGCTCCGGTGAGGAGGACGACTGGGGCGCGCAGGGAGCTGGCTCCGGTGAGG
>LR738715.1:327817174-327833031 GCA_902687465.1 Secale cereale
TAGTCGTTCCATAGAGGTACTCGTTATGTAGCCGTTCTCGCGATTCGTAGAGGAAGTAGGCGTTCTCGTTTCGTAGATGTACTTGACGTCGAGGGTCTCCGAGGTCGACGGTAGGGGTACTTGCGTTTCTCCTTGTAGTCGAACTTGACATCAGGCGTCGAGGTACTTGTTGCATCGTCGGGCGTAGTTGAACTTGGCATATCCGAAGGGGTACTTGCAGGTCGTCGTGGGAAGTAGATGAACTTGTGCAGTAGTCGTTCGGGTCATGTAGAGGTACTTGGTGCTTCGGGCTGCCATCGTTACTCGTTTGTAGATGTACATGTTCATCCTGGCACTTGGCGAAAAAAAACAGCAGCAACAACCCAAGGTGGTCTCGGTCACGGCCACGGTGAGGAGGAGAGGTGCGGAGGCTGCTCGAGGGCTCGGTCGCCGGCGCTTGGAGAGGTGGCTGCAGGCCTCGGGCGGCAGTGAGGAGGCAGCCCCAACCATGGCAGCAGCAGAGTTCGGAGCTCGGCTCCATGGCTGTAGCTGTGGGCGTGGCCTCGCTGGAGGAAGTCGGAGGCCGCTGGAGGTTGCTCGGGACGCGGCGCTGCTGTCAGGAAGTGGCGGCTGGCGCGAGGTGCGGAGGAGGCCGGAGGGAGCAGGGGCGGAGGACGGCGGCGGCAGCTGCTGGCTCCGGTGAGGAGGACGACTGGGGCGCGCAGGGAGCTGGCTCCGGTGAGGAGGACGACTGGGGCGCGCAGGGTGCGCGTCGGGAGCTCCTGGCGCGAAGGAGATGCGGCGGAGGCTGGCCGCGGCTTGAGGGAGATGGCGACGAGGACCTTGCAAGGCGGAGGAGGCCCGCAGGCGCTGTGCTCTAGCGAGGCGGAGGAAGGCGCTCTGGAGGTGAGGCAGGGGCGGCGCCGGCGCTGTCTGGCCGGAGGGAGGCGCTCGGGCGCTCGAGAGATCGAAGGAGGCTGCGATGCGGGAGGAGGATCGAGGGAAAAAGGGTGCGGGCGAGCGGCGCTGCTCGATCGGGAGGAGGACGAGGGGATCGGGGTGCGGTCAGGCTAGGGTTACGGAGGGGGCGCGGCTGGGCCTAGCAGGCCAGGAGGGAATTGAGCCAGATGGGCTGTGGGGAAGGAGGAGGCCCGCTGCGGCTGCTCTTCTTCTTCTCTCTACTGCTATTTCCCAAAACAGAAAATAAATAGCAATGAAGAAAAAGAGAAGAAAGGAAGGGTTAGGAACAGAATTTGGACATGGGTTTAATTTTCTCGGACTCATAAAAACGAGCGCGGTCCGAGAAAAAATAGAAAAGGCAAATTTAATTAAAAAGGGTTTGAACTAAGACTTGATTTTTGAAGTGTCCAAAAATGTTCGAATTTTTGGAGGAACCTCGATACAACGGAAAAGAATTATAGACAAGGTTTGACGCAAGGAATTGCGAAAGAGAAGGCATGGGGAAAATATGCAAGTGTGTTGGGTTAATTCCAAACAAATGGAATATTTAATATAGCTCCCTAATAATATTGAGAGGCTTTTATATGTTATAAAGAGAAGTCACTAAGTGAATTCCCTCGATTTAAATGGACCGAAGATCCATACGATTTATTTAAGTTGAGATGCAAAAGATTAATGACATGATGGCATGATGACATGATGCAATGCAAAAATAAATAACACAAGCACAAATGAAACACACGAAATAACCCGGAACATCTGGAATCTTCTGGGACATCGGTCTTCGGGCGTCACAACTCTCCCACACTAACAGAGGATCTCGACCCGAGATCCTAGAGATAGCACCAGGTAGAAATGAAAAAGAAGAGGTAAAACAAAATTTCTTCTTTGACAGACGAGTGAAACCAAAGAACCTGAGAGGTTGACCAAATTGAAAGAAGAATACAATAGAGATGAACGAAGTTAAGAGCACTCCGGTAAAAGGAGGAACAATGAACATAATGAGAACCTTGTAGGTTGGAAGGCATGAAACAAGAGCTCATGAACCAAAAGAATAAGAAACCGCAATGGTATAGCCAAGGAATAAGAATGACAGAATTTGGACAGCACTCCGACTGAAAAATGGAAGGAATTAACATAAGCTTGAGGAGATGGGAAGATACTTGATGAAATGAACAGCATATTGCCTCCAAAACAATTGAAAGAATGGCACAAGGGGTAAGAAGACTCAGACAGCACTCCGGTTAAAAAGAGAGGCAAAACTTGATAAGATGACAGAACTTGAATGAAGAATACAACACTCCGGTTAAATGATAAGCAAGGGAAAAACATGATCTCGATATGACAAGATGATGGTTCGAAGAGAGCAATATCACAAAGCCTCCGGAACGAATAATGGAGTGAAAAGATCGAAGAAGAATAACTTCTTCAACTAGAAATGATTTTGAAGGCATCCTTACAAAGAAGGGTTGAACGGAGTTGTTGGAAAAAATCAACAGCAAAAGAATAAGCTTGAAATGGGCTTATGGAATTCATCTCAAAATTATGAGGTGACAACCAGCCACTGACGAAAACATTTGATTGGATTGAGATCAACAAGGAGATGAAAAACTTATTTCACCGGAATGATAAATGAAGAACTTGGGTCATTTATAAGCACCATAATTAGCAACAATCCTTAGGGAAAGCTTTTAGGTGAAATACAACCGAAGATTACTCCAACGAAGAAAATGACGGGATGAAAGGATCTCCTAAAGAAAAAGAAATGATGGTTTTAAATATCTCATTCTTGAAAACTCGTGAATCATAATTCACGAAGGACTTGTCAAGAATGACCTAACACCATCTGAAAAGATAAGGTAGAAAGGATTGCAATTGGAAGCATGATGAAGAATGCTTGAGCTCCAACAAGAATCTTGATGAAGACTTCGAGGATGAATTAAATCTTGATGAACCACCATGAGAACTCCGGTAATAAAAGCATGAGAAGTGAAACATGAAAAGAATAAGATTCAAGGCCTGCGATGAATTAGATTGAGCTTGAAATGATATAATAGAAATAACTTGGAGCTCCGGAAAACAAGATGAACAACTCAGAACCGAGAATATGATATGATGAACAAGCTCCGGAAAAAGAGATTAATCACTTCGAGGAAATAAGAATAAGATTTACTGTATGCTTATCATTGATCAAAATAAATTGATGACCAGCAACGGATTTGGCCTACTACTTATTCTTGTTGGAAAGAATTAAAGAGAGATCTAGCACAACCTTGGATAAATCTTCAACAAACCACCGGTAGGATTATGAAAAGAACGAGTGAATTGAAACGATAACAACGGAAGGGTAAACTTGAACGAACCACCGTAAGAATTGGAGACGAACGAAGAGACATCAATGAAGAATATTTGGAGGACGAAGTTGAAAACTGAGAACGAAGAACTCTTCTGAAATGATGGCCTTCGGAGGATCACAGAGAAAAGAATTCATGAAATGCTTCGGATGGTATAAAAAAATAATTTCTCACAATCAAAATGATAATGAGGATGGCATGAAGCTAGAACCACGAATCTTCAAGAGAACGGGCCAGGATTTAAGAGAAACTCGTCTTTGGTCTTCAAAATCTGATAAGACGATGAGATACACCACCATGAATTGTATAGGCACTCCGTAATGAAGAATTAAAAGGTTGAACCTATGATGAACAAGAATTTGAAAGCGATCTTGGAGAAGGCATGTGACTGATGGGAATCATTCTTACGTCACACTTTAAAAGAATTTGAGTATAACTCCAAAAAAATTAGAAGAGTCAGGTAAGATCCTGGGAAAAGACCTGTGGGTTAGGGCCCACCAAAGAAATCACCATTGGAAAAGATTGCTCAAGAGATATTGCACCGGTTGAATTAAATGACTTGAATAAGATAACAATCTCAAAATAGCTTGAATGGATTAGGAATTGAAACACGAATCTTCTGAGATACCTTCACCTCTCCGGATATGAATAGCAAGAGGAGAATGATTAATTGGAGCACCGGAATAAGAAAACATTGTGAAATGAGGAAAGGATAAGATCAACACCGAAATCTTGAATTACATCCACCGGCAGAATTTGAGAACAAAAGAATGATGAACTTGAAGCTCTTGAGCATCTTCACGATAATCACCGGATAAGAACATTGAAGGAAATGAATGAAGAAACCTCACATGAATAAAATGGATACTTGATCAAGGACTCTGGCTCCAAAGAAAAGGGAGGGAGGGTGGGAAAACAAAGACAACTTTGGATGAATGAATCAGACAAATCGTCAGATTTCTCAACGGCGTCCGGATGGAATAACTTGAAGAGAATGCACACCGGTTGGAAAGGGTTAACATGAAAATCTTGATTGATCAAGAAGGACTAGCACTCCCATAGAAATATGAGAACACCGCTTAGGAAAGGTATGGAATCAACATTTGACATCGAAGCAACTCGAATACCAGAATCAAGACAAAAACAAAGGATAGATATGTTGCAACATGATCTTCACAATATCATCCGAACAGAGAATTGAATGAATGAATTCCGTAGGTACATCAACATGTCGAGAAGCCACTTGGGAGAACAAAAGATAAATAAAAGCAACAATGAGCAGATAGAACAAATACAAGATAGAAGCTTCGTCCGACATATTCGTGCTGAAAGCTCATGGAACGTGTTACAAAAGGGTTTTGCAATCCCCGGATCAGCATAGCCAAGGACCCTTTAAGATGCAACTCCCGATCGGAACAAGCCCATAAAACCACTTCACTCAATGTAGAACCCCGAACTCCGTATCATGCATTCGTTGGAAGAATGCCTAGAACTACTAGATGAACCCACCTATTAATTTCCGAAAGTTTCCAGTTATGCAATCAGGTGTTGGGGATACAGGGGAAGCACCGCGCACTCAACTCTAATCCTACATCCAGCTGTATCCATCCTTCAACACATAACCAGTTGTTTCCAGAAACCGTTTACCTCAGACCTTCGAACGCATCTACTATACAAGCAATGGCAATACTCCCGAACTACCTCCCCAGTACTGGGTGATGTCGGGGTTATCTTGCCACTAACCGCATAGGAGAGTTTTCGATGTCGGCCGTCTTAAGTATTCTAGAACTGCTGCGATATATTTGTGACGACAACACCTCAGAGCTCAACTCCCCGGGACACTGCCACAACCCCTAATGACAGGAGGCATCGAGAACAATGTTCTCGTCATAAAGACATCGAAACAATCCAAACAATACTCGCGAGATCCTAAAAAACAATTGGTGAATTTTTGAGAGTAGAAGAGGCAAGAGTAATCGTCAGGAGTCCTCACCAGAGTGAAAAGGGATGAGGAGCAAAGAATTCCAACTCTCCGATATAAATATAGGACTCAAAACATTTTAAGTGTGTGCCTAGACTCAACCGTCAACGATTCGATCAATCAGTGAGGGCTTCTAGGTCGAAGAAGGCTCTGAATACCAACTTGTAATGCCCAGGATGGGACTATACCTCCTACGTGTCGAGGCACGACTTAAAGGTATAAGCCCATTCTGGAATGATCTCAAGTTTGGTATCTTTGCGCGACTCATGTAAAAATAGGGATGAAATTGCAAAAGGAGATAGTTGGCTTACACTCGCCACTTCACACAATACATTACATAAGCAAAACATCATTCAAAAAATCACAACCCGACTACGCGCGAAGATCCAAAAGAAAGATACCAAAACATAAAGCCACAGGTCCGAATCGCCCCTAGTAGAAACCACTACTGATCGTCGAACACGTCACAATCATACGGCCACTCTCTTCGTCGAGCTCCCGGTGATGTACTTGAACCAGCTCCTGCATCATTCTCGGCTGAACCTGCATCTGGTGATGTAGTATATGCTAGCCACGAGGACTCAGCAATCCCATAACCATGGGTATCAAGACTTGCAATGCTTTATGGGTAGGAAGAGGTAAAGTGGTGAGGTTGCAGTAGCGGCTAAGCATAATATGGTGGCTAACTTACGAGTACAAGAATAAGATGAGCATCTACGCAAACGATCGCAAACTAGTAGTGATCGCTAAAGATCCTAAACTACCTACGAGTCAAACATAACCCCACCGTGTTCTCTTCTCAAAGTGAAAAGAGACAGTCACGGTTACTCACACAGGTGTGTGTTTTACTTCGGATCCTCTGTCAAGTTTTCTACAACCGGATATTAACAAATTCCAATCTGCCACATAACCGCGGGCACGGCTTTCGAAAGATCATAACCCTACAGGGGTGTCCCAGCCTAGCCCATCACAAGCTCTCACGATTAGCTGAAGTGATAAATATAATATCATCACTCCTTATCTTAGGGAAATCCGATCAGGCTCGGCATCCCGGTGCACAAGACATTTCGACAATGGTAAAACAAGTCCAACAAGATCTCCCGGCGTGCCGACACCCTGATAGTAGCCGCCCGTATCTCGTCTCAGGCCACAACCGGATGGGCGATGCTACAGGTAAAACCAATCCTCGAGTTTCCCCGTGGTGGCCCCGCAGGGACCCCGTTTGGGACCAACACCATCAGCACTGGCCCCCCTGCTATGTAGAAAGAATACCCGGGGACGCGACCCCCTATGCAATTTTAATTAATTAATTAAGTTGTTATTATGAGCAAATTAAAACCAATGTTGGGCCTTGCTGGAGGAGTTTTATTCAAAGATGAACTGTCAAGGGGTACCCATCCACCCATCGTGTAAAGAACGCAAAACCAAGGAACATAATGTCGGTTTATCGGCGCCTAAGGTGGCATGAGTGGAACAAAACACCGAGCAAAAGGCCAAGCCTTCCACCCATGCCCAGTATATAGGTGTGTTAATAATAATTATAGATATTGTGATATTCCAACAACAAGTTGCCTCCTGGAACGATCTTCATCTTCACCTGCAACTAACAATGCTATAAGAGGGGCTGAGCAAGCGGGTAACATAGCCAAACAGTGGTTTTGCTAGGAATGTGTCAAAGGTTACAGGTTTCATGGCAACAAGGAGAGGCTGACAATAATAATGGGCAGCGCGACATGTAACGATAGCATCGAGACACTAAGCATGGCAATGGTAGTAAAGGTATCCAAGGGTATGATCATCTTGCCTGGGATTCCGCAAGGAAGAAGAACGAGTCCACGAAGAAGACGAAGAAGAAGCCTCACAACTCCGAAACGAACCCGAAGCTAACGAGGGAAGCAAACCGGAAAGAAGCAAACAACATAGTAAACACACAAGCATAAACATGGCATACGATGCACATCCAAGTATGATGCATGTCCGGTTTAAATGTGCAAGGCATGGCAAAGTGCACAAACAAGTACTACAAGTTAAGTGGAGCTCAATATGCAACGAGTTGCATATTGATGAAACACCACAATTAATTATTTTAATTGACTCTCGTTTATTTACAAGACAAGATTAAATGTTTGTTAACATGGCAAGAGGTGAAGCAAAAACAAACTACCTATTTAGACATTTTAAATGAGGCCGGAAAAACAACAACGATTCCGGAAAATCCCCATGAGCATGTTTAGCAATTTTTAAGCAAACAACAATTCACACATTTTAATGTTGTTAACATGATGCGGATGACATGATCATGTTTTATGCAAGTTTAGTAAAAGTTAACATGAAGAGACATGAAGTATTTGTCACCGTGGTGGAAAGAAAGGGTGCCACGGCAACGATCCGAAAATGATGCAACGCAACATCTCGGTTCCGGTAACCCGTTGAGAGACCGGTGCAAAAGAAAAGGTATCGTGAGCGAGTCGAACAAGATGAAAAGGTGGGGTGATCCCGTCACCGGGTTCCGACGGGTCGGCGACGAGGCAACCGAGGAGCATGACAAAAGATGAAATGGCACGGGCAAACATTCGATACATCTCATACCACAACAAGCATCCGTTCACGGGCGTCGTCTCAGGGTTATACCTTCGGAACGTTCGTTTTCGGAGGGGTTCGAGTCGTCGAGGGACGTAGTGGAAGTAGTGGTACACGGGTCATAGAGGAAGTAGTCGTTCCGTAGAGGTACTCGTAGTGTAGCCGTTCCCGCGATTCGTAGAGGAAGTAGGCGTTCTCGTTTCGTAGATGTACTTGACGTCGAGGGTCTCCGAGGTCGACGGTAGGGGTACTTGCGTTTCTCCTTGTAGTCGAACTTGACATCAGGCGTCGAGGTACTTGTTGCATCGTCGGGCGTAGTTGAACTTGGCATATCCGAAGAGGTCGTCGTGGGAAGTAGATGAACTTGTGTAGTGGTCGTTCGGGTCATGTAGAGGTACTTGGTGCTTCGGGCTGCCATCGTTACTCGTTTGTAGATGTACATGTTCATCCTGGCACTTGGCGAAAAAAAACAGCAGCAACGACCCAAGGTGGTCTCGGTCACGGCCACGGCGAGGAGGAGAGGCGCGGAGGCTGCTCGAGGGCTCGGTCGCCGGCGCTTGGCGAGATGGCTGCAGGCCTCGGGCGGCAGTGAGGAGGCAGCCCCAACCATGGCAGCAGCAGAGTTCGGAGCTCGGCTCCATGGCGGTAGCTGCGGGCGTGGCCTCGCTGGAGGAAGTCGGAGGCCGCTGGAGGTTGCTCGGGGCGCGGCGCTGCTGCCGGGAAGTGGCGGCCGGCGCGAGGTGTGGAGGAGGCCGGAGGGAGCAGGGGCGGAGGACGGCGGCGACAGCTGCTGGCTTCGGTGAGGAGGACGACCCGGGCGCGCAGGGAGCTGCTTCAGCGGTGGAGGCTAGGGCCTGGGCGCGCGTCGGGAGCTCCTGGCGCAAAGGAGATGCTGCGGAGGCTGGCCGCGGCTTGAGGGAGATGGCGACGAGGACCTTGCAAGGCGGAGGAGGCCCGCAGGCGCTGTGCTCTAGCGAGGCGGAGGAAGGCGCTCTGGAGGTGAGGCAGGGGCGGCGCCGGCGCTGTCTGGTCGGAGGGAGGCGCTCGGGCGCTCGAGAGATCGAAGGAGGCTGCGATGTGGGAGGAGGATCGAGGGAAAAAGGGTGCGGGCGAGCGGCGCTGCTCGATCGGGAGGAGGACGAGGGGATCGGGGTGCGGTCGGGCTAGGGTTACGGAGGGGGCGTGGCTGGGCCTAGCAGGCCAGGAGGGAATTGAGCCAGATGGGCTGCGGGGAAGGAGGAGGCCCGCTGCGGCTGCTCTTCTTCTTCTCTCTACTGCTATTTCCCAAAACAGAAAATAAATAACAATGAAGAAAAAGAGAAGAAAGGAAGGGTTAGGAACAGAATTTGGACATGGGTTTAATTTTCTCGGACTCATAAAAACGAGCGCGGTCCGAGAAAAAATAGAAAAGGCAAGATCGAGATATAATTCAAACATATTTGAATTTAATTCAAAAAGGGTTTGAACTAAGACTTGATTTTTGAAGTGTCCAAAAATGTTCGAATTTTTGGAGGAACCTCGATACAACGGAAAAGAATTATAGACAAGGTTTGACGCAAGGAATTGCGAAAGAGAAGGCATAGGGAAAATATGCAAGTGTGTATGGTTAATTCCAAACAAATGGAATATTTAATATAGCTCCCTAATAATATTGAGAGGCTTTTATATGTTATAAAGAGAAGTCACTAAGTGAATTCCCTCGATTTAAATGGACCGAAGATCCATACGATTTATTTAAGTTGAGATGCAAAAGATTAATGACATGATGGCATGATGACATGATGCAATGCAAAAATAAATAACACAAGCACAAATGAAACACACTGAAGAACCCGGAACATCTGGAATCTTCTGGGACGTCGGTCTTCGGGCGTCACAGATCTATGCATGGAGATGCATAGCAATGAGGGGAAAAGTGTGTGTACGTACCCTCGTAGACCGTAAGCGGAAGCATTTGATAACGGGGTTGATGTAGTCGAACTTCTTTGCGTTCCAACCGGTCGAGCACCGAACGTATGGCACCTCCGCGTTTTGCACACGTCCATCTCGATGTCGTCCTCGCCATCTTGATCCATCAAGCATAGCGATTTGGTGATGAGTTCCGGCAGCACAACAGCATGGTGATGGTGGTGTTGAAGCAATCTTGCAGGGTTTCGCTTAAGCACTCCGACGATCTAGAGCAGAGCAGTAAACTAGAGGCGGAGGGGTGCCGACACACGGCATGGAATAAGTTGTGTATTTTGTGGCACCCCTCCCCACATATATATATAGGTGTGGGAGGGGAGGGGCAGCCCTAGGGCTCCTCCAATAGGGCAGGCGGCCACCCTAGGGTTTTCCTAGTGGTGCACTCCCTTCCATATAATGCACAAGGGAGAAGGAAAGGGGGGAGGCGCCCCCTTCTCTTTCCTTTCTCCGTTCCGGAGATATGGTAGGAGGAGGTGGTGCCTCCCCCTTCCATCTAATTAGATGTGGTTGCCTTACAGGGGCACACCAACCCATGTGGGCAGGTGTGTTCCCTCTACATGGCCTAATAAGGTCCAATACTCTCTCGGTGCCTCTAGATCCCCTTTTGGTATTCCGATAACTTTCCGGTGCATTCCGAAACCATTCCGGAGACCAAATAGCATCGTCCTATATATCAATCTTTACCTCCGGACCATTCCGGAGCTCCTCTTCATGTTCGTGATCACATCTGGGATTTCGAACAACATTCGGTCACCAAACCACATAACTCATATAATACCAAATTGACACCGAAAATTAAGCGTGCGGACCCTACGGATTCGCGAACTTTGTAGACATGACCAAGACACCTCTCTGGTCAATAACCAATAGAGGAACCTAGATGCCCATATTGGCTCCTACATATTCTACGAAGATTTTTATCGGTCGAACTGTTATGACAACATAGGCAATTCCCTTTGTCTGCGGTATGTTACTTGCCCGAGATTTGATCATCGGTATCTCTATACCTAGTTCAATCTTGTTACTGGCAAGTCTCTTTACTCTCATTTTGTAATACATCATCTCGTAACTAACTCATTAGTCATTTGCTTGCAAGGCTTCTTATGATGTGTATTACCGAGAGGGCCCAGAGATACCTCTCCGATACTCGGAGCGACAAATCCCAATCTCAATCCATGCTAACTCAACAAACACCTTTGGAGATACCTGTAGAGCATCTGTATGATCAGCCAGTTATGTTGTGACGTTTGATAGCACACGAGGTATTCCTTCGGTATCCGGGAGTTACAGGATCTCATGGTCTAAGGAAAATGTATTTGACATACAAGAAAGCAGTAGCAAAAACAGAACGATCATATGCTAAGCTAACGGATGGGTCTTGTCCATCACATCATTCTCCTAATGATGTGATACCGTTATAAAATGACAACTCATGTCCATGGTTAGGAAACCTTAACCATCTTTGATCAACGAGCTAGTCTAGTAGAGGCTCACTAGGGACACGGTATTTGTGTATGTATTCACACATGTATTTAAGTTTTCGGTCAATACAATTCTAGCTTTAATAATAAACCTTTATCATGAATAAGGAAATATAAAATAATAACAACTTTATTATTTAATCTCGGGCATATTTCCATCAGTCTCCCACTTGCACTATAGTCAATAATCTAGATTACATTGTAATGAATCTAACACCCATCGAGTCTTGGTGCTGATCATGTCTTGCCCGTGGAAGAGGCTTAGTCAACAGGTCTGCCACATTCAGATCTGTATGTACTTTACAAATTTATATGTCTCCATCCTTGACCTGTTCACGAATGGAGTTCAAGCGTCTCTTGATGTGTTTTGTTCTCTTGTGAAACATGGATTCCTTCGCCAAGGCAATTGATCCAAAGTTGTCACAAAAGATTGTCATTGGACCCGATGCACTAGGTATTACACCTAGATCGGATATGAACTCCTTCATCCAGACTCCTTCATGTGCTCCTTCAGAAGCAGCTATGTACTCCGCTTCACACGTAGATCCCGCCATGACGCTTTTCTTGGAACCGCACCAACTGACAGCTCCACCATTCAATAAATATAAGTATACGGTATGTGACATAGAGTCAGCCGGATATGTGTCAAAGCTAGCATCAACGTAACCCTTTACGACAAGCTCTTCGTCACCTCCATAAACGAGAAACATATCCTTCGCCCTTTTCAGGTACTTCGGGATGTTCTTGACCGCTGTCAAGTGATCCACTCCAGGATTACTTTGGTACCTCCCTGTCAAACTTATGGCAAGGCACACATCAGGTCTGGTACACAGCATTGCATACATGATAGAAACTATGGCTGAAGCATAGGGAATGACTTTAATTTTCTTTCTATCTTCTGCAGTGCTCGGGTATTGAGTCCGACTCAATTTCACACCTTGTAACACAGGCAAGAACCCTTTCTTTGACCGATCCATTTTGAACTTCTTCAAAACTTTATCAATGTATGTGCTTTGTGAAAGTCCTATTAAGCGTCTTGATCTATCTCTATAGATCTTGATGCCTAATATATAAGCAGCTTCACCGAGGTCTTTCATTGAAAAATTCTAATCCATTATCCTTTTATGCTATCTAGAAATTCTACATCATTTCCAATCAACAGTATGGCATCCACATATAATACTCCCTCCATTCCCTTATACAAGGCCACTATGAAAAATACAATTTTCATCTATACAAGGCCACTAACTGTAATCGAGGCAAAAATTAATAATGTTTTCTCGAACTACCAACTGTTTTGGTACTTGCATGCGTGTAATCATAATGACACTGTAGTACTTTCTTTTAATTCCTTCCTTGCATGCATGTGGGCGTATTAATGATCCCAGTTTACGAAAAGAAAAGTGGACTTGCAAAGCAGTCATTAAATTTTACCTTGGTACCTGTAATTTGAGTTTGTGGCCTTGTATAAGGGAATGGAGGGAGTATCAGAAATGCTATAGAGCTCCCACTCACTTTCTTCTAAATACATACTTCACCATAAGTCTGTATAAAACCATATGCTTTGATCACATCATCAAAGCGTATATTCCAACTCCGAGATGCTTGCACCAGTCCATAGATGGATCGCTGGAGCTTGCACACTTTGTTAGCACTTATAGGATCGATAAAACCTTCTAGTTGCATCATATACAACTCTTCTTTCAGAAATCCATTAAGCAATGCAATTTTGACATCCATTTGCCAGATTTCATAATCATAAAATTTGGCAATTGCTAACATGATTCGGACAGACTTCAGCATCGCTACAGGTGAGAAAGCATCATCTAGTCAACTCCTTGAACTTGTCGAGAACCTTTTGCGTCAAGTCGAGCTTTGTATGTAGTAACATTACCATCAACGTCAGTCTTCTGCTTGAAGATCCTTATATTCTCTATGGATTGCCGATCATCGGGCATGTCCATCAAATTCCAGAATTTGTTCTCATACATGGATCCTATAGATTAGATTTCATGGCCTCAAGCCATTTTTTCAAATTTGGGCTCCTCATAGTGTCTTCATAGTTCAAAGGTTTGCTGGTGTCTAACAACATGACTTCCAGGATAGGGTTACCGTACCACTCTAGTGCGGTACGTGTTCTGGTCGACCTTTGAGGTTCAGTAGTAACTTGATCCGAAGTTTCATGATCATCATCATTAGCTTCTTCTCTAGTTGGTGTAGGCATCACGGGAACGGTTTTCTCTGATGAGTTACTTTCCAATTCGAGAGAAGGTACAATTACGTCAACAAACTCTACTTTCCACCCAATCACTTCTTTCGAGAGAAACTCCTTCTCTAGAAAGGACCCATTCTTAGCAACAAAGATCTCGGCTTCGGATCTGTGGTAGAAGGTGTGCCCAATAGTTTCTTTTGGTATCCTATGAAAACGCACTTCTCCGATTTGAGTTCGAGCTTATCAGGTGAAGCCTTTTGACACAAGTGTCGCAACCCCGAACTTTAAGAAACAACAACTTTGGTTTCTTGCCAAACCACGGTTCATACAGTGTCGTCTCAACGGATTTAGACGGCGCCCTATTTAACGTGAATGAAGCTGTCTCTAATGCATAACCCCAAAATGATAATGGTAAATCGGTAAGAGACATCATAGAACGCACCATATCCAATAGAGTATGATTACGATGTTCAAACACACCATTAAGCTGTGGTGTTCTAGGTGGCGTGAGTTGTTAAACTATTCCACATTGTTTTTAATGAAGACAAACTCATAACTCAAATATTCACCTCTATGATCAGATCGTAGAAAATTTATTTTCTTGTTACGATGATTCTCTACTTCACTCTGAAATTCTTTGAACTTTTCAAATGTTTGAGACGTGTGTTTCATCAAGTAGATATGCGCATACCTACTCAAATCATTTGTGAAGGTGAGAAAATAATGATACCCGCCGTGTGCTTCAACACTCGTCGGACCGCATACATCGGTATGTATTATTTCCAATAAGTCATTAGCTCGCTCCATTGTTCCAGAGAGCGGAGTATTAGTAATCTTACCCATGAGGCATGGTTCTCAAGTATCAAATGATTCATAATCAAGTGATTCCAAAAGTCCATCGGTATGGAGTTTCTTCATGCACTTTACACCAATATGACCTAAATGGCAATGCCACAAGTATGTTGCACTATCATTATCAACTTTACATCATTTGGAATCAATATTGTGAATATGTGTATCACCACGATCAAGATTGAAAAATAACAAACCATTCCTCAAGGGTGCCTGACCATAAAAGATATTACTCATATAAATAGAACAACCATTATTCTCTACCTTAAATGAATAACTGTCTCGCATTAAACAAGATCAATATATAATGTTCATGCTTAACGCATGCACCAAATAACAATTATTTAGGTCTAAAACTAATACGAAGGTAGATGTACAGGTAGCGTGCCGATGGCGATCACATCGACCTTGGAACCATTCCCGACGCACACTGTCACCTCGTCCTTAGCCAATCTTCGCTTATTATGTAGCTCATGTTTCGAGTTATAAATATGAGCAGCCGAACCAGTATCAAATACCCAGGCGCTACTACGAGCACTAGTATGCAACACATCAATAACATGTATAGCAAATATACCTTTGTTCACTTTGTCATCCTTCTTATCCGCCAAATACTTGGGGCAGTTCCGCTTCCAGTGACCATTCTATTTGTAGTAGAAGCACTCAGTTTTAGGCTTAGGTCCAGCTTTGGGTTTCTTCACGGGAGCGGCAACTTGTTTGCCATTGTTCATAAAGTTCCATTTCTTTCCTTTGCCCTTTTTCTTGAAATTGGTGGTCTTGTTAACCATCAACACTTGCTGCTCCTTCTTGATTTCTACCTTCGCCGATTTCAGCATCGCGAAGAGCTTGGGAATTGTCTTATCCATCCCTTGCATATTATAGTCCATCACGAAGCCTTTGTAGCTTGTTAGCAGTGATTGAAGAACTCCGTCAATAACACTCTTAGGTGCAAGTTCAATTCCCAGCTGAATCAAGTGGTTATGATACCCAGACATTCTGAGTATGTGTTCACTAACAGAACTATTCCCCTCCATCTTGCAGCTATAGAACTTGTTGGAGACTTCATATCTCTCAACCCGGGCATTAGCTTCAAATATTGTTTTCAGCTCCTCGAACATCTCATATGCTCCATGACGTTCAAAACGTCTTTGAAGTCCCGGTTCTAAGTCGTAAAGCATGGCACACTGAACTATAGAGTAGCATCAGATCGAGCTTTCTAAACGTTCATAACATCTGCTTCAGCTCCTGCAGCAGGTGTGTCACCTAGCGGTGCATCAAGGGCATAATTCTTCTATGCAGCAGTGTGGATAATCCTCAAGTTACGGACCCAGTCCATGTAGTTGCTACCATCATCTTTCAACTTAGCTTTCTCTAGGAACACATTAAAATTCAAAGGAATGGTAGCACGGGCCATTGATCTACAATATAGACATGCAAATACTATTAGGACTAAGTTCATGATAAATTAAGTTCGATTAATTAAATTACTAATG
>LR738715.1:327833041-327868485 GCA_902687465.1 Secale cereale
CACGAAGCCTTTGTAGCTTGTTAGCAGTGATTGAAGAACTCCGTCAATAACACTCTTAGGTGCAAGTTCAATTCCCAGCTGAATCAAGTGGTTATGATACCCAGACATTCTGAGTATGTGTTCACTAACAGAACTATTCCCCTCCATCTTGCAGCTATAGAACTTGTTGGAGACTTCATATCTCTCAACCCAGGCATTAGCTTCAAATATTGTTTTCAGCTCCTCGAACATCTCATATGCTCCATGACGTTCAAAACGTCTTTGAAGTCCCGGTTCTAAGTCGTAAAGCATGGCACACTGAACTATAGAGTAGCATCAGATCGA
The DNA here is from genome assembly GCA_902687465.1 of Secale cereale. NCBI lineage: Eukaryota > Viridiplantae > Streptophyta > Magnoliopsida > Poales > Poaceae > Secale > Secale cereale. The sequence continues at coordinate 327,833,366 of LR738715.1, forward strand.
GCTTTCTAAACGTTCATAACATCTGCTTCAGCTCCTGCAGCAGGTGTGTCACCTAGCGGTGCATCAAGGGCATAATTCTTCTATGCAGCAATGTGGATAATCCTCAAGTTACGGACCCAGTCCATGTAGTTGCTACCATCATCTTTCAACTTAGCTTTCTCTAGGAACACATTAAAATTCAAAGGAATGGTAGCACGGGCCATTGATCTACAATATAGACATGCAAATACTATTAGGACTAAGTTCATGATAAATTAAGTTCGATTAATTAAATTACTAATGAACTCCCACTTAAATTAACATACGTCAGGTTATCTAACTGGTACGTGATCAAAATCAACTAACTCATGTTTGACCATCATGTGAGATGGGGTAGTCATCAATGGTGAACATCTCTAGTTGATCATATCTACTATATGTCTCATGTTCGACCTTTCGGTCTATGTGTTCTGAGACCACATGCTAGGCTTGTCAAGTTTAACCCAAGTATTATGCATGTGTAAAATTGTCTCACACCCGTTGTATGTGAACGTAGAGTCTATCACACCCAATCATCATGAGGTGCTTCGAAACGACGAACTTTAGCAACGGTGCATACTCAGGGAGAACACTTTTATCTTGCAATTTAGTGAAGGCATAATCTTATAATGCTACCTCCGTTCTAAGAAAAATAAGATGCATAAAGGATAAACATCACATGCAATCAAATTATGTGACATGATATGGCCATCATCATCTTGTGCTTTTGATCTCCATCTCGAAAGCATCTTTATGATCTCCATCGTCACCGTCTTAACACCTTGATCTCCATCGTTGCGTCGTGGTCGTCTCGCCAACTATTGCTTCTATGACTATTGCTAACTCGTAGTGATAAAGTAAAGCAATTACATGGCGCTTGCATTTCATACAATAATTAAGAGACAACCATAAGGCTCCTGTCGGTTGTAGATATTACAAAACATGATCATTTCATACAATAACATATAACAAATCACGTCTTGACCATATCACATCACAACATGCCCTGCAAAAACAAGTTAGACGTCCTCTACTTTTGTTGTTGCAAGTTTTACGTGGCTGTTATGCGCTTCTAGCAAGTACCATTCTTACCTACGGCACAAAACCACAACAGTGATTTATCAAGTTTGTTGTTTTAACCTTCAACAAGGATTGACTGCAGTCAAATTCGATTCAACTAATGTAGGAGAAACAGATACCTGCCAGCCACCTTTATGCAAAACAAGTTGCATGTCTGTCAGTGGAACCGGTCTCATGTACGTGGACATGTAAGGTTGGTCAGGGCCGCTTCATCTTACAATACCACTGAATCAAAATAAGACGTTGGTGGTAAGCAGTATGACGATCCCGCCCATAACTCTTTGGGTCCTACTAATGCATCTCATCTACGCATAGACATGGCTCATGATGCCACTGTTGGGAAACGTTGCATGGAAAACAAATTTTTTTACGCACACGTAATGATCTATCCATGGAGATGCATAGCAACAAGGGGGAGAGTGTGTCTACATACCCTCGTAGACCGTAAGTGAAAGCGTTTGACAACGCGGTTGATGTAGTCGAACTTCTTCATATTCCAACCGATCAAGCATCGAACATATGGCACCTTCGCGTTCAGCACATGTTCAGCTCGATGTCGTCGTCGTCGTCTTGATCCAGCAAGCATAGCGATGTGGTGATGAGTTCCGGCAGCACAACGGCGTGGTGACGTTGGTGGTGAAGCAATCTTGCAGGGCTTCACCTAAGCACTGCGATGATCTAGAGAGGAGGAGTAAACTAGAGGTGGAGGGGTGCCGACACACGGCGTAGAATAAGCTGTGTATTGTGTGGCACCCTCCCCACATATATATAGGTGTGGGGAGGAGGGGGCTGCCCTAGGGCGGCTCCAATAGGGCCGACGGCTACCCTAGGGTGTTCTTAGTGGTGCGCCTCCTTCCATATAATGCACAAGAGAGAAATAAAGGGGGAGGCGCCCTTCTCTTTCCTTTCTCCCTTCCGGAGACATGGTAGGAGGAGATGTCACCTCCCGTCGGTGTCAAAACCGGCAGATCTCGGGTAGGGATGCCCAAGCTATGCGTCTAAGGATCGATGGTAACATGAGACAGGGGACACAATATTTACCTAGGTTCAGGCCCTCTCGATCGAGGTAATACCTTACTTCCTGCTTGATTGATCTTGATGAATATGGGGATACAAGAGTTGATCTACCTCGAGATCGTAATGGCTAAACCCTAGAAGTCTAGCCTATGATATTGTGATTATGTTACCCTCTACGGACTTGACCCTCCGGTTTATATATCCACCGGAGGAGACCTAGGGTTTAAAAAGATTGCTTGGGAAGGAAGGAATTGTTACATCTGAACATCTATTCTGCCTTTCTACATATACATGAGTCCCAGCCGGACACGGGGATGCCTTCATCTTCATGGCCCATGTATCCGGCGCAGCTTCGGTAGATTGGATCCTCATGGACCCCCCAAATCCAGGACTCCCTTAGTAGCCCTCGAACTTGACTTAAATGACGAGATTGTATCCGGCTTTATGTCTTCGGTCTTGCAAGGCAGGTTCTTCTTCTGAACAGATGATAGTTCGGCTCCACATTTAATATTATATGCTGTTAATTCCCTACCGTCGTCGCCTCGGCTTCCACGTGTCAGATGAATGCGAACCGTCTGGGTATTTTTACAATCAACCCCTCAATTGTGTAAGGAAGGCGCCTATTTAAAGATACTAGATCTCAGATGCCATTCCATTCCACGCGGAAAATACTTAGGGCCTGCCACAGAAAGTCTTCAAACATGGTCGACGTTTCGAGTTCCTCCTCACACCCTCATGGCCCTCAAGCAGGTGATTGGGAAAGTTGCTCAGTATCTCATGCGCGTGTGAGTAAACTTCACGTGCAGGGATATCTCCCTCCCGCGGATCTAGTCCCCGTCCGGGATGGATTAACTTCTATTGACAGCCAAGCCCAGGTGGAAAATTTCCCCAATCCTTCCAAAGAAGAGTGGGTATGCTTTGTCTCCTTCCTCCTAAGAGGCGTAGGATTTCCTATCCACCCTTTCCTAAGGGGGTTTCTGGAGTTCTATGGTCTCCAGTTGCACGACCTTACATCAGGGTCTATCTTGCACATTGCGGGCTTCATCGCTCTTTGTGAGCTTTTTCTGGGCTGTGAGACTCATTTCGAGCTATGGAGAAAATTCTTCTGCCTTGTCCCTCGCTTCCAGAAGGGATCTATATTTGAGGTAGGTGGCGCTGAAGTGTGGCGTATAGCAGGGACATGTTATCTATCTGGCACACCGAAGAAGGCATCTGAAGAGAGGCCCTCAGAGTGGTTTTATATTGAAGAATTTGTCCTGCCGGACCCAATCTGGCAAGGCCTTGCTGAATACCCCAGTGCTCCCTTAAAGAAGCGTTTCAACTGGTGTCCCCGTAGCCTCAAAGAGGAAGATAGTGCGGAGATCAAAAGACTAGTAAGCAAGATCATATTACTTGCCCACCTCGAGCTGACAATAAGTGATGGCGATTTCAATAACGTGATGTGTGCAGCCGCTTTAGGCCAGAGAGTTTCCTATGTGGCACTATAATGGCCAGGATGATGCCTCGCGCTGTCTATGCCAGGGTCCGGACAACCCTGCCGCCCTGGCTGCCATCCTAGCTGATCTCTAGAAAGGGGGGAAGGAGGACTTTCTTCACTTGAAGTGTCGGGAAGGTTTTTCTATGTACAACCCCATCGACTAGGTAAGCCTTTCTGTGATCGCTAGTTTCGCTCGATTTTTATTTTGAGATATACTAACCGAACTGAATTTGGTTACTTCCAACATGAGTGGAGGAAGGTGGTCGAAGGGATTAATAGTCCCATCCCACAGCCAGAGGACCATATTCGAGACACGGATCCCCGATTTGAAGAAGATCTGGACATAGGCATAGATCTCAAAGATGGAGTTTTTTATCAAGCCAGCCATGATGGTACTGAAGTGGCTATTATAGTAGATTATCCTGGCCTTCTTCCTTCCTCCCACGTAAGTACCTAGGATACACCTCTTCAAAGAGAATATTCCCAGCGCACCTCACCCATCGCACTATCTCATGCTCAAAAGGGGCGACACTCATCCGGCCGTACTGCATCAAGAGCGTCTTCCGAGAGGGCGACGCCTGTGCAGGGCGGGTCTCTGAAGCGAAAGGGACCGGAGACACCACCAAACCTCCTCCTTTATCGAAGAGGTATGACTTCTTAACATATGCTTGGTGGCGGAGCCGGATCATAATTTTCCGCTTTATTTTTCCTTTTAGGAAGAGCATACGCCGAACTGTGTCCGGGGATCCTGCTGGTCATGCTCCAATTAGTCCAGCACCGGCCCATCCACAAGGACTAGGGTTGATACGGGTGTAACGCCAGATTTTCCTCTTCAAGAGGATTCGGATGAGGTATCTGTTACCAATTCCGAAGTGGAAAGCGCAGTGAATCATCGGTGGCGAAAAGCAGCCATGTGTGACCCAGCTTTTACTGAGGAGGCGTTTAACGCCTTCAGTTCTGCGGATGTGTATATCCGAGCCACTCGAGACAGACTTGCCGAAGCCACTCACCAGCTTTACAAGGATATGCGGGTGAGTGTTAATTAAATGTTCATATGTCAGTAGCCCCTGAGATTTAAAGTAGTTGGCCCAACTGATTTAAGGATCGCTGTGTTTTTAGGTACTCAAGGAAAAGAATAACGTATTATCCAAGAAGGTGGAAGAATTCCGGACCAAGCTTACTGATGTCACCACCGAATTAGAAGATTTGAAGAAGTCTAAGAAGAGCTCTGATGGTAAGAACAATAATGTCCGGATAGTATGGTCCTGTGCCAGTCAATGATCTTTAAGTATACATTGTTTGAACTGCAGCAACAGGACCAATAGACCAAGTGGAGGAAAAGCCAAGGGCTACTCTGGCGGCGAAAGAACAAGCCGAAGGGCAAACAGCTGTTGGTCAACGTTTACTAACACGGACCATAGAAGATAAAAACAAGCTGCAGGATACAAATATCAAGCTAGCCGAGGAGCTAAAGGACGTATGAGCCCAACTCTCGGATGCCTTGAAAGAGTACAAGAAGCTTAAAGGCGGCATTTTCAGTATGACCTTGAACCTAGCTTTCATTATAGTCACTTGATTCAAATGTTTTTACGAAACTGTTCCTACAGGCTTGTTAACTGGGTGGCCCAAAGGAGAGGTGTTCGGATTTCAAGGTGACCTGCTGCAAGAGCTCTCCAAGGTACACGAGCGAGCTCGGAAAGCCATGAAGAATATGGCCAAGGCTCTATGGCTAGCCGATTCTCATCCAGAAATTATGGAGGAACTAGCGAGTTTATTCAAAGGGGCTCGATGCCGCTTTGAATTATGGAAAGCATCAGCATGTCGAGAAGGTTCTCGAGAAGCCTGGGCTATGGTGTAGACACGCTGCGGCGGACTTGACCCAAACCATATGGCTCGGGTTGGACCTCGAGGACCTAATGGACTAGAAATACCTGTAAGCTCGGTATACGACCAAGTAAAGACAACCGCCAAGTATTCTCAACAAGACTATAAATTAGACAGTCTTATAGATGGTATAGATGAAGAATAGGCGTTTGATTCTATGTAACGATGTACTTTATCATCAAACTTATCTCCTGCCGAATTTAATTGAAAGATTGTCATGGCAGACCTTCTGCTTTAACCTCCAAAAACCCAAGGGCTGGAGTGTTTCCGAATACTATACCTGTGGTAAACACGTGGTATGTTCGGAAACCAGGCAATCTGGCCATATTTGCTTAAACAGACAAACTATGTTCGGGGACTTATGTTATATTACTATTTAGCGTAAGAAACATCTTCCAGAGAGAATAGTTCTGTTAAGGGTTCCTTTCCCTGGGTCAGCATGCATATGTACGCGTGCCTAGGAGTTGATCCTTAAAAAGGATTACAGGAGGATTATAGGAAGCCTTATCCTATGGGATTTAAAAGTTTATGCGCTTAAAAGCGGTACGTCATTTATCCGCCGACCAATGATTCCCTTAAGAACGCTAGCTTTCGGCTTCACCCATCTGAGGTACAGGTCCGGATTACCTAGTTGTAACAATCGCAGAGGTGCTCCATTTACACTCTAGCGGAACAATCGGGAATGTAGGGTATAAACACAGGAGCCAGGCAACCCATCTTGGCAAAAACTTAAGTCATAAATATGCATATAATGGCAAGGAGATTGTATGAAACAGAGGACACAAGTATTGTAAGCAATATGCTTTCTAATAATGGGCTTCGTTATAGAAGCCCCCAAGTATTTTTTAGGTATATACATTTGAGGATGTTCTACCCTGTGATAGTTCGGTTGAGCCAAATACTTATCGATAAGAAAAAATAAGAAAGGAAGAGGAGAACTTAAAATAAAAACAAGGGATAAGGCCTAGACTAAAAAGAAAAAAAGGTGCTACCGAACTATCCGTAGAATCATTGGAGCCTGGCAGCGTTCCATGGGTTCGGCTCAAGGCGATTGTCCGATGTGTTTCAAAGGCGATAGGCTCCACCGGTGAGTACTTCGTCAATAATGAAGGGGCCCTCCTATCTTGGTTTGAGCTTGTCCTTTTTCTTCTCAGGGAGGCGTAAGACGAGTTCGCCAACATTGTATGTCTTGGCCCACACTTCTCTGCTTTGGTATCGCCTGGCCTGTTGTTGATAAAATGCGGAACGGGCATGCGCGATATCGCGCTCCTCTTCAAGGCCGTCTAGGTCGTCCTATCGATCGAGCTCGGCCTCTCACTCTGCATACATGCGCACTCGAGGTGAGTAAAGAATAATATCGCAGGGCAAAACAGCCTCTGCGCCATACACCATGAAAAAAGGCGTGTATCCGGTTGTCCGGTTAGGTGTGGTCCGCAACCCCCAGAGTACAGAGTCAAGCTCCTCCACCCGGTGTTTGTCTGACTCCTGTAGGGAGCGCACTAGTCGGGGTTTAATGCCGCTCATTATCAAGCCATTAGCTCTTTCGACTTGACCATTTGTTTGAGGATGGTACACAGAGGCGTAATCAAGTTTAATGCCTAACTTAGCGCACCAATTTTTCACCCCGTCAGCTATAAAGTTGGAGCCGTTATCTATGATAATATTGTGCGGGACACCATAATGGTGTACTACACCGGATATAAAATCTATCACTGGCCCTACCTCGGCTGTTCGGACTGGCTTGGCTTTTATCCATTTAGTGAATTTGTCCACCATGACCAGTAAATATTACTTTTTATGGCTTCCCCTTTAAGAGGTTCGACCATATCCAGCCCCCATACCGCAAAGGGCCAGGTAATGGGGATGGTTCTCAAAGAGGTGGGAGGCATATGACTCTGATTTGCGAGAAGCAGGCATCCAGCACAATGTTGGACAAGGGTCTGCGCATCTGCGCGCGCAGTTGGCCAGAAGAAACTAGTTCGAAAAGCCTTGCTTACAAGAGCTCGGCCTGCGGCATGATGTCCCCCCATGCCAGCGTGTATTTCGGCTAGAAGTTATCGTCCCTCCTCTTCGAAGATGCACCATTGGAGAATACCAGTAGTGCTTTTCTTGTATAGTTCACCTTCGTGAACCTTATAGGGTTTAGAGCGCCGAATTATGTGGCGGGCCTCATTTTGGTCATCGGGGAGCTCTTGTCCATTAAGGTAGGCTAGGAAAGGCTCGGTCTAGGGGGCTATAACAGCCATGATCTCATGAGCCGAAGATGTTATTTCCATGTCTGAGTCCCTGATGACGTCTGTATTGAGTTCGGCCGGGGGCGTGTTCGGGTCCGGATTAGCATTTCTGCTCTCGCCCTGCCATGTTACTAATGGCTTGAACAACCTTTCCACGAAGGTGTTAGGTGGGATTGGGTCGCGTTTAGCGCCCATACGAGCAAGTGTATCCGTTGTCTGGTTACTGTCCCAAGCTACATGGTGAAATTCCAGCCCCTCAAATCGAGCCGACATTCTTAATATGGCATTTCGATAAGCTGCCATCTTTGAATCCTTCGCGTCAAATTCTTCATTTACCTGAGATATGGCAAGGTTTGAGTCTCCGCGCACCTCAAGGCGTTGTATACACATAGATACGGCCATGCTGAGACCGTGCAGTAGTGCCTCATATTCGGCCGCATTGTTTGAGTCCGTGTACATGATCTGCAGTACGTAGCGGACTGTATCCCCTGTTGGAGATATGAAGATGACGCCGGCCCCCAATCCAGCTAGCATTTTGGAGCCATCGAAATACATGGTCCATTGAGAGTATGCTCCAAACTCTTTAGGGAGTTCGACTTCAGTCCATTCCGCGACGAAGTCGGCCAATACCTGGGACTTAATAGTCCGGCGTGGTTTGTATGTTATTTAGAACGTTAAGAGCTCGATGGACCATTTGGCTATGCATCCAGTGGCATCTTTTTTGTTTATGATATTGTTGAGTGGTACTTCGGATGCCACTGTGATCGAACACTCTTGAAAGTAGTGTCGGAGCTTCCGAGATGCCATGAATACTGCATAGGAAATTTTCTGATAATGGGGGTATCATGATTTACACGGTGTGAGAACCTCGGATACATAGTATACGGGTTTTTGAACGGGGAATTTATGTCCATGTTCGTCTCATTCGACGACGAGCACCACACTCACTACCTAGTGAGTAGCTGAGATATAAAGCAGCATTGGTTCGCCAACACTCGGAGCGGCTAGGATTGGGTTGCCCGCCAATAGGGTTTTTATCTCCTCTAATCCGGCCGTGGCCGCATCCGTCCATTCGAAGTTGTCGGTGCGCCTCAGCAGTCTATAAAGTGGTAGTGCTTTCTCCCCTAGTCTAGAGATAAAGCGGCTCAAGGCCGCTACGCATCCTGCTAGCTTTTGCACTTGTTTTAGATCGGTTCGCGTAGTTAGCTGTGACAGGGCCCAGATTTTAGCTGGGTTCACTTCAATTCCTCTATGGGATACAATGAACCCTAATAGCATTCAGGCCTGAACGCTGAAGACGCATTTTTCTGGATTGAGTCGTATGTCATATGTTCGTAGGTTACCGAACATAAGGCGGGGATCATCCACCAATGTTTCAACGTGTTTAGTTTTGATGACTACATCGTCAACGTACGCCTCCACTGTCTTGCCAATTTGTTTCTCTAAGCATGTTTGAATCATGCGTTGATACGTCGCGCCAGTGTTTTTGAGTCCAAATGGCATAGTGTTGAAGCAAAAGGGACCGTACAGAGTGATGAATCTCGTAGCGGCCTGACTGGATTCCTTCGTTTTTATTTGATGGTATTTGGAGTAAGCATCGGGGAAACACAACGAGTCATCTCATGCGGTTGCATCGATAATTTGATCAATGCGGGGCAGTGGAAAGGATTCTTAGGGCAAGCCCTGTTTAAGTCCGTGAAGTCGACACAAAGGCGCCAGGATTTGTCCTTCTTCGGTACCATGACTAAGTTAGCTCGCCAATCTGGGTGTTTGATTTCCCTTATGAATCCGGCTTCCAGTAGCTAGGCCAGCTCTTCCCCCATAGCTTGTCTTTTGGGTTCGGAAAATCGTCGTAGTGACTGCTTGACTGGCTTGAACCTTTTGAAGATGTTGATGCTGTGTTTGGCCAGCTTGCGTGGGATTCCTGGCATATCTGAAAGATGCCAAGCAAATATGTCCCAGTTTTTGTGAAGGAAGGCGCACAAAGCGCTGTCTACCGTCGGGTCCAGTTGTGCCCCAATGGATGCCGTCTTATTGGGGTCTGCTGGGTGCACTTGGAATTTTACAATTTCAGCTGGTGGCTTAAAAGAGGTAGATTTCGATCTTTTATCAAGGACGACGTCGTCCCTGTCGACCATAGATCGTAAGGTGGTTAATTCGTCGGTCGTCAGGGCTTCAGATAGTGCCTCTCGGGCTAAGGATGCGGTTTTGTTCTCGGCACGGAGTGCTCTATCCGGATCACTTTCAACTGTGATTATTCCATTGGGCCCTGGCATTTTGAGCTTCATGTACCTGTAATGGAGTCTACCTTGAAAGCGTGAGAAAGCGTCCCGCCCTAGAAGGGTGCGGTATCCGCTGTTGAAGGGGACAATGTGGAAGAGCAATTCCTCTGACCTATAGTTCTCGGGTGTACCGAATACTACATTAAACTTAATGCTTCCCGAACACTGGGCTTCCTGGCTGGGAATAATTCCTCGGAAGGTTGTATTACTTTGTTCAATGCGGGATTTATCAACCTGCATTTTTGCAAGCGTGTCCTTATATATGAGGTTGAGTCTGCTGCCCTCATCCATGAATACTTTAGTGAGGCGGAAGCCGTCTACTATTGGGTTTAGTACAAGAGCTAATGTGGCTCGGACCGGCCGGACTCATGGTTCGTCTTTGGCAGAAAAGGTGATTGTCGTGTCGTTCCATGGGCTTCCAGTACTGATTTGATGGACCCGGGCAAGTTCATGATTTGCTCTCTTGCGCCGGTTGTTTGAGGAGAACATCTCGAAGACAGTGAAGACATCGAGGTCTTTCTCCCCTGGCGTTGCGGTGGCGAGGATTGCTTCACCGCTCTTTGCTACCTGCCGGAGTACCCAACATGATCTAAGGCAGTGGTTTGGGATATTTTTTGGGGAGGTATTTGGCAAGGTTTATCCAATAGTTCATCCAGAACTGACCTGTGTCATGCGAAAGGCTTGTTTTTCTTGCCATTGTGTATGTTATCGGATGCCCTACTAGGGTATGTCCGTTTCGCTTTAGCGGCGTATCGTCCGAAGATGGACTGTTCCAGAGGTGTATTCTAGGCTTTCCAAGTGTTTTCCATAGCACAGTACTTTCGTAGCGATTGTGATAGTTCTGCAAAGCTTCGTATTCGACGGCGGTTGAGGGCATTCAAGACTCCCTCATCCATGCAATTGCGGTGAAATATGGGCATCGTGTCGTCGTCGCAACAGTCCTTAATCTTGTTTTTAACAAGTAGGAATCTGGCCCACAAGTGATGAACCGTCTCTTGGGGCTGCTGTTGTATATACGTGAGATCACATATGTCCGATAATCCTGAGATACTTGGAGAGTGTGTATTGTGGTGGGTGGGTGTGGATAAATTTGAGTCCCGACCCAACGTAGTGTCCGGGGTTTGTGCAACCTCCGGTGTGGATGATCTGGGCCCAGTAGGATCTGAACGTTTAGCGGGCCCAGCTTCTGTCACAGAGCTCGAAAGGCACAGAGTGCCACCTGACAGAGGTGTGTTCGGCTCGATGGGTTCGGAGATCCAAATAGCGCCGGTCTCCGTTTTGAGAGGAGAAGTATTTTCGGCCCGGTCCTCGGTTGCCGCCACCAGATGGGTGATCGGAGTGGAATTGACTTCCTCTTGACCGGATTTAAGCCCGATTTGATCATCGAGCGATGAGAGCCCCAAGGCGGCAATGTGATCCAACAGCTCGTTTAAAGACAAAGAATCAGCCGAGATCGCACCGTCGGAGTGGTCGGAGCCAATATAGGAGTGGTGCTCGATGACCGCAGGATGCGCGGTCGTCCTGGCGGCCACACGGGCGCATACAGCAAACCCTCCGAGCTGGAGGATCTGGCCCATGGAAAGGTTGTTTCCGAGGGTGATCTCCTTGTTGATGACGAGACGAGCCATCGATCGCTTCTCGCGAGCGCACAACGGAGCTCTTAGTGAAAGCACCATTGTCGGTGTCAAAACTAGCAGATCTCGGGTAGGGATGCCCAAGTTGTGCGTCTAAGGATCGATGGTAACAGGAGACAAGGGACACGATATTTACCCAGGTTCATGCCCTCTCGATCGAGGTAATACCCTACTTCCCGCTTGATTGATCTTGATGAATATGGGGTTACAAGAGTTGATCTACCTTGAGATCTTAATGGCTAAACCCTAGAATTCTAGCCTATGATATTGTGATTCGGTTACCCTCTACGGACTTGACCCTCCGGTTTATATATCCACCGGAGGATACCTAGGGTCTACAAAGATTGCTTGGGAAGGAAGGAATTGTTACATCCGAACATCTATTCTGCCTTTCTACATATATAGGAGTCCCAGCCGGACATGGGGGTGTCTTCATCTACATGGCCCATGTATCCGGCCCAGCTTTGGTGGACTGGATCCTCATAGACCCCCAAATCCAGGACTCCCTCACCTCCCCCTTCCATCTAATTGGGTGTGGCTGCCTTACGGGGGGCACACCAGCCCATATGGGTTGGTGTGTTCCCTCTACATGGCCTAATAAGGCCCAATACTCTCCCGGTGCCTCTGGAGCCCCTTCCGGTATTCCGATAACTTTCCGGTGCATTCATAAACCATTCCGGAGACTAAATAGCATCGTCCCATATATCAATCTTTACCTTTGGACCATTTCGGAGCTCCTCGGCATGTTGGTGATCCCATTCGGGACTTCGAACAATATTCGGTCACCAAACCACATAACTCATATAATAGCAAATTGACATTGAACGATAAGTGTGCGGACCCTACGGGTTCGAGAACCATGTTGACATAAGCGAGACACTTGTCCGGCTAATAACCAATAGCAGAACCTAGATGCCCGTATTGGCTCTTACATATTCTACGAAGATCTTCATCGGTCAAACCGTTATGACAACATACGCAATTCCCTTTGTCTGTCGGTATGTTACTTGCCCGAGATTCGATCGTTGGTATCTCTATACCTTGTTCAATCTCGTTACTGGAAAGTCTCTTTACTCGTTCCATAATACATCATCTCGTAACTAACTCATTAGTCATTTGCTTGCAAGGCATCTTCTGATGTGTATTACCGAGAGGGCCCAGAGATACCTCTTCGATACTCTGAGTGACTAATCCCAATCTCGATCCATGCTAACTCAACAAACACCTTCAGAGATACCTGTAGAGCATCTTTATGATCACCTAGTTACGTTGTGACGTTTGATAGCACACAAGGTATTCCTCCGGTATCCGGGAGTTACATGATCTCATGGTCTAAGGAACATGTATTTGACATACAAGAAAGCAGTAGCAAAAACTGAACGATCATATGCTAAGCTAACGGATGGGTCTTGTCCATCACATCATTCTCCTAATGATGTGATCTCGTTATCAACTGAAAACTCATGTTCATGGTTAGGAAACCTTAACCATCTTTGATCAACGAGCTAGTCTAGTAGAGGCTCACTAGGGACATGGTATTTGTTTATGTATTCACACATGTATTTAAGTTTCCGGTAAATACAATTCTAGCATGAATAACAAACCTTTATCATGAATAAGGAAATATAAAATAATAACAACTTTATATTGCCACAAGGGCATATTTCCATCAGTAAGTGGTCAGGGGCTCACAACGAAGACGATGGGATGGTACGCGTGCCCGGGGAAGGCCTAAAAGCGACAGGACGGCGGCGGCGATCTTGTTCGGCCGTGGTTTAAGATGATGGCACTGACGGCAAAGCAGGCCTCCTGGCGACGTGTAGCTTGATGGAGAGGGAGAGGGCATCGAAGCGGAGCCTTTGGTCACTCTGGTGGAGCGGAACGACGGTGGTGGCTATGACTACGACAAGCGGCGCGGCGACCGCGCTCGGGTGTGCATGAGTGAGAGAGCCAGAGAAGAAGGAGAGTGAGCGAGGTGGTCAGCGGGATCCAGGCATCCATGGGGAGGCGATCCCCAGCATTGCACTGGCCAGGGAGGCCACGCAGGCAGCTGTGCGCCGACGCGCGCGGGCGTCGTGGTTGCCTTGCCTCTGCCAGTAGGCAAAGGTTGAAGACAAGGATGCCCCTCGTGGGCTGGTCTGGTTTCCTGGGCTGCCAGGAACAGTACTAGGCCACAGGTAGGTTTTCCTTCTTTTTTTGTTATTTTCAGTTTTCTAATTTTCTCCTCTATTTTAATTTGATTCAAACACCAAACCAATTTTATAAATTCTAAAAATTATTATGTGACCCACTAAAATATATTCAAAGCCTCTCACAAACTTTCAGAATTATTGGAGTTATATTTAATATATATCAAATATAAATCCAATGCAAATAATTATTGGATTAACTCAAATGCGCAGAATAAATATTTCTGAGACTCCAAAAGCATTGGTTTGAATTTCACCTCTTACCAATATTTTTATAGATTAACAGGAACATTTTCTTGGGTTCATTTGAAGCAATCTTTAATTTGGTCATTTTTAAAAGATTCCCGAGGCTTGAGCATTTCCTCAATTCAACCTCTTGAATTTAACATGATGTGTGCTCACTAATGCAACTATTACACTCAGATATTCTAGGGTTGTGACAACGTGAGAGTTCTTTGTGGTGTTAGGTATCTTCCCATGGGCTTGCGTCAAGAAGAAGATATTGTACAAACCCATGGATGATGACATTAAGAGGTGATCATCATCAATATTGCGGTGTGTAGGTTCAAGTGGAGCATCACGAAGAGATCATGCTTGAAGCTTGTTGCACATTGTGGTGACAATGGACTTATAAAGATGTGTCGAAGAGTGGCTCACCCATAGTGGAGTATGGGGGAGCAATCAACTAGTCTTCATCAAGCCAATGCAATCAAGAAAGGTGGTCCAAGTTGAGGAAGTCGAGATCATCATCATCCAGCTCAAGTGGACTATGTGCAAGGCAAGGGTTTGCTCTTGATAGGTTTTCTATTTTATCGGTCTCATGGTGATAGTTTGGAGACCGGGTTAGTAGTTCGATTAACATACTATCAAGGGGGGATCTCAAGTGAGTAGTTTGATTATATCGTTCATAGAGAGCTCAAACCATTGCATCCTTGCAGCATCTTTCTTGGTTCTTGTTTGGTTTTTATCCTTGTGAGATTAGGAGCTTTTGGTCATCTTCATGACAGCTCGAGTTCATCAAAAACAGAGTTCACATTCATCTTCTATGATGTTTTCAATGTTGGAGGTTATGCTGGTTCTTCTCTGTTAGAGGTTTCACTCGTCGATGTCTTAGGCATACCTCCCCGCCTCTTATTACAATGTTGGATACTACTCGTCGTCATCTATCCAGCAAGCTTGATTTTGCTCAATTCGGAGCTCATTTGCAGAAGTTGTGGAAGTTTAGCTTTATTGTATCCTCTATTTTCTCTGTCGTGTTCCCGAAGGCCTCAAGCGGTAGTACAGCTCTCTCGAGTGGTAGTACCGCTAGTAAGTGGCAGTACCACGGCCATGTGACACACGTAGTACCCCTGCTTGTGGGGATGCGATTTTTTGTGTCAGGCTGCGTGGCAGTGGAACGGTAGTACGAGCGGTAGAACCGCTTGCAAGCGGCCGTACCGCCCATGCACTACCACTCCACTTCTGCTCCCCTCCAGGACCCTGCATGCTCCCAGCGGTTGTAGAGCGGCAGTGGGTGTGTGATACGTCTCCATCGTATCTATAATTTTTTATTGTTCCATGCCAATATTATTCAACTTTTACATACTTTTGGCAACAATTTATATGATTTATTTGGACTAACTTACTGATCAAGTGCCCAGTGCCAGTTCCTGTTTGTTGCATGTTTTTTGCTTCACAGAAATCCATATCAAATGAAGTCTAAACGCGATAAAAATTTACGGAGAATTATTTTGGAATATATGTGATTTTTAGGAGTTGGAGTCAACGCAAACGGGGGTGCATAGTGACCACAATCCACCAGGGCGCGCCGAGCACCCCCTGGCGCACCTAGGTATCTTGTGCCCTCCTAGAACGTCGGCTGGGGCCCTTCTTCTGGCGCAAGAAAGCTAATTTATGGAAAAAGCGTGTTAAAAGTCCAGCGCAATCAAAGTTACGGATCTTCGGATATTTAAGAAACGGTGAAGAGTCATATGTAGGAACGTGAAACAGAAGATAACAGAGAGATAGATCCAATCTTGAAGGGGCTCTTGCCCCTCCACCGCCATGGAGGCCATGGACCAGAGGGGAACCCTCTCCCATCTAGGGAGGAGACAAGGAAGAAGAAGAAGGAGGGGGTCTCTCTCCCCCTCTCTCCCGATGGCACTGGAGTGCCGCCGGGGCTAGGATCATGACGTCGATCTACATCAACAATCTTGCTATTGTAAACACCAACTTTTGCCCCCTCTATGTAGCGGTGTAACCTCTCTATTCCCGCTGTAATTCTCTACTTAAACATGGTGCTCGACACTACATACTATTATCCAATGATATGTGGTTATCCTATGATGTTTGAGTAGATCTATTTTGTCATACGGGCTTATCGGTGAAATTGCTATGATTGGTTTAATTTGCTTGTGGTTATGTTGCTGTCCTTTGGTGCCCATCATATGAGTGCGCGCGTGGATTACACCATAGGGTTAGTTGATGTTGATAGGACTATGTATTGGAGGGAAAGGGTGATAGCAGCTTCAGACTAGTATAGAAATTGATGCATATGGGTTTGAAGGGGGGCCCATATATCTTAAGGCTATGGTTGGGTTTTACCTTAATGAATGATAGTACTTGTGGATGCTTGCTAGAGTTCCAATCATAAGTGCATAGAATTCCAAGTAAGGGTTGACATGCTAGCAGTGGCCTCTCCCACATATAAACTTGCTATCAATCTAGTAACGTAGTTGATAGCCTATGGACAAATCATTCTCTTGTGTGACAAAAAGCTTGCTACTACACTACTTTATTTATTGTCTTGCAATTTATTTCAAGTTTTATTCCCACTAAGTACTTCTAGTTTTATCCTAGTTTTAGATAAAGCAAACGTTAAGTGTGTGTGTAGAGTTGTATTGGTGGTCGATAGAATTTGAGGTAATATTTGTTCTACCTTTAGCTCCTCATTGGGTTCGACACTCTTATTTATCGAAGAAGGCTACAAACGATCCCCTACACTTGTTGGTTATCAAGACCTTTTTCTGGCACCGTTGCGGGGGAGCAATAGTGTGGGGTGAATATTCTCATGTGTGATTGTTTGCTTTATCACAAAGTAGATTTTATTTTCGTTTCTAAGTTGTTCTCTATGTTTAGTTATGGATATGAAACACGAAACACCAAAGGAATTAGTTGTACTTGCTACTCATGGAGATGGGGAACCTCCTAAAACCCTTAATGCTAGCTATGTGAAAAGTATTAAACGCTATTTTGATAATCCTGAGAAAAACCCATTCAACTTGATAATGGGAGTAACGTTGGATCAACGTGAATACTATAGGGATTATTGCTTGACACAAAAAGGGAAACTTTTATGGGATAAAATTCATGTGTTGCATTGGTATGCTTGGAATCTATGCTTTGAATATGATTTTACTTGTTGCTCTAGGATGAAGGCTCCACACCTTCCCTTTTCATGTGAGTTCAATGATAATGAAACCTTAGCTTCTTATGCTAAAGGTATATATGATAACTATGATGTGGAACGAATAGAAGAATTTGTTGCTTTTAAGGGTGCTTATGAAATTGAATCTCTGTTTTTAAAGTATGAAGCTTATGATGATGCTGGCTTTAGATCCAATTTTTTTGCTATCCTTCAATATTTCTATGATAATTATAAATACAATTACGATATTGATGCATTTATTGAGAGATTCTCCGCTGTCCAAGAAGAGACTAATATTTTGTAGGAGTCTATGGAAGACGAAATTGATGATATTGTGAGCCCATTGGATGAAAAAAATGATGAGGAGAGCGAAGAACAAAAGGAGGAAGAACGGATTAGCTACCCATTCCCACCTTCTAATGAGAGTAACTCTTCAACTCATGCATTGTTTAATTCCCCTTCGTACTTATCGAAGGATGAATGCTATGATGATTGCTATGATCCTGTTGATTCGTTTGAAATGTCCCTTTTTGATGATGCTTGCTATCCTTGTGGACAATATGCCAATATGAATTATGCTTATGGAGATGAACTTGTTATAGTTCCTTATGTTAAAAATGAAATTGTTTCTATTGCACCCACACATGATAGTCCTATTATCTTTTTGAATTCTCCGAACTATACTATATTGGAGAAGTTTGCACTTATTAAGGATTACATTGATGGGTTGCCTTTTACCGCTGCACATGATGTTTTTGATGAATATAATAAGCATGTGCTTGCTGCTCCTACTTGCAATTATTATGAGAGAGGAAGTACATCTCCGCCTCTCTATGTTTCTAACACGACAAAATTGCAAGAAACTGCTTATACTATGCATTAACCTTTACTTGATGTGCATGAATTGTTCTTTTATGACATGTCGATGCATAGGAAGAGAGTTAGAATTCATCATTGCATGATATATGTTGCTTTGTGCTCACTACTAAATTATAAATCATTGTTAATTCCAATTGTATTTGATATACCTTGGGATCCGGGTGGATCCATTACTTGAGAACTTTATGCCTAGCTTAATGGCTTTAAAGAAAGCGCTGCCATGGAGACAACATGGAAGTTTTAGTGAGTCATTTAGTCCTATTGAGTGCTTTTATAAAGTTTAAAAACAAAATATATAGAGAGGGGAACCTAAAACTTTTCAAAAAGAAAAATGAAAGTAAGAAAGACGAACATCATTGAAGTGGGGGCGTCCTTAAACTTGTTCAGGCTCATGGAAACTTTGTGAATATCGATTCCAGAAGCTTTTCAACAAAAATAATTATCCCCTTGTACACATCAATTGTATTATAAAAATAATGTGCCAAGATTTACCTTTACGATATTTAGATTGTTTGGTTGGTATGTGTGGCGCATAAACAGAAACTTTGGTTGTAGTGCATGAATTTACATTTCTTACTGGAAGGTCATAAATTTCTGAATTTTTTACACAATACTGCTATACAATTTTTTATCACATCCTAATTTTTCAGAATTTTTTGGGTTATAGACGTATGACCGTAATTCAAATCTTTGTCCAGAATTCCAGCTGCCAACATCCCCCCTCTTTATGTTAACCTTGTAAAATAAGAGAGAAAGGTCATAAGTATCATGATATAATGTGTAATAACAACCCATAATGCAATAAATATCAATATAAAAGCATGATGCAAAATGGACGTATCAACTCCCCCAAACTTAGACCTGTCCTGTTTTCATAGATTGTTGTTATAGCTTCATTATTTGTGTATGTTTGAATTCTTATTGAAGCCTCCTCGACTTGGGGCCATAGAATTGTGATAGCATATAGTGGGTAATGTTTGTTTATAATTATACAATAATGTTACAATAGTACATGATGGGATTTGGTTGTCATATGCACTAACCCCGCTACTAAAAGTTTGGTTAAGTTTTGTGTGGATGAAGTGTTCGAAGATCGAGGAGGTCTCGATGTGAGGAGATGGAGGAGAGGCAAGAGCTCAAGCTTGGGGATGACCAAGGCACGCCAAGTAAACATTCAAGGAGACTCAAGTGTCTAAGCTTGGGGATGCCCCGGAAGGCATCCCATCTTTCTTCAACAAGTATCGGTATGTTTTCGGATTCTTTTCGTTCACATGATATGCGTAAATTCCTGGAGCATCTTTTGTGTTTGTTTTTCACTTTTCTTTTATGCACCATGCCGGTATGAGATAGTCCATGGTTGATTTATAGAATGCTCTTTGCACTTCACTTCTATCTTTTGAGTATGGCTTTATAGAATGCTTCACGTGGTTCACTTGTATCATTTGAAGTTTGGATTGCCTGTTTCTCTTCACATAGAAAGACGATGTTCGTAGAATGCTCTTTTGCTTCACTTATATTTGTTAGGTCATGGTATTTTGTAGAAAGAATTAAATCTCTCATGCTTCACTTACATCTATTGAGAGAGTCGACAGGAATTGGTTAATTGCATGGTTAGTCATAAAATCCTAAATAAGACTTATGGATCACTGAATATGATATGTTTGATTCCTTCCAATAGTTTTGTGATATAGAGATGATAATATGTGGGAGGTACTAGTAGATGATCGTGTTTAGTAAGACATTGGTGTTAAGGCTGGTGATTCCTGAAGCATGCACGTATAGTCTCCCGTTATGCCAGGAAGTTGGAGCTCAATTTATCCTTGATTGTCAATCTTTGTGTGAAGGTCGGCGCGCGCGATGGTTAACTCCTACAAACCTCCCCCCAAGGAGCATGCGTAGTATTACTTTGCTTCGAGGGCTAATAAACTTTTGCAATAAGTATGCGAGTTCTTTATGACTAATGTGAGCTCATGGATTATACACACTCTCACCCTTTCATAATTGCTAGCCTCTCTCGTGCCGTGCAACTTTCGCCGGTGCATAAACCTTAATATACCTTCCTCAAAACAGCCACCATACCTACCTATTATGGCATTTTCATAGCCATTCCGAGATATATTGCCATGCACATCCATCATATAGATGACTTGTGTCACGCCCAAGATGCGATTTTATCTCGATCACTAGATAAAACTTGTGATTGAGGCACAACCGCATTTCAGGCGCTTAGGAAGATGGATATCATTACATCGTACCATTACATACATACATGGCGATACATATAAGTCATACAATTCATATGCATACAACACCATCAATACAAGACATCCGACTACGGGATGCAAACATGAAAAGCTCAACCACATCCATCCTGCTATCCCAGGCCGCCGACCAGGAACCTAACCCAAGACTGACGAAACAGAAGAGGAAAGAACTCCAACACAAGTACATCGCTCTCACGTCAAGTCATCGGAAACCTGCAGCTGCAATTGGTGTTGTAGTATCTGTGAGCCACGAGGACTCAGCAATCCCATAACCATGGGTATCAAGACTAGCAAAGCTTAATGGGTAAGGAGAGGTAAGGTGGTGAGGTTGCAGCAGCGGCTAAGCAATATATGGTGGCTAACTTACGAGTACAAGAATAAGATGAGGATCTACGCAAATGGTCGCAAACTAGTAGTGATCGCTAAAGATCCTAAACTACCTATGAGTCAAACAAAACCCCATCGTGTTCTTTTCTCAAAGTGAAAAGAGACGGTCATGGTTACTCACGCGGTTCGTGTATTTTACTTCGGATCCTCTGTCATGTTTTCTACAACCGGACATTAACAAATTCCAATCTGCCACATAACTGCGGGCACGGCTTTCGAAAGATCATAACCCTGCAGGGGTGTCCCAACTTAGCCCATAACAAGCTCTCACGATCATCAGAGGTAAAAATAATAATACCCCTTATCTTAGGGACAACCCGATCAGACTCAGAATCCCGGTGCACAAGACATTTCCACAATGGTAAAACAAGTCCAGCAAGACCTCTCGGCGTGCCGACTCCCTGGTAGTAGCCGCGCTTATCTGTCTCAGGCCACGACCGGATGGGACATCCTACGGGAGCCAATCCTCGAGTTTCCCCGTGGTGGCCCCGCAGAACCCCCGTTTGGGACCAACACCATCAGCACTGGCCCCCCTGTATGTAGAAGAATCCTCGGGTAGCGCTAACTCCCTATGCAATATAATTAATTAAATAAGTTTTTATTATGTTACAAATTAAAACCAAAGTTGGGCCTTGCTGGAGGAGTTTTATTCAAAGACAAACTGTCAAGGGGTCCCCATATACCCAACCGCGTTAGGAACACAAAATCAAGGAACATAACGCCGGTTTATCGGTTCTTAAGGCGGCATGAGTGGAACAAAACGCCGAGCAAAAGGCCAAGCCTTCCACCCATTGCCAAGTATATAGGTGTGATAATTATAGTTATAGATATTGTGATATTCCAACAAGTTCCAACATGGAGCAATCTTCATCTTCACCTACAACTAACAACGGTATAAGAGGGGCTGAGCGAGCGGGTAACTGCTACCTCTTGAGCTTGCGTTGTATTCCCTCAATGAGGAAAGGGAGATGCAGCGCAGTAGCGTATGTATTTCCCTCAGTTTTTGAGAACCAAGGTATTAATCCAGTAGGAGACCACGCGCTAGTCCCTCGCACATGCACAAACAAATAAGAACTTCGCAGCCAATGCGATAAGTGGTTGTCAATCTGTCAGGGAAACTGATCCACGAGCACCTATGGGGATCGGTGGACCGAGTCCCTTTCGGTTCGGCGGGGGCGGAGATCGCACGAAAAGCGGATCGAGGCGAAACACACGAGTAGTTTACCCAGGTTCGAGCCGCACGGATGCGTAAAACCCTACTCCTGCTGTCACATCCCTAGTTCGCACTTGCATTAGGGTTAGTTGGTGTGTGCATCATGTTTACTTTTCAAAGAAATTTGAAATGGGAATGACAGAAACCCCAGCACCCCTCTTCTATCAACTAGGGTTTGATAAAATATTTTCCAATGTACCCAAAATGCCCTTCAAAAATGTTCATCATTTCTGCCTTGGTCTCAAACCTTTGCTAAAAATGGTGCACAATTTTCTAGGACATCCAAGGTCATTGGATTAAATCATATGGTATTTGAATTTGGGCATTTAAATGCTATAAAATATTTTAAATGCTCAAATAATCATAAACTATAATGTTTCCTACTGTTCATATTATATACAGTAGGCATGACAAGTGTTATGAATTATAAAAATGCTCTGGCATTTTATTTAATTAAACAAAGTTGGAAAACAAATGAAACAGAAAAGAAATAGAAAAAAAAAGAGAGAAAAGAAGTTTACCTAGCGCCCCACCCGGCCCACCTGCCGGCCCAGCCCACCTGCCGCTCCAGCGAGCTGCTTGGCTCGGCCAGGCAGGCAGGCAGGTGCTCGACGGCGACCGCACCGCGCGCCACGCAGCTGCCCGGCGCCCTGCTTCCTCCCCTCGCCGCCCTGGAAGCCTGGATCGGTCATACACGTCGTCCCCGACCTCGCAGACACCTCTCCCTCTCCCCAGCTCCTCTCCCTCGCTCTCCCCGCGCCATGGCCGACGCCGTCCTGCTCGCACCGTCGTAGAAGCCGCGCCCACCGTCGTCCCTGAGCCCCGCCTTGGTGTCCGTCGTCTCCGCCGTCCTCGACTACTTTGAACAGGCCGAGCCCCGAGCGCTCGCCCGCCCTGGAGACGCCCCCGACCTCTTCTTCCCCAACTCCGGCCGCGGAGATCCCCCTCGCCGTTTCGCTCAGCTCCGACCACCCCCGAGCTCGCTCCGGCGCCTGCTGCAACCCCTGTGAGCCCAGCTTCGTCCTCCCCCTCTCCGTTGGCTCTCTTCTCCCCTGGAACGCACCGCACGAAGCTCACCTGCACGCACCGCCGCGAAGCTCGTCGCCGACGAGGCTCCGGCCATCCATTGGTGCGGCCACCGTGCCTATCAGCTTCACCATCACACGTAGATGTTGTAGGACCACTTCACGCTCCTCTATGAGCACCGCACCGTCGTTTTTGACTTCGCCGAACTCCGGCCGCCGCTGGACTCGTCGCCGGCGTCATCTCCGGCGACCCCGAGGCCAGCCACCACCTCCACTCGATGTGGTTTGCCTCCAGCTACCCATAGGTGTGCTCCGCCGCCGATTTGGCACCCGGAGCACGAAACCCGCACCCCACCGCCGTGTTTGGCCTCGCCGGCGGCTAAACGCCGGCGAGTTGGACCTGTTTTGACCACGGGTTTGACCCCTGGGTCACTGACATGTGGGCCCTGCCCGCAAGTCAAACCTAGTTTAGGTGTTAATTTAATTCTAATTAGCTAATTAGTTAACTGTGACACTGACCAGTGGGTCCCACTGGTCAGGTTTGACTTGGACTGGCCCTGTTGACTGCCTGACGTCACCATGATGTCATGCTGACGCAGTAAAGGATTTTCTGGGATTTTTAGATTAAAAATAATTCAGGAAATTCCAGAAAATACCCAAAACTTCTAAAAATCATATAAAATCTACCATAGCTCTGATGGAAAAGTTTTTTATATGAAAAATGATCAGAAAAATCCAATCTTTCCAATGGCACTAGTTTCATGCATGTTTGAACAAGTTAACTTGCTGTATACATCAAAAACATGATAATGCACTTATTTAAATAATAGTTTGAACTCCAATTTGAATCTTTGATTCAAATAGTTTCAAACCCCTCTGGTTTTAGTTGCATTAGCCAACACACATGCATCTTGCCATGTCATGAGCATGCATCATATTGTTGCATTTGTTTGTTAATGATTGTATCGCCGGTATTCTCTGTGTTAGGTCCTGCTCCCGAGGATACTGCTGCGTATCCAGTTGAAGAGCAGTACCCGACAACTACCTTGTCAGGCAAGCAATCATTGATCATTCCGATACAAACCCAATCTTCTCGCTCCTGCTCTCTTTTACTGCATTAAGGCAACAGCGTGTGAACTGCTACTTGCTGCGGTAGTTGAACCCTATCCCTTGCATGACCTGTCATTGCCATAGTAAATAGTTGAAACCCACTAGCATGTGTAGGAGTTGATTGAGCCATGTGATGTGTGATCCACCATGCCATTTGTTTATGTTGCCTGCTATGCTTAGAGTTGTGTCTGGTCTGGTTCATCTGGGTGATGGATCAGAGTGAAATGATCATACCGATTAAGAGAAGGGAGTGTGGAATACGCTTGGTAAAGGTATCGATGAAAGGCCATGTAGGAGTACATGGTGGGTTGTTTCATTGGAATCGTCCTTAGGACCCGAGATTTGTATGTGTGGTTCAAGTTACAGCTACTACCACACATTGGGATCCTTAATTGACCCTCTCGGCTTATTAATTACCCTTGATCTCTGTCCAGGAGTTGCAACTAGTTTTTGGTGTTTATAGCTTACTGGAGGTCGTGCACAACGCTGACCCTTGGGGTGGGTTGTGATGCGACAGGTACGTGGCACGGTGTACCGGTTGCCCGTTTGGTGACTCGGGAACCCTCTACACATCGTTTGGGGCCGTGAGCGACACCCCGGCCGGATCTCCCCACGGATGGAACCCAAATAGGCGATAAACCTGGACGAGAGACTTGAGTAGTTAGTCAGGTCGTGGCCGACACCCCCGCTGGGCTTCCGCTTGAAGGTTGCCGAGTACACACCGAGTAAACGGCGATAAGTGGTGAAAGCGTGTGTGAAGAGGTACACCCCTGCAGGGTTATCAAACTATTCGAATAGCCGTTGTTCGTGGTACGGACTACTTGGTTGCTCTTACAGTTCATAGACAAGTTGATGGATACTACTAAAAGCCTCAAGATAAGTGTGAGTGCCGTGGATGGCCCTTCCGTAAGATGACAGAAGAGGATCCTCGGTAGTGTATTGATGTGGTGACTAGTGGACTCGTGTTCGTAATAACATCTTGCAATCTGTTGAGAGTTGTAGTATAGGTTAGCCAAGGTCAAAGCTGGCATTCTGCTATGAACTCCACTACCCCCCTTTGATAATGTTGCATGTATGATAGGTTTTGTGGTAAGACT
The DNA here is from genome assembly GCA_902687465.1 of Secale cereale. NCBI lineage: Eukaryota > Viridiplantae > Streptophyta > Magnoliopsida > Poales > Poaceae > Secale > Secale cereale. Next base: position 327,858,562 of record LR738715.1, read on the forward strand.
TGCTGAGTACCTTTGTACTCATGTTTGCTTAATAACTGTTGCAGAGGAGAACCCTACCCCTGCTGATGGGTTCTACATAGACGTTGACGTCGACGAGTAGCTTGACACCCAGACGGAGATCTGGAGCTTGTGAAGGGCCTTGTAGATAGTCAGGCTTCACCAAGCCTGTTTTATTTTCTAAGTTGTCTGTACTCAGACATGTAGCTTCCACTTGTGCTTGTATGACTGTATGACTTGAGTGTTGGGTCATGTGACCCCTACCTGTATGGATATGTTATGTATGGCTCTTGGAGCCTTTTAAATAAAGTACTTTGAGTCATAGAGTTCTGTTGTGATGCAATGTTGTATTTGCACATATTGAGCATATTGCGTGTATGTTTGAAATGCTTGGTATGTGTGGGATCTGACACCTAGTTGTTTTCCTTTGGTAGCCTACCTTACAGGGAAATGCCTCCTAGTGATTCCAATGAGCCTTGGTAGCTTGCTACTGCTCGGAACACATAGGCTGGCCGGCATGTGTCCTTCTTCGTTCATATGTCTGTCCCTTAGGGGAAATGTCACGCGTTGTTCCTTTAAGTCCATGTAGCTTGCTACGACTTGGGTTCATACGTTGATGACCGACACGTTTGTTGCTGGGTCATGGATGCCTGTCTCTGTAATTTAGTGCCACTTTTGGTTTATAACTAGCCATGTCGGCCCGGGTTCTCTGTCATATGGATGCTAGCGACACTGTCATATACGTGTGCCAAAATGCGCAAACGGTCCCGGGCCAGGTAAGGTGGCACCCGTGGGGTTACCGTGCGTGAGGCCGCAAAGTGATATGACGTGTTACAGCTAGATCGGTGTGACTTAGGATCGGGGTCCTGACAGCGTTGGCATCAGAGCTGGATTGCCTGTAGGTTTCTCAAGCCAAACTGGTCGATGTTGAGTCTAGAAAAATTCTTAGTTATATGTAGGGGAATTGATTGTGGAAGGGAACGTAAGGCTCTTTTTACTCCTTTACCTTATGCCCTTCTGATTTGAGTCAGTCTATTCTTTCTACGGGGATTTAGGACTAGGCCTCTTATCCTTTCTAGGTTCACGTGTTACTAATCCGTAGACTCTTAGGATTGTTGGTCAAGCCTCAGTTCAGTTTCTATCCTTTTAGTATGATGATTGTTGGACCCGGAACCTTGATATGGAATTGTTGAGTGGCTATGCTATCATTTGTATGATGTCTCAAATTTTGTTTGAGCATTTACAGTTGTTATGCTGCCCGATTTCTTCCAGAAACACTAATGCCTTTGCATTACTTCGTGTTTCAGATGTCTGGCCGCATCCCTCACCAAGTGGTTCGTTTGACTCGGTGCATTAATGTGCCCGGTCACACGGCCATGCTAGTCCGTGTGCTGACTGAGACCGGTTATCGCTGGTATCCTGAATACACCGTGGAGGAACAGTACCGGGATTTTAATCAGAGTCAGTATTTCTGCACAGTCCGGATATACCCCTCATATCCTGGAGCTAATGACCCCATCCATTGGTCTTATGGACTCGGGGTTACCATCGAGATGGCAGTGTAGGATGCCGCTTATTCGATGATGACCATTCTCCGTGCTAGGCATGCCCTGTTGCTAAACACTGAGTTCTGTTACATGCCAACCTCACTTCCCGGAGAGGAAGGCTACTACACTGGTCTGTATACTGATGCTGCTCATGAAGAGCCACTACTTCAGACTACTGTTAAGATGTTGGAGGATAGGGACCGTGAGGTCCGTGCCCTCCGAATGGAGTTGTATAACACTCGAGCTGCTCATTGGACTACTTTGACACGGCTTGCACCTGCTGTGCACGCCGGATATCTGGACATGCGGGATTTGTACCCCGTGCGGACTCGTCTGCCTGATCGCATGGATTGGCGTGACGTTGGGGGTATTACACCTCCACGTGGGCGTCGGTTACCACCAGCATCGGGACCGAGGCCACACCCATGTCCCTATGGTCCACAGCCTTCGAGTGCTCGCGAGTTCCAAGATCCATCTGTTCCACTTCCAGGCTACGGTGGTAATCTTTACGAGGATTACTACGCGAATGTCTGAGCTAGGCCATGGTTGTAGTAGTATTGTAGTAGTTGTATTTCCACAGTCCTGCGCGTCTTGTGGAATATGACTTAGTGTGTACTAAGTTCCAGAGGTGTAGCTAAATAATGTATAGGAGCTTGGAATGCCTCTGATGGGATGTATCGTCTTTCACCGCAGTTGTACTTTAGCCTTGGCTTGTACTAAACTTTGTATGGTGTGTATGACCACTGGTGTATATATAGCAATTCCTATATTACCATGTCGTACGGATGAACATCTTTGCATTCCGTGTCATCCATTACATTCTGCACTTCTATGTCAAATTTTTGCCATCCTTGTCTAAACCGTTGTTTTGTTTTCCTAGGATGGTCAACACTCGCAACACTCCTGCTGCTCAGGAGCAGGGTGAGGCTAGTGGGGCTAGAGATGGGAATCTGCCCCAGCCACCCTCCTTGGCGGAAGTTATGCTTGAAGCAGAACGGAACAAGAGAGAAACCAACCGTCTGCTGGAACGCATAGAGCAGAACACTGGGTTCCGTCAGAGGAATGACGTGGTGTCAATCCACGATTTTATCAAGATGTGTCCACCGAAGTTCCATCACTCCACTGAACCTCTGGATGCTAATGACTGGCTACGTAGTATCACCCACAAGCTACACTCTGCCCGTGTGGCCGAAGCCGACAAGGTTATCTACGTCGCCTACCATCTTGAGGGCCCTGCCAGTCTTTGGTGGGAAAACTTTGAAGCTATGCGTCCTGCTGGCCAAGTCACCACCTGGGTTGAGTTCAGTGAGGCATTCCGTGAACACCACATTCCGGAAGGTCTCATGGATCGCAAGCGGGAGGAATTCTGCAATTTCACCCAGGGCCGTTTAACTGTGGATGGCTATAGTCGCGAGTTTGGTAACCTGGCACGCTATGCACCTGAAGAAGTATCCACCGATGCCAAGAAGCAGGCGAGGTTCCGCAAGGGACTCAGCCCTGAACTCCGCCGAGATCTACGTCTGCACGAGTGCACTTCCTTCCAGAAGTTGGTAAACAAGGCTATCAGTGCTGAAACAGGCCAGACCGACTTCGAGGCCACCCGCAAGCATACTCGAGACTTTGGTTCCTCATCCGGCTCTGGCTCTCACAAGCGCCGTGTGTGGGTTCCTAACACTGCTCTGCCACCCAAGTACACACCGAGGCCATCCTATGAGGCGCCTCGCCCAACCCAACAGTTTGCACCTGCCAAGACCTATGGAGGACCACCTTCCAACTTTGCTCCACGCACTACCACTGTGACATGCTTCAAGTGTGGAGAACCGGGACACTACATGCGTGATTGTCCCCAGAACCAGTCAGGAAAAACCGTTGGTCGTGGCAAGCCAACCGGCAAGGTGAATTATGTCAAGCCAATCCCCACTGCACGTGGTCATGTCAACTATGTCTCTGCTGAGGAAGCCTATGAGGATCCTAAAGTCGTCCTTGGTACGCTTCTCGTCAACTGCCATCCGGCATCTGTTCTTTTCGATACTGGAGCATCCCATTCGTTCATATCTAAGAGCTATGCTCGATTGCACAACATGACTTTTTGTGACATGCCTACTTCCATGGTTATTCAAACTCCTGGTTCAAAGTGGCAAACCTCTAGGGTAAGCCATGGAAATGAAATCCTTGTCGATAGACTTGTTTTCCTAGCATCTTTAATCGCCCTCAAGTCCTCGGACATAAACATCATTTTGGGTATGGATTGGATGACAACTCATTACGCCAAGATTGATTGCTATACTAGGACCGTTCAACTTACACACCCATCCGGCAAGATAGTCAATGTCTTGACCCGAATGGCTGAGCGTCAGCTTTACTCTCTTAATGACAGCCCTCTACCAGAACTCGAAGATATCCCGGTAGTCCGTGACTTCCCGGATGTTTTTCCAGAAGAACTGCCAGGAGTTCCACCTGACAGAGATGTCGAGTTCGTGATAGATCTTATCCCTGGAACTGTCCCAATCTCTAGGAGACCTTATAAGATGGCAACACTAGAATTAGCTGAGCTAAAGAAACAACTCGATGAGTCCTTGCAAAAGGGTTTCATCCGTCCTAGTTCTTCCCCTTGGGCTTGCCCCGTCCTCTTTGTCAAGAAGAAGGATGGAACGGAGCGGATGGTTGTAGATTACCGACCTGTCAATCTGGTCACCATAAAGAATAAGTATCCGCTCCCCAGGATCAACGACCTGTATGATCAGCTCGCTGGATCCTCAGTCTTCTCTAAGATGGATTTGAGGTTGGGCTACCATCAAATCAAAATCAAGAATGGGGACATTCCTAAAACAGCTTTTGTTACTCGTTATGGCCAATATGAGTACACCGTTATGTCCTTCGGATTAACCAATGCCCCAGCTACCTTTTCTCGGTTAATGAATTCTATATTCATGGAGTATTTGGATAAATTTATCATGGTATACCTCGATGATATACTCATCTATTCCAAGAACAAGGAAGATCATGCCGAGCATTTAAGGCTGGTATTGACGAAACTTCGAGAGCACCGCCTTTATGCCAAATTCTCTAAATGTGAATTTTGGTTGCCAGAAGTAACCTATCTAGGTCATGTGATCTCTGGCAAGGCTATTGCTGTCAATCCCGAGCGAGTTCAAGTCGTCCTTGATTGGACTCCCCCTGAATCGGTTAAGCAAGTTAGGAGTTTTCTTGGCTTAGCAAGCTATTGCCGACGCTTCGTCGAGAATTTCTCCAAAGTAGCCAAACCTCTAACCGAACTCCTCAAGAAAGATAAAAAGTTTGAGTGGACCCCACAGTGCGAGTCCAGTTTTCAGGAACTGAAAAGACGCCTGACATCTGCACCTGTACTGGTACCACCAGATTTTTCCAAGGATTTTATAATCTACTGCGACGCCTCGCGACAAGGACTAGGTTGCATTCTCATGCAAGATCGTCAAGTGATTGCATACGCATCTCGACAGTTGCGTCCACACGAGGATAACTATCCTACTCATGATCTAGAGCTTGCAGCTGTGGTCCATGCACTCAAAACATGGCGACATTACCTCCTTGGTAATCGCTGTGAAATCTTCACTGATCACCAAAGTTTGAAGTATATCTTCACCCAACCGGATCTAAATCTCAGGCAAAGACGTTGGGTTGAGTTGCTCACAGACTACGACTTAGGAATCACTTACACTCCTGGAAAGGCCAATGTCATGGCTGATGCACTAAGTCGTAAGTCATATTGTAACAACTTAATGTTACAACAAGGTCAACCACTTCTCCACGAGGAATTTCGTAAGCTTAACCTTCACATTGTTCCTCGAGGATTCCTTTCCACCTTGGTGGCGAAACCTACCCTTATGGATCAAATCATAGTTGCCCAGCGGTATGATAAAGGCATATCTCGGATCAAGGAGAACATTGCTAGCGGAGTTGCTAGAAGTTTCTCTATGGATGATCGAGGTGTAGTGTACTTCGAGAACCGCTTGGTGGTACCCAAGAAACCACAACTACGACAAATGATTCTTAAGGAGGCTCATGAATCTCCTCTCACGATTCATCCCGGTAGTACCAAAATGTATCAGGACCTACGTCAGAGATTCTGGTGGACTAGGATGAAGAGAGAAATCGCTCAATTCATTGCTAACTGCGACGTTTGTCGTCGAGTCAAAGCAGAGCATCAACGGCCTGCTGGCACCCTTCAACCTTTAGCTATTCCTGAATGGAAATGGGACAAAGTCAGTATGGACTTCATTACCGGATTTCCCAGGACCAGGAAAGGGAATAATGCTATCTTCGTCGTTATCGACCGTCTCTCTAAAGTAGCTCATTTCCTGCCTGTTCGCGAGAGTATTACCGCTAGCCAGCTAGCAGACTTATATGTCTCTCGAATAGTATCACTTCATGGTGTGTCGTTGGAGATTAACTCAGACCGTGGAAGTCTTTTTACTTCTCGATTTTGGGAAAGTTTCCAGAATGCTATGGGAACCCATCTCTCCTTCAGTACCGCCTTCCATCCCCAGTCAAGTGGTCAAGTGGAACGAGTCAATCAAATTCTGGAAGACATGCTTCGAGACTCTGTCATTTCTTTCGGTATGGAATGGGAAAAATGTCTTCCATTTGCCGAATTCGCTTATAACAATAGTTATCAAGCCAGCTTGGGCAAAGCTCCCTTCGAAGTTCTATATGTACGAAGGTGTCGAACACCTCTTAACTGGTTGGAGACCGGGGAAAGACAATTCTTTGGCCCGGATATGATCCAGGAAGCAGAGGAACAAGTTCGCATCGTTCGTGAGAGATTGAAAACAGCCCGGTCTCGCCAAAAGAGCCAATATGATAGTCATCATAAGGCTGTGACTTTTGAAGTCGGCGATAAGGCTTACCTTCGGGTTACTCCTCTTAAGGGAACCCATCGCTTCGGTATCAAAGGCAAATTGGCTCCTCGTTTTATCGGTCCTTTTCGCATTCTTGCCAAACGAGGAGAAGTTGCCTACCAACTGGAACTACCTCCGCACCTCTCCAGAGTTCATGATGTTTTCCACGTTTCCCAACTCAGGCGTTGCTTCTCGGATCCTATCCGCGGAGTGGACCACGAAACGCTTGATCTCCAGGACAATCTCACATATCGAGAATACCCCGTTCGTATTCTTGATCAAACCGAGCGCACCACTCGACGCCACAATATCAAATTTCTCAAGGTTCAATGGTCACATCATTCCGAGAGTGAAGCTACTTGGGAAAGGGGGGATCGTCTTCGACTTGAGTACCCCACCCTCTTTCCGGAGGAACCCGAATCTCGGGACGCGATTCTTTTAAGTGGGGGTGAGTTGTCACATCCCTAGTTAGCACTTGCATTAGGGTTAGTTGGTGTGTGCATCATGTTTACTTTTCAAAGAAATTTGAAATGGGAATGACAGAAACCCCAACACCCCTCTTCTATCAACTAGGGTTTGATAAAATATTTTCCAATGTACCCAAAATGCCCTTCAAAAATGTTCATCATTTCTGCCTTGGTCTCAAACCTTTGCTAAAAATGGTGCACAATTTTCTAGGACATCCAAGGTCACTGGATTAAATCATATGGTATTTGAATTTGGGCATTTAAATGCTATAAAATATTTTAAATGCTCAAATAATCATAAACTATAATGTTTCCTACTGTTCATATTATATACAATAGGCATGACAAGTGTTATGAATTATAAAAATGCTCTGGCATTTTATTTAATTAAACAAAGTTGCAAAAAAATGAAACAGAAAAGAAATAGAAAAAAAAGAGAAAAGAAGTTTACCTCGCGCCCCACCCGGCCCACCTGCCGGCCCAGCCCAGCTGCCGCTCCAGCGAGCTGCTTGGCTCGGCCAGGCAGGCAGGCAGGTGCTCGACGGCGACCGCACCGCGCGCCACGCAGCTGCCCGCCGCCCTGCTTCCTCCCCTCGCCGCCCTGGAAGCCTGGATCGGTCATACACGTCGTCCCCGACCTCGCAGACACCTCTTCCTCTCCCCAGCTCCTCTCCCTCGCTCTCCCCGCACCATGGCCGACGCCGTCCTGCTCGCACCGTCGTAGAAGCCGCGCCCACCGTCGTCCCTGAGCCCCGCCCTGGTGTCCGTCGTCTCCGCCGTCCTCGACTACTTCGAACAGGCCGAGCCCCGAGCACTCGCCCGCCCTGGAGACGCCCCCGACCTCTTCTTCCCCAACTCCGGCCGCGGAGATCCCCCTCGCCGTTTCGCTCAGCTCCGACCACCCCCGAGCTCGCTCCGGCGCCTGCTGCAACCCCTGTGAGCCCAGCTTCGTCCTCCCCCTCTCCGTTGGCTCTCTTCTCCCCTGGAACGCACCGCACGAAGCTCACCTGCACGCACCGCCGCGGAGCTCGTCGCCGACGAGGCTCCGACCATCCATTGGTGCGGCCACCGTGCCTATCAGCTTCACCATCACACGTAGATGCTGTAGGACCACTTCACGCTCCTCTACGAGCACAGCACCGTCGTTTTCGACTTCGCCGAACTCCGGCCGCCGCTGGACTCGTCGCCGGCGTCATCTCCGGCGACCCCGAGGCCAGCCACCACCTCCACTCGATGCGGTTTGCCTCCAGCTACCCGTAGGTGTGCTCCGCCGTCGATTTGGCAGCCGGAGCACGAAACCCGCACCCCACCGCCGTGTTTGGCCTCGCCGGCGGCTAAACGCCGGCGAGTTGGACCTGTTTTGACCACGGGTTTGACCCCCTGGGTCACTGACATGTGGGCCCTGCCCGCAAGTCAAACCTAGTTTAGGTGTTAATTTAATTCTAATTAGCTAATTAGTTAACTGTGACACTGACCAGTGGGTCCCACTGGTCAGGTTTGACTTGGACTGGCCCTGTTGACTGCCTGATGTCAGCATGATGTCATGCTGACGCAGTAAAGGATTTTCTGGGATTTTTAGATTAAAAATAATTCAGGAAATTCCAGAAAATACCCAAAACTTCTAAAAATCATATAAAATCAACCATAGCTCAGATGGAAAAGTTTTATATATGAAAAATGATCAGAAAAATCCAATCTTTCCAATGGCACTGGTTTCATGCATGTTTGAACAAGTTAACTTGCTGTATACATCAAAAACATGATAATGCACTTATTTAAATAATAGTTTGAACTCCAATTTGAATCTTTGATTCAAACCCCTCTGGTTTTAGTTGCATTAGCCAACACACATGCATCTTGCCATGTCATGAGCATGCATCATATTGTTGCATTTGTTTGTTAATGATTGTATCGCCGGTATTCTTTGTGTTAGGTCCTGCTCCCGAGGATACTACTGCGTATCCAGTTGAAGAGCAGTACCCGACAACTACCTTGTCAGGCAAGCAATCATTGATCATTCCGATACAAACCCAATCTTCTCGCTCCTGCTCTCTTTTACTGCATTAAGGCAACAGCGTGTGAACTGCTACTTGCTGCGGTAGTTGAACCCTATCCCTTGCATGACATGTCATTGCCACAGTAAATAGTTGAAACCCACTAGCATGTGTAGGAGTTGATTGAGCCATGTGATGTGTGATCCACCATGCCATTTGTTTATGTTGCCTGCTATGCTTAGAGTTGTGTCTGGTCTGGTTCATCTGGGTGATGGATCAGAGTGAAATGATCATACCGATTAAGAGAAGGAAGTGTGGAATGCGCTTGGTAAAGGTATCGATGAAAGGCCATGTAGGAGTACATGGTGATTTGTTTCATTGGAATCGTCCTTAGGACCCGAGATATGTATGTGTGGTTCAAGTTACAGCTACTACCACACATTGGGATCCTTAATTGACCCTCTCGGCTTATTAATTACCCTTGATCTCTGTCCAGGAGTTGCAACTAGTTTCTGGTGTTTATAGCTTACTGGAGGTCGTGCACAACGCTGACCCTCGGGGTGGGTTGTGATGCGACAGGTACGTGGCACGGTGTACCGGTTGCCCGTTTGGTGACTCGGGAACCCTGTACACATCGTTTGGGGCCGTGAGCGACACCCCGGCCGGATCTCCCCACGGATGGAACCCAAATAGGCGATAAACCTGGACGAGAGACTTGAGTAGTTAGTCAGGTTGTGGCCGACACCCCCGCTGGGCTTCCGCTTGAAGGTTGTCGAGTACACACCAAGTAAACGGCGATAAGTGGTGAAAGCGTGTGTGAAGAGGTACACCCCTGCAGGGTTATCAAACTATTTGAATAGCCGTTGTTCGCGGTACGGACTACTTGGTTGCTCTTACAGTTCATAGACAAGTTGATGGATACTACTAAAAGCCTCAAGATAAGTGTGAGTGCCGTGGATGGCCCTTCCGTAGGATGACGGAAGAGGATCCTCGGTAGTGTATTGATGTGGTGAGTAGTGGACTCGTGTTCGTAATAACATCT
>LR738715.1:327882289-327906007 GCA_902687465.1 Secale cereale
TCGATCTTGTCCGCCGTTGGAGGTTAGTCCAGGAGCAGTTGAGCTCGCGCCAAAGCTTCTGCTGAAGTGGCGGGTGGCGGGTGGCGGTGGCGAACGGTGTGAGGAGCGGGATATGCTCGGACTTCTAACTATGTTAGAAGGAGCAGTATCCCGTCCAGGCGACCGTGCCTCGCTCGTGCCAGCATGTTGGCATGCATGCTGGTCTTGAGCACTCCGAGATCCACAAGCTCGATCTTGGTCCAGCAAACGTATGGTACCGTGAGTACCATGACGTTGCCGGTCCCGCGCCTCCTGAGATGGGCGCGGTGCATGTACGGACGCCGAGGTCTTGGAGTGCGCCCGGTCGTTGTGGGAGCCGGCTATGCCGTCGATGGGCAGCGCAGCCTTGTCATTGGACCTGGCAGCACCGTGAGCTCCCTCGTCGACGCCTGTTCTTCCGCCGGCGTCTACCCCACCAGCCGTTTGCTCCGGTGGTGGTGGGTTTGGCGCAGACGGAGCAGCCGCCTCCGAAGCCTTCTTCTTCGGTGGCATGTCGATGAAGACGATGAAAATCTAGCTCGTGTGAACGCCGGATCAGGTTCACACAACCTCGACGCCCCCTACCTGGAGCGCCAAAGATGTCGGGGAAACTGATCCACGAGCACCTATGGGGACCGGCGGACCGAGCCCCTTTCAGTTCGGCGGGGGCGGAGATCGCACGAAGAGCGGATCGAGGTGAAACACACGAGCAGTTTACCCAGGTTCGGGCCGCACGGATGCGTAAAACCCTACTCCTGCTTTGTGGTTTGTATTGAATTCTTGCTCAGGAGCGCTGAGTGCTACAGTGCACTCCAGCAGCTAACGAGACCGAGCGTGAGTGTTCTCCTTCTCCGTCCGTCCCCCTCTATGTTGCGCATGGGCCTCCTTTTATATGCTCAAGGGGTCACCGACAGGTGGCAACGTAGACGAGGGTAAAAATGGAAAGGTGTTGCGGTTGGTACAACTACCTGTACAGTGTATCATACCTAACCCTGACGGCAGGGGACAAGGGCATTAAATGCCCATCTGCGTCGCCCGAATAGTGCAAAAGGGACCGTCAGGGACGCCACCGCTCGCCACGATGGCAACCTTGTCAGCACCGCTTGCCACCGCGCACCGCTGGCAACACAGCCTCCCGCCACGTACGCCTGGAATGGTCCCAGAGCGACACGTTGGTGGATGTGCTGGAGCGCGGGTACAGAGTGGTAGCTTGCCGCGGCAAGTGCCTTGCCGCGGTCGTCGTCTTGTCGCGTCCGGGAGCTTGCCGCTCACCGGGCCTTGCCGGGATGCGTGGCGCGTCGCGGCAAGTTCCTTGAGATGCCTTGGTTGGCCTACCCGGCAAGCTCCTCTTGCCGGGGTCTTGTCTCCTTGGCTTGAATACTTTGTTCTTGAATGGCTCCAGAGGAACCACGGAGGACCTTGGCGGTCACCCGGCAAGCCTTGCCGCGGGATGCTGCGACTGCCCGTGCACAAGTTCGGGATACTAGGGTACCCCTACTCTAGTACACCGACACAATCCCTTTATGGTCACTTACGAGAGTGAGATCTGATAGAGATGATAGTTTATATTTTGGTATTTTTTTAGTTTAATAAAACAGCAAATAAAAGCGGTAAAAGTAAAGTAGATGTAGGTTGATATGTTGAGAATAGACCCGGGGGCCATAGTTTTCTCTAGTGGCTTCTCTCATGATAGCGATATTCTACGGCGGGTAAACAAATTACTGTCGAGCAATTGATAGAAAAGCAAATAATTATGAGACTATCTAGGCATGATCATTGTATATAGGCATCACGTCTGAGACAAGTAGACCAACTCCTGCCTGCATCTACTACTATTACTCCACACATCGACCGCTATCCAGCATGCATCTAGTGTATTGAGTTCTTACGAACAGAGTAACGCCTTAAGAAAGATGACATGATGTAGAGGGATAAACTCAAGCAATATGATGAAAACCCCATCTTTTTATCCTCGATGGCAACAATACAATACGTGCCTTGCTTCCCCTTCTGTCACTGGGAAAGGACACCGCAAGATTGAACCCAAAGCCAAGCACTTCTCCCATTGCAAGAACTATAGATCTAGTAGGCCAAACCAAAGCAATAATTCGAAGAGACTTGCAAGGATATTATGAGCACACATAAAAAGTTCAGAGAAGAACCAAATATCTTTCATAGATAACCTTGATCATAAACTCACAATTCATGGGATCTCTACAAACACACCGCAAAAAGAGATTACATCGAATAGATCTCCTAGAAGACCAAGGAGAACTTTGTATTGAGATCCGGAGAGAGAGAAGAAGTCATCTAGATACTAGTTATGGAGCCGAAGGTCTGTGGTAAACTACTCACAACTCATGGGGGGCGATGATGATGATGCTGAAGGCCTCCATGATGGATCCCCCTCCCGGAATAGGCTCCAAGATGGGATCTCCACGGGAACAGCAGCTACGGCGGTGGAATTAGGGTTTTCTCTCTGCGTATGGAGTTTCTGGGGTACGTAGGCATATATAGGAGGAAGAGGGCCGCCAGGGGCCACCGGGCCTGCCCTCGAGGCAGGGGGCGTGCCCTGGGAAGGGGGGCGCCCCCCCACCCTCGAGGGTAGGCCCCCTGTCCTCTGGCTTGGCTCCGAAGTTTATCTCGCGTGATTTCCTCCAAAAATATCTCCTCCGAAGGTTTCATTCCGTTTGGACTCCGTTTAATATTCCTTTTCTGCAAAACCCTGAAATAGGCAAAAAACAGCAATCTGGATTGGGCCTTTGGGTCAGTAGGTTAGTCCCAAAAATGATATAAAAGTGAATGATAAATCCCATTAAACATCTAAGACTTCATAAATAATAGCATGGGACAATCAAAAATTATAGATACGTTGGAGACATATCAAGCATCCCCAAGCTTAATTCCTGTTCGTCCTCGAGTAGGTAAATGATAAAGAAACAATTTTTGATGTGGAATGCTAACCAATATAGTTTTTCAATGTAACTCTTTTAATTGAGGCATGAATGTTCAGATCTGAAAGATTCAAGATAAAAGTCTATATTGACATAACAAATAACAATACTTCAAGCAATACTAACAAAGCAATCACGTCTTCTCAAAATACCATGGCTAAAGAAAGTTATCCCTGCAAAATCATATAGTGTTGGCTATGCTCCCTTGCTATCACACAAAATATTCATATCATGCACAACCCCGATTTCAGCTGAGCATTTGTTTTCGTGCTCTATCTTTTCAAACCTTTCAACTTTCACGCAATACATGAGCGTGAGCCATGGACATAGCACTATGGGTGGAATAGAGGTGGTTGTGGAGAAGACAAAAAAAGAGGGAGATAGTCTCACATCGACTAGGCGTATCAACGGGCTATGGAGGTGCCCATCAATAGATATCAATGTGAGTGAGTAGGGATTGCCATGCAACAGATGCACTAGAGCTAAATATGAATGAAAGCTCAACAAAAGAAACTAGTGGGTGTGCATCCAACTTGCTTGCTCACGAAGACCTAGGGCATTTGAGGAAGCCCATCGTTGGAATATACAAGCCAAGTTCTATAACGAAAATTCCCACTAGTATATGAAAGTGACTAAGCATGAGACTCTCTACAATGAAGAACATGGTGCTACTTTGAAGCACGAGTGTGGAAAAAGATAGTAGCAATTGTCCCTTTTTTTCTTTTTCTTTTTTCTTTTTTTCTTTTTCTCTTTTGGGCCTTTCTTTTTTCTTCACCCTTTCTTTTTTCCCTCTTTTTTTGCGGAGGGGCTTTATAGATTCAACCTTTCCTCCTATGGGACAATGCTCTAATAATGATGATCATCACACTTTCATTACAACTTGATTATTACAACTCGATACTACAACAACAAAGTATGACTCTATATGAATGCCTCCGGCGATGTACCGGTATGTGCAATGAAACAAGAGTGACATGTATGAAAAGTTATGCATGGTGGCCTTGCCACAAATACGATGTCAACTACATGATCATGCAATGGCAATATGACAATATGATGCGTGTCATATAAACGGAACGGTGGAAAGTTGCATGGCAATATATCTCGGAATGGCTATGGAAATGCCATGATAGGTAGGTATGGTGGCTGTTTTGAGGAACAATATGGTGGCTGTTTTGAGGAAGGATATATAGTGGGTTTATGGCACCGGCGAAAGTTGCGCGGTACAAGAGAGGCTAGCAATGGTGGAAGGGTGAGAGTGCGTATAATCCATGGACTCAACATTAGTCATAAGAACTCATATACTTATTGCAAAAATCTACGAGTCATCAAAACAAAGCAATCAACGCATGCCCCTAGGGGGGAGGTTGGTAGGAGTTAACCATCGTGCGCCCCCGACCTCCACACAAAGGTTGACACTCTACAAATACCTCATGCTTTAACTTAGTCACACAACGGTTCACCATACGTGCATGCTAGGGAATCACCAAACTTAACACAAATATTTCTCAATTTCATAATTTCTCCACTAGCATGACTCTAATATCACTATCCTCATGTCTCAAAACAATTATCAAGCATCCAACATCTCTTCCTACTCAATGCACTTGATGTGGAATTTTTTACTACATTGACATTGGATGTTTATCATGTGAAGACTAGTTTCTTTAGCCTAAACACTTTACCATGCTGTTTTAATAGACTCTCAAATAGATCTAAGTGAAGCATGAGAGTTCAACAATTTCTACAAAATATTACCACCACCGTGCTCTAAAAGATATAAGTGAAGCACTAGAGCAAAAACTATTCAACTCAAAAGATATAAGTGAAGCATATAGAGTGTTCTAACAATTTCTAGGGCATATTTAACTCTCTCAAATAGGTGTGTACAGCAAGGATGATTGTGGCAAACTAACAAGCAAATACTCAAATTATACAAGACGCTCCAAGCAAAACACATAACATGTTGCGAATAAAAATATAGCTCCAAGTATAGTTACCGATGGATGAAGACGAAAGAGGGGATGCCTTCCCGGGGCATACCCAAGCTTAGGTTTTTGATTATCTTGAATTTACTTGGGGTGCCATGGGCATCCCCAAGCTTAGGCCTTTGCTACTCCTTGTTCCATAGTCCATCAAAGCAATACTCAAAACTTGAAAACTTCACAACACAAAACTTAGACAAAAATTCTCGTGAGCTCCGTTAGTAAGAGAAAGAAAACCACCACTCAAAGGTACAGCAAGGAGTTCATTCGTTTATATTGGTGTTAAAACTACTGTACTCCAAGTTCTCTATGGTTCATATCCTCCAATATTACTCATAGATGCATCGGAATAAGCAAACAACACACGAAAAACAGAATCTGTCACAAACAGAACAGTCTGTAGTAATCTGATGGGTTCGCCTACTTCTGGACCTCCAAAAATTTCAAACTAAATTTTTAAATTTTCACAATTTGTCTACCAATCAGCAGCAAAAAGAATCAACTAAAAAGAACGTTCCAGTAAAATCTGAAGACTACTTTAGCAAGCGCTGACGATTCTGTTTTTCACAGCAAGATCATATAAATTTCACACAAGTTCTACCAAAGGTTCTACTTGGCACAAACACTAAAGAAAACATGAAAACACATCTAATCAGAGTCTAGATGCAATATTTATTTCCTAACAGCAAAAAAAGCAAAAAACATAAAATTGGGTTGCCTCCCAACAAGCGCTATCGTTTTACGCCCCTAGCTAGGCACGATACAAGATAGATCTAGGTATTGCCATCTTTGGAAGGCAATCCATAAGTGGCTCTCATGATAAATTCATATGGTAATTTGATTTTCTTTCTAGGAAAGTGTTCCATGCCTTTCCTTAACGGGAATTGGAATCTAATATTTCCTTCCTTCATATCAATAATTGCACCAATCGTTCTAAGGAAAGGTCTACCAAGAATAATAGGACATGAAGGATTGCAATCTATATCAAGAACAATGAAATCTACGGGCACATAATTCCTTTTGGCAACAATAAGAACATCATTAATTCTTCCCATAGGTTTCTTAATAGTGGAATCCGCAAGATGCAAATTTAAGGAGCAATCATCAAACTCATGGAACCCTAGCAAATCACACAAAGCTTTTGGGATAGTGGAAATATTAGCACCCAAATCACACAAAGCATAGCATTCATGATTTTTTATTTTTTATTTTGATAGTAGGTTCCCATTCATCATAAAGCTTTCTAGGTATAGAAACTTCCAACTCAAGTTTTTTCTTCATAAGATTGCATCAAAGCATCAACTATATGTTTAGTGAAAGCTTTATTTTGACTATAAGCATGCGGAGAATTTAGCACAGATTGCATCAAGGAAATACAATCAATCAAAGAGCAATTATCATAATTGAATCCCTTGAAATCAAATGTAGTGGGTTCATCACTATGCAAATTTATAATCTATTCAATCCCACTTTTAGCAATTTTAGCATCAAGATATAAAAACTCTGAATCATTGGGACACCTCAAAGCAGAATCATATCCAATCCTATTCTCATCAAGATTAATACTAGAAAACAAGGATCTAATAGGAGACACATCAATAACTTTTAGATCTTCATCTTTATTTTCACGATAACTAGAAAAACACGATTTAATATAATCTTCTCTTTTAGCACACATTCTAGCGGTTCTTTCTTTGCATTCATCAATGGAAATTCTTATGGCTTTGAGAGACTCATTGATATCATACTTAGGTGGGATAGATCTAAGTTTCAAAGCATCAACATCAAGAGTAATTCTATCCACACTTCTAGCCAATTCATCAACTTTAAGAAATTTCTCCTCAAGCATAGCATTGAAATTCTTTTGTGAGATCATAAACTCCTTAACACTAGTTTCAAATTAAGAAGGCATCTTTCCATAAGAGTTGTTGTAGGAATTACCAAAATTATTAGAGGAATTACTAGGAAAAGGCCTAGGAGTAAAATTACCTCTATAAGCATTGTTACCAAAATTATTCCTACCAACAAAATTCACATACAAAGATTCATTGTTATTCTCAATCAAAGTGGACAAAGGCATATCATTAGGATCAGAAGAAACACTCTTAGCAGCAAACAATTTTATAAGTTCATCCATCTTTCCACTCAAAACACTAATTTCTTTGATAGCATGCACTTTTTTACTGGTAGATCTTTCGGTGTGCCATTAAGAATAATTAACCATAACATTATTTAGGAGTTTGGTAGCTTCTCCTGAGGTAGTTTCCATGAAAGTGCCTCCGGCGGCCGAATCTAAAAGATTTCTAGAAGCAAAATTCAAGCCAGCATAAAAGTTCTGAATAATCATCCATAGATTCAAACCATGCGTAGGGCAATTACATATCATTAATTTCATTCTCTCCCAAGCTTGTGCAACATGCTCATGATCTAGTTGCTTAAAATTCATAATATCGTTTCTAAGAGAGATGATCTTAGCAGGAGGGAAATACTTAAAGATAAAAGCATCTTTGCACTTATTCCACGAATCAATACTATTTCTAGGCAAAGAGGAGAACCAAGTTTTAGCACGATCTCTAAGTGAAAATGGAAATAACTTCAATTTAACAATATCGTTATCTGTATCCCTTTTATTTTGCATATCACACAAATCAACAAAGTTGTTTAGATGGGTAGCGGCATCTTCACTAGGAAGGCCGAAGAATTGATCTTTCATGACAAGATTCAACAAAGCAGCATTGATCTCACTAGATTCAACATCAGTAATAGGAGCAATTAGAGTGCTAATAAAATCATTGTTGTTGGTATTGGACAAGTCACACAATTTGGTATTGTTCTGAGCCATAGTGACAAGCAAGAAATCCAACCCACACAAGCAAACAAGAAGCAAGCGAACGAGAAACACACGGTGGAAGAAAGGCGAATAAAACGGCAAAGGTGAAGTGGGGGAGAGGAAAACGAGAGGCAAATAAATGTAATACGAAGGATAAGGGTTTGTGATAGGTACTTGGTATATGACTTTTGCGTAAGCCTCCCCGGCAACGGCACCAGAAATTCTTCTTGCTACCTCTTGAGCTTGCGTTGTATTCCCTCGAAGAGGAAAGGGAGATGCAGCACAGTAGCGTAAGTATTTCCCTCAGTTTTTGAGAACCAAGGTATCAATACGGTAGGAGACCACGCGCTAGTCCCTCGTACCTGCACAAACAAATAAGAACATCGCAGCCAACGCGATAAGGGGTTGTCAATCCCTTTACGGTCACTTACGTGAGTGAGATCTGATAGAGATGATAGTTTATATTTTTCGTATTTTTTAGTTTAATAAAACAACAAATAAAAGTGGTAAAAGTAAAGTAGATGTATATTGATATGTTGAGAATAGACCCGGGGGCCATAGTTTTCTCTAGTGGCTTCTCTCATGATAGCGATATTCTACGGCGGGTAAACAAATTACTATCGAGCAATTGATAGAAAAGAGAATAATTATGAGACTATCTAGGCATGATCATTGTATATAGGCATCACGTCCGAGACAAGTAGACCGACTCTTGCCTGCATCTACTACTATTACTCCGCACATCGACCGCTATCCAGCATGCATCTAGTGTATTGAGTTCTTACGAACAGAGTAACGCCTTAAGCAAGACGACATGATGTAGAGGGATAAACTCAAGCAATATGATAAAAACCCCATCTTTTTATCCTCGATGGCAACAATACAATACGTGCCTTGCTGCCCCTACTGTCACTGGGAAAGGACACCGCAAGATTGAACCCAAAGCCAAGCACTTCTCCCATTGCAAGAACTATAGATCTAGTAGGCCAAACCAAACCAATAATTCGAAGAGACTTGCAAGGATATTATGAGCACACATAAAAAGTTCAGAGAAGAACCAAATATCTTTCATAGATAACCTTGATCATAAACTCACAATTCATCGGATCTCGACAAACACACCGTAAAAAGAGATTACATCGAATAGATCTCCTCGAATACCGAGGAGAACTTTGTATTGAGATCCGGAGAGAGAGAAGAAGCCATCTAGATACTAGCTATAGACCCGAAGGTCTGTGGTAAACTACTCACAACTCATGGTGAGGGCGATGAAGATGATGATGAAGGCCTCCGTGATGGATCCCCCTCCCGGAACAGGCTCCAAGATGGGATCTCCACGGGAACAGCCACTACGGCGGTGGAATTAGGGTTTTCTCTCTGCGTATGGAGTTTCGGGGGTACGTAGGCATATATAGGAGGAAGAGGGGCACCAGGGGCCACCGGGTCTGCCCTCGAGGTAGGGGGCGCGCCCTGGGAAGGGGGCGCGCCCCCACCCTCGAGGGTGGGCTCCCTGTCCTCAGGCTTGGCTCCGAAGTTTATCTCGCGTGATTTCCTCCAAAAATATCTCCTGTGAAGGTTTCATTCCGTTTGGACTCCGTTTGATATTCCTTTTCTGCAAAACCCTAAAATAGGCAAAAAAACAGCAATCTGGACTGGGCCTTTGGGTCAGTAGGTTAGTCCCAAAAATGATATAAAAGTAAATGATAAAGCCCATTAAACATCTAAGACTTCATAAATAATAGCATGGAACAATCAAAAACTATAGATACGTTGGAGACGTATCAATAACATAGCCAAACAACGGTTTGCTGGGAAGGTGTCAAAGGTTAGAGGTTTCATGGCAACAAGGAGAGGCTGACAAATAGATAGGTAGCGCGACATATAGCGATTGCATCGAGACAACTAGCATGGCAATGATAGTAAAGATATCCATGGTGATGGTCATCTTGCCTGAGATCCCGCAAGGAAGAAGAACGAGTCCATGAAGAAGATGAAGAAGAAGCCACGAAGACGAACCAAGTGTAGTCGAACGAATCCTTATGATCGCAACAGATAATGAACTAGCGAGAAGAAGCACACAACATGGTAAACACACCACTCAAGAACATGACAAGATGCTCAACCAAGTATGATGCAAGACATGCCTATATGATGCAAAACATGGCAAGGGATGATGCATACACGAACAACACAACCCAACAAGTTTAAAAGAGGCCAGAAACAACATATAAAAATTCCTGTAAGTCCTTAAGTTAAAGTTGTTAAACAGCAAGTTAACATGCACCATGATGATCTACTCGAAATTCTAGTCAAGTTACTTATAAAGTTCAATTAATTCAGAGCTACGGCCTAGAAGATATGAGCAAAACAAGTAAAGCATGTCATCGATGCAAAACGCATCCAAACATCAAGCAAACACACTCCAAATGGGTATACAACATGTTATTATGCATCTACATGCAACAACATGCAAGTTTCATATAAAGCACACTCAAAACGGAGCAACGGTTCAACACATACACATGAAACAAGATATAACAACAAGCTGTCCAAAACAGCAACATGGCACTTAGTTGACATCAAAACAACATGATACAATAACATTTCATGGCATCAAAGGGCATGGCAAGCACGTACATGTCAAGCACTACAAGCATGATCTCTAAGCTACTACCAAACACCACTAGAACATGCTCAAAACATCATGGCAAGATTGCAAAAGATAACAGTTTCACAGACTTAGTGAAATAAACTAGACATGGCAGCAACAACGACAAGTAATCATGTTTGCAAGCTTGTGAAACTCATCTCAAAGCATATCATGGCATGTGAATATAACCAACAATAAGAAGACATGTTTATGAAGCTATCCATGGCAATAACATGGTCATAGGATGCATAGAACACTAGCTATTCACATGGCAAAACTGAACTTGCTGATAACAGGCTGACATAAACATTTTATAGCAACTTGAGAGCAAGAAATAAACAAGCTACAGCAACCTATAATGGAAAACAAGGGCATGGATTGATAGATCATAACATGGACTTCAAGACATGGTCATTGGACATCCCAAAACATTCATGGATTTGAGTCGGGCATCAAACAAACATGGCATCATGATATAACAGTTTCAGACTTAGCAGTTTATAACAAGTCTCAGAAAACAACAACAGCGAGTAGGCTACTTTGCAAGCTTGTTCCACTCACCAAAAGGCCTATCATGAAAATTGGATTGCACCACAGCAAAGATGACATGATTGTGCTTTTAAAACATATTGACATGTAGCTCAAACAAAAATCACACATAAAGATATGAAAAAGACAAAACAGCATCTCATAACAAGTTTCAGCACTTAACAGCCACATGCGCTTTTGATACAGAGATAAACATGGAAATATAGCACCTAACATGAATGCAACAGCAACCAACATGTAGAGCACTTCACAATGAACATTTTGACATATCATACACTCCATTTGGACCAACATGCACAAAGATGTGACCTCTCAAACATGCTAACATATTGTTGACAGACAACAAGGACTTAACAACAACATCACATAGCAGTTTTGCAAGAAAGATTAAGACATCAATATGAACAGTAACATGCATGCAAATGCAACTAACATGTAGAGCATCACGAGACGAACATCTGGACATATCATTTGCCCAATTTGGATAAACGAGCAAAAAGTTACATCACTCACAAGTATGCAACATGATGCTGAAATCTGAGGACTTAGTAAAAAAACAACCTCGAGGGAAGAGTGTCCGGAGGGGGCGGACATGTCTGGCGCGATGAGGCTGACGAGCGGGCCCGGGAGGTTTGGACATTTCTAGTTCCAGGGCGGACGTGTCCGGCGGTGAGGGCGCCCGGGCCCTCCTGGCAGTGACACGCGGCGAGGGAATCGTCCCCGACCTCCGGGACGAGGCCGGCGGTGCAGGACGATGACGGAAGGGCGGGGCGAGCTGCCGCGGCAGTGGGATCGACCGGATCCGGCGGCGACTTGCTGGATCGGGCCGAGGACGAGGTCGGCGGCGCTCGCGAGGTGCTGGACGGGAGGCATCGACGGCGGGCGCGGGACGGAGCGGAGAGAGGCGAGCAGCTGTGGCGTCGGGGTCCGGCGGGGTTAGAGCGGTCGACGGCGAGGAGCTCGTGAGGGAGGTGGTAGCCACAGACTCCGGCGAGCCCTGGCGGCGGGGAGCGGAGGACGACGGCGAGGTGGCCGGTGACGCGGAGCGGGAAGCGCAGGGGTGCTGGCGACGGAGCGCGCTGGACGGCGGCGCTAGGGCAGGGGCGGGGCGCTCGGGAGCAGGCTCGGACGGGCAGATGTGGGCCTGGAGGGCCGCGGTGGGAGCGGGGCAGGAGCGGCCAGGTGGCGCGCCCCCATTGGCTGGAGGGGCGCCGCAGGTGGCGGCTCAGCCAGTGGGCCGGCGACACGTGGCGAGCGCGGGGCGTCTGCGCCGGATGGCTGGCGGCAACGCCAATTGGAGGAGGGAGGTGGCGGCGCCAGATCCGAGGAGGAAGGACTAGGGGGCTAGGGATGCCAATTTTGGCAAGGGGGAGGAGTTTAAATAGGGAAGGGGGCTAGGGTTTAGGTCTAGGGTGTGTTTAGGGGTGTTTTCGAGCCCTTCGATCATGGTCCGACGGATCCGATCACGAAGGGGGGGATTAGGCAGGCCTAGTTGGCTGGTGGGCTATGGGGAGAGAAGACACAGAGGCCCACGGGGGTTTTTGGAGACCGAAAATGTCCGACGTTTCATCCGGCGATAATGCCGCTATAGTTATCCGTTGGACTGTCAAACGGACTCCGAATGCGACAAAATTTGGCAGGCGGTCTGTCTACACTATAATAAGACCGCACGTCAAGTTTCATCCCATTTCGAGAACATTTTTCGGCACACATAAATAAATATTCGGAGGTGCCACGGGCGCGTGCAAGTGTATCTGGGCTCAGA
Organism: Secale cereale; assembly: GCA_902687465.1. Lineage (NCBI taxonomy): Eukaryota > Viridiplantae > Streptophyta > Magnoliopsida > Poales > Poaceae > Secale > Secale cereale. Next base: position 327,895,041 of record LR738715.1, read on the forward strand.
ACGGATAACGGGAAAGACGAGGGGGTTCGGCCGGATGCAAGTTTTGAAAACATGCACATGATGACATGGCAAAATGCAACACGCAAGCAGATGACATGGCAATGACAACGAATAACTGGAAGACACCTGGCGCATCGGTCTCGGGGTGTCACAACACTCCCCTACTAACAAGAGATCTCGTCCCGAGATCTTAGGAACGAGACGGAAGGGAAAGGAAGAACAAGGGGAAACCAAGGATTCTTGAGGGGTTGAACAACTTGAAAGAATGAACATGACGGAGAAGAACAAAGTTGCAAACACTTTGTTAGACAAGAGAAACAAGGAATAAGACGAGAATCAAGGAGTTTGAAAGGCACGAAACAAGAGCTTAACGACCGAAAAAAAGAATATGAAACTGCACTAGTATAACGAGATAGCCAAGGAACAAGAATGAAGGAATTTGGAGAGCACTTCGGTTAAGCGGGGTCGACAAGGAATAAGAACAAGAAATTTTAGATAGGACTCTGGTTGAATTTAAATGGAATAGAACAAGAACTTGGAAAGATGAAACGATACTCGGCGAGAGGAACAACACAATGCCTCTGGAAGAGTTTAAAGAGTGGAATGAAAAGAATGGAGAAGAAGATGACAACTTGCACCACAAATGAATTTAAAAGAGCATCTTCACGAAAAAGGGTTGAACGGAGTTGTTGAGAAAATCAACAACAAAAGAATAAGCTTGGTTTGGACTTATTTAAACATCTCAAAACTTGAGGTGAATTATGCCACAACCACAAGATTGAATAGATGAGATGAAGGAAGAAATGCAAAACTCCACTACAAAAGAATATGAAGAATTAATTGCACTTCGAGACACAAAAGAATAATGCTTGAGCTACTCCACAAGAATTTGATGAACACTCGAAGAATGATTCGAATCGCGATGAACCACCATTAAAAACTCCGGTAACAAAAGGATGATGAGATCGAATTGAAGGATTACAAGAATAAGATTACAGCCTTGCGATGATTCAGATGGATGATCCGACGAGATAGTCGCGAAAAACTTGAACTCCGGAGAAGAAAAGATGAAAGCACTTGGTACTAGAATTTATTCATCAAGAATAAAATCCTAAGGAAGGAATAAATCAACTTGACAAGAATGAATAAGTCTTATGGTATGCTCATCCTTCATCTATTAAGTTGATGAAAGCAATGGATTCGCATACTACTTTTTCTCATTGAAATTGATTAAAGAGGGATATAGCTTGAACTTGAGAAATCCTTCATGAACCACCGGTAGGATTGGAATGAACGAATGAATTGATGTGATAACACCGGAAAAGAACTCTTGAGCGAACCACCATAAGAATTGAAATTGAGCGAAGAAAGAAACGAACCACCGGGAAGAATTAAAATCGAGTGATGAAAGAGAACAAGCCATCGAGAAGAATAAGAAAATGATTAAAGAGCTTGAGGAAAATAGATAGAAGAGAACGAAGAGATCGCGGACGGTTTAAAGAATGCTTGAACGAAGCACCGGACGAATGTGAGACGAACGAAGAGGCATCAATCAAGAATATTTGGAGGATGAAGTTGAAAACTGAGAACGAAGAAATCTTCTGAAATGATGGCCTTCGGAGGAACACAAAGAAAAGAATTCATGAATACTCCGGAAGAATGAAAAGAAGAAAGGTTGAACCAACGATGTAAAGAATTTGAAAACGATCTTGGAGACGGCACATGATAGATGGAATCCATACTTGCGTCACAATTGAAAAGAATTTTGGAACACTCCGGGAAATTAGAAGAGTCAGGTAAGATCCTGGGAAAAGACCTATGGGTTATGAGCCCACCGAAGAGAAAACACCGTTGAAAAGGATTATTCGAGTGAGAAACGATGCATCGGAACGTTTGAAAGACTCCAATGAGGTGACAACCTCGAATAAATTAGAACACAGACAAATATCCTGAGATGTCTTCGGAACTCCGGAACAATTAAATGGCGAGAGGTGAATGAGAGAAGGGGAAAACTCTTGAGCAATGGAAAAGAATAAGATCAACACCGAAAACTTGAATTGAATCCACCGGAGAAGAAAAGAGATGAAGAAGGACGAACTAGACGAGAATTCACAAGTTAAATAATTGAGGAAAGAAAGCATAGCATTTGCACGAGTAGGATGGATACTCGATTAAGGACTCCGGTCTGAGAAGAAAAAGGGTGGGCGGGTGGGAAAACGAAAGACCACATCAGACGGGGAAAATGGCACTGGTCAGAAAGAATTGGGGATTGAACTGGCAAAAGGCAAAGAGGATCAAATCAACTGGACGAGAAATGCACCGGATGAAAATATCTGACATCGCAACAAAAGAAAACTAACTGCGTGATCCTAAAAAAAATTGAAGGGGAAGAGGAGTAATTCAAAACACCTACGTCAAGATTCCTCACCAGAGCGACGAAGGGACTGAGGAGTAAAAAGAATTCCTACTCTCCGATATAACTAGACTCCGAAATAGTTTTTTGCTAGACTCGACAACAACAAAGCTACGATCAATCAAGGGGGCTCCTATGGTCGGTCGAGGCTCTGATATCAACTTGTCATGCCCAAGATGCGATTTTATCTCGATCACTAGATAAAACTAGTGATTGAGGCACAATCGCATTTCAAGCGCTTAGCAAGATGGATAGCATTACATCGTACCATTACATACATACATGGGGATACATATAAGTCATACAATTCACATGAATACAACACCATCAATACAAGACATCCGACTACAGATGCAAACATGAAAAGCTCAACGACATCCATCCTGCTATCCCAGGCTACCGACCAGGAACCTAACCCAAGACTAATGAAGTAGAAGAAGAAAGAACTCCAACACAAGTACATCGCTCTCACGTCAAGTCATCGAAACCTGCACCTGCAACTGGTGTTGTAGTATCTATGAGCCACGAGGATTCAGCAATCCCATAACCATGGGTATCAAGACTAGCAAAGCTTAATGGGTAAGGAGAGGTAAGGTGGTGAGGTTGCAGCAGCGGCTAAGCAATATATGGTGGCTAACTTACGAGTACAAGAATAAGATGAGCATCTACGCAAACGGTCACAAACTAGTAGTGATCGCTAAAGATCCTAAACTACCTACGAGTAAAAAAAAACACCATGTTCTCTTCTCAAAGTGAAAAGAGACGGTCACGGTTACTCACGTAGTTCGTGTATTTTACTTCGGATCCTCTGACAAGCTTTCTACAAGCGGACATTAACAAATTCCAATCTGCCACATAACCGCGGGCACAACTTTCGAAAGATCATAACCCTGCGGGGGTGTCCCAACTTATCCCATAACAAGCTCTCACGATCAGCAGAGGTAAAAATAATAATACCCCTTATATTAGGGACAACCCGATCAGACTCGGAATCCCGATGCACAAGACATTTCAACAATGGTAGAACAAGTCCAGCAAGACCTCCCGGCGTGCCAACACCCTGATAGTAGCCGCGCGTATCTCATCTTAGGCCACGACCGGATGGGAGATCCTACGGGAGCCAATCCTCGAGTTTCCCCGTGGTAGCCCCGCAGAACCCCTGTTTGGGACCAACACCATCAGCACTGCCCCCCTGTATGTAGAAGAATCATCGGGTAGCGCTAACTCCCTATGCAATTTAATTAATTAAATAAGTTTTTATTATGTTGCAAATTAAAACCAAAGTTAGGACTTGCTGGAGGAGTTTTATTCAAAGACGAACTGTCAAGGGGTCCCCATATACCCAACCGCGTTAGGAACGCAAAATCAAGGAACATAAAGCCGGTTTATCGGTTCTTAAGGCGGCATGAGTGCAACAAAATGCCGAGCAAAAGGCCAAGCCTTCCACCCATTGCCAAGTATATATGTTTGTTAATTATATTTATAGATATTGTGATATTCCAACAAGTTCCAACATGGAGCAATCTTCCTCTTGACCTGCAACTAACAACGCTATAAGAGGGGCTGAGCGAGCGGGTAACATAGCCAAACAACGGTTTGCTAGGAAGGTGTCAAAGGTTAGAGGTTTCATGGCAACAAGGAGAGGCTGACAAATAGATAGGTAGCGCGACATATAGCGATAGCATCGAGACAACTAGCATGGCAATAATAGTAAAGGTATCCAAGGTGATGGTCATCTTGCCTGAGATCCCGCAAGAAAGAAGAATAAGTCCATGAAGAAGACGAAGATGAAGCCACGAAGATGAACCAAGTGTAGTCGAACGAATCCTCACGATCGCAACGGATAATGAACTAGCGAGAAGAAGCACACAACATGGTAAACACACAACTCAAGAACATGACAAGATGCTCAACCAAGTATGATGCAAGACACGCCTATATGATGCAATACATGGCAAGGGATGATGCATACAATAACAACACAACCCAACAAGTTTAAAAGAGGTCGGAAACAACATATAACAATTCCGGTAAGTCCTCATATGAAAATTTCGAAATGGGTCCAGATCTTAACAAACATTAAGTTAAAGTTGTTAAATAGCAAGTTAACATGCACCATGATGATCTACTCGAAATTCTAGTCAAGTTACATATAAAGTTCAATTAATTCGGAGCTACGACCTAGAAGATATGAGCAAAACAAGTCAAGCATGTCATCGATGCAAAACGCATCCAAACATCAAGAAAACACACTCCAAACAAGTATTCAACATGCTATTATGCATCTACATGCAACAACACGCAAGTTTCATATAAAGCACACTCAAAACGGAGCAACGGTTCAACACATACACATGAAACAAGATATAACAACAAGCTGTCCAAAACAGCAACATGACACTTAGTTGACATCAAAACAACATGATACAATAACATTTCATGGCATAAAAGGGCATGGCAAGCATGTACATGTCAAGCACTACAAGCATGATCTCTGAACTACTACGAAACACCACTAGAACTTGTTCAAAACATCATGGCAAGATTGCAAAAGATAACAGTTTCACAGACTTAGTGAAATAAACTAGACATGGCAGCAACAACGACAAGTAGGCATGTTTGCAAGCTTGTGCAACTCATCTCAAAGCATATCATGGCATGTTTATATAACCAACAGCAAGATGACATGTTTATGAAGCTATCCATGGCAAGAACATGGTCATAGGATGCATAGAACAATAGCTATTCACATGGCAAAACTGAACTTGCTAATAACAGGCTGACAGAAACATTTTATAACAACTTGAGAGTAAGAAATAAACAAGCTAGAGCAACCTATAATGGCAAACAAGGGCATGGATTGATAGAGCATAACATGGACTTCAAGACATGGTCATTGGACATCCCAAAACATTCATGGATTTGAGTGGGGCATCAGGCAAACATGGCATCAGGATATAACAGTTTTAGACTTAGCAGTTTTTAACAAGTCTCAGAAAACAACAACAGCGAGTAGGCTACTTTGCAAGCTTGTTCCACTCACCACAAGGCCTATCATGAAAATTGGATTGCACCATAGCAAAGATGACATGATTGTGCTTCTAAAACATATTGACATGTAGCTCAAACAAAAATCACACATAAAGATATGAAAAAAACAAAACAACATCTCATAACAAGTTTCAGCACTTAACAGCCACATGCGCTTTTGATACAGAGATAAACATGGAAATATAGCACCTAACATGAATGCAACAGCAACCAACATGTAGAACACTTCACAATGAACATTTTGACATATCATACACTCCATTTGGACCAACATGCACAAAGATGTGACCTCTCAAACATGCTAACATATTGTTGACAGACAACAAGGACTTAACAACAACATCACATAGCAGTTTTGCAAGAAAGATTAAGACATCAATATGAACAGTAACATGCATGCAAATGCAACTAACATGTAGAGCATCACGAGACGAACATCTGGACATATCATTTGCCCAATTTGGATAAACGAGCAAAAAGTTACATCACTCACAAGTATGCAACATGATGCTGAAATCTGAGGACTTAGTAAAAAAACAACCTCGAGGGAAGAGTGTCCGGAGGGGGCGGACATGTCTGGCGCGATGAGGCTGACGAGCGGGCCCGGGAGGTTTGGACATTTCTAGTTCCAGGGCGGACGTGTCCCGCGGTGAGGGCGCCCGGGCCCTCCTGGCAGTGACACGCGGCGAGGGAATCGTCCCCGACCTCCGGGACGAAGCCGGCGGTGCAGGACGACGACGGAAGGGCGGGGCGAGCTGCCGCGGCAGTGGGATCGACCGGATCCGGCGGCGGCTTGCTGGATCGGGCCGAGGATGAGGTCGGCGGCGCTCGCGAGGTGCTGGACGGGAGGCATCGACGGCGGGCGCGGGACGGAGCGGAGAGAGGCGAGCAGCTGTGGCGTCGGGATCCGGCGGGGTTAGAGCGGTCGACGGCGAGGAGCTCGTGAGGGAGGTGGTAGCCGCAGACTCCGGCGAGCCCTGGCGGCGGGGAGCGGAGGACGACGGTGAGGTGGCCGGTGACGCAGAGCGGGAGGCGCAGGGGCGGTGGCGGCGAAGCGCGCGGGATGGCGGCGCTATGGCATGTAGCGGGGCGCTCGGGAGCGGGCTTGGACGGGCGGTTGCGGGCCGCGGCGGCGGAGGCGCGGGCCCGGGTGAGCCTGGCTCGGGCCTGGAGGGCCGCGGTGGGAGCGGGGCAGGAACGGCAAGGTGGCACGCCCCCGTTGGCTGGAGGGGTGCCGCAGGTGGCGGCTCAGCCAGTGGGCTGGCAACACGTGGCGAGCGCGGGGCGTCTGCGCCGAATGGCTGGTGGCAGCGCCAAGTGGAGGAGGGAGGTGGCGGTGCCAGATCCGAGGAGGAAGGACTAGGGGGCTAGGGATGCCAATTTTGGCAAGGGGGAGGAGTTTAAATAGGGAAAGGGGCTAGGGTTTAGGTCTAGGGTGTGTTTAGGGGTGTTTTCGAGCCCTTCGATCATGATCCGATGGATCTAATCGCGAGGGGGGATTAGGCAGGCTTAGTGGGCTGGTGGGCTGTGGGGAGAGTAGAGAGAGAGGCCCGCGGGGGTTTTCGGAGACCGAAAACGTCCGACGTTTTATCCGGCGATAATGTCGCTATAGTTATCCGTTGGACTAATCAAATGGACTCCGAATGCGACGAAATTTGACAGGAGGTCTGTCTACACTATAATAAGACCGCACGTCAAGTTTCATCCCATTCCGAGAACATTTTTCGGCACACATAAATAAATATTCGGAGGTGCCACGGGCGCGTGCAAGTGTGTCTGGGTTCAGAACGGACAATGGAAAAGACGAGGGGGTTCGGCCGGATGCAACTTTTGAGAACATGATGATGACATGGCAAAATGCAACATGCAAGCAGATGACATGGCAACGGCAACGAATAACTGGAAGACACCTGGCGGATCGGTCTAGGGGTGTCACAACTTGAGCATTCATTTTCATATTGATTTGCATGATTTTAAGACAGCTAGCATGATATTTTGATGGCTTATCCGTTTTTTGATATCTTTGCTCTGCTAGATCACTGCACATCCTGTTACATTGCCAGAGGCATTCATATAGAGTCATACTTTGTTCTAGGTATCGAGTTGTATTTTTTTGAGTTATAAGTAAATAGAAGTGTGATGATCATCATTATCCATTATTAGAGCATGTCCCAGTGAGGAAAGGATGATGGAAACTATGATTCCCCCACAAGTCGACATGAGGCTCTGGACAAATATAAAAAGAAAAGAAAAAAGAAAAAAAGTGAGGCCAAAAATAGCCCAAGGAAAAGAAAAAGAAAGAAAGAAAAAAAAACAAAAAAATGAGAGAAAAGAGAGAAGGGGCATTGCCACTATCCTTTACCACACTTGTGCTTCAAAGTAGCACCATGTTTTTCATATAGAGAGTCTCCTATGTTGTCGCTTTCATATACTAGTGGGAATTTTTCATTGTAGAGTTTGATGCATACCCACTTAGTTTCATATTGAGCTTTCATACACTTATAGCTCTTAGTGCATCCGTTGCATGGTAATTCCTACTCCTCGCATTGATATCTAATGATGGGCATCTCCATAGCCCATTAAATTGCCTAGTTGCCCACTTCTTTTGTCTACTACCACCATATTCTATTCCACCTATATTGCTATATTCATGGCTTGCGCTCATGTATTGCACGAGAGTTGAAAATGCTGAAGCACGTTAAAAAGTATGAACCAATTGCTTGACTAACACCGGGGTAGTTCATGATTTATACTTTGTGTTAAGAAGACAGATCATGAAAAGGCTATATAATTTTGTAGGGATGACGTTCTTTAGAATTGATATTTTGAAAGACATGATTGTTTGTTGGGATGCCCGAGTATTGATGTCTTTAGGTCAAGTCATAGACTATTGCTTTGAATCACTCATGTCTTAATATTCATGACATGATTAGACTTATGATCAAGTTTATGCTAGGTAGCATTCCACATCAAAAATTATCTTTGGTATCATTTACCTACTCGAGGACGAGCAGGAATTAAGCTTGGGGATGCTGATACGTCTCCGTCGTATCTATAATTTTTTATTGTTCCACGCCAATATTATTCAACTTTTACATACTTTTGGCAACAATTTATATGATTTATTTGGACTAACTTACTGAGTCAATGCCCAATGTTAGTTCATGTTTGTTGCATGTTTTTTGTTTCACAAAAAATCCATATCAAACGAAGTCCAAACACGATAAAAATTTACGGAGAATTATTTCGGAATATTTGTGATTTTTAGGAGTTGGAATCAACGCAAACGGGGGCCCACAGTGATCAAAACCCACCAAGGCGCACCGGACACCCCTTGGCGCGCCCATGTATCTTGTGTCCTCCTCAGACGTCGGTCGGGGCCCTTCTTCTGGCGCAAGAAAGCTAATTTATGAAAAAATCGTGTTAAAATTTCAGCGCAATTGTAGTTACGGATCTCCGGATATCTAAGAAACGGTGAAGGGCCAGATCTGGGAACGCGAAATAGAAGATAATAGAGAGATAGATCCAATCTCGGAGGGGCTCTCGCCCTCTGCCGCCATGGAGGCCATGAACCAGAGGGGGAACCCTCCTCCCATCTAGGGAGGAGGCCAATGAAGAAGAAGAAGGAGGGGGCTCTCTCACCCTCTCTCCTTGTGGTGCTGGAGTGCTGCCAGGGCTAGGATCGTGACGGCGATCTGCATCAACAATCTTGGTACCGTCAACACCAACTTTCTCCCCCTCTATGTAGCGGTGTAACCTCTCTATTCCCATTGTAATTATCTACTTAAACATGATGATCAACACTACATACTATTATCAAGTGATCTGTGGTTATCCTATGATGTTTGAGTAGATCTGTTTTGTCCTACGGGTTTATCGGTGAAATTGCTATGATTGGTTTCATTTGCTTGTGGTTATGTTGTTGTCCTTTGGTTCCCATCATATGAGCGCGCGCGTGGATCACACCATAGGGTTAGTTGTATGCTGATGGGACTATGTATTGGAGGGCAAGGGTGACAACAACTTCAGACTAGCATAGAAATTGATGCATATGAGATTGAAGGGGGGCCCATATATCTTAAGGCTATGGTTGGGTTTTAACTTAATGAACGATAGTAGTTGCGGATGCTTGCTAGAGTTCCAATCATAAGTGCATAGAATTCCAAGTAAGGGATAACATGCTAGCAGTGGCCTCTCCCACAAATAAACTTGCTATCAATCTAGTAACGTAGTTGATGGCCTATGGACAAATCGTTCTCTTGTGTTACAAAAAGCTTGCTACTACACTACTTTATTTATTTACTTGCAATTTATTTCAAGTTTTATTCCCACTAAGTATTTCTAATTTTATCCTTGTTTTAGATAAAGCAAATGTTAAGTGTGCGTAGAGTTGTATCGGTGGTCGATAGAACTTGAGGAAATATTTGTTCTACCTGTAGCTCCTCGTTGGGTTCGACACTCTTATTTATCGAAAAAGGCTACAAACGACCCCCTACACTTGTGGGTTATCCATGTGTAGCACTACCACCTCTAAGCGGTAGTACCGCTGGTGCGGCTCTGCTTCACCCCATCGGTCCTGCTCTGCCTCCTTAGTGCCCTAAGTTGCAACCCCAGTGGTAGTACCGCTGTGGCGAGTGGTAGTACCGCTCCGGCGACACTACCGGCTCGTGGTCTTGCACCATTCCATAGATCTATGTGCACTATCGCCCGGGCGGTAGTACCACTCGTGTGCGGGCTGAGCACATAACGGTTGGATTCAGGAGGTCCTATAAAAGAGGGTCTTATTCCCCATTGAACCTTATCCTTCTAGCTCATGTTTGCCCGCCATTGTTGACCTTCTTCGAGCTTGCTATCTCTCAATCCCTCCAATGATTCTTACTAGTTCTCGAGGGAAAAGATAGAGGAGATGTAGATCTACGTTTTCACCAATCACTTTCTCCTCTATGTGAGGGGAACCATTTGGATCTAGATCTTGGAGTTCTTTGTGTTCTCTTCTTTGTTCTTCCTCTCATCTTCCTCCATAGCATTAGTTGTTGTGGTGGGATTTGGGAGAGAAGGAATTGGGCACTGCTCTTGCCATTGCATTTGGTGCATCAGTTTGAGTTCTCCATGATGATACGTGGAAGTTACTGTTGAGAAGCTTATTACTCTTGGGTGCTTGGTACCCTAGAGCTTGTTCCTCTTGGGTGTCCTAGACGGTTGGTGGTGTTCGGAGCTCAATCATTGTGGTGTAAAGCTCTAGGCAATCGCCGGGGTCTCCAATTAAGTTGTGGAGATTGCCCCGAGCAATTTTACGGGTTTCGGTAACCGCACCTAAGGGTTGCCAAAATGTACGGGTTCGGTGACCGCCCCAAGGGTTGCCATTTGTACGGGTTTGGTAACTGCCCTCAAGGGCCCCTTAGTGGAATCACGACATATTGCATTGTGCGAGGGCGTGAGGAGACTACGGTGGCCCTAGTGGCTTCTTAGGGAGCATTGTGACTCCACACCGCTCCAAATGGAG
>LR738715.1:327917096-327951570 GCA_902687465.1 Secale cereale
GGGGGAGAGGATCCCCACCTGAATGTATTGCTCAAAAAGCTGCCAAAGCCAAGAGTCACCCCTTAACTTTGGCTGATCCAGTTTATAAGGGAAACTAGATCAAAAACCTAAACAAGTTGACCTTGTTTATGAGGGAAACCGGGTCGACAACCGTACAGGTAACAACGGTACAGAAGATGAGAAAAAATTGCCACCCAGGCGAAGGCATGACCTAGCTAGCAGGAAGAAAGGCCAACACCACGAGAGACACAAGTAGATGTGGGGTGTTGTCGAGGGATCACAATACTAAGACTCTGCAAACAACCTAACGCACCGCACCGACGTGCGTACCGAGCCCCACGACACAACAGGAGCTCAACCATAATCAACGAGTGCCAAACCTTAACACGAACCTTGATTGGGAGATCCGCCACGGGCGGTCGAAACGATTAGCAGGTTGGGAGCATCATTGCGTCATCATTGAGCAAAGGTGAACCAAGACACCACCAAGAGCCCAAAGCTAGCCACAACACAACGGCCACCATGGGAGGGTCTTGAGCATGCACAAACAGGACGGAGACCACGCGAGGGACAGCCAAAGAGAAACACATGAAGAAGAAACACACCACCGTCGGCCCTGATGACCCACAAGCGTAGGGGACCTATCGTAGTCCTTTCGATAAGTAAGAGTGTCGAACCCAACGAGGAGCAGAAGGAAATGATAGGCAGTTTTCAGTAAGGTATTCTCTACAAGCACTGAAATTATCGGTAACAGATAGTTTTGTGATAAGGTATTTGTAACGGGTAACACGTAATAAAAGTAAATAAGATGTAGCAATATGGCCCAATCCTTTTTGTAGCAAAGGACAAGCTTGGACGAACTCTTATATAAAGGAAAGCGCTCCCGAGGACACATGGGAATTATCGTCAAGCTAGTTTTCATCACGCTCATATGATTCGCGTTCGTTACTTTGATAATTTGGTATGTGGGTGGGCCGGTGCTTGGGTGTTGCCCTTACTAGGACAAGCATCCCACTTATGATTAACCTCTATTGCAAGCATCCACAACTACAAAAGAATTATTAAGGTTAACCTAACTGAAAGTGCAAGTTATTGACTAGAGGGGGGGGGGTGAATAGGCGTTTTTGACGAAAGTATTCAAAGCGCGAGGGATTTGAAGACAAACGATAGAAAAGAACCTATATGTTACACAACGGAAGACAAAAGTAACATGGATCGAGATGGAAGATTTAACTGAAGCTTAACAGAGAGCAGTCTTCACACAGTGAAGACAAATAGATTAGACTGATAAGTAATGGCTTCACGAAGACAAACTGAAATGTAAAAGAAGGTAGGGATAGAACCAGTTGCTTGAAGGAGACAAGGATTTGGTAGACCAGTTCCAGTTGCTGTCTCAACTGTACATCTGGTTAGGGCGGCTAGGTATTTAAACCAGAGGACACACAGTCCCGGACACACAGTCCTCACCGTATTCCCCTTGAGCTAAGGACACACAGTCCTTGCCCAATCACTCTGGTAAGTCTTCAAGGTAGACTTCAGAACCTTCACAAACTTCGTTCACGGGCAATCCACAGTCACTCTAGGATGCTCTGAATGTGACGCCTAACCGGCTGGAGGAAGCACATACCTCAAGTGTAACAAGTCTTCAGGTCACACAGACAGAAAGACTTCAGTGATGCTTAACTCTCTTTGGCTTTGGGTGTTTTGGGTTTTGTCCTCAGACGGATCTTTTCTCCCAAAGGCTTCGGAGGTGGGTTGCTCTCAAACGACAAAAGTCGTGTACTAACTCTGAGCAGCCACCAATTTATGGTGTAGGGGGTGGGCTATTTATAGCCATGAGGCAACCCGACATGATATGTCCGAAATGACCCTTGGTCACTGAGGAACTGACACGTGTCCAACAGTAGGATTGTGAACACACGCGGTAACTTTACTTGAGCTCCAAGTAACGCTGACTTGTCCAGCTCTGGATAAGATTTGCTCTCATTTGTCTTCGCTTAAAGACATAGGATTTGGGTTGAGCATCACATTAGTCTTTCAAATGTGTTCACTTGGACCCCACTTAACAGTACGGTAGTTCCTATGACTCAAGAAGGAATAAAAAGAACTACGAAAGAAACTATGTCTTCACGTTCTATAGTCTTCAATGAATGTCTTCATAGGTCATTATCTTCACGTGAATGTCTTCACGCACCACCACTGGCTTCATTGTCTTCACACATTTTTAGGGGTCATCTCTGGAAGTTAAACCGAATCTGTGAGGTACTTTACCTGTGTTATCCTGCAATTCTCACAAACACGTTAGTCCCTCAACCTCGTTTGTCGTCAATACTCCAAAACCAACTAGGGGGAACTAGATGCACTTACAATCTCCCCCTTTTTGGTGATTGATGATAAACAGGTTGAAGTTTTCAACGGGGATAAAATAAGTGACATTATGGATAACACGATCAATGGATTCATAAAGTTGAGAGGGCTCCCCCTGAAGATGTGCACATAGTAGTTTTGCTTTTGAATGCAAAGGCACATGGCAGGTTTTGTTTTGTGGAGATCTCCTTCAATTTTATGAAGACAATCCATCATGCATACACAGATGAAGTGGAGATAATGAGATGCATAATGGAAAATGTGTGTCTGCTGAATGACTTCATGCGCATAGGATAGATATTTAACCAAGCAGAAGAAACAACAGCAAATGTAGCAGACGACCATCAAGTTTTAAGTGTTACAACTCAAGACCAAATGTTTCAAAATGAGAGTTGTAAGAACTTAGCAAAAAATAAAGCACCCGACCCATATATGGACCCACTTGAAGACTATCAACTCATATGCTTCTCCCCCTTTTGTCAGTAAGGACCAAAAAGGTTTGAAAACATAGAGTATCTATGTGTTCCCATGCGAAGAAGATGCATCATGATTCCCAGGCAGAGAAGATGCTGGTGCAGCTGGGTCGACGTTGGAGTTTGGTGGTGCAGAGGGGCCTGACGCAGAATTGTGATGCAGTGAAGCGATTGCTGGGGAAGTGGCGTCGTCTTCTTCATCGATGACTCGAGCAACAACACTTGCAGCCGAAGATGAATACTTAGAATCTTCAATAGATGGGGTTCGATGTCAAGTCGCAGCTTGTGGAGGACTGGAATCAAACTTGAGGCGCTCAGTGAAGCCATCTGCTTGAAGATCAGCTTCAGAGCATAGCAGGGTAAGGCTCTTCCAGGACCGCCGACAGGCTTCATGTGCAACAAACGAATTCTTGGTCGCCAAGTTGCGAATGCGATTCACATCTGTGAGGAGACTTTGCATTTGCCGCTTCATCCAGTCATGATGCCTATCTTGTTTCTGGTGAAGTGAAACAAGAAGCTCTCGGTCATTCAGGACACGAGTGCGCTTTTTCGGCCGTTGAGCAATGGTGCTGCCGGTGGCATTAGTATTGGCATGATGTGGGAGGCGCAGGTGCCCAGCCAGAGGATACGTAGGCACATTTGCATTGGGCACATACACACTGTCATCCTACTGTGTGAAGCTTTGGTGATCAACATTGTGAAGGTGAAGTGGTTGCTTGGCAGGCTCAGCATAGATGGCTTCATATGATGTATCAACCTCAGGCAAGAAGACACCATGGTTGCATGCAGAGGCTTGATAGCTGACAGTTGAACTAAGCTTAATGAGCCTCATAATCCAAGGAGCGTAGAACTTGAGGCCAAACAGATCAGCGGCAGAGGCAACCAGTTGGCAGAGGAAGAAGTCATGAGTATTGAAGCGAATGCCATGGACAATATGGAAGACCAAAGTCTTCATGACGCCAGTCAATGCGGCCTTAGATGAGTGTCCCTTGACAGGCCAAAGAGTACGCCTCGGAATATGGTATATGGTGCGAGGCAGGTACTCAAGGTCTTGGACAAAGAACTCCTTTGGAAGATCAGCATCAAGGGGCAGTGGCTTCATCATGCTAAGCATTTCGCTCATGTTGGGTTCAGTTTTCTTGAAGACGCTTTGAAGCTCTTTCTGATGTAGGGAACAGCCTGGTTCGTACAACTCACCAGGAGTGGGCAGGGAAGTAAGCTCAAGCAGTGTCTGAGCATTAGCTTCATAATGAATGTCACCTATCATTCACTCAAGGACCCATGTCTTTGGATCCCTGATGTATCCTCTAATGTGCAGTGTGGCATAAAATTGTAGTAGGAGCTCTTAATTCCAATGTTCCTTGGCAGTGACAAAGGGAAGCAGTCCAACTTCTCTGAAGCAATCAAGGGCTTCTTCAAGGCAGGGCAGTCCAGCAATGGCATCACAATCAATACGTTGATGCGGAAAAATCCGGTCCCGATTGTACAGAATGCAAGAGTAATAGCTTCGTTGCTGAAAGCTCCAGAACCCATCAGAAGAAAACTTAGGCTTCTTGTATGGGTTCTTGGCAGAGTCAAAGAAAGTGTTATTTGCCCTGAAACTATGCACACTGAATGACCCTTGTGTAGTTGCAGTGCTCGGAAGCCGAGGCAATCTAGGCCTTGGCTTCAGGGTCTGAGGCCTCCGCTCCACATGATAATCATATTGTGGGCCTGGGCAGCGGGAAGCTTCAGAAGTGGCCATTTGACTGTGACAAGCACATCATCTTTATTGTAGGCGTGGGCCATGGTGTAGGGCTCAGATGAAGTAGAAGGTACTTCAGGAGCAATTACTTCAGGCGCAATCACTTCAGGAGCAGCAGTGACTTCTTGCTACACATTGGCTTCAGTCATGACAGTGTCATTTGCTTTAGTAGTCACAGATGTGTCAGCCACATTAGCTTTAGGTTCAGTGGCTTCAGGCTGAGAGGCCTCATGCACAATAGTTTCTTGGTGAACAGGTTCTTGTATGACGGGCACTTCTTCTTGGGCAACAGAATCTTGTGGAGGGGGAGTGACTTCACGAGTGTCCTTTTTTGCTTCACTGGCTGATGCAGCCAGATTGTCTTCAGCCAGCTTGGCTTTAGATTCATGAGCAGACTCTGAAGGAATGTCGTCAGGAAACACTTGATATGCCACTGAGCTAGAGTTTTGTTCTCCATCTTCAGGAATGCTTGAGGCCTGAGACCTTTGCGAAGCCTGCGGAATTTGGGCGACGCAATTGGTGAAGCATTTGCATTGATCTTCTCCATGTCATCTTCTGGTGTTGCTGTCGAAGTCTCAATTACGGGACTGGTAGCAGGAGACGACAGTGTGCGAGGAATAACTTCATGTAGGGGGTGTTCGGGTGTTGCTCTTCCCAATATTCATCTTGAGTCATTGGCGTCGTGGGACCGCCAATGCTTATGAGTTCACTACTCGTGGGAGCAGGTGATTGAACAGGTTGGGGTTCAAGTTGAGGAAGGACTTCATCATCATGCACATTGTCATCATGACCAATGTCTTCAGCTGCAGGTGAGTCAGCAGCTGGAATCTCTTCAGTCTGATGAGCCTTTGAGGGAGCAGGCTCATGAACAACCAGACGTCGTTCTCGGTTGGAGGAGTCAGGAAGGCAACAGAGATGGGTTCGACCACCAATGGCTCTGTGGAGGAAAGGTGAGGCTGCTATGAAGCCTTTGAAGCTTTGAGCTTTTGCTTCTTCTTGGAGGGAGCAGCAGCAGAGGCATCATGATGCTTGCGTTTCATGGCTTCAGCTTCAGCCTGCCTCGTTTTTTTTAGTAGAAGCTGCTGAAGGGACCTTTGCCTTTGTGCCAGTCATGTTGCCAGGGAAGACAATGCTTGGTCTTTCCTGCTTTGGAGGTTCAGTGTCTTATGCAACAGAGTTCTTGTTTTTCTTGGGTTTCTTGGTAGCCAGCTTGGGATCAATGCCAGGACGGCCAACAGTTTTTCTCTTCAGAGCTTCATTGTGAGCTTGGACACATTTCTCAGCATAGTGCTTGAGACGGTCCCTTGAGCCCTTTGCTAGTTCACGGTGCTTGGCAAATTCATCCTTGAGGTCAGTCATCATGGTCTTGAAGCCTTGGACTTCTTTTGCGCTGAGACTTGCCATGTGCTTCTTGAACAGAGCCTTCTCATGATCAATTTTGTTCTTTTGGTCAATCACCTTCTGTGCAACAATCAGTTCTTGAGAAATGTATCCTTGAAAGGTCACACTAATATCAATTGGAAGTTGAAGATCATCAAGTGAAAGAGATGCATCTTTAAGCCACTCATCAATGAAGTTGTTGATGATATCAGCGTCAAAGAGAGGCAAATCATTGAAGATTTCGGCATGTTGCTTGCTCTTAATCAGCATCTCCAGAGCATCATCAGCAAGATCTTCATCACTGGACAGATCTATGATGTCATCATCATTGTGCAGGATGCTTCGAGGAGTGAGTCCTTGGCCAGATGGCTTCACAAGCTGCTTGGACCGCTGAGAGATGCGAGAGTGATCTTCAGACTGCACACTGGATTCAGGAGCTACAATTTTCAAAGGCTTCACATTTGAAGCTTTTGGGGTAGCAGCAGGTTTGGAAGCCTTTGATTTCTTCTTTGGCTTTACAGACTCAGGAACAACTTCAGGTTCCATGTCTTCAGCAACATCTTCCACAGTTGCCCTTTGAGCAGCAATGTGGGAAAGCAATCCATCAAGGCCATTGAAGGGTCTGACTCGATTTTCATTGGCTTCGCGTGAACCATCAGACCGTGGCCGAGATGTGCCAAGATTGAAGTTAATGCCCAGTTCTTTCCTGTTCTGAGTTGCAGAGTTCTTGGCAAATTTGTAGTTTTCTTCAAATAGTTCATCATCACGACACCATCGAAGACTAGATGGGTCAGCATTTGAAGGCATTGGTCCTCTGACCATGCATGGAAAGAAGCTCTTGGCAATAGCTTCAGACTCAGTCTTGGGCTGGAGCTTCTTGTAGACGATATCACCCCATAGAGGGTGAATGGCATTCTTTGAAGCATACTCAGGGGTCACAAACTTGTACAGAAACCATTGCTCTGCCCAATATCTTCGAATCCATTGGATTTGAGACTTGCGTTCTCCGTAGGTTTCTTCTGGGTCAGATTTGTACATTTTGAAAAGATCAGGAGGAAGATCTTTGGCTGTGTCGGTACATCTCTGCCTGCCACCCTTCTTGGATTGTTTCTCAGAAGCCATAAGGTTCAGGCAGAAAGGCTTCACAATGTAATTTGTCTTCCTGCGAATGGTCAGACAAGAACTGGCTTCAAGTGATTCAATGTGACGCTGTAAGAATTCTGCAAATGAATGCAGACTATGAGAACCGAGGGATTCCCCCACGGACATGTACCTGTGACAGAATTAGAGATGCGAGGGAAGGGGAAGAGGTCATATGCATTCTCAGAAGGTTTTGAAGATTAAAAGATTGAAGACATTGACCTCATAGTGCGAAGACATTCACTTATATTGAGCGAGTTGGTTCCAGATTTGTACGAATCCTGGAATAAGTACAAGTGAGGAATCTAACTAGTAGTGTAGCATAAGTGAACATATTTGCAACATATGAGAGAATAATAGATGAAAACAGATCTCAAAAGAAGAGAAACCACTTGTGGTGAAGATTTATGAATTTGATGGATCAAAACAATGGTAAAAATAGAGATCTATTTACCGCAATGAAGAACTGCTGGATGGGAAAAGTGGGATGCCGAGCAGATCGATCTTCCGTGCCCTAACTTGGCGGCAGAAGACACATACGGCGGCGGCGGAGAGACGAGGTCCACGGCCGACGTGAAGACAACGTCAAAGAAGTCGCGGCAGCTAAGCGCTTCGTCTCCAGCGATGACTGGAGCCAGCGGAGGCGCTAGGGTTGAGCGAGATGGCGAGAGGTGGGAGAAGGAAATAATGACCGCGAGGGGTGGAGTATTTATAAGGAAGGGCGATGGCACAGTGCAATTACGCAGGTGCCCCTGGCGGTTCACATTTGGACGACACGCGGCTGACATGCATCTTATGGAGAGTTGAGCCACGATCCCACGCGCGCCAGATATGTCGGATGAACGTTTCGGTTCCTCCGGTTTTTCAGGCAAAAGGAACATAGCATTAAAAACGTTTTAAATGTTTGTCTCTATATCCTCAACTGACAAGGACACAGTGAAGATATTCAACAAGTGTCAATAGAATGCATATGAAGAGATAGAGAGAGAGTTGGAGAGATAAAGCATGGAGAGGAACAGGGTCCGATAACATTCACTTAGATCAAAAAGTTTGAAGACATAGCGATAAGTGAATGCTGTAGAGGATAGAAAATATAATATGTATATACGCTAGAGACAACCAATCAAATCAACATTGAGAAGATGAGTCTTGAAGACAAACAATGTTGAAGATAAAGCAACTATGACGCCAAATGAACTCTTCCAAAAATTTGGTGGTGGCGTTACCCACCGTATAGGAAGTATTAGAGAAGGACACGGCGCACTGTTATCGTGGCGCTCCAGAGTCAATTTCCAAATTAATGTATTCACACTCAGAGTGTAAGTCTTCATTAATTGAATACATATGTTACTTAGTGTGTTGCACATCTAAGTCGTCATAATGCATAAGCGTTAGGATGTGTGTCCAATCACATGACATTTGAGGACTCTAGGATATTTAGCTCACACCGCAGCTTGCAAAACCTTTTCTCATCCAAGGGCTTAGTGAAGATATCTACCAGTTGCTCTTCGGTGTTGACATGTATGATTTCAATATCCTTCTTGATCACATGATCCCTAATAAAATGCTGACAAATTTCAATGTGCTTTGTCTTCGAGTGCTGAACTAGATTGTGAGCAATCTTGATGGCGCTCTCGTTATCGCAGTAGAGAGGCACCTTTTCCATGTTGAAGCCATAATCCTTGAGAGTTTGCTTCATCCAGAGAAGCTGAGCACAACAAGACCCAACAGCAATGTATTCAACTTTAGCTGTGGAAAGGGACAATGAGTTCTACTTCTTTGAAGACCAACAGACAAGAGATCATCCAAGAAAGTGACATGTGCCTGAGGTGTACTTGCGATCAACTTTATCACCAGCGTAATCAGCATCGGAGAATCCAACTAGATCAAATATAAAGCCCTTGGGATACCATAATCCTAGTGTGGGGGTGTGAGCCAAGTATCGAAGAATTCGCTTCACAGCGAGGTGATGCGATTCCTTTGGTGCCGCTTGGAATCGGGCACACATGCAAACGCTAAGCATTATATCAGGCCTAGATGCGCATAAATAGAGTAAAGAACCAATCATGGAGCGGTATACCTTTTGATCGAACTCTTTACCATTGTCGTCGGAGCCCAATTGACCTTTGGTTGGCATTGGCCTCGTGTACCCTTTGCAATCTTGCATTCCAAACTTCTTTAGGCAATCTTTGAGGTATTTCTCTTGAGATATGAAGATGCCATTCTTCCGTTGGCGAATTTGGAGACCAAGGAAAAACTTCAGTTCACCCATCATAGACATATGATATTGGTCTTGCATCATGTATCCAAACTCATCGCTGTATCTTTTCGCAGTACATCCAAAGATTATGTCATCCACATAAATCTAACATACAAACAGTTATCCATCATATGTATTCGTGAAGAGCATGGGATCCAATGATCCAGGTTTGAAACCTTTGCTCTTCAAGAAGTCTTTGAGTGTGTCATACCGTGCACGAGGAGCTTGTTTGAGTCCATACAGTGCCTTGTTTAGCTTGTAAACCATGCCAGGACGCTTTGGGTCTTCAAAGCCTCGGGGTTGTGCAACATACACTTCTTCTTCAATTTTCCCATTCAGAAAGGCACTCTTCACATCCATTTGATACAGAAATATGTTATGATGGTTGGCGTATGCTAGCAGTATGCGAATGGCTTCAAGTCTAGCAACAGGAGCAAATTTTTCATCGAAATCAATCCCTTCTACTTGAGTATAGCCTCGAGCCACGAGATGAGCCTTGTTTATGACGACTTGACCATTTTCATCTTGTTTGTTGTGGTAGATCCATTTGGTGCCAATGATGTTATGTTTTCATGGATCGGGACGCTTTACCAATTCCCAGACATTATTCATCTCAAACTGTTGAAGCTCTTCTTGCATTGCTTGAATCCATTCAGATTCCTTAAAGGCTTCATCAACTTTCTTGGGTTCAGATATTGAGACAAATGTAGAGTGACCACAGAAGTTTGCTATCTGAGTTGCTTTTGAGCGAGTGAGTGGACCAGTTGCATTGATGCCATCAAGAATCTTTTCAATTTGGACTTCATTTGCGACTCGAGGATGAGCTGGGCGAAGACTTTGCTCATTATGTTGATTGTCTTCATGTTCAGTGTTGGCTTCAGGCTGAGCATAGTCTTCGGAATTGTTGGGTGGAGAGATGATGATTTCGTCTTCAGTTGGTTCCTCGGTGGGTATGATTTCGCATGTACCCATTCATTTGATAGATTCACTTGGAGAGGCTTCATCTAGCACATTTGGCAGGTGCTCTCTTTGCGAGCCGTTAGTTTCATCGAACCGCACATCTACGGTTTCAACCACTTTATAGTGAAAGAGATTGAAGACCCAATAGTTGTGCGAGTCCTTTCTGTAACCAAGCATAAAACCCTCATGTGCTTTCAGTGCAAATTTGGAAGTGTGATGCGGATCCTTGATCCAGCACTTAGCACCAAAGACTCTGAAATAGCTGACGTTTGGCTTCTTACCAGTCAGTAGTTCATATGATGTTTTCGTGAAGAACTTGTGAAGATAAACTGTGTTGATGATATGACATGCAATATCAATGGCTTCAGGCCAGAATCTTCTTGGTGTCTTGTATTCATCAAGCATAGTGCGTGCCATCTCAATGAGAGTTCTATTCTTGCGCTCGACGATGCCATTCTGTTGAGGTGCGTATGGAGCTGAGAACTCATGCGTAATGCCCAATGTATCAAGATAGGTGTCGAGCCCAGTGTTCTTGAATTTAGTTCCATTGTCACTTCTGATGTGCTTGCTCTTGATGCCATAGTTATTCATGGCCCTATTTGCGAAGCGTCTGAAGACATCCTGCACTTCAGTCTTAAAAAGAATTATGTGCATCCAAGTGTATCTAGAGTAGTCATCAACGATCACGAAACCATATAAGCAAGCAGTAGTAGTGAGAGTAGAGTAGTGAGTGGGGCCAAATAAGTCCATGTGAAGCAGCTCAAAGGGACGGGATGTAGTCATGATTGTCTTCGAGGGATACTTGGCCCTTGTCATTTTTCCAGCTTCACAGGCACCACATAGATGATCTTTTTTGAACTTGACGCCCTCAATGCCTATGACATGCTTCTTCTTTACGAGAGTGTGTAGGTTCCTCATGCCAGCATGGCCAAGTCTTCGATGCCAAATCCAACACTCTGAAGCTTTTGCATGAAGACATACGGCAAGTTCTGGTCCTGCAGAGAAATCTACCATATACAGATCACCTTTTCGATGTCCTTCGAAGATTAGAGATTTGTCGGATTCCATAAGCACAAGGCAACAATATTTTCCAAAAATCACAATCATATTTAGATCACACAACATGGAGACTGACATTAAGTTGTATCCAAGTGATTCAACAAGCATTACTTTGTCCATGTGTTGATCCTTTGAGATAGCAACTCTGCCAAGTCCCAGTACCTTGCTTTTACCAGTGTCAGCGAATGTGATGTGCCTTTTGGGAGAAGGGCGTAGAGTTGAGTCCATGGGACGACGTCGATCACCAGTCATGTGGTTGGTACATCCACTGTCAATTATCCATTCAGTGGCTTCCGAAGTAGTACCCTACAGATCAGTTAGCAACATAGTCTTCACAAAAAGAAGTGTGAAGCATAAACATTTGACGAACAAGTGGGTTATGGAAGTTTAGATCTTGGTTAGGCAAGATAGGAAACTTGTCAAGTAACCATGGCACGAAATACATGGTTAAACTATTTGGACATTTGATCTTGCGTCCCACAAGATGTTTAAGGTCCCTAGCATTGGCTTTAGACAATGATTTTCGGCTGGAAACCCTTCCCTGCAAGAGAAGTTAAGTTTTCTTAACCACCCACATATTTAGGGGTGGTTTAGAAGCAATAAGTATAAGTGTAGCGTCTGAGAATTTTGGCTTAGGAGCCCTAGAAAATAGCCTTGCAGGAGGTGAGTAATACTCATATGAGTAAGCAGAAAAGTTCTTAGTTTTATGAACATAACGGTTTGATGAAACACGCTCATATTCATAGGTCTAAGTATGATTTCCCTGCAAAACATTGGCGTTAGGGTGAATCTGTTGAGTCCTCTGTCTGTATGAAGCCTTTGGACCATATGAAGCCTTTGGTCTGGGGTTCGTCTTCTTCCCAGGTGGTGTCATGATGACATTCACAAGAAGATTAATAAGACAACTTTTGGGCACCCAGATCTTCTTCATAGGTGGCCCATTCCTGCAGTCAGTACCAATGTACCTGGCAAACACTTCACCATTCTGATTCTTAAATAGTTTATAGTTTGCATCAAATGATTCATCAATAATGATTGGGTTAGCACAAGTGAAGCCAGACAAAGTGGATGGATCTACTGGTGGACCCTTTGCAGCAGCCCATGTGGTTTTGGGATACTGCTCAGGCTTCCAGTAGGAACCATTAACATTTATTTTCTTTTCGAACCCAACACCCTCTTTCCCAGGGTTTCGGTTCAGAATATGTTTCTTTAGGACATCACAAAGTGTCTAATGCCCTTTAAGACTTTTGAACATTCCTGTTTCAGGCATGTCTTCAACCTGGCATTCTCATCAGCAATAGTAGTGGTATCCTCCTTAGAGGGGTTAGTTACCACATCAGTAGTTGAAGATATTGCGATAGTAGCAGCAGTAGAACATTCAACAACAGAGGTAGCGTTATCACGCTCAAGGCATTTTAGACAAGGTGGTTCAAATCCTTCCTAAGCGGGACTGATCTGTTGAGCACGAAGTGACTCGTTCTCTTTTTGAAGATCTTCATGATCCACTCTCAATTTCTCAAGTTCTTGCTTCCTTTGAAGATAATCATAGGAAAGCTTTTCATGAGTAGTTGAGAGCGTTTCATGACGACTTTCAAGTTCCTCATACTTAACATGAAGATTTTTTATGTCTTCAATTAAGGACTGAGATCGGGTCATTTCTGCGTCCAACAGAACATCGCTTTTGTCTAACAGTTTTTGAATATGTTCCATAGCTTTCTGTTGTTCAGTAGCAATTTTAGCAAGTGTTTTGTAGCTAGGTTTGGATTCACAATTAGAGTCATCTTCACTTGAGGTTTGAAAGTAAGCATCGCGTGAGTCTACCTTGGCACCACGTGCCATGAAGCAGAAGGTGGGAGTAGAGTCATCTTCATCCGTGGCACTTGTGTTGGTGACAAGGCCATGGTCTTCATTGCTGAAGATAGACTTGGCAACATATGCTGAAGCCAGAGCCAGGCTTGCCACGCCTGAATCGGACTCCTCTTCAGACTCCACCTCTGCCTCCTCAGAACCAGACTCCTCCTCTGAATCCATCTCTTTGCCAACAAAAGCACGAGCCTTGCCAGTCGAGCTCTTCTTGTGTGATGAAGACTTTGACGAAGACTTGGAAGAAGACTTTGAGAACTTGTTTTTCTTCTTGTCATCAGAATCATATTCCTGGCTCTTCTTCTTCTTCTTCTTCTTCTTCTTCTTCTTCTTCTTCTTCTTCTTCTTCTTCTTCTTCTTCTTCTTCTTCTTCTTCTTCTTCTTCTTCTTCTTCTTCTTCTTCTTCTTCTTCTTCTTATTTTCGTTGTCCCACAGTGGACACTCAGAGATGTAATGACCAGGTTTCTTGCACTTGTGGCAAGTTCTCTTCTTGTAGTCACGAGAGGAAGCTTCATCATTTCTTGAGCTGGATCTTGAAGACTTTCCGAAGTTTTTATTCCTTGAGAACCTTTGAAACTTCTTCACAAGCATAGCTAGTTCTCTGCCAATGTCTTCAAGACCGTCAGAACTGCAGTCAGATTCTTCTTCAGATGAGGAAACAACCTTTGCCTTCAAGGCGCGAGTTCGGCCGTAGTTGGGTCCATAGATGTCTCTTTTCTCAGATAGCTGAAACTCATGTGTGTTGAGCCTCTCAAGTATGTCAGACAGATCGAGAGTCTTGTAGTTAGGACGTTCTGAATCATCAGGGCTAGGGTGTCAAATGAGCTGTCAAGTGATCTCAGGAGTGTCTTGACGATTTCATGCTTTGTGATTTTAGTGGCGCCGAGTGCATGAAGCTCATTGGTAATGTCAGTGAGGCGATCAAATGTGAGTTGGACGTTCTCATTGTCATTTCTCTTGAAGCGGTTGAAGAGGTTGCGAAGAACACTGATCCTTGAGTCTCTTTGGGTTGAGACGCCTTCGTTGACCTTGGAGAGCCAGTCCCAGACTAGCTTCGACATTTCCAAAGCACTCACAAGGCCATAATGTCCTTTGGTCAGATGACCACAGATGATATTCTTAGCAGTTGAATCCAGCTGAATGAACTTCTTGACATCAGCGGGAGTGACACCTTCACCGGCCTTGGGAACGCCATTCTTGACGACATACCAAAGGTTGACGTCAATAGCTTCAAGATGCATGCGCATCTTATTCTTCCAGTAGGGGTAATCAGTGCCATCGAAGACAGGACACGCAACAGAGACTTTGATTATCCCTGCAGTCGACATAGCTAAAACTCCAGGTGGTTAAACCGAATCACACAGAACAAGGGAGAACCTTGTTGTGATACCAATTGAATGTGCAAGTTATCAACTAGAGTGGGGGTGAATAGGTGATTTTTACGAAAGTCTTCAAAGCGCGAGGGATTTGAAGACAAACGATAGAAAAGAACCTATATGTTACACAGCGGAAGACAAAAGTAACATGGATCGAGATGGAAGATATAACTGAAGCTTAACAGAGAGCATTCTTCACACAGTGAAGACAAATAGATTAGACTGATAAGTAATGACTTCACGAAGACAAACTGAAATGTAAAAGAAGGTAGGGATAGAACCAGTTGCTTGAAGGAGACAATGATTTGGTAGACCAGTTCCAGTTGCTGTCTCAACTGTACATTTAGTTAGGGAGGCTAGGTATTTAAACCAGAGGACACACAGTCCCGGACACACAGTCCTCGCTATATTCCCCTTGAGCTAAGGACACACAGTCCTTGCCCAATCACTCTGGTAAGTCTTCAAGGTAGACTTCAGAAATTTCACAGACTTCGTTCACGGGCGATCCACAGTCACTCTAGGATGCTCTGAACGTGACGCCTAACCGGCTGGAGGAAGCACAGTCCTCAAGTGTAACAAGTCTTCAGGTCAGACAAACACAAAGACTTCAGTGATGCTTAACTCTCTTTGGCTTTGGGTGTTTTGGGTTTTGTCCTCAGACGGATCTTTTCTCTCAGAGGCTTCGGAGGTGGGTTGCTCTCAAACGACAAAAGCCGTGTACTAACTCTGAGCAACCACCAATTTATGGTGTAGGGGGTGGTCTATTTATAGCCATGAGGCAACCCGACATGATATGTCTGAAATGACCCTTGGTCACTAAGGAACTGACACGTGTCCAACGGTCGGATTGTGAACACACGCGGCAACTTTACTTGAGCTCCAAGTAACGCTGACTTATCCAGCTCTGGATAAGATTTGCTCTCATTTGTCTTCGCTTGAAGACATAGGATTTTGGTTGGGCATCACATTAGTTTTTCAACTGTGTTCACTTTGACCCCACTTAACAGTACGGTGGTTCCTATGACTCAAGAAGGAATAAAAAGAACTACGAAAGAAACTATGTCTTCGCGTTCTATAGTCTTCAATGAATGTCTTCATAGGTCATTATCTTCACGGAACGTCTTCACGCACCACCACTAGCTTCAATGTCTTCACACATTTTTAGGGGTCATCTCTGGAAGTTAAACCGAATCTGTGAGGTACTATTACCTGTGTTATCCTGCAATTCTCACAAACATGTTAGTCCCTCAACCTCGTTTGTCGTCAATACTCCAAAACCAACTAGGGGCACTAGATGCACTTATAGTAACCATAACATGAAACATATTAATCCAAATCAACCCCTTACGAAGCAATGCATAAACTAGGGTTTAAGCTTATGTCACTCTAGCAACCCATCATCTACTTATTACTTCCCAATGCCTTCCTCTAGGCCCAAACAATGGTGAAGTGTCATGTACTCGACGTTCACATGATACCACTAGAGGAAAGACAACATACATCTCATCAAAACATCGAACGAATACCAAATTCACATGACTACTTATAGCAAGACTTCTCCAATGTCCTCAGGAACAAACGTAACTAATCACAAATCATATTCATGTTCATAATCAGAGGGGTATTAATATGCATAAAGGATCTGAACATATGATCTTCCACCAGATAAACCAACTAGCATCAACTACAAGGAGTAATCAACACTACTAGCAACCCACAGGTACCAATCTGAGGTTTTGATACAAAGATTGGATACATGATATGAACTAGGGTTTGAGAGGAGATGGTGCTGGTGAAGATGTTGATGGAGATTGACCCCCTCCCGATGAGAGGATCGATGGTGATGACGGCGGTGACGATTTCCCCCTCCCAGAGGGATGTTTCCCCGGCAGAACAGCTCTGTCGGAGACCTAGATTGGTTCCGCCTCGAGACGGCGGCGCTTCGTCCCGAAAACCTCCTTATGATTCTTTCCAGGGCAGAAGACACCTTATAACAGAAGATGGGCATCAGGGGGTTACCAGGTGGCCCACGAGACAGGGGGCGCGCCTAGGGGGGTAGGGCGCGCCCCCACCCTCGTGGATGGTGGGTGGCCCCCCTCTGGTGCTCTCTTCGCCCAATATTTTTTATATATTCCAAAACTGACTTCCGTTGAGTTTCAGGGCTTTTTGAGTTGTGTAGAATAGGTCTCCAATATTTGCTCCTTTTCCAACCCAGAATTCCAGCTGCCGGCATTCTCCCTCTTGATGTAAACCTTGTAAAATAAGAGAGAAAAGGCATAAGTATTGTGACATAATGTGTAATAACAGCCCATAATGCAATAAACATCAATATAAAAGCATGATGCAAAATGGACGTATCAACTCCCCCAAGCTTAGACCTCGCTTGTCCTCAAGCGGAAGCCGATGTCGAAAAATATGTCCACATGTTTAGAGATAGAGGTGTCGATAAAATAAAATACGGACATGAGGGCATCATGATCAATCGTATAACAGCAACACACACACACACACACACACACACACACACACACACACATATATATATATATATATATATATATATATATATATATATATATATATATATATATTGTCATATGATTTCTTATGCTAAAGTAACAATCAATTCACAATGTCAAGTATGAATCAGAAACTTCATTGAAAACTAATAAACTATGATCTCGGTCATTGAAGCAATTGCAATTTATCATAATATCGGAAATAGTCAATATAAGAGCTTTTCATAAAGTCCACATACTCAACTATCATTTAGTCTTTCACAATTGCTCACACTCACGCAATACTTATGGGTATGGAGTTTTAATCGGACACAGAGAAAGATAGGGGCTTATAGTGTTGCCTCCGAAACTTTTACCTCAAGGGTAATGTCAACAATAATAGTTTATGATAATTTACATCCAATTGGGTATATATGCCAGGATCTTTCCAACACAATGTGCTTGCCAAAGGATAAAATGTAAAAAGGAAAGGTGAAGATCACCATGACTCTTGTATAACGCAAGAACAATAGATAGGCCCTTCGCAGAGGGAAGCAGAGGTTGTCATGTGCTCTTATGGTTGGATGTACAAAATCTTAGTGCAAAAGAACGTCACTTTATATTGCTACTTGTGATATGGACCTTTATTTAGCTGTCCATCGCTTTTATTGCTTCCATATCTCAAGATCGTATAAAGCATATTTTCTCCACACTAATAGATCATACATATTTAAAGAGTTACAACAATGACAACTTACTTGAAGGATCTTACTCAATCCATAGGTAGATATGGTGGACTCTCATGGCAAAACTGGGTTTAAGGATATTTGGAAGCACAAGTAGTATCTCTACTTGGTGCAAGGAGTTTGCCTAGCATGAGGGGGAAAGGCAAGCTCAACATGTTGGATGATCCATCAGAATATACTTTATTTCAGATATAAGAAAACATAACCCATTACGTTGTCTTCCTTGTCCAACATCAACTCTTTAGCATGTCATATTTTAATGAGTGCTCACAATCATAAAAGATGTCCAAGATAGTATATTTATATGTAAAAACCTCTCTTTCTTTATTACTTCCTATTAATTGCAACGATGACCAAAACTATGTTTGTCAACTCTCAACAACTTTTATTCATCATACTCGTTATATGTGAAGTCATTACTCCCCATAAGATCAATATGATCTCCTTGATTCCTTTTTTTAATTTTTATTTTATTCTCTCATGATCATGGTGAGATAATCAAGCCCTTGACTCAAAACTAATCTTTATTATATATAGCTCATGGACTCGATTACATAGATAAAGATCATAAAGCAAAGCTCGCCACTAGATCATACTAAACTTCATTCTACTAGATCAAGATATTACCAAAAGGATCGAACTAAGAAAAATGGTAAAGATAGGTGTGATGGTGATACGATACTGGGGCACCTCCCCCAAGCTTGGCAGTTGCCAAGGGGAGTGCCCATACCCATGTGATTATGTCTCTTCTTTCGGAGGTGGTGATGATGGAGTTGTTGATGATGTAGGCTTCTTCCTTAATTTGCGTTTGAGGATAGAATTTTGCTCCCTTAGGTCATCGATCTCCTGCTCAAGGCTTAATATCTTTTTGCATAGTTCCTGCTTATTCTCCTGCAAGAGGCGAAAAGGGATAAAGTCGATCTTAGGTTTCTTTGCTCTATCGGGGAGGCTAGACTTTTTGAACTCCACATGCATGTCCCCAGGTTGAGGTAATGGGACTTCATCTTCATCTGAGCTCGTCTCCTCCTTTCCCCTAGGATCATAGTCTTCTTCTTCCTCTGTGGTCCAACCACAATGGTCCAAGTCCCTGTAGACCTTAGGGTCTGCAAGGAAATCAGCCACATAGCTTTCTCCCTCCGAATCCTGGGACGACATATTGCTCTAATCTGCGGCAGAAACAACTCAAAACAAAAACAGAGGATTTTGGCGTGATACGATGGTCAAAACCCTCGAGAGATTATATAATGAATTTTTACCGACCAAAAGAAGTATCATGCAAGAAAATGGAGTCCAGAGGGCATGAGGCGCCCACAAGGTAGGGGGGTGCACCCAGGGGGTAGGGCGCGCCCTCCACCCTCGTGGGTGCCTCGTGTCCCTTTCGGACTACTTCTAATTTTCCTATTTTCTTAAATATTTCAAAACAGAGAAAAATTGCCATTAGAACTGTTTTGGAGTCGGTTTACTTACCGTACCACATACCTCTTCCTTTTCGGAGTCTGAATCGTTTTGGAAAGTGTCCCTTATGTATTCCTCCGGGGTTACGGTTTCAATAACATTGGTTTAAATATTTATGGTATTACCTGAGATATAATGTTTGATTCTTTGACCGTTCACCACCTTCGGATTTGTGCCTTCGAAGTTGTTGATCTTTATGGCACCGGATCGATAGGCCTCCTCGATAACGTAAGGACCTTCCCATTTAGAGAGAAGTTTTCCTGCAAAAAATCTTAAATGAGAGTTGTATAGCAAAACATAATCACCTACATTAAACTCACGCTTTTGTATCCTTTTGTCATGCCATCTTTTAACTTTTTCTTTAAACAATTTGGCATTTTCATAGGCATGGGTTCTCCATTCATCAAGTGAGCTAATGTCAAATAACCTCTTCTCATCGGCAAGTTTGAAATCATAATTGAGCTCTTTAATAGCCCAATATGCCTTATGTTCTAGTTTGAGAGGTAAGTGACATGCTTTTCCATAAACCATTTTATATGGAGACATGCCCATATGATTTTTATATGTAGTTCTACAAGCCCATAATGCATCATCAAGTTTATCGAACCAATTCTTTCTAGATCTATTAACAGTCTTTTGCAAAATTAATTTCAGCTCTATGTTACTCGGTTCTACTTGACCACTAGACTGTGGGTGGTAAGGGGATGCAATCCTATGATTAACATCATACTTAGCAAGCATTTTACGAAAAGCACCATGAATGAAATGTGAAGCACCATCGGTCATTAAGTATCCAGGGACTCCAAACCTCGGAAAAATAACTTCTCTAAGCATCTTAATAGAGGTGTTGTGATCGACACTACTAGTTGGAATAGCTTCTACCCACTTAGTAACGTAATCAACAACAAATAAAATATGTGTATACCCATTAGAGGAAGGAAACGGTCCCATATAATCAAAGCCCCAAACATCAAATGGTTCAATAACAAGTGAATAGTTCATAGGCATTTCTTGACATCTATTAATATTACCAATTCTTTGACATTCATCACAAGACAAGACAAACTTATGGGCATCCTTGAAGAGAGTAGGCCAATAAAAACCAGATTGCAGTACCTTATGTGTAGTTCTATCTCCAGCATGGTATCCTCCATAAGCCTCGGAGTGACACTTGCGTAGTATCTGTTCCTGTTCATGCTCAGGTACGCAACATATAATAATACCATCTACTCCTTCTTTATAAAGGTGTGGGTCATCCTAGAAGTAATGTCTTAAATCATAGAAAAACTTTTTCTTTTGCTGGTATGTGAAACTAGGTGGTATAAATTTGGCGACAATATAATTAGCATAATCAGCATACCATGGAGCAGTTCGAGAAGTATTTATGACAGCCAATTGTTCATCAGGAAAGCTATCATCAATAGGAGTGGGTCATCAAGAATATTCTCTAACCTAGACAAGTTGTCTACAACGGGGTTCTCAACTCCCTTTCTATCAGTTATATGCAAATCAAATT
The DNA here is from genome assembly GCA_902687465.1 of Secale cereale. NCBI lineage: Eukaryota > Viridiplantae > Streptophyta > Magnoliopsida > Poales > Poaceae > Secale > Secale cereale. The sequence continues at coordinate 327,937,934 of LR738715.1, forward strand.
CTTCTAGCAAGAGAACCCATATAATACGTCTAGGTTTACCATCTTTCTTTTCCATAAGATATTTAATAGCAGCATGATGAGTGTGAACAGTTACTTTAGAATCAACAATGTAAGGTCTGAACTTATCACAAGCAAATACAACTGCTAAAAATTTGTTTTCAGTAGTAGCATAATTTCTCTAGGCACTGTCTAGAGTTTTACTAGCATATTGGATAACATTTAATTTCTTATCAACTCTTTGTCCTAGAACAACACCTACAACATAATCACTAGCATCACACATAATTTCAAAGGGTAAATTCCAGTCAGGAGGTTGGACATGCAGAAATCAATGATTTCTTAAGTATTTCAAATGCTTCTACACAGTCATCATCAAAAACAAAAGGAACATCTTTTTGTAAGAGGTTAGTCAGAGGCCTAGAGATTTTTTAGAAGTCCTTAATGAACCTCCTATAAAACCCGACATGACCAAGGAAACTTCTTATACCTTTGATGTCCTTGGGACACGACATCTTTTCAATAGCATCAACTTTAGCTTTATCAACTTCAATACCTCTTTCAGAAATTTTATGCCCCAAGACAATACCTTCATTAACCATAAAGTGGCACTTTTTCCAATTCAAGACAAGATTAGTTTCTTCACATCTCTGCAAAAATCGATCAAGGTTGCTCAAGCAATCATCAAAAGAAGTTCCATAAACAGAAAAATCATCCATGAAAACTTCAACAATCTTTTCACAAATATCAGAGAATATAGCCATCATGCATCTTTGAAAGGTAGCAGGTGCATTACATAAAACAAAAGGCATACGTCTATAAGCAAAGGTACCGACATGGCAAGTAAAAGTGGTCTTTTCTTGATCCTCTTTTGACACAGGTATTTGAGAGAAATCAGAATAGCCATCTAGAAAGCAAAAATGAGTATGTTTGGATAATCTTTCTAGCATTTGATCAATGAAAGGTAAAGGGTAATGATCCTTCTTAGTAGCTTTATTTAATTTGCGGAAATCAATTACCATTCTATAGCCTGTAACAATTCTAGCATTTGATCAATGAAAGGTAAAGGGTAATGATCCTTCTTAGTAGCTTTATTTAATTTGCAGAAATCAATTACCATTCTATAGCCTGTAACAATTCTTTGTGGGATCAATTCATCTTTATCATTAGGAACAACAGTAATAGCTCCCTTCTTAGGAACGCAGTGGACATGACTTACCCACTGACTATCAGCAACTGGATAAATTATACCTGCCTCTAGAAGCTTTAGTATTTCTTTCCTTACCACTTCTTTCATCCTAGGATTTAACCATCGTTGGTGATCAACGACCAGTTTAGGGTCCTTCTCCAATTTTATTTTGTGTTGGCATAGAGTGGGACTAATGCCCTTAAGATCATCAAGAATATATCAAATAGCAGCACGGTGCTTCTTCAGAGTTTTCAATAATTCTCTTCTTCTTGCCCTGAAAGGTTAGCACTAATAATAACATGATATATCTTCTTTTCATCAAGATAGGCATACTTAAGAGTACCAGCTAATGGTTTGAGCTCAAACACATGATCTCCCTTGGGTGGAGGAGGATCCCCTAGAATTTCAACAGGCAAGTTGTGTTTCAATAAAGGTCCTTGTTTAAAGAATATTTCATCTATTTCCCTTCTCTCATTCATATACATATCATTTCCATGGTCTAGCAGATATTGTTCTAAAGGGTCGTTAGGAGGCACAACAATAGAAGCAAGACCAATAATTTCATTCTTACTAGGCAATTCTTTATCATGGGGTTGTCTACGGAATTTAGCAAAGTTAAAATCATGAGACATATCCCCTAAACCAATAGTAACAACATCCTTTTTGCAGTCTATCTTAGCATTAGCAGTATTCAAAAAGGGTCTACCGAATATAATGGGGCAAAAGTCATCTTGTGGGGAACCAAGAATAAGAAAATCAGTATGGTATTTAACTTTCCCACACAAGACTTCAACATCTCTAACAATCCCAACTGGTGAAATAGTGTCTCTATTGGCAAGCTTAATTGTAACATCAATACCTTCTAGCTCAGTAGGTGCAATATCGTGCATAATTTCTTCGTATAAGGAATGAGGTATTGCACTAGCACTAGCACCCATGTCACATAAGCCATGATAGGAATGATATCCTATTTTAACAGAAATAACAGACATGCCTACAACAGGTCTATGTTTATTTTTAGTATCGGGTCTAGCAGTTCTAGCAGCTTCATCACAAAAGTAAATAACATGCCCATCAATATTATCGACCAAGAGATCCTTAACCATATCAACACTAGGTTCAACTTTAATTAGCTCAGAGGGTGTAGGTTTTCTAGTATTACCCTTACGAACCATAGTTGAAGCTTTAGCACGATCCTTTATTCTAGCAGGGAAGGGTGGTTTCTCAATATAAGTAGTAGGAACAATAGGATCAACATTATAAGTGGTAGTCTCTTCTTCAACTCTGACAGGTTCAACTACTTTTACTTCAATGGGAGGATGATATTTAAACCACTTCTCCTTAGGGAGATCAACATGAGTAGCAAATGATTCACAGAAAGAAGCTACTATCTCAGAGTCAAGTCCATATTTAGTGCTAAATTCAAGGAAAACATCGGTATCCACAAAAGATTTAACACAATCAAACTTAGGTGTTATACCTGACTCCTTACCTTCGTCGAGATACCAATCTTCAGAGTTGCGTTTAATTCTTTCCAATAAATCCCATTTGAATTCAATAGTCTTCATCATAAAAGAACCAGTGCAAGAAGTATCGAGCATGGAGCGATTATCGAGAGAAAGCCGAGCATAATTTTTTTGAATAATAATTTCTCTTGAGAGCTCATGATTGGGGCATGAATATAACATTGACTTAAGCCTCCCCCAAGCTTGAGCGATACTTTCTCCTTCGCGAGGCCAAAAATTATATATATAATTACGATCACGATGAACCTGATGCATGGGATAAAACTTCTGATGAAATTCCAATTTCAATCGGTTGTAGTTCCATGATCCTATATCATCGCATAGCCTAAACCATGTCAATGCCTTTCCATTAAAAGATAAAGGGAAGACCTTCTTCTTGATCACATCTTCGGGCATACCTGCAAGCTTAAATAATCCACAAACTTCATCCACATAGATTAGGTGCAAATCGGTATGCAATGTTCCATCTCCTGTAAAGGGATTAGCTAGCAGTTTGTCTATCATACCCGAAGAAATTTCAAAGTAAACATTTTTAGTAGGTTCAGTAGGTTGAGGAGCAACTCTTTGCTCTATTCGTTGGGGTGAAGATACCCCGAATAAGCCCCTCAAAGAATTATGTTCCATAGTAACAAGTGACAGTAAATTTCAGCACACTGCACAAATTATCCCTTACCAAATTCCACTTACCAAAGGCGCTTCACTCCTCGGCAACGGCGCCAGAAAAGAGTCTCGATGACCCACAAGTGTAGGGGATCTATCGTAGTCCTTTCGATAAGTAAGAGTGTTGAATCCAACGAGGAGCAGAAGGAAATGATAGGCAGTTTTCAGTAAGGTATTCTCTGCAAGCACTGAAATTATCGGTTAAAGATAGTTTTGTGATAAGGTAATTTGTAACGGGTAACAAGTAATAAAAGTAAATAAGGTGCAGCAATATGTCCTAATCCTTTTTGTAGCAAAGGACAAGGCTGGACGAACTCTTATATAAAGGAAAGCGCTCCCGAGGACACATGGGAATTATCGTCAAGCTAGTTTTCATCACGCTCATATGATTCGTGTTCGTTACTTTGATAATTTGGTATGTGAGTGGACGGGTGCTTGGGTGCTGCCCTTACTTGGACAAGCATCCCACTTATGATTAACCTCTATTGCAAGCATCCACAACTACAAAAGAAGTATTAATGTGAACCTAACCATATCATGAAACATATGGATCCAAATCAGCCCCTTACGAAGCAACGCATAAACTAGGGTTTAAGCTTCTGTCACTCTAGCAACCCATCATCTACTTATTACTTCCCAATTCCTTCCTCTAGGCCCAAACAATGGTGAAATATCATATAGTCGACATTCACATGACACCACTAGAGGAAAGAAAACATACATCTCATCAAAATATCGAACGAATACCAAATTCACATGACTACTTATAGCAAGACTTCTCCCATGTCCTCAGGAACAAACGTACCTACTCACAAATCATATTCACGTTCATAATCAGAGGGGTATTAATATGCATAAAGGATCTGAACATATGATCTTCTACCGGATAAACCAACTAGCATCAACTATAGGGAGTAGTCAACACTACTAGCAACCCACAGGTACCAATATGAGGTTTTGATACAAAGATTGGATACAAGAGATGAACTAGGGTTTGAGAGGAGATGGTGCTGGTGAAGATGTTGATGGATATTGACTCCCTCCCGATGAGAGGATCGATGGTGATGACGGCGGTGATGATTTCCCCCTACCGGAGGGATGTTTCCCAGGCAGAACAGCTCCGCCGGAGCCCTAGATTGGTTCCGCCAAGGTTCCGCCTCGAGACGGCGGCGCTTCATCCTGAAAACCTCCTTATGATTTTTTCTAGGGCGGAAGACACCTTATACCAGAAAATGGGCATCGTGGGGCTACTAGGTGGCCCACGAGACAGGGGGCGCGCCTAGGGGGGTAGGGTGCGCCCCCACCCTCGTGGACGGTGGGTGGCCCCCCTCTGGTGCTTTTTTTGCCCGATATTTTTTATATATTCCAAAATTGACTTCCGTGGAGTTTCGGGGATTTTTTTAGTTGTGCAGAATAGGTCTCCAACATTTGCTCCTTTTCCAGCCCAGAATTTCAGCTGCCGGCATTCTCCCTCTTCATGTAAACCTTGTAAAATAAGATAGAAAAGGCTTAAGTATTGTGACATAATGTGTGATAACAACCCATAATGCAATAAACATCAATAAAAAAGCATGATGCAAAATGGACGTATTAGGCCCAGGCTGGCCGCACCACCACCACCAAACGCACCACCCTCAACCACACGCAGCAACAGGAGCCATCGCTTTGGGCCCCCAAGATGATGCCTCCAAGGAGGTAGTGTTGTCGAAGACGCAACACCATCATCTGATCGGACGAGCCCGATCTAAGGTTTTCACCCGGTGAGCACAAAGCAAAGTCCAGTAGGTGTTGTAGCTCCACAGCGGCACCTCCTGCGAGGAAGGCGACATCCATAGACGCCGCTGCCGCCGGCATCGACATAGTCGATGCAAGGTTCTCACCCGGAGTTTAGGCACATCCCTACAGCAAGACGACCTAAGCCATGCCGAAGCAGATCCACGCGACATAGCTCGGAGACCACGCCTCTAGGAAGGTATACGACGCCGGGGTGGCGCCGTCGTGGTCGGCTCACACAATGGGTGAGCAGGGATTTCTCCTAGAGCACGAGCACACAGGACTCGATTCTGACAGCACGGGCGCCATTTGACAGCCTGATTTTTGCCCTCTTTTATTTGCCTGAGTTTTATTTGGATTTAATTTGAACCTTGGGAATTTTTTAATCTTTTCATATGGACTTAAACACTTGGGTACCCTTGGCTTTCACCCAAGTGCCTCATATACAATTCAAATCATCTTTTCCCTCTGGTTCACCCTAAAATAATTATTGGAATATTTTTCTTTATTGAAAAATATTCTTTTTTCCCTCCAAAACCCTAGTTAAGCCCATTGTGTTCCAAAGCAACCCCATTTTTTCTGGCCCACAAAAATCTGAGGAAATTCATAAATATTCTTTGGACCCTAGGACACATTCCTGAGCAAAAATATTGCACCACTTTTTGGAATATTTTTGCTACAGAAATGGTAGTTTCTACAACAACTACTATTTTACTTGCTCCATTGCTTCTGAAACTCCTTGTGCATCTTTACCTTAGTAACTTAGGACTAGCCTCCAAAGCACAGCCCCCAACTCTTAGCCAATTTACCTCAGTAAACTCCCAAAGTTTCTGTCCAGAAACTTACCAGCCGTGTGAATTTCTTTCTACTGCGTCTGGACCTAAACTAAACCCGGGTAACACTCATATCTGCGACGAACAACACGGCAGACATGATCTTTGGCACCAAGTCGGCAAGTAGGCAAATTTCACGCGGTGACCACGCGCGTGCACCATGCCAGGCTGCTTGTCGGCGCGCTCTGGATGCCGCCGAGCACTCTGTTTCGCGCGTGCTTGCTTCCACGCCTGCGAGAGCTTGCCAAACCCCGCCCCCATCTTCGTCTCGACCTCTACAGCTCCTCCTGGCACTCGTCGACGCCGGAGCTTGCCGTAGCGAGCACGGGCGCGGTCCGTCCAAGGCAACAATGTGGTGTGCACTGTGCTCATCGCCACTCCAGCGCCCTTGTGCTCGTCTCCGTCCGTCCATAGCTCCCGCGTGAACCCCGTCGCCTTCTCCCCCTCTCACTGACGCCATTCATCGCCGGGCGCAGCGTCCAGGTGTCGCAGCGGAGCCCCGTTGCCCCCTCTCGGCTCGCCTATATATAGGACCCCTCCCAGCCTTCCCGAGCACCCAGCTCCACTCCCACACACACCACAACTGCGTAGAACCTCGTGGCCCGGCTGGGCAGGCCACAGGCCGCCGTCCCCGAGCTTGAGCTCGCCGGCGATCCCCTCGGGTCATCGCGATAGCTCCAGCCCCTCTCAGGCCAAGGCAACCCTTCCAGAGCCTCTGCCACTCTCTGGTGGTGCCGTTCCACCTAGTTGGAGCTTCTGGAGTCGCCGTTGCTCGCCGTCTTCCTCAACTCCGGCGACCAACCCGTTCTGCCTCCGCCTGCGAGGCCATTTTCGACGCCGTCCGACCACCCCTAGCTACTCTACGGGTACAGGCAGGTGCGCCTTGACCTCCTCTGTCGATCTATCCCTCCCATCTTGGCCAAGGAGCTCCCGTTGCTGGTGTGCGCTCCGGCGAGGCCGCAACCGCCCCTGTTCTTCTCCCTCTCTCCCCCTCACCTGACTAGCGGGCCCGCTAGTCAGCCTCTCTGTACTCGCGCTAAGCGGTACGAGTGGTGGCGCCCTGGGCTTTTACGCCTTCGACGTCACCCCCTTTTCCAGTCTGTTTATTTAAATTCCAAATTTAAATATATTCCAGAACACTTCAAACTGCAATAACTTTTTAACCATAAGTCCAAATGAATTGATTCTTTTTGCATTGTGTTATTTGTAAAGAAATCTTGTAGCACACCAAAAATGAGACTATTTGGTGTTGTGTAGATTTTCTGGTGAATTTTTGAATGGTTCTTGATATTTTCTTTTTGTACTTTTAATTATTTTCATAAGGTGAAGCTTGTCTTGAGGATCACCAGGAGGCTTGTGAACCTCATTTGCACTAAGGCAAGCCACAACAACATTTTCATGGTGCCATTTCAATATTTGTGATTTTCCAACTTGAATAAATGATTTAATCTATGCACATGAATTATTTTTGTTAATTACTTTCTGTTGGTTGCTGTATTTAATTGTATTATTTAGTTTACAGAAAGTTGGAAGTTGGTTTAAGTTATTAAGATAGCTAGAAGAAAGTTTGGATCATGGGAAGTAATATGGTTATGCATATAAATAGCTATGTGAAGTTATTTTCTTACATAAGAACTATGGTAAAATTTTGCTAGAATATATTTTGTTTTTAATTGAAAGTAAATCATAACCAGAATAATATTGGAAGTTGTGATGCTTGCACTTAGTAAGGTAAAGTTGACCCAGTTATTTTTTTGGTAATGCATTTGGTATGTTGCATTTCCATGGCATTTTATGACACCGGTTATTTATTTTCTTTAAGTTGAACCTGTTAATAACTCAACTTGAATAAATTGTTGACCGGGTCATGGTGCCACTGAATCAAGTTTTTCCCAGTGCAACCACATTTGCCTTTATGGGAAGGTCTTTATTCGGTCCGTTGTCATGCCTCTGGTCGGTACCTCCAAGCAGGGAAGGTTATGGGCATGCGGTACCCTGGCCCGGTAAGCAGACATAACCTTGTGTGCCCATTGTTAAGTTTATGGTATCGAGTCCCTGTTTGGGACAGTTTCTGTTTGGCCACGACGGTGGTCGGTGTGCCTTTGGTAGGCATGGGGCCACCCAGGACTATTCCGATGGGGAATGAGTCGGAGTGGCCGGGAGTGTCATGGCAATGGAAGAGTTTTGTCGGAACACCATTGGTCCACCCAAATGGGAAAGCGAGGCCATGGGTTCCGTGGTGTGGGTACAGTGCACTACCTCTGCAGAGTGTAATGAATCTATGGATAGCCAAGTCCACGGTCACGGACACGCTCGAAAGTAAGTCACACCATGGGTCAACATCTAATAAAATTTTGCTCAGTAAGTTATGAATTTTTGTACTGTAAAAATGGTGGAAGAGCCACCGAGATGATGTGAGACCAAGTATGGTCAGGGTTGTGATTGCCGGAAAGATCACGAGTTATGTCCTGTTGAGATGAACGAGTTTATAGATTAAGAAAGATCACCATGGGTAACTCAGACTGAGGGTCTGTTTTCACAAAGATCTGAGCATAGCATGTTAGTTGTGTGCATATTCACGTATGTTGCTGCATTTTAACAATTGAATAATTATCATGATATTGTTTGTCATTATGATTTTGATTGTTGTAAGCTTGCAAGTACATTCAATGTACTGACCTGGCGTTTCATGCCAGATTTCTGGAAAGTTTCGCTAGAAAGGAGTGCCGTCCGAGTCTAGATCGTGTCCACATCGGTGTCCCTATGCTATGGAGTTCCACTGCTACGTAGTTTTTATTACCGAGGCCTTTTACGTTCATTAAATAGTGTACATATTGTCCAACCGCACCGTGTATGCCGCTTGGCCTTGCTACTGGTTGTAATGTAAAACTATGATCCGCTAGTATCAATAAAGCGGTTGTTTTCTGTACCAAGAAGTTGTGTGTTGCGAGAAGACAAGGTCTCTGGGCTGGCAATGCAAGGTAAACTGGTCGCTCTGAGCCGGGGTGCCACAACGCTTGGTATCAGAGCCGCGCTAACTGTAGGACACGTTAGACTAAGGTGTGCTAACTAAACACCAGATACGCGTTTAGGTTGAGTGACGGTAGTCTGTATATCTGGTTGTTGCTTTACATATACTTGTCTTATTTTTTTATGCTAACCTAATGGTGGTTGTGAGTGTAGATGGCCACAGTGCCGTATCCGTGCTAGTTGCAGCTGATGTCGTACACGTCACCGCACCTCCTTCGTAACGTGTGGCGTCGGCTGTACCCTCTTGGAGACGACCCAGTTTATCGTGTGTACCGGGAGCGTCTAGCAGACTCAGTATATGAGTATCAGGCAGTGGTTACTCTGCGCATCAGTTCTGACTCCGGCTCTTACACTCGTACCTCTCGGAGCGGTTATGCTTCTACCGCTTCGCAGGCCGTCCAATTTGCTGCATTCAGCGAGGTCCGCATGCAGAACCACCTAGGTTTCCAATACTATCCTTCTTTGCACGACAACGGTCATGTTCATTTCCCTGAGATTGATCCGGAGTCTGATAGTGTTGCTAGCCATCTTTCCCGTTATATTACTGCTAGCTATCTCATGATCCACGAGCTGGCTCGCGAGTTGACTAACACTCGTATTGCTTTAGCCACTACTAGGTTTGTCACCATTCCCGCCTCCATGGGATTTACCCCTTACGTCCCCGCCAGTTCCGTTTCCCCTATTTCACCAGTAACCCCTCCCAGTAGCTCGGGCACCTCGACCATAACTACTCTTAGTGCCCCTGCTGAGTGGGTATCACTTCTCACTACCCCTGTAGCTCCTATGATCCACCCTACTCCCGCCCCGGAAGGAGAGCCTCCAAGGCAGCGTCGTCGTGTTACCTTTAACCCCGAGATTTTAGTTAAACTCGTCAGTTTAGGATCCGAGTCCACTTCAGGGGAGGACCCCGCAGCACCCGCAGAGCAGTAGAGCTCCAGAGTATTCGTAGTTGTCAGGCTGATGTACGAATGTAGTTGTACGAGTCATGATGTTTCGTTTCATGTATGAGAGTAGTGGAACCGGGCATGTTAATTACTTTTCATGTATGAGTCCCTATATAATTATGCTGGAGCTGTATTTCTTTTACTCGTTGTCTTTCTTCGCAATTTTGTTTTCCCTCGAGTTTTGTTGCTGGCTTTTCCCCAGATATTTCTTTTGAATGTTTTTCATCTCGGTTGCGTTGTCTTAGGAAAAATCCATAATAGGATGACGCGGGGAGGCAACAGTAGAAGCGCTCACGAGGATGTTCCTGTTCGTCGCTCCGCGCGACAGACAGGACACTCCCCCGAGCCGTACATACCACCGCCTCCACCGCCAAATCCGCCTACCACTGAGCAAATTCTGCGTATGTTTGAGGAAAGAAGAAGTAATGATCTTCTTGAGATATTAAAAAGTGTTCAAGCTATGGTTGGTCAGAATGGAAATCAGAACGGTCATCACTCCAAGCTATCAGATTTTCAGAGAACTCGGCCTCCCAGTTTCAGTCAGGTTGTTGACCCTTTGGATGCCGACGATTGGTTACGGACCATTGAAAGGAAGCTTGAGATTGCCCGTACTGCAGAAGAGGACAAAGTTCCATATGCAACTCACTATCTTGAAGGCGCTGCTTCCATATGGTGGGAAAATGCAAAAGCCATATGGCCTGCTGATGAAGAACTCACCTGGTCAAAATTCAAGGATCAGTTCCAAAAATATCACATCCCTACTGGAATTATGAAAACCAAGCAGCGTGAATTTCTTGCACTCACCCAAGGAAATATGTGTATGGGTGGATATTTGCAGACATTCAACCACCTGGCCCGTTACTCCCTATATGATGTGGCCACTGAAGAAAGAAAGATTGACAGATTTCTTGGGGGATTAAACTCGCAACTCAGGTGCACCCTCAGCATGCTCGATTTTCCAGACTTCCAAGCTTTGGTGAACAAAGCTTTCATTGCGGAAAGAGAACACAAGCTCGTACTGGACAACCGGCCTGCTAATAACGAGCACAAGCGCAAGTTTGAACCAAGGAAAGAAGGGCAACCAGTGCAGAAGGCTCAAACCTGGCAGCAAACTCAGGTGGAATACAAGCCCAATTGGCAACAGGTTAACAAAACCACTACCAAGTCAAGAATGTTGTCACCAACCCAGTACACGAGGAGCGTCAGCGCAACAATTCTTGTTTCATTTGTGGGAAAAATGGACACTATGCCAGGCAGTGCCCCAAGAACAGCAAGGCGAACGCCTTATTCCGGCCACAAGTCAACTTTATGGGGTCATACCCGAAGCAGCAAAACATCACCGGGCACGTCCATCACCTCTCCGCAGATGAAGCCCAAGAAAACCCCGAAGTAGTCATTGGTATGTTTTCTGTTAATAGCATACCTGCAATAATTTTATTTGACTCGGGGGCTTCCCACTCTTTTATTTCTCGGAGTTTTGTTGCCCAAAACAAATTTTCTTGTTCTCTTTTGGGCAAAAATATGCTGGTACAAACCCCGGGATCTTTAATCAAGAGTAATCTGGTCTGCCGTGACTTGGAAATCAATATCAACGGAATAAGCTTTCCAACATCCTTGATACTCATCGAGTCGGTATAGTTGGACGTTATTTTGGGCATGAATTGGCTGACCCAATATCAAGTATGCATAAACTGTGCAACCCGAGAAGTCACTCTGACCAGTCAAAAAGAGCAGTCTACAAAATTCTACTCCCGCAGAAGCATACCAAAGAAGGGAATGATATTCACTGATGTGGCTGAATTGGAATTAATTCCCGTGGTCAGTGAATTTCCTGATGTATTTCCAGAAGAACTGCCAGGCATGCCGCCAGATCGAGAGCTTGAGTTTGCAATAGATCTGGTACCCGGAACCGCACCGTTATACAAGAAGTATTACATGATGCCTTCATCAGAATTAGTGGAATTAAAGAACCAGCTCGATGAAATGCTCCAAAAAGGATATATCCATCCCAGTTCCTCACCATGGGGATCGCCTGCACTCTTTGTAAGCAAGAAGGATGGCAGGCTCCGCATGTGTGTGGATTATCGTCAGCTGAATGATGTCACCATCAAAAACAAATATCCGCTGCCAAGAATTGATGTCTTGTTCGATCAGCTCAGTGGGGCCAAGGTATTCTCTAAGATTGAATTACGGACCGGATACCATCACCTTAAGATTAAAAAGGAAGATATTCCTAAGACCACATTCACCACTCGATACGGTCTTTATGAATATACAATTATGTCCTTTTGTCTCAGCAATGCCCCTGCGTTCTTCATGCACATGATGAACAAAGTATTCATGGATTTCCTCGATAAGTTTGTGGTAGTCTTTATCGATGACATACTTATATATTCAAAAAGTGAAGGGGGTCACAAAGAACATCTCTGAGCATTGTTACAACGACTCCGCGACCATCAGCTTTACGCCAAATTCAGTAAATGTGAGTTTTGGCTCAAACAAGTTGGATTTCTTGGACACGTGCTATCCACCGAGGTATAGCCGTAGACCCCAACAAGGTAAAAGATGTGCTCAATTGGTTGCCACCCACAATGGTATCTCAGATCAGGAGTTTCCTTGGACTGGCTGGATATTACCGTTGTTTCATTGAAGCATTCTCCAAGATTGCCAAACCCATGATAGAGCTCTCAAAAAGGACAAGAAGTTTGAATGGACAAACGACTGTGAGAAAAGTTTCAGTGAGCTAAAGATACGGCTGACCACCGCACCCGTATTAACTCTTCCAAACATCTATCGTAGTTTTGATGTATATTGTGACGCATCCAGACAAGGACTTGGTTGCGTACTTGTGACGCCTGGATAGTTAAGCTACAGTAACCCACTGTTAACAAGGCCACGTCACCATGATTACAGTTGCTAATCTCGCAATGAATCAAATCCCGTCCGAATTTGATTTTAAAATAAAGATAAGCAGTAAAAATTTTCAAACATTAAAACTAAAATGTTCTAAACATGAGAAATATATCATAAGTAATCACAATGGATAAATCATAATATATATATATATATATATATATATATATATATATATTTATATATAGAGAGTATTCTAATGTCTTAAAGAAATTAAGGCAACGGTAAAACAATTAATTAACTGCTCCTTATGTAATAAACAAATACCAACTATTTTATTAATGTGCCAAAATATCACTGGCAATGGTCTAATTACAAATACTAAGTTAGGTACTGTTTCTTTTTATATAGTAAATAAAACTAAAATGAATAGTGAATAAATTAGAACAACTAAATAAAAGAAAAGGAAAAAGAACAAAGCAAAACAAAAAAATGAAACAAACCCCCACGCTAGGCCAACCGGCCCAGCTGGCCAACTGGCTGGCCCAACCGGCCCCTCTCTGGCCTACAAGGCCACTACCCCGACCCCCCCAAACCCTAAATCACCCACACTCCCCCCCATGATCCCCACTCCTCACACGCCTCTCCTCCTCCTTCCCCGTTCTGGATCAAGGCGGAGCGCCCGCCCCCGACGTCCCTCGCCCCACCGCGGCCACCATGCGCCCCGCCGCCTAGGAGCGCGCCGCACGCCCCCTCGTCGACCAGTTCCTCCCCCCAACCACGCATACAGCCAGGACGCCCCCACGACGCAGCCCCGTGCTCGACTTCCTCC
>LR738715.1:327954018-327991430 GCA_902687465.1 Secale cereale
GCGGCCACCCCCCACCCCTCCCCGCCTTCTTCCGCGCCACCGCCCCGGCGGCCGGCGGCCACCCCCCACACCTTCCCGCCTTTTTCCGCGCCAAGCACCACGGATAGCGAGCCGAAACGACCGGCAATGCAGTCCGCCGGCGCCGATATTTCCGCGGCGGCGTTTAGGAAGCGGCGGCGCACCTCACCTTCGCCCCAAGACCACCGGGGGGATCCGCCGCTGAAGCATCCTGCCTCATTCATGCATGACAGGCGGAAGCGAACTGCAAAGATGACTACTCCATCTCATTCGTCGTGGATGCGAACTGCAGTACACAATCTGAGAAGAAGCACTAGGAAAAAGGGCGTAGATCAACACATATGCAGTTTTACATTTTAAAAAACATATTAACTTGTAATATGTTTGATAAAATGTAGTTCTCTTCTATACGAAAAAGAAAATAAGATCTCAGAATGCGGTTCTCTTCTGTATAAGAACTCTGAGATCGGAATGTCATTTGGAGAATGCAGTTCTCTTCGTCGTATAGAACCTGACATGACCATGAATCAATACAGAATGCAGTTAGAAGACAAAAAAATGTAGAGTCAGACTAGGATTCGCGTACACTGCAGTGCGTGCGTCGCGTTTAAAAGCTTGTACTGCAGTACGCTTCGAGTACACAAATGCAGTGCGCTTAGTGCAAAAAAAATGTGAAAAACAAAAACTTGGCTGCAGTGCGGATGAATTTTGAAACTCGACGACAAACACGTTGAATTCGTCTTTGCAGTCCCATGTGATAAGGTGAGATGCAGTGCGGATGCATATATTTAAAAAAAAACTTGGCTGCTAATCATATGAGATAACGCAGTGCGCTGCGAACATGTTACAACTCACAAGGAGGAGGAGTTGGCTGAAAGCTCCATTATGCACATATTTGACATTGTCACCATGTGCCACCAAAAAAAACACACACAAAAACTAACTAGACCGATATATACAAAAGCACACATCATGGTGTTTACAGCTTTGGGCATCGAGAACTACCCACAGCGACCATACATTGCTGTTTACATAAAAGTTCTGGACCACACACGAACAAGACATCAACACACATAGAAAAAAGATCTGCTATCATTTATGCCTCATCCTGCTCCTTCGAATCCAGTCTTGGAGAGAAGCCAAGAGAAATCCAGTCTTGGCTTTCTTTGAAACACCCACCCAGTCTACCGACTCCTTTCTCTTGTACTCTTTTTCTCCATAAACCCTCTTCAACAATGCAGTCATCCTGATCATCTGGTGGAAAAAATAAAAATAAAATAAAAAAACACATCACAACAAAAATTGTTGAACACGCCCACGCATGAAAAAAAACAAGAAAGGTGAAAAAGGGAAATTTTTTACCATTTCAGTGCGGTCGCTGTGGTATTCAGACTTATGCCACCGCGTCATTTGATCAACCGGTCCGCTGTACCTCCTAGTGTCATGAATGTCAAGGGTCTCGCGGTGCCTATTCATCGTGTATAGCGAATAATGCTGGTCTTTCAACCGTGGTAACAGAATCTGATATTGTTTCATCAAATTTGTTATGGAATCGATCAGTGAAAAGGGATTACTGTAAAAAATTGGGAGAGAAAATAAATACAAAAGGCTGAACAAAAGCAAATCTGATAACTTACTAATTTGCAATCAAGAAGGTTCTCGTCATCACGGACATAAAGTTCGAACTGCTGTGCTGCATCTTCGATGTTAAACTTGTTGTTGACAAAAGGCAACACAACATTTCCATCTGCATCTCTATCCGCGCGATCATTCATTTGAAGCACATACTGCGTGTGGGTAATTCACAAAAGAAAAGTTAGTGCAGTTCACCTTAAAAATATATTCGCTCCGACGCTTAATAAAAAAACGGATCACGCTTCTCTAAAAAACAGTATGCAGTTCACAAATTCTCACCATAATTTGTTTCGTTTTAAGATGCATCGGTTAAGACAAAAAAAATGTATGCAGTTCAGTACATTCTAAAAACAAATTATTATACACTATTTACTGCAGTTCACTAGAGCAGAAAAAAAAATAAGAAAAAAAAGATAAATACCGTGATAAACAAAGGGGAAAGCAGAACGCGTTCGCCAGATCGATAAACCACATTCATACTCTCGTCATTCTTCCAGAACCTGATGATATGATCCATCAATTCCGAGTCCATAAAACCACCTTTGGTGAAAGTTAAGAACATGTAATCCACAGTCACGGTGTAGAGTTCGATAGGATTCCTGTGCAGGAAAAGCGCGGACCTGCACAAAAGAAACGGCAAAAGGTGGGGGGGTTAGTAGCACAAAAGCAAAAACACAGAAAAAAAACGTTACACACATTAAAAATCAAAAAAATATAAAAAACTAACGAAAAAAAAAACTGACTCGCTGTATTTCTGCCTGAATTGTGAGCTCGTGATGAGTTGCAAGACTTTCCTCATCTCCACAAGATGGCTGAATCTCGCAGGATTCAACTTCTCTACAGGAGATTGAAACTTTGATGGCTTCTGCACAGGCCTCCTGTTTGATAGAATTAGTGCCTCGCTGTCCGTCGGGGGTTCCACAGCTACGCTCCTGGTCCTCCTAGGCACTGGTGGTGGCCTCTCAAAATCATCATCGCTATCTTCAGCATTCGGAGGGCTCGCGGCTTTCTTCCCATGCTTGACATTGAAAGGAGATTTCTCAAGAGCTTTCTCATTCGAAGTGCCGGCGTCACTCCTCAACATCTTACCCACAGGTTCTTTCACGACCTTGACGGGAGGTTCATCAAGGACAACTTTCTGAATAGTTGGAGTATGAACCTGAGTTTCAAACAAGGAAATACCACCTTGGTGTGCGCCTTCATCAAAGCCTGCACAAAAACAAAAAAAATTGGATAATGAGCAAAAGTAGTGAAAAAGAATCATCAAGTTCCCTAAAGAAAAAGTCATTTTTAAACACACAAATGGGGTTCTGCTAAAAAAGCTTAACAAAAGTAGTCGACCTACCCTCTCTGTACCAATGAAGTTCACTTAATAAAAAAAAGGTGTGTGACTCAAAAAAAATGTAATAACCTTCTTTAAAAATTAAAAGTGATGTCAGGTCCAGACAGCAATGCGACGAGGTCAGCCAACTATAGAGCATCGCCTTCCTGATGTAGCCAATGTGCTCCTTCCCAAACTTGGCAATCGTTTCACCATCCCAGGTCTGCATGAACTGGAACATGTAAAATCCACAATCATGCCTGCAAAAGAAAAAACAACACAAAACACATTAACAATGCAGTTCACTCAGTAATAAAAGTGCTACTGATGTTAGTAAAACAATGCAGCTCCATACACACAAAAAGATTACCGAGGGAGAACTACAAATAACACAGATAGTAATGCAGTTTGCTCAAAAGGGAAAAGGTGCTTCTAATTTAGTAAAAACAATGCAGCTCACTTACACAAGAAAAAAATGAAGGGGGAAAAAGAAAAAAGGAGAACAGGTACAAACCCGTTTCCCTGTTGCGGGACGTTAATATGAGTCAGCGCATAGCCATCCAGGGTGGGAGGGTTCAACGGCTCGTCGCAGCTTGCACTGCCATCTTTCGAGACTTTTTTGATGTTCCTGACCATTTTCCTGAAGACAACACTTGCAGCAGCACTGTCTCCTTCGTTCAATGAGTCGAGAAGCTCAAAACGCTTCTCTCGCAGGTTCAAAGTGACCAAGCAGTAGTGGCCTATCGCGTCCTTCACTGTTGCGGGAGGAGGGTCAAATGTTGCAAACATAATCTGAAATAAAAAAAAGAAATAAAACAAAAACAGATGAGAAAAAATAGAAAAAACAGAAAACTTATTTTCAAGATGACGAAAAATGGTCAAGATGCGTTACCAAGTTTTTCTTGTCCACACGTTCCTCTGCGCTTGAAGAAAACATCTTTTTCAAAGCCCTATTTGTGGCACCGCCGTTCCAAATGGAATTATGCAAAAAGACAAAACCAGAGAGTTAATGAAAAGTGGTTATAGCACAAATAAAAATTGGACGAGGGGGGTAAAATATAAATTAATGAAAAATGCTTACACATACGTTGTACGGGACAATCATAGTTTGAGATCCTTTGAACCTTTCAGCTAGCATAGACACGCCAATGTTTGCGAGGCGCGTGCTCAGCGTTCCATACGACCAAAAAGAATCGCCGACATGGCCGATAGTAATATCACCAAACTCTCCCTTGAACACAACTAGATGCCTTCAGACAAGAAGAAAAAAGCACAGCAAAAATTGATAAGATGGGAGCGTCCCTGAAAAAATAACATATTAATTAACCGGGCGCGTAAGACATAAAATATCATACTGCTTCTTCTTGTCCCTCCTAGCCCTCGTAACAGCGTCATACAACTCACTGTATCTCCTCATAAGAGCTGGATCAATCCTTGAAGGAGTAACAACAGGTAATTCCTCATCTGCCTACAGGGTGGGGGACGATATCAGATTATAAACACACACACGGTCCATTTCGACACCGGGAAAAAGAACAAAAAATAATGCAGTTCGCTTACCTTCGGTTTCGGAATAAACTTCCTGCGGCTGCTCGTATACATCTTCGCTAAGCGTCAAGTGCTCCAGCCCGGTAATATCATCGTCAAGCGGCGCTTGATTACTCATGTCCTGAGAAAGTCTTGGTTGTTCCTCTTCGGAATCAATCGAAACTGTCTCGGCTGGGGCTTTGGTTGTATCGGTTGGGAAAGCCAGATTGCCGACAGATTGCTCGGAGGCACGAGGGACCACACAAAATTTATCAGGCACCTCGTCGCCAACCAACAAAACAGTAGGCCCAACAACACCATCGATGCCGGCGGATGTCCCGGCATCGTCAAATCCGACTCTACGAGTTCCTTCTGTCTCTTCTGCAACTTCAACTGTAACACCAGGAGCTCCTTCTTTCTCTTCATCCTTATCACAATCCACGATGTCATCCCTCCCTTCTCTCTCTTGTGCCTTATCAGCCTCGACAGGACACTCCCCTCCTTCTCTACCTTCTGCCTTATCAACCTCCGCATCAGGCTCCTGCCCTCCTCTCCCTTCCACGTTATCATCCCCAATGATCCGCTCCGCTTGGATTTCAACATTTAATCCGCAGTTCTGATGAGTTAACAAAAATAAAACACATTACACAAAAAAAGCTAGAATGCAGTTCACTAATAAAAACGGACCATGAAGCTACCACGAAAAATGAAAAATAAAACACAAAAATGCAAAAATTCTCTATACTCACCAGGGGAGCGTCGTCGCCTTCCATCTCTTCACACTTGTCAGCCTCCTCCTCCTTGCGAGCGTCGTCACCATCTGCCTCCTTCCCATGTATCTCCACATTTGATTCGGCAACCTAAAAAACATTAAAACATAAAAAAAACTATTATCCAAATCTGTAGTTCTACAACTACAAAACAAACACCAGATCATGCAGTTCACTGATAAAAAAAAAGATGATGCCTCTTCTCTAGACAACAACTGCAGTGCACTACCACTTCTGGTGCGCAAAAAATACAAAGAAAAAGTTAAAAAACGCAGTTCGCTGCCACTGCTGGTGAAAAAAATAATATAATTGTTTGTTTTGGACACTACATGAAAAATCAAACAATGAAGTTCACTGTAACAAAAAAAATGGTAGGAACAAATCAAACCTTGTCCATGACCACTTCGTCAATAGGATTGTCTTTGGCAGCTTCGTCAACGGGCGATAATGGCCTGTCAAACAAGTGATCAGAATCAACACCGTCGTGGTCCTGGTGCTCATCAACACGACCAGCGTTAGCCTTGGAGGATTCTCCGACACACTGGGGAAAGAACAAAACGATAGAAAAAACAAATAGTCAATGCAACAAAACGCACAGAAAAAATAGATAACAAAATATGGGTAAAAAAAACTGTTGACATATGGAAAAAAGACATACATCCACATCTTCAGGGTCGGGCAGAGAAGGCCGGACAACATCTTCATGCCTGTTCATTTCCTTCAAGATTGCATCCGCTTCCTGCTCATACGCAGCACACCTGTCATCCTGAGACTGCTTAAGCTGAACGAATGAAGATCTGATATTCGTTACAGCCTGCTTAAGGAATTCAAGCTGCCCACGGTCAAAGTTATGAGCGGCCTCGATTTCTGCTTCAGAAGGGCCTTTGCCTTCAGGAAACAAACCGGCAATATTCCTCATCCTAGAACCGGATGTTGGGAAATCACTAGTTATATTGATGACCCTATCGAGAAGCTCATCGACCTGCACAAATCTATTGCGATCACCAGAAGCATGTCCGGAAAAACCTCCAGCAGCAGCCCTAGCAAAACCACGGCCCCGTCGAATTGGAGCCGCCCTAGCAAGAGGCTCACAAAACATTTCAGGGGCTTCGGCAACTGCAGTCCGCTTATACACAATGTCTGCTTCCGCCTTCCACTGAAAAAATTAACAAAAAAAAAGAGATGTAGTTCACAAAGAAAAGTACATAAGAGGTTGACATTTTAGCATGCGCGAAAAAAAGGAATAAAAACCAAAACAAAGGATGGCTATGCACTCACCGGCAGCTTGCCAAACTTGTAAGAGTCCAGGTGAATCTTTCCCCTGAAAACGATGTCGGCGTTGTGAATCTTCTTCAACTGCACATGGGACAGTATTGCGGCGCGCGGAGTGCGTTTATCCATCACCGATACTTTTCTAAGGTTCAAGGAATCCAGGTACATGAACAGGGGGACGATGGTGCAACCCTCAGCGCAGTTCTGCTTGCTCCCTATAGAATTCCACTTGTACACAGCGGCCTGCAGCTCGTCGACAACAAGCCGACAAAAATCCATGCTAGCCATAGATGCAATATCCAAGTTTTCAACCATAGCAGCTACCCTGGACAACCGAGTTGCGGGGCTAGGACAAAGCAAGCACTGGAAGACAATGAGAAAAAAAACTTTCACCGTCTTATCAACCTTCCCTGGGTCCGTAGCCAGCGTGCGAAGTAAGGTAAGTAGGTCCTTCGCATCTATGCTCCTAGAACGGTTGAACCCGAGTTCATCCTTCAGGTTAGTCAGCGAATCATCGTGGCCGCTGGCAGCAGGCCTGAGAGCAGTGTGAGAACCCATAGGGAAGTCGAAAATGTGATGGACAGCCTCACGATTGATTTCCAGAACCTTGTTTGGCCCACAGTCCAGTCTCATCGTGTCGGGGTCAATCTTTCCCATCAGCTTGCACATCAAAACACGAGAAACATTCTTCTCTAATTTCAGGTCAAAGACAATGCCAAAACCTGCTTGCCGCACCAAAGTTCTGTGCACCTCACCCAGCAAAGCGACAGCTTTGATTACGTTTGGAATGGACAGACGAACAGTCTTGTTGAAACGCCATTCGTGCGCAGCATCGTCTTCAGACCTCTTCCTCTTCGTACTCTTAGCAGCCTACAAAAAAAACAAAAAGAATAAAAAATGCAGTTCACATCAGCAAAAATTCATGCAAAAAACAACTTAAAAAAAACAAGAGAAAAAGTAAATAAACAGCGTATACCTTACTAACATCAACATCCCCCTCATCAGAATCACTGTCCAGAGCTTCTTCAGCTGCAGTTTCCCGCGCAAGCTTAGATCGACGCTCACAATCAACACCAGAGTGATCGTCCGCGCGTCTCCGCTTTCCATGAATCCCACCCACATCAACCTCGGCGTAATTAGGTCTCTTTGAGTAATCAACACGCGGGCTCCGGCGTGGAGAACTTAAACCTTGCTCTGCGACAGTGTTCAGTTTCCTCTTCACAGGATTCTTTGCGGGGACAAATTTAGCAGACTTCTTTGAATCAGCAATCCTCCTTCCTATCTCCTTACCCTCCCCTAACTTTACTTCCTTCGCCCTATGAGCCTTCACAAAAGTATTACCGAGCGCAATAGCTTTCTGCCTTCTCCTCTCAACGTCGGCTGCAATCTGATCAGGGACCATCCAGTCCTGTGTAACTGGCTCTGTGCCATCAACAGATTGCGACTGGGTTTCAATCAACTCAGGTGGAATGTTGACCTGATCGGACGTACCGCCACCGACAACATCGGCTGTGAAATAACGTGTAATCAGATAGTTAACGCCACCACCCCCTGACCCACCAGGAGATAAAACTGTGGGTGAGAAAAAACATAAGAAAAGATGTGTCTGTGAGATGATGAGCTAAACTTAATGCAGCTCATATCACCTTGGAAAAAACAAAAAAAATGTAGAAATGCAGTGCACTTTTCCAGCAGTTTTATGTTTAACAATCAAAAACATAACAGTAAACCTAAAAAAATGCAGTTCATGTCGCTTGAATATCATATTCACGCGTGTCTGAAAAGTGCACATTGGCACAGGTTTATATGATGCAGTGCACTAATTCGTTCAAGTGACCAATTGACCGCATATAAAAAAAGAAGTGCGCTTAGATATGCAAAACAAAACAAATTCATGCAGTTCTGTGAGAGGCAAAAACTAAAACTTAATGCAGCTCATATCGATTTCGCAAAACCTCATAGTGGATAGCCAAAAAAATACAAAGCAGTGTCCAAAATGTAGTGCACTTTTAGCAGTTTATGTTTAACAAAAAAATATAACAACTAACTGCAGTACACTATTTCGCTTCATATCAGTAAAAAACAATTAACCCTTCCAAAAAAGTAAAAAAACAATTAACTTGACGCAGTTCATATCAGTTTGCCACGCGTGTCTTAAAAAAGGCCTTACTAAAAAGGGATCTAAGATGCAGTACACTATTTCGTTCGACAAAAAACAAGTAAATTGACCCTGAATGAAAACTGCAGTTCAGTTTAATGTAGTTACCAGATGGAGAAGCCGTTCTAACCGGTGACGCATCAATTGGTGAGGAAGAAGCCATACTGTGCCTCCGATCAGCAGGGGATGATAATTAAAACCTAAACCTAGACAGCAAACACAAAATTCAGGCAGGGGAAAACTTTCAGTCCATAGGGGGTTGCAATTTCAAGCATACAAAAACAACCTTAAGAAGAGAATGCTGGCACGAAAAATAACCCTAGCACAAGATCTGGACCGAATTAGGGGCGATTTGGGGCTCACCGTGGGACGAAGTGACTGCAGGACGAGGCGGGTGCGGACGGCAACGGCGGAGGAAGCGCCCTAAGGACGGCGGCGGCTGCGGGCGTCGTCGCCCTCCACCACGAGTGAGCCCCTTCGGTCGCCGGCGGCTGCGGGCGTCGTCGCTCTACACCACGGGAGCATGAGGGCGGGGGGGGGGATTTCTGTGCGAGCACGGGGGAGAGGAAAGTGGAGGCGGGCAAGGGGGCTGAAAGAGAGACTTAATGAATAAAAGACCGTCCGACAGGCCCACAGGTCATAGCCAAAAAATAAAAAAACGTCTCGGTGTTGTAACACGATGCAGTTCGCTTACCGAAAACCGCCTCGCCTTCTGAAGCGTTGCAGTTCACTTACGGCGGACGATCCCGCTTCTGAAGCGATGCAGTTCGCTTACGGCTGACGATTCGGTTCGCCTGCCCTAAAATAAATGCGCCCACTATCGGCCGAAGCGCCCGCGCCCCCCACCCATCCTCTATCCCGGCGGTTGCACGCCGCATGAACTGCAACGATCATCACGAACCCATGATCGCCACCACGGTTGGGAGACGAGATCGTGGCCTCGGCAGAAGTTACTGCCGCTCCCATTTAAATCCCGCGCTCCATCGAACAGCCCGTCCGCACAAACACACGACGCTGCCCCTTCCTCCTCCTCTTCGTCCTCTTTGCAGCAATGGGGTTCAGCAGGACCTACGACGCCGTGCATGCGCACGGGAACACGAAGCTGAAGGTGATCTACACCACCGACGTCGCCGCCATGGCGACGTACGTCGAAGAATTCAAGACACTACTCAAGCGGCGCCGCCAGAAGATCGTCGGCATCGACGTGGAGTACACACCCGACCACCGCAGGGTGGCCGTGGTTCAACTATCCATCGGCAAGTACCAGCCAGTGCTTGTTTTCCAGGTATGTGGTACATTGGGCAAGAGATGCGTCCCCTTCGACGGGTTCCTCGACGACCCAAGGTAAGCAATTCTCTCTGCCGAGTACGCGTTGCAGTTCTATATGCCCGTGTATGCAGTTCCGAAAGGTATAACTTGCGGGTCGCTTTCCCTAGGTTCGAGTTCGCTAGCTTCGCCATCGAGCAGGACAAGCAGAAGCTCGCATCCAGCGACC
Source organism: Secale cereale (assembly GCA_902687465.1). Lineage (NCBI taxonomy): Eukaryota > Viridiplantae > Streptophyta > Magnoliopsida > Poales > Poaceae > Secale > Secale cereale. Next base: position 327,964,215 of record LR738715.1, read on the forward strand.
TCCACGTCGCCAACTTCGTCGACATCCAGACGAACTGGAGGGTGCCTGATGGAACGAAGCCACTGGACTCGCTGGGCGATGTAGCTGCTGCGATCATCAACGACGTGTACGCAGACATGAAGATGAAGATGACAGACCACGACCACAGCCTGTGGACTTCCATTCTCAGCACCAAGCACGTCGAGTATGCTGCCAAGGATGCCTACGCTGCGTTCGAGATATGGAACAGAATCAGCACCATGAAGAAAGGCCTCGCGCGCGCTGAAACAGAGAAGACAAGGAAGCGCCCGAGGTCTTCCTGGAAGCCGTGGGGCAAGGGAGCATCAACTTCCACCTCCAACTCCAACGGGTGGAACTGGTGAAGCAGGACAGATGCTGAAACCCAATGATTCCTGTCGCAAGTGCTCGATTTAGTTTCCTTCTGCATATGTAGATTAGTTTGCTTTCGTTCTAGTTTGCTTTCGGACAATGTTTGCTTATGTTGCGTTAGTTTGCTTCATGATGTAGTATGTTAATTATGACCCCAGAACCGTAGTTTCTATCTATCAAATATATGCAGTTCTCAGTACTCTATTTTCATTATGTACATTGCTTCAAAACCGCTGATGTAGCTAGGATACACATAAAAAAACAAAACTATCAGAGCAGTTCACATAGAGAATTCTTTCACAAAACTGCTCCTGTTAAAGAAGTTTGATGCAGTGCTCTTTTATTAAAAAAACTATAGTTCCGTATGTGGGTTAAAAAAAGAGGAAAAGCTCGGTGGGGGTTTCCAGAATGCATGTTCTTTAATTGCTGCTGCACATGAAACACTATATATAAAAAAGAGCACTTCACCTATGCTCAGAATTCTCATAAATAAAATACACCAGAAAGCAACGCAAAAAAAAGCAGTCCGCCTCGCTTGACCAATCGAAAAAACTTATAAAACTAGTACCCCCCACGCAACCGTGGCTGTAATGCAGTTCATACAGGCTCGCATTGCATATTAATGCAGTTCGCCGCACTACAAAAAATTCAACGCGCATTTGCATATTACTGCGGTCCACCGCTCTTGACCACGATTCACAGACGAAAAACACAGCCTGCAATGCAGTTCTAACAACTATACAATGCAAAAAAACTCAAAGAACATCTTTTGATAAACGACCAGAGCCAGTCGCGCCGCAAAAAAACGTGGACAGAAAACTTAAAATTCTTCCAAAATAACAACTTAATCCGCTCCAATTTATACGGATAGATCAAAAAGCAGCCCGTAAATGTCGAAAACAACAGAACATTACAAACAAAATGCAGCAATTTCGATCCGCACTGGGGAGAACAGAGAAACAAAGAAAGGCGGACGAACGGACGCAGATCCGCCAAAATCCAAGGATTTCCGTCGTTTTCTCGCAGAATTCAGTGCTTAACCGCAAATTAAATCAGCGCAAGCACGAATGAACCAGTACAAATCAGTCAAACTAGCCAGAAACGATGCTAGATGAATGTTTCCTGCTGCACCTCCATGTGGTGCACAGCAGAAGACGGAAGCAGTGCGCATAGTTCTCCAATGCATTTTTGCAATGCAGTTCGGAAGTGTTATGAGAATATTATTCTCATAATGTTATGAGAATAGACCGGCTATATATAATGTTATGAGAATCGATCAAACTAGTGCATTGGAAAGCTATGCGCACTGCTTCCTTCTTCTGTTCCAAACCACATAGAGGGGCAGTAGCAAACCTTCATGGAGCAGCGTTTCTGGCTAGTTTGATCGATTTCTATTATTTTATTTGTGTGTGCGTTGATTTAATATGTGATTAAACACGCAATTCAGCGAGAAAACGACGGAAATCGTTTGATTTGGCGGATCTGCGTCTGTTCTTCCGCTCGTGCAAGAGTTTCGCATCCTGCTGGCTGTTCATATTCGACTTTATAGCATGGTCCTAGTGTGTTACTAATTTCGCGTTCATGTTTGTGTTATTCCGCGACAGATTAATTTGCTAATAGGATTGAAATTTTAGTATAATTGGTCGAGTATCTCTGTGTTCTAGCGCAAAAACTGCAAGTTCTCTGTCCTTCCCCGTCCGGATCAAAATTGTTGTGTTTTTTATGTAATTTTCTGTTGTTTTCGGCAATTATGTGCTGCCTTGATCCTATCCGTATGAATTGCAGCGGATTAAGTTGTTAATTTTGAAGAATTTAACTTTTGTCCATGTTTTTTGTGTTCTTGCGGGCGCCACTGGCTCTGGTCGTTACTCAAGATGTTTTTTGAGATTTTTTGCATTATATAGTTGTTAGAACTGCATTCCAGGCTGTGTTTTCCGTCTGCGAATCGTGGAGGGGTGAACTGTAGTAATATGCAATGCGGGGTGAATATTGTAGCGCGGTGAACTGCATTAATATGCAATGCGAGCCTGTATGAACTGCATTACAGCCACAGGGGGGGTGGGGGACTAGTTTAATAAGTTTTTTTGCTTGGTCAAGCGCGGTGGACTGCAGTAATATGCAATGTGAAATGCACATTGTTATGTTACCGCACTGCTTTATTTGTCGTTTTTTGGGTTGTGTCTTTACATATATATATTGGTGGGTCAATTGGCTCCCCTCCCACCTTATCCCTGGCGGCTCCCATCTCACCTTATCCCTGGCGGCGCCACTCTTCCTCGATCTGTTTTTTTTAACCAGACCCTACGCCTGGCAATGGATTGCGCGTGCGGCTGCCTGGCAAGGTTGGAGCCCATGCTAGAGACATGCGTTTTTTCTGAAGGGTTGGTTCTGAACCAGAGGCAGCGGCACAGCGTGCTCTGTTCCCTTCTCTATTCTTCAGGTATTGGATTTCGGGCTCCATTCGTCCATCAGATGACTGACGATGATGTCAGTGATTCATGGGTATGTATTTCTCGCATATTCTTTTTCATGTGTTGTTTGTAGTTAACACTATCTGAATATTTGTAGCAGTATTAGTTTCTGAAGAAATATTTTTTCACTAAGTATAAGTGAACTGCTTTTCACACAGTAGTTTTATTATGAACATTGTAGGAGCAGCAGCAATTTTGTCTAGTCAATATTATTATATGTTGACATTAATATTTTTATGAAGTTTGTAGCAGCAATTTAGTTTCTGAAGATTGTAATCTTTTTCTTATTTGTTCTTATTTTTTCTGTTCTTGTTGTTTTACTTGCAGAAATTTCCTTCTGGTCTAGTCAGGGTAACAGAAAGATGTGTTAATTTGGTCTTGGTTAGCAAGAATGGATATCATGATGTTGATGTTATGTATTCTGTTGGCTCTGATGATTGTTTGGTTCTCAAAGATGGCTGGAAGGAATTTGTGGAGGAAGTTGGTCTTCAGGCTGGGGATGTTGTCATGGCTATGTTTTATAGGCATGCAAAGTGTGTGGAAATCAAGTTAAAATTGCTTTAGATCAGTCTTGCTTGGGCAGCAGCAGCATGAGACAATTTTGTTGTAATAATTTGACATTTTTGTGTGGCTTCTAGTGTATTTCCTATAAGAAATCTGAGTATAAGTGAACTTCTTTTCACATATAGTTTTTCATGTGCATCCTATCAGCAGCAGTTGAAGAATATACATACTGGAAACACCCACTGAGTTTTTTTTAATCCACATACGGAACTAGAGTTTTTAATAAAAGAGGACTGCATCAACCATTATAATAGCAGCAGTTTTGTGAAAGAATGCTCTCTGTGAACTTCTTTGATAGATTGTTTTTATGTGTATCCTAGCTACAGCAGCAGTTTGAAGCAATATACATACTGAAAACAGACTACTGAGAACTGCATATTGTTGATAGATACAAACCAAGGTTCTGCGCTCATAATTAACAAAGTATATCATCAAGCAAACTAATGCAACATAAGCAAACATTGTGCCAAAGCAAATTACAATGAAAGCAAACTAATCTACATAAGCAGAAGGAAACAAATCGAGCACTTGCGACAGGAATCCTTGGCTGTCAGCATCTGGCCTGCTTCACCAGTTCCACCCGTTGGAGTTGGAGGTGGAAGTTGACCCCCCCCCCTTGCCCGCCACCCTCCAGGATGACCTCGGGCGCTTCCTGGTCTTCTCTTTTGCAGAGCGGGCGAGGCCTTTCTGCACTGTGGTGATTCGGTTCCATACCTCGAACGCAGTGTAGGCGTCCTTGGCAGCATACTCGACGTGCCTCGTGCTGAAAATCGAAGTCCACAGGCTGTGGTCGTGGTCTGTCATCTTTGTCTTCATGTCTGCCTATTCGTTGTCGATGATGGCAGCAGATACATCGCCAAGTCAGTCCAGTGGCTTCGTTCCATCAGGCACCCTCCAGTTTGCCTGAATGTCGACGAAGTTGGGGATGTGGAGGTTGCAGCGTGAAAGCTTCTCCTTGTCCTGCTCGATGCAGAAACCAGCAAACTCGAACCTAAGGGAAGTGAACCGCAAGTTACTTTTCGGAACTGCATACAGAGACATATAGAACTGCAACACATACTCGGCAGACAGAATTGCTTACCTTGGGTCGCCGAGGAACCTGTCGAAGGTGATGCATCTCTTGCCCATTGTACCACATATCTGGAAAAGAAGCACTGGGTGGTACTTGCCGATGGAGAGTTGAATCAGGGCCGCTCTGCTCTTGTTGGGTGTGTACTCGAGGTCGATGCCGACGATCTTCTGGCGGCGCCGCTGGAGAACTGCCTTGTACTCTTTGATGTACGTCGCCATGGCGTCCACGTCATTGGTGTAGATCACCTTGAGCTTGGTCTTCCCGTGCGCCAGGACATCGTCGTAGGTCTTGGTGAACGGCATGACTGGAAAGAGGAGGAACAAGAGGAGGAAGCGCAGCGTCGTGTGTTTTCTGCGGACGATCAGGGTGATGGAGCGCGGGATTTAAAGGGGAGCGGAAGCAACTTCTGCCGAGGCCACGATCTCTTCCCCCAACCGTCATGGCGACCGTGGGTTCGTGATGATCGTGGCCTTCGCGCAGCTTGCAACCGGCCGGATAGAGGAGCGGGCGCGCGGCGCTTCGGGCGATAGTGGGCGCGTTTATTTCGGGCAGGCGAACCGAATCATTTTCTGTAAGTGAACTGCATCGTTTGAGAAACCGAGCCGTTTTCTGTAAGCGAACTGCATCGTGTTACAACCGAGACATTTTTTTTATTTTTTGTCTATGACCTGTGGGCCTGTGGGCCTTTTATTCATTAAGTCTCTCTTTTTCTTCTATGTTTCTTGCAGCCCCCCTTGGCCCCTTCCCCTTCCTCTCCCCCGCACAAAAATCCCCCCTGCCCTCGTGCTCTCGCATTGTAGAGCGACGACGCTCGCAACCGCCGCCGTCTGTAGGGGCGCTCTCGTGGTGGACAGCAACGACGCCCGCAGCCGCCGCCGTCCGTAGGGGCGCCTCCTCCGCCGTCGCCGTCCGTACCCGCTTCCTCCGGCAGTCACATCGTCTCACGGTGAGCCCAAAATCGCCCCCAACCCGTTCCATATCTTGTGCTAGGGTTATTTTTTGGAGTCAGCATTCTCTTCTTAAGGTTGCTTTGTATGCTTGAAATTGCAATGCCCTATGGATTGAAAGTTTTTCTCTGCCTGCTTTTGGGTTTGCTGTCTAGGGTTTAATTATTATCCCTTTCTGATTGCAGACACAACATGGCTTCTTCCTCCCCAATTGATGCCTCACCAGTTAGAACGGCTTCCCCATCTGGTACTACATCAAAGTGAACTGCATTTTTCATACACGGTCAATTTTGCTTCTTGTTGAACGAAATAGTGCACTGCATCGTAGATTCCTTTTTAGCAAGGCCCATTTTTTCAGACATGTGGCAAACTGATATGAACTGCCTCAAGTTAATTGTTTTTACATTTTTGGAATGACATTAAGTTACTTGTTATGTTTAATTGTTAAACATAAACTGCTAAAAGAGCACTGCATTTGGACATTGCTTTGTATTTTTTTTGTCTATCCACTATGCGGTTGCCAAATTGATATGAGCTGCATTAAGTTTTAGTTTTTGCCTCTCACAGAACTGCATGAATTTGTTTTGTTTTGTATATCTAAGCGCACTTCTTTTTATATGTGGTCAATTGGTCACTGAGCGAATTAGTGCACTGCATCATATATCCCTTTACCAATGTCCATTTTCAAACACGCGTCAATATGATATTCAATCGACATGAATTGCATTTAGGTTTACTGTTATGTTTTAATTGTTAAACATAAACTGCTGAAAAGAGCACTGCATTTCTACATTTGTGTTTCCAAGTTGATATGAGCTGCATTAAGTTTAGGTCTCCCTCTCACACACATATCTTTCTTATGTTTTTCTCACCCACAGTTTTATCTCCTGGTGGGTCAGGGTGAAGGAAATATGCCCTAGAGGCAATAATTAAGATGTTATTTGTATTTCCTTATATCATGATAAATGTCTTTTATTCATGCTAGAATTGTATTAACCGGAAACTTAGTACATGTGTGGATACATAGACAAAACAGTATGTCCCTAGTATGCCTCTACTAGACTAGCTCATTGATCAAAGATGGTTATGTTTCCTAGCCATAGACATGAGTTGTCATTTGATCAACGGGATCACATCATTAGGAGAATGATGTGATGGACAAGACCCATCCGTTAGCATAGCACTATGATCGTTTAGTTTTACTGCTATTGCTTTCTTCATGACTTATACATGTTCCTATGACTATGAGATTATGCAACTCCCGAATACCGTAGGAACACCTTGTGTGCTATCAAACGTCACAACGTGACTGGGTGATCATAAAGATGCTCTACAGGTGTCTCCGAAAGTACTCGTGGTGTTGGCATATATCAAGATTAGGATTTGTCACTCCGAGTGTCGGAGAGGTATCTCTAGGCCCTCTCAGTAACACACATCACAATAAGCCTTGCAAGCAAAAGACTAATGGGTTAGTCACGAGATGATGTGTTACGGAACGAGTAAAGAGACTTGCCGGTAACGAGATTGAACTAGGTATGGAGATACCGACGATCGAATCTCGGGCAAGTAACATACCGATGACAAAAGGAACAACGTATGTTGTTATGCGGTTTTGACCGATAAAAGATCTTCGTAGAATATGTAGGAGCCAATATGAACATCCAGGTTCCGCTATTGGTTATTGACCGGAGATGAGTCTCGGTCATGTCTACATAGTTCTCGAACCCGTAGGGTCCGCACGCTTAAAGTTTGATGACGATCGGTATTATGAGTTTATGAGTTTTGATGTACCGAAGGTAGTTCGGAGTCCCGGATGAGATCACGGACATGACGATGAGTCTCGGAATGTCCGAGACATAAAGATTGATATATTGGACGACTATATTCGGACACCGGAAGTGTTCCGGAAAACTTTCGGATTTAACGGGATTGCCGGAGGGGGTTACCGGAACCCCCTACGAAGGGGGATGGTCCATAGTGGGCCTTATGGAAAAGAGAGAGGTAGCCCATAGGGGCTGGCCGGCGCCCCACCTAGGGTTCCTAGTTGGACTAGGATTGGGGGCGCCACCTCTCCCTCTTTTCCTTTCCCTCTCTTCCTTCTTTGGTAGTTCCTACTAGGAATAGGATTGCAATCCTATTCCTAGTAGGATTGCACTCCTAGCCGCACCATAGAAGGGCCGGCCGGCCTCCCCCCTTGCTCCTTTATATACGGGGGCAGGGGGGCACCCAAAGACACACAAGTTGAATTGTTCCAGCCGTGTGCGGTGCCCCCCTCCACAGAAACACACCTCGATCATACCGTCGCGGTGCTTAGGCGAAGCCCTGCGCCGGTGAATACATCATATCCGTCACCACGCCATCGTGCTGACGAAACTCTCCCGTGAAGCTCAACTGGATCAAGAGCTCGTGGGACGTCATCAAGCTGAACGTGTGCTGAACGCGGATGTGCCGTACGTTCGGTACTTGATCGGTTGAATCGCGAAGAAGTTCGACTACATCAACCGCATCACTTGACGCTTCCGCTTCCGGTCTACGAGGGTACGTAGACACACTCTTCCCTCTCGTTGCTATGCATCTGGTAGATAGATCTTGCGTGATCGTAGGAAAATTTTAAAATACTACGTTCCCCATCAGTGGCATCATGAGCCAGGTCTATGCGTAGATGATATGCACGAGTAGAACACAATGAGTTGTGGGCGATACTAGTCATACTGCTTACCAGCATGTCATACTTTGCTTCGGCGGTATTGTGAGATGAAGCGGCCCGGACCGACATTACGCGTACGCTTACGCGAGACTGGTTTCACCGTTACGAGCACTCGTTGCTTAAAGGTGACTGGCGGGTGTCTGTCTCTCTCACTTTAGCTGAATCAAGTGTGGCTACGCCCGGTCCTTGTGAAGGTTAAAACAGCACATACTTGACGAAACATCGTTGTGGTTTTGTATGCGTAGGTAAGAACGGTTCTTGCTAAAGCCCATAGCAGCCACGTAAAACTTGCAACAACAAAGTAGAGGACGTCTAACTTGTTTTTGCAGGGCATGTTGTGATGTGATACGGTCAAGACATGATGAGTTATACGGTTTTGTATGAGATGATCATGTTTTGTAATGTTATCGGCAACTGGCAGGAGCCATATGGTTGTCGCTTTATTGTATGAAATGCAATCGCCATGTAATTGCTTTACTTTATCACTAAGCGGTAGCGATAGTCGTAGAAGCAATAGTTGGCGAGACGACAACGATGCTACGATGGAGATCAAGGTGTCGCGCCGGTGACGAAGGTGATCATGAAGGTGCTTTGGAGATGGAGATCAAAAGAACAAGATGATGATGGCCATATCATGTCACATGTTTTGATTGCATGTGATGTTTATCTTATTATGCTTCTTATTTTGCTTAGAACGACGGTAGCATTATAAGATGATCCCTTACTAAATTTCAAGGTATAAGTGTTCTCCCTGAGTATGCACCGTTGCGAAAGTTCGTCGTGCCGAGACACCACGTGATGATCGGGTGTGATAAGCTCTACGTTCAAATACAACGGGTGTAAGCCAGTTTTGCACACGCAGAATACTCGGGTTAAACTTGACGAGCCTAGCATATACAGATATGGCCTCGGAACATTGGAGACCGAAAGGTCGAGCGTGAATCATATAGTAGATTTGATCAACATAAGATGTTCACCATTGAAACTACTCCATCTCACGTGATGATCGGACATGGTTTAGTTGATTTGGATCACATGATCATTTAGATGACCGGAGGGATGTCTATCTAAGTGGGAGTTCTTTAAATTAATATGATTAAATTGAACTTTAATTTATCATGAACTTAGTCCTGATAGTTTTTGCATATCTATGTTGTTGTAGATCAATGGCCCGTGCTACCGTTCCTTTGAATTTTAATGCATTCCTAGAGAAAGCTAAGTTGAAAGATGATGGTAGCAATTACACGGACTGGGTCCGTAACTTGAGGATTATCCTCATTGCTGCACAGAAGAATTATGTCCTTGAAGCACCTCTAGGTGACAAGCCCCCTCCCGCTAATGTAGACGCTTTGAACGTCTGGCAGTCGCGGTCTGATGACTACACGATAGTTCAGTGTGCCATGCTTTACGGCTTAGAACCGGGACTTCAACGACGTTTTGAACGTCATGGACCATATGAGATGTTCCAGGAGTTGAAGTTAATATTTCAAGCAAATGCCCGAATTGAGAAATATGAGATTTCCAATAAGTTCTACAGCTGCAAGATGGAGGAGAATAGTTCTATCAGTGAACACTTGCTCAGAATGTCTGGGAACTACAATCATATGACTCAACTTGGTTGCAAAGTTGACGAGGATAGTGTTATTGATAGAGTCTTCAATCACTGCCACCAAGCTATAAAGGCTTTGTGATGAACTATAATATGCAAGGGATGCAAAAGACAATTCCCGAGCTCTTCGCTATGCTCAAGGCTGCGGAGGTAGAAATCAAGAAAGAGCATCAAGTGTTGATGGTTAACAAGACCACTAGTTTCAAGAAAAAGGGCAAGGGAAAGAAAGGGAACTTCAAGAAGAATAGCAAGACAGTTGCTACTCCCACAAAGAAACCTAAGTCTGGAGCCAAGCCTGAAACTGAGTGCTTCTACTGCAAGGGGACTGGACACTGGAAGCGGAACTGCCCCAAGTATTTGGCGGATAAGAAGGATGGCAAGGTGAACAAAGGTATATGTGATATACATGTTATTGATGTGTACCTTACTAATGCTCGTAGTAGTACCTGGGTATTTGATACCGGTTCGGTTGCTAATATTTGTAACTCGAAACAGGGACTACGGATTAAACGAAGATTGGCTAAGGACGAGGTGACGATGCGCGTGGGAAATGGTTCCAAAGTCGATGTGATCGCCGTCGGCACACTACCTCTACATCTACCTTCGGGATTAGTATTAGACCTAAATAATTGTTATTTGGTGCCAGCGTTGAGCATGAACATTATATCTGGATCTTGTTTGTTGCGAGACGGTTATTCATTCAAATCAGAGAATAATGGTTGTTCTATTTTTATGAATAATATCTTTTATGGTCATGCACCCTTGAAGAGTGGTCTATTTTTATTGGATCTCGATTGTAGTGATACACATATTCATAATATTGAAACCAAAAGATGCAAGGTTAATAATTATAGTGCAACTTATTTGTGGCACTGCCGTTTAGGTCATATTGGTGTAAAACGCATGAAGAAACTCCATAGTGATGGACTTTTGGAATCGCTTGATTATGAATCACTTGGTGCTTGCGAACCATGCCTCATGGGCAAGATGACTAAAACTCCGTTCTCCGGAACTATGGAGCGAGCAACAGATTTGTTGGAAATCATACATACCGATGTGTGTGGGCCAATGAGTGTTGAAGCTCGCGGCGGGTATCGTTATTTTCTGACCTTCACTGATGATTTGAGCAGATATGGGTATATCTACTTAATGAAGCACAAGTCTGAAACATTTGAAAAGTTCAAAGAATTTCAGAGTGAAGTAGAGAATCATCGTAACAAGAAAATAAAGTTTCTACGATCTGATCGTGGAGGAGAATATTTGAGTTACGAGTTTGGTCTTCATTTGAAACAATGTGGAATAGTTTCACAACTCACGCCACCCGGAACACCACAACGTAATGGTGTGTCTGAACGTCGTAACCGTACTTTATTGGATATGGTACGATCTATGATGTCTCTTACCGATTTACCACTATCGTTTTGGGGTTATGCTTTAGAGACAGCTGCATTCACGTTAAATAGGGCACCATCTAAATCCGTTGATATGACACCTTATGAACTATGGTTTGGCAAGAAACCAAAGTTGTCGTTTCTTAAAGTTTGGGGCTGCGATGCTTATGTGAAAAAGCTTCAACCTGATAAGCTCGAACCCAAGTCGGAGAAATGTGTCTTCATAGGATACCCAAAAGAGACTGTTGGGTACACCTTCTATCACAGATCCGAAGGCAAGATATTCGTTGCTAAGAATGGATCCTTTCTAGAGAAGGAGTTTCTCTCGAAAGAAGTGAGTGGGAGGAAAGTAGAACTTGATGAGGTAATTGTACCTTCTCCCGGATTGGAAAGTAGTACATCACAGAAAATTGTTCCAGTGATTCCTACACCAAACAGTGAGGAAGTTAATGATGATGATCATGAAACTTCGGATCAAGTTTCTGCTGAACGTCGTAGATCAACCAGAGTACGTTCCGCACCAGAGTGGTACGGCAACCCAGTTCTGGAAATCATGTTACTAGACCATGATGAACCTACGAACTATGAGGAAGCGATGATGAGCCCAGATTCCGCAAAATGGCTTGAGGCCATGAAATCTGAGATGGGATCCATGTATGAGAACAAAGTGTGGACTTTGGTTGACTTGCCCGATGATCGGCAGGCCATCAAAAATAAATGGATCTTCAAGAGGAAGACCGACGCAGACGGTAATGTTACTGTTTACAAAGCTCGACTTGTTGCGAAAGGGTTTCTACAAGTTCAAGGAGTTGACTACGATGAGACTTTCTCACTTGTAGCGATGCTTAAGTCTGTCCGAATCATGTTAGCAATTGCCGCATTTTAAGATTATGAAATCTGGCAAATGGATGTCAAAACTGCATTCCTGAATGGACATCTCAAACAAGAGTTGTATATGATGCAACCAGAAGGTTTTGTCGATCCAAAAGGTGCTAACAAAGTATGCAAGCTCCAGCGATCCATCTATGGACTGGTGCAAGCATCTCGGAGTTGGAATATACGCTTTGATGAGGTGATCAAAGCATATGGTTTTATACAGACTTTTGGAGAAGCCTGTATTTACAAGAAAGTGAGTGGGAGCTCTGTAGCATTTCTAATATTATATGTGGATGACATATTGTTGATTGGAAATGATATAGAATTTCTGGATAGCATAAAAGGATACTTGAATAAGAGTTTTTCAATGAAAGACCTCGGTGAAGCTGCTTATATATTAGGCATCAAGATCTATAGAGATAGATCAAGACGCTTAATTGGACTTTCACAAAGCACATACCTTGATAAGATTTTGAAGAAGTTCAAAATGGATCAATCAAAGAAAGGGTTCTTGCCTGTATTACAAGGTATGAAGTTGAGTAAGACTCAATGCCCGACCACTGCAGAAGATAGAGAGAAAATGAAAGTCATTCCCTATGCCTCAGCCATAGGATATATCATGTATGCAATGCTGTGTACCAGACCTGATGTGTGGCTTGGTATAAGTCTAGCAGGGAGGTACCAAAGTAATCCAGGAGTGGATCACTGGACAGCGGTCAAGAACATCCTGAAGTATCTGAAAAGGACAAAGGATATGTTTCTCGTGTATGGAGGTGACAAAGAGCTCGTCGTAAATGGTTACGTCGATTCTAGCTTTGACACTGATCCAGATGACTCTAAGTCACAAACCGGATATATATTTTTATTGAATGGTGGAGCTGTCAGTTGGTGCAGTTCCAAGCAGAGCGTTGTGGCGGGATCTACGTGTGAAGCGGAATACATAGCTGCTTCGGAAGCAGCAAATGAAGGAGTCTGGATGAAGGAGTTCATATCCGATCTAGGTGTAATACCTAGTGCATCGGGTCCAATGAAAATCTTTTGTGACAACAGTGGAGCAATAGCCTTGGCGAAGGAATCCAGGTTTCACAAGAGAACAAAGCACATCAAAAGACGCTTCAATTCCATCCGCGATCTAGTCAAGGAGGGAGACATAGAGATTTGCAAAATACATACGGATCTGAATGTTGCAGACCCGTTGACTAAGCCTCTTCCATGGGCAAAACATGATCAGCACCAGGACTCCATGGGTGTGAGGATCATCACTTTGTAATCTAGATTATTGACTCTAGTTCAAGTGGGAGACTGAAGGAAATTTGCCCTAGAGGCAATAATTAAGATGTTATTTGTATTTCCTTATATCATGATAAATGTCTTTTATTCATGCTAGAATTGTATTAACCGGAAACTTAGTACATGTGTGGATACATAGACAAAACAGTATGTCCCTAGTATGCCTCTACTAGACTAGCTCATTGATCAAAGATGGTTATGTTTCCTAGCCATAGACATGAGTTGTCATTTGATCAACGGGATCACATCATTAGGAGAATGATGTGATGGACAAGACCCATCCGTTAGCATAGCACTATGATCGTTTAGTTTTACTGCTATTGCTTTCTTCATGACTTATACATGTTCCTATGACTATGAGATTATGCAACTCCCGAATACCGTAGGAACACCTTGTGTGCTATCAAACGTCACAACATAACTGGGTGATCATAAAGATGCTCTACAGGTGTCTCCGAAAGTATTCGTGGTGTTGGCATATATCAAGATTAGGATTTGTCACTCCGAGTGTCGGAGAGGTATCTCTGGGCCCTCTCAGTAACACACATCACAATAAGCCTTGCAAGCAAAAGACTAATGGGTTAGTCACGAGATGATGTGTTACGGAATGAGTAAAGAGACTTGTCCGTAACGAGATTGAACTAGGTATGGAGATACCGACGATCGAATCTCGGGCAAGTAACATACCGATGACAAAAGGAACAACGTATGTTGTTATGCGGTTTTGACCGATAAAAGATCTTCGTAGAATATGTAGGAGCCAATATGAACATCCAGGTTCCGCTATTGGTTATTGACCGGAGATGAGTCTCGGTCATGTCTACATAGTTCTCGAACCCGTAGGGTCCGCACGCTTAAAGTTTGATGACAATCGGTATTATGAGTTTATGAGTTTTGATGTACCGAAGGTAGTTCGGAATCCCGGATGAGATCACGGACATGACGAGGAGTCTCGGAATGTCCGAGACATAAAGATTGATGTATTGGACGACTATATTCGGACACCGGAAGTGTTCCGGAAAAGTTTCGGATTTAACGGGATTGCCGGAGGGGGTTACCGGAACCCCCTACGAAGGGGGATGGTCCATAGTGGGCCTTATGGATAAGAGAGAGGTAGCCCATAGGGGCTGGCCGGCGCCCCACCTAGGGTTCCTAGTTGGACTAGGATTGGGGGGCGCCACCTCTCCCTCTTTTCCTTTCCCTCTCTTCCTTCTTTGGTAGTTCCTACTAGGAATAGGATTGCAATCCTATTCCTAGTAGGATTGCACTCCTAGCCGCACCATAGAAGGGCCGGCCGGCCTCCCCCCTTGCTCCTTTATATACGGGGGCAGGGGGCACCCAAAGACACACAAGTTGAATTGTTCCAGCCGTGTGCGGTGCCCCCCTCCACAGAAACACACATCGGTCATACCGTCGCGGTGCTTAGGCGAAGCCCTGCGCCGGTGAATACATCATATCCGTCACCACGCCGTCGTGCTGACGAAACTCTCCCGTGAAGCTCAACTGGATCAAGAGCTCGTGGGACGTCATCAAGCTGAACGTGTGCTGAACGCGGAGGTGCCGTACGTTCGGTAATTGATCGGTTGAATCGCGAAGAAGTTCGACTACATCAACCGCGTCACTTGACGCTTCCGCTTCCGGTCTATGAGGGTACGTAGACACACTCTTCCCTCTCGTTGCTATGCATCTGGTAGATAGATCTTGCGTGATCGTAGGCAAATTTTAAAATACTACATTCCCCATCACAGGGGTGGTGGTGTTAACTATTTGATTACACGTTATTTCACAGCCGATGTTGTCGGTGGCGGTACATCTGATCAGGGCACCATTCTACCTGAATTGAGTGAAACCCACTCGCAATCTGTTGATGGCACAGAACCAGTTACACAGGATTGGATGGTCCCTGATCAGATTGCAGCTGATGTTGAGAGGAAAAGGCAGAAAGCGATTGCGCTCGGTAATACTTTCGTGAAGGCCCATAAGGCGAAGCAAGTAAAGTTTGAGGAGGGTAAGGAGATAGGAAGGAGGATTGCAGATTCAAAGAAGTCTGCTAAGTTTGCCCCCGCAAAGAATCCTGTGAAGAGAAAACTCAACACTGTTGCAGAGCAAGGTTTAAGTTCTCCACGCCGGAGCCCGCGTGTTGATTACTCAAAGAGACCAAATTATGCCGAGGTTGATGTGGATGGGATTCAAGGAAAGCGGAGACGCGCAGACGATCACTCTGGTGTTGATTCTGAGCGTCGATCTAAGCTTGTGCGGGAAAATGCAGCTGAAGAAGCGCTAGACAGTGATTCTGATGAGGAGGATGTTGATGTTAGTAAGGTATACGCTGTTTATTTATTTTTTTTCTTCTGTTTTTTAAGTTGTTTGGCATGAGTTTGCTGATGTGAACTGCATTTTTTATTCTTTTTTTGTAGACTGCTAATAGTACCAAGAGGAAGAGGTCTGAAGATGATGTTGCGCATGAATGGTGTTTTAACAAGACTGTTCGGCTGTCCATTCCAAACGTAATTAAAGTTGTCGCTTTGTTGGGTGAGGCGCACAGAACTTTGGTGCGGCAAGCAGGTTTTTGGCATTGTCTTCGACTTGAAATTAGAGAATAATGTTTCTTGTGTTCTAATGTGCAAGCTGATGGGAAAGATCGACTCTGATACGATGAGATTGGACTGCGGGTCAAACAAGGTTCTGGAAATCAATCGTGAGGTTGTCCATCACATTTTTGATTTCCCTATGGGTTCTCACACTGCTCCCAGGCCTGCTGCCAGCGGCCATGATGATTCGCTGGCTAATCTGAAGGATGAACTTGGTTTCAACCGTTCTCGTAGCATAGATGCGAAGGACCTGCTTATTTTACTTCGCACGCTGGGTGCGGACCCTGCGAAGGTTAATAAGACTGTGAAGGTTTTTTTCTTGTTGTTTTCCAGTGCTTGCTTTGTCCCAGCCCCGCAACTCGGTTGTCCAGGGTAACTGCTATCGTTGAAAACTTGGATTTTGCATCTATGGCTAGCATGGACTTTTGTCAGCTTGTTGTCGACGAGCTGCAGGCCGCTGTGTACAAGTGGAATTCTAAAGGGAGCAAGCAGAACTGCGCTGAGGGTTGCACCATCATGCCCCTGTTCATGTACCTGGATTCGTTGAATCTTCGAAAAGTATCGGTTATGGATAGACGCACGCCACGCGCCGCAATACTGTCCCATGTGCAGTTGAAGAAGATTCACAACGCCAACATTATTGTGAGGGGAAAGATACACCTGGACTCTTACAAGTTTGGCAAGCTGCCGGTCAGTGCATAGCCAGCCTTTGTGTTTGTTTTATTCCTTTTTTTCGCGCATGCTAAATGTGAACCTCTTATGTACTTTTTTTTTGTGAACTGCATCTCTTTTTTTGTTAATTTTTTCAGTGGAAGGCGGAAGCGGACATTGTGTACAAGCGGACTGCAGTTGCCGAAGCGCATGAAATGTTTTGTGAGCCTCTTGCTAGGGCGGCTCCAATTCGACGGGGTCGTGGTTTTGCTAGGGCGGTTGCTGGAGGTTTTTCTGGCCAGGCTTCTGCTGATCGCAATAAATTTGTTCAGGTCGATGAGCTTCTCGACAAGGTCATCAATTTAACTAGTGATTTCCCAACATCCGGTTCCAGGATGAGGAATATTGCTGGATTGTTTCCTGAAGGCAAAGGCCCTTCTGAAGCAGAAATCGAGGCCGCTCATAACTTTGACCGTGGGTAGCTTGAATTCCTTAAGCAGACAGTTACGAATATCAGGTCTTCATTCGTTCAGTTTGAGCAGTCTCAGGACGACAAGTGTGCTAGGTATGAGCAGGAAGCTGAGGCATTTGTGAAGGAAATGAACAGGCATGAAGATGTTGTCCGGCCTTCTTTGCCTGACCCCGCAGATGTGGATGTATGTCTTTTTTTAATATGTGAATAGTTTTTTTACCCATATTTGTTATCTATTTTTTGTGTGTGTTTGTGGCATTGACTATTTGTTTTTCGCATCCTTTTGTTCTTTTCGCAGTGTGGAGGAGAATCTTCTAAGGCTAACGCTTGTCGTGATGATGACCACCAGGACCACCACGGTGTTGATTCTGATTATTTGTTTGACAGGCCATTATCCCCCGTTGACGAAGCTGCCAAAGACAATCCTCTTGACGAAGGCGTCATCGACAAGGTTTGATTTCTTCCTTTTTTTTGTTACAGTGAACTTCATTGTTTAATTTTTTGTAGTGTCCAAAACAAACAATCATATTTTTGCACCAGCAGTGGCAGCGAACTGCAGTTTTTAACTTTTTTGTATTGTGCACCAGTAGTGTTAGTGCACTACAGTTGTTGTTTAGAGAAGAAGCATCATGTTTTTAGCAGTGAACTGCATGATCTGGTGTTGGTTTTTTAGTTGTAGAACTGCAGATTTGGATTATAGTTTTATTTATGTTTTTTGTTTTTTAGGATGCCGAATCAAACGTGGAAATACATGGGAAGGAGGCAGAGGGTGACGCTGGCAAGGACGAGGAGGCTGACAAGTGTAAAGAGATGGAAGGCGACGCTTCTCTGGTGAGTATAGAGAATTTTGCATTTTGTGTTTTATTTTTTATTTTTCATGGGAGCTTCATGGTCCGTTTTATTAGTGAACTGCATTCTATCTTTTTTGTGTAATGTGTTTTATTTTTTAACTCATCAGAACTGCGGATTAAATGTTGAAATCCAAGCGGAGCGCAACATTGAGGATGATAATGTGGAAGGGAGAGGAGGGGAGGAGCCTGATGCGGAGGTTGATAAGGCAGAAGGTAGAGAAGGAGGGGAGTGTCCTGTTGAGGCTGATAAGGCACAAGAGAGAGAAGGAAGGGAGGATATCGTGGATTGTGATAAGGATGAAGAGAGAGAGAAGGAGCTCCTTGTGTTACAGTTAAAATTGCAGAAGAGACAGAAGGAACTCCTAGAGTCAGATTTGATGCTGCGGGGACATCCGCTGGCATTGATGGTGTTGGTGGGCCTACTGTTTTATTGCTTGGCGATGAGGTGCCTGAGAAATTTTGTGTCGCCCCTCGTGCCCCTGAGCAATCTGTTGGCAATCTGGCTTTCCCAGCCGAGACAACCAAAGTCCCAGCTGAGACAGTTTCGCTTGGTTCTGAAGAGGAACAGGCAAGACTCTCTCAGGACATGAGCAATCAAGCGCCGCTTGACGATGATATTACCGGGCTGGATCACTTGACGCTCAGCGAAGATGTATATGAGCAGCCGCAGGAAGTTTATTCTGAAACCGAAGGTAAGAGAACTGCATTATTTTTGTTCTTTCCCGGGGGCCAAATGGACCGTGTGTGTTTTATTATCTGATATTGTTCCCACTCTGTATGCAGATGAGGAATTACATGTTGTTACTCCTTTCAGGGTTGATCCAGCTCTTATGAGAAGATACAATGAGTTATATGACGCTGTTACGAGGGCCAGGAGGGATAAGAAGAAGAAGTATGACATTTTTTATCTTACACCACGGTTATTTAATATGTTATTTTTTCAGGGACACCCATCTTATCACTTTTTGCTGGGCTTTTTTCTTCTTGTCTGAAGGCATCTAGTTGCGTTCAAGGGCGAGTTTGGTGATATTACTATCGGTCATGTTGGCGAGTCTTCTTGGTCGTATGGAACGCTGAGCATGCGCCTCGCAAACATTGGCGTCTCTATGTTAGCTGAGACGTTCAAAGGATCTCAAACGATGATTGTCCCGTACAACCTATGTGTAAGCATTTTCATTAATTTATATTTTATCCCTCGTCCAATTTCTTTGGTGCTATAAGCATTTTCATTAACTCTCTGGTTTTGTCTTTTTTGCAGAATTCCATTTGGAACGGCGGTGCCACAAATAGGGCTTTGAAAAAGATGTTTTCTTCAAGCGCAGAGGAACGTGTGGACAAGAAAAACTTGGTAACGCATTTTGACCATTTTCGTCATCTTGAAAATAAGTTTTCTGTTTTTCTATTTTCTCACCTGGTTTGTTTTATTCTTTTTTTATTTCAGATTATATTTGCAACATTTGACCCTCCTCCCGCAACAATGAAGGACGCGATAGGCCACTACTGCTTGGTCACTTTGAACCTGCGAGAGAAGCGTTTTGAGTTTCTCGACTCATTGAACGAGGCCGACAGCGCTCCTGCAAATCTTGTCTTCGGGAAAATGGTCAGGAACATCAAAAAAGTTTGGAAAGATGGCAGTGCAAGCTGTGATGAGCCGTTGAACCCTCCCACCCTTGACGGCTTTGCGCTGACTCATATTAATGTCCCGCAACAGGGAAACGGGTTTGTACTTGTTCTCCTTTTTTCTTTTTCATCCTTCAGTTTTTTTGTGTAAGTGAGCTGCGTTGTTTTTACTAAATTAGAAGCACCTTTTCCCTTGAGCGAACTGCATTACTAATGTGTTAATTGTTGTTCTCCCTCGGTTTTTTGTGTGTATGGAGCTGCATTGTTTTACTAACATCAGTAGCACTTCATTATTGAGTGAACTGCATTAGTAATGTGTTTATGTTGGTTTTCTTGCAGGCATGATTGTGCATTTTACATGTTCCAATTCATGCAGACCTGGGATGGTGAAACGATTGCCAAGTTTGGGAAGGAGCACATTGGCTACATCAGGAAGGCGATGCTCTATAGTTGGCTGACCTCATCGCATTGCTGTCTTGACCTGACATCACTTTTAATTTTTAAAGAAGGTTATTACTTTTTTTTCAGTCACACACCCTTTTTATTAAGTGAACTTCATTGATACAGAGAGGGGAGGTCCACTACTTTTGTTAAGCTTTTTAGTAGAACCCCATTCGCATGTTAAAATGACTTTCCTTAGTGAACTTGATGATTCTTTTCATTTTGCTCATTATCCATTTTTTTGTGCAGGCTTTGACGAAGGTGCACACCAAGGTGGTATTTCCTTGTTTGAAACTCAGGTTCACACTCCAACGATTCAGAAACTTGTCCTTGATGAACCCCCCGTTAAGCTTGTGAAAGAACCTGTGTGTAAGAGGTTGAGGAGTGGCGCCGGCACTTCGAATGAAAAAGCTCTTGAGAAATCTCCTGTCAATGTCAAGCATGGGAAGAAAGAAGTGAGCCCTCCGAATGCTGAAGATAGTGATGATGATTTTGAGAGGCCACCGCCAGTGCCTAGGAGGACCAGGAGCGCAGCTGTGGAACGCCCGACGGACAGCGAGGCACTAGTTCTATCAAATAAGAGGCATGTGCAGAAGCCATCAAAGTTTTGATCTCCTGTACAGAAGTTGAATCCTGCGAGATTCAGCTATCTTGCGGAGATGAGGAAAGTCTTGCAACTCATCACGAGCACACCATTCAGGCAGAAATACAGCGAGTCAGTTCTTTTTTCGTTAGTTTTTTCGCTTTTTGATTTTTAATGTGTGTAATGTTCTTCTGTGTTTTTGCTTTTGTGCTCCTAACCCCCCCCACCTTCGCCGTTTCTTTTGTGCAGGTGCGCGCTTTTCATGCACATGAATCCTATCGAAGTCTACACTGTGAATGTGGACTACATGTTCTTAACTTTCACCAGAGGTGGTTTTATGGACTCGGAATTGATGGATCATATCATCAGGTACTGGAAGAACGACGAGCATATGAATGTGGTTTATCGATCTGGCGAACGTGTTTTGCTGTCCCCTTTGTTTATCACGGTATTTCTCTTTTTTTTCCTTTTTTTCTTTTTTTCTGCTTGAGTGAACTGCAGTAAACAGTGCATAATAATTTGTTTTAGAATGTACTGAACTGCATACATTTATTTTTTTGTGTTTAACCCATGTATCTTAAATGAAACAAATTATGGGGAGAATTGTGAACTGCATACTGTTTTTAGAGAAGCGTGATCCGTTTTTTGATTAAGCGTCGAAGCGAACTCTGAGGGGGAACTGCATTAACGTTCTTTTGTGAATTACCCACACGCAGTATGTGCTTCAAATGAATGATCACGCGGATAGAGATGAAGATGGAAACGTTGTGTTGCCTTTTGTCCACGGCAAGTTTAACGTTGACGATGCAGCAAAGCAGTTCAAACTTTATGTTCGTGATGACGAGAACCTTCTTGATTGCAAATTAGTAAGTTATCAGATTTGCTTTTGTTCAGCCTTATGTACTTATTTTCTCTCCCAATTTTTTCCAGTAATCCTTTTTCACTCATCAAACCCATAACAAATTTGATGAAACAAAATCAGATTTTGTTACCACGGATGAAAGACCAGCATTATTCGCTATACACGATGAATAGGCACCGCGAGACCCTTGACATTCATGACACTAGGAGGTACAGCGGACCGGTTGATCAAACGACGAGGTGGCATAAGTCTGAATACCACAGCGACCGCACTGAAATGGTAAAATTTTTCCTTTTTCACCTTCTTCTTGTTTTCATGCGTGCGCGTGTTGAACAATATTTGTTGTGATGTGTATTTTTGTTTTTTTATTTCCACCAGATGATCAGGATGACTGCAAGGTTTATGGAGAAAAGGAGTACAAGAGAAAGGAGTCGGTAGACTGGGTCGATGTTTCAAAGAAAGCTAGCTTTTTGGGCTTCCCTGAGCAGGGCCCCAATGAGTGCGGCTTTTTTGTTCTGAAGATGGCTCAGTTTTATGACGGAAAAAGCTTTGTTGTGAAATTCGCAAAGCGTAATGTAAGTATCTTTTTTTAACCCAATAATAATCCCTCCTTGATATTTTTTTTGTCAGTTTCTTTTTTGTAGATGATGTTGTATATTTGTTTTTTTTCTTCATCGTAGGAAGCTGTTGTTCAGGAATGGAAGGCTGAGTTTTTGTTCCAGATCCTGTTCCACCCTGAAAACATGGTCATAGTCACCGAGTTCCCGGAGGATCTAAGAAATCTCTGCATTTCTCTTGGCTTTTCTCCAAAACTGGATTCGCAGGAGCAGGATGAGGCATAAATGATAGCAGATCTTTTTTTATGTGTGTTGATGTCTTTTCGTGTGTGCTCCAGAACTTTCTATAAACAGTATCTATGGTCGCTGTGTGTAGTTCTCGATCTGCAAAACTGTTCACACCATGCTGTGTGCTTTTGTATATACCGGTCTAGTTAGTTTTTGTGTTTTTCTTTTTGTGGCAGACAGGGACAATGTCAAATATGTACATAATGGAGCTTTCAGCCAACTCCTCCTTGTGAATTGTAACATGTTCGCAGCGCACTGCATTCACTTATATGAGTAGCAGCCAAGTTTTTTTAAATATACGCATCCGCACTGCTTCTCACCTTATCACATGGGACTGCAAAGACGAATTCAACGTGTTTGTCGTCGAGTTTCAAAATTTTGGAAAAATTGTATTAGAAGACAGAAAATCAACCGTGTTTGCTAAGGGAGAGCTCAATTTTTTTACATTTTTTGCACTAAGCGCACTGCACTGTGTACTCGAAGCGTACTGCACTGTAAGCTTTAAACGCACCACACACGCACTGCACTGTACGTGAAGCCTAGTCTGACTCTATATTTTTTCTTTCTAACTGCATTCTATATTGATTCACGGTCATCTCAGATTCTATACGACGAAGAGAACTGCATTCTCAAAATGATATTCTGATCTCAGGGTTTTCATACAGAAGAGAACCGCATTCTGAGAATGACATTCTCATCTTATTTCTTTCATATAGAAGAGAACTGCATTTTATTAAGCATACCCCCCCTCCCGCAGCACATTGATCACAAAGTATATATGGCATATGTTATATCTATTCATTTTGAACTTCAATATTACATGTTGAATTCTTTTTTTGTAGTCCACTGAACACAAGCTATATATTATATACGATACGATATATATAAAGGATGAAGTTAATATATTTTTTAAAATGTAAAACTGTATATGTGTTGATCTATGTCCTTTTCCTGCTGCTTCTTCTCAAATTGTGCACTGCATTTGTTTCAATTGCTGTTGCTGCTTCTGTCTTGCTCTTGTTGTTCGCATTACCCCTTGTAACGCGACCGTGCGACTGCGATGCTTGCCTATGAGCTGGATTCTGCGTTTTGTCTCTCCCCCTCGTTTTTGATGATGGTTCTTCGATGTCTTCATCTTCTTCTTCTTCCTCCTCATCTTCCTCTTCTTCTTCCTCATCTTCCTCTTCAGTTACATCAGCTTTGCTCGCTTCCTCGTTCTCTTCTCTGTCAGCATCTTCTTCATCTTTTTTTCTGTTCTATTTGGACAAGTTCTCGCGTTATGCTTCTCTCTCTTGTTGCAGACGCTACACAGTCTTCTCTTTGTCATATCATCTTGTTGGTCAGCTTGGTGATTTGTGGTGGCATTTTCTGCCTGGATTTTTTTTCAGCCTCTCCTTACATGTTCTTGAGTTGTGTCCCGCAATCTTATTGCATGATTTACACGTCCTTACCCCCAGTGGTCTTCCTCTGCTGTCCAGTTCTGGCTCAGGCCTGCTATTTTTTTTAGGACTTTTTTCATTTGCTGCAGCTTTTTTATTGGCTGATTTGCTCTCTTTCTTTCTCCCTTTTGTGTTTGAAACAGGTGGGGAAGAATTGTGTCATCCATATTATGAGCTGCACCATCAGCAGCATGTTCTGGCTCCTCTCCTTGTTCTTCACCCCGCGCATCCATGATCTTCTGTGCTTCTTCTTCTTCGTTTATTACGTTGACTTCTTGTATGAGTTCTCTTATCCCAGCTAAAGCTCGGTTGTACCCTCTATCCGATTTGACACCCCTGTTTGCCAGGTCCATTGCTGTTTCTGCAAGTAGTCTCCTACGGCAGAACATCGAACTCCCATCTGGAGCAGTTTGCTCATAGTCTCTGCGGTCAAAAGTTGGATTTTGGCGTGCGTTCCGTGTGTATCTCTTCAATATGTACTCTTCAGGTATCTTGTCCACCCGCAGCTGATCCAACATGCAAATGATGTGCACGCAGAACAGGCCTGCAGCAAAAGAATTTTTTGGGTTATTCGTGTCAGCAAACTTCACATAAATATGCAACATTTTTTCAATTTTTGGTTTTGTGAACTGCATTATAAATAGGTTCTGGGTCTCCTATTCTAGTGAACTTTACTAAGGTTTTTTTTTGTTTTTCATCTTTTTTTTGCTACCAGCAGTAAGTGAACTTCATTATGTTTTCTGTGTGCTTATTTTTTGTTTCCTGTCTCACTGACTTGTGTGTGTCCACAGCTTGCATTCGCATTCGTAGATACTGTTCGTCACATACCTGGAACTCGTGTCTTGCCCAATCAAAATCATCAGACCGGTTGTAGTGGCGCACCAAATATTTCGTCTGGTTGTCAGGGGACTGCTCTGATCTGAATGTAGTGCTGCGGTAGTGCGTTTGCTTGAAGTCAGCAAAGACCGCCCTGGTGTAAATCTTGGAGAGCTGAACCTCGAAACCAAACTGAGTAGTAGTCTTTATTTCCGTCTGTGAAACAAAGAAAACCAGTTAAGTAGTTAATTTTCACAACAAAAATCAAGAAAGTGAGTAGTGTTTTATTAATTGCTCATCCAGCTTAAAAACTTTGCTCTGGTTATATACCTCATTAGTTATGGTCTCCGCGTGCTCGATGCCCTTCCTTGTCTGGATGCACTTGTCCACCTGCGACGCAAAGATGTGTAGGTCGTGTCTTTCCTTGACAAAGTTCCTCTTCAAGATCGGGTTCATGCTTTCACTTCTCTGTGTCGACGTCATCCGTGCACAGAACACCTCCTTGTAGTAAGCTGATATCCATTCTTTTCGGTCTGTCCAGAGCGCCTTCATAATTTTCATCATTTTGTAGGTTATACTTGTCCATGAGCTCATGCCAAGCGCGTTCAAACTCTGATGGCATCAGCGGGTGGTTGAGAACGGAGGTCAGCTCATCCTTGAATGTCTCATACGCTTTGTACAGCAAGGACAGGTGATCCTTGTATTTTTTCAGTATATGCCAACGGCATAACTTGTGCAGCGTGCCTATTAGCGTACTTTTTATGGCGGCATCCATGGAGGGGCATTGATCTGCATGCTTTTGAAAAAATCAAGTAGTGAGTTATTGAGAGAACTGGTATCCTTTTTCTGCTTTTTTCTTATTTTTTCATTGGATGGAGGAAATGGACTACAAAACTTGGCAGTGAACTGCATTGTTATTTAAACCCATTTCTTTTTTCAGCATACCTGTGAGTATGCAGATTGGCCGCTTGTTGTTCATGCAACGCAAGAACGTCCGGAACACCCACTCGAAAGTCGGTATTGTTTCGTCTCTAATGAGAGCCACATCGAATATTGTACTTTGGAGGTGGTGGTTGACTCCAACGAAGACGGCCAGAGGCATGTGGAACTTGTTGGTCTTGTAGGTCGTGTCAAATGTGACACAATCTCCAAAATCTGCGTACGATCCCCTGCAGCTCGCGTTCGCCCAGAATATGTTCCGCACACGGTTATCGACATCTTTGTCGTAATCATAGAAGAACTCCGGGTTTATTTGCTGCATCTTCTCAAAGAAAGCCAGGAGTTTCTTCACATCGTCTTCTGTTTCCTCCCTCGCGAATTGGTGCTTCCTGCAGTTCGAAATAATAATATACTTGCAGCACTAGAGACATACAGAAAATGCACAAGCGAACTGCATGAAATAGACGAGATATCGTTTTTTGTTTAGTAAACGTACCTGTTCACCCAGTCACGGCTGGTGCGCCCCATAAAGTGCAGCCCTCCTGACATCCTTGACAGGGTTGACATCATCTGCGTGTGCGTCAGGTTGTCGCTCTCCATGTCCTTCACTAGTTTATCAAGTAACGGATCATCCGTCTTATGCGAGTGCATGTGCAGAAGCATAGCCGGGCTGTCAATCATCCTGTGGTTGTGATTGAGCTCAATCTCTGCTATCACAAACACATCCTTGATTTTTTTCAATCTCATTCTCGCCTTGCAGCCAGTCCTCTTTGATGTTTTATCTCGCTTTCTGTCATAATCAGTGACAGTTTCTTTGCTTCTGCCTTCCTTTGAGCACACTATGTATATGTTTGTTCTGTATCCGCCGTTTTTGCGTGTGCCGAAGCCTGCATGCCTCGCATGCGTGTTGTAGAATTCTCGTGCCGCAGCGTGTGATGTGAATTGCATACCTTTCACAGGCACAAGTTCTTGGAGCATGTTCTCATCCTGCACACACAATATGGAATGTTTTTTTTGTTAATGAGAATGCACAAGATGAAAGAATGCGTAAGTGAACTGCAGTAGTTAGGCAAGGAAGCTTACATGCGTGTACTGTTTTTTCTCTAACGGTGTTTGCAGCTCACCAATGTTTATTGGGAATGGAGGGGTGACAACAGATCTATGTAATTTAGGATCGCGAGGAGGCAGAAGTGTTGAGAGCTTTACTTTTTTGGTTGCTTGCGGCTCTCCTTGATTCTGCTTCCGATTCTTTTGGTGCGCAGTAGGCGGCCTGGGTGGAATTCCACTGTCTCATTGTCGGTGAATCATTTGCTCATGAACTTGCCGAACTTGCTGAGTTTCAACATTGGCTTGTGGAGGTGCTATATCATCCGTTCTGATCTGCTGGCCAAATGTTCCAAAGACACGTGTGTACCATGGCTGCATAACTGTTATGATTTGCTCTTCATCATCATCCTCCTCATCATCTTTCTGCGCGTACTCCCCCATGAAGACCAGATAGTCGTCGTCCTCCTCATCTTGCGCGCTTTTTGCTTCACTGCCTTCTCCATCTCGAATGGTGTTTGGTTCACTGTTTTTATCTTTATCCTCTACATCTTCCTCCATGGAGTACGCAGTTATGTTTGTTGTGTTAAAGAAACCCCTAGGTATTTCAGGTGTTATCCATCCAGGCATCTCCCACTCTTCTCTTCCAATGCAGTTCAGGGGCTTTGGGTCGTAAATGAATCGAGGTATCTTCTGTTTTGGAGGCATAGTAATTTCCTGCACAGTATTAAGCCAAAGCTTTTTATGCACGTCAACAGTGAAATGA
>LR738715.1:327999411-328020842 GCA_902687465.1 Secale cereale
ATTCCGCCGCCGCGTCCATCCCCTGCGAGCACCGCCGCACGTCGCTCGCGGGCGTGCGCGTACTGCGCCACTCTGGCCGCTCCGGCCCCTGCTTCCACCGCACACTGCCTCCGCCGCGTTCTCGTCGGCGCGCATGCGTGCTCGGCTCCCGCGGCCACGCCACCGAGCCCCCTCCCGCCTACCTGCGTCGTCGTGCTTGGCCTGCTGCTGTGGCCCGCGTGCTGCCTGCGCCCCACCTCCGTCTCTACCTCGCCACCGCACCGCCTCGACGCTCTCCACCTGCGAGGCCCCCACGGCCGTTGCACTCATTCTCGTCCCCTGCCTCGCACCTCTCCGGCCCTGGTGCTGGCGCCGTCACCCCGTGCCCCGCCTTCGCCCTTGGCCACGCGGGCCACCGCCGCGTCGGCCAGCTCCGGCACCCCGCCTCGCCCCGGGTCCGACCTTCGGGCGCCCACGCCCGCAGAGCCGGTGTGCCCAGCGCCCGCTTGCCCGTGCCCGCTAAGGCCACAGGGCCTTTGATAGTTGGGCCCCACCCCATGGGACAATGACACATGGGGCCCGGCCCCAGAACGTTTTATAAAAAAATATTTTAATAATAATAATAAATAAAATATTAATTAATTAGTTAATTAAAGTATTAATTAATATAATTAATCTTAATTAGATTAACCTAAGTACTGTTACTGTATGACAGTAGGCCCCACGCGTCAGTTTGACCCACGCAACCTCCTGTTGACTGCTGACGTCATGTTGGCGTCATGATGACATCAGCACACACTATTCTGGATAATGTTGATTTAAAATAATTAAATAAATTCTAAAAATGATTAAATCTTATAAAATAAACTATACCTCGGATGGAAAAACTTTGTACATGAAAGTTGCTCAGAACGACGAGACGAATCCGGATACACAGTCCATTCGTCCACCGCGCGTCCCTTGCATAGCAAACCTACAACCGTCCCCCTCCGTTTCACCTGTCATAAAATATCTAACACCGGGAATACTTTCCTGGATGCTTTCCATCCTCGCCAGTATCACTTAGTACCGCGTTAGGTCACATGTAGCACCGCATATTTCCATGTTATGCTTTGTGGCGCGATGCTTGCTTTATATTTATTGTTTCTTCCCCCTCTTCTCTCCGATAGACACCGGGACTGAGACCGCTGACGGTGCCATGGTGATCGACTGCATCGACGACGACCCCTCCTTCTTGCCAGAACAACCAGGCAAGCCAACCCCCCTTGATCACCAGATATCGCCCATTCTCTTCTCTCTTACTCTTGCATTAGAATTGCTATTGTTGATGATTCGATAACTCCTATTCTGTTGCATAGCCTGTCATTGTTGCAACCACTGTTGATACCTTTACCTGCTATCCTAAATGCTTCGTATAAGATGCTAATATTCCATCAGTGGCCCTACATTCTTATCCGTCTGCCATGCTATACTTTCGGGCCGTGATCACTCGGGTGGTGATCACGGGTATATATATATATATATATATATATATATATATATATATATATATATATATATATATATATATATATATATATATATATATATATATATATATATATATATATATATATATATACTTTTCATGATACATGATGTGACTAAAGTCGGGTCGGCTCTTTGAGTACCCGCAAGTGATTTGATGTGGGGGCTGAAAGAACAGGTGGCTCCATCCAGGTAGTGGTGGGCCTGAGTTCCCGACGGCCCCCGAGTGGATCTTTGTGGCGGAGCGACAGGGCAGGTTGAGACACCCAGTCGAGAGGTGGCTTGGCCCTGGTCGTTGTCCGTGGTGATTTCATAATAACACGCTTAACGAGTTTGGATATTTGATCTGAGTCTGGCCGCTGGCCTATACGCACTAACCAGCTACGTGGGAATAGTTATGGGCTCTCGACGTCGTGGTATCAGCCAAAGCCTTCTTGACGTCCGCGACTTAGCGGTGCGCGTCGGGTTGGACCGCGTAACGCAACTTCCTTAGTAATGGAGGTTGCTAGGTCTGCTCACCGGCCGCGTACGCAACGTGTAGGTGTGCGTTTGGGTGATGGGCCCGGACCCCTGCGCGCCTAGGACTTAGACCGGCGTGCTGATCTCTATGTTGTGCTTAGGTAGGGCTGCGACGTGTTGATCTTTTGAGGCCGGGCATGGCACAGGAAAGTGTGTCCGGCCAAATGGGATCGAGCATGCTGGGTTATGTGGTACACCCCTGCAGGGAAGTTAATCTATTCGAATAGCCGTGTCCCTCGGTAAAAGGACGACCCGGAGTTGTACTCCGACCTCATGACAACTAGAACCGGATACTTAATAAAACACACCCAGATGAGTTCCAGATATAACTCGGTGGTTGCTCTCTCACAGGGTGATGTGCGGGAGGATCGTCAGGTAGGATTATGCTATACGATGTTACTTGGTGAACTTGCCATCTATTCTATTCTACTGTTGCAAGACGGAGGCTGTCAGAAGCGAGGATACTTGATACTTTCCAGCTACTCTCTTCTACTGCTACAAGATGGAGTGTGCCAGAAGCGTAGCCTTCGATTGGATTAGCTATCCCCCCCTTATTCTGGCATTCTGCAGTTTAGCCCACAGATATTGCCCCTTTACACATATATCATTGCATATGTAGTGTAGATCCTTGCTTGCGAGTACTTTGGATGAGTACTCACGGTTGCTTTGCTCCCCCTTTTCCCCCTTTGTCCCTTCTTCTCGGATGATGCAACCAGATTGATGGAGTCCAGGAGCCAGAAGATCCCGAGGATGTTTCTACATGGAGTTCGGCTTCGAGGAGTAGTTAGGAGGTCCCAGGCAGGAGGCCTTGCCTTTTCGATCGTTGCTACTTTTGTGCTAGCCTTCTTAAGGTAGCTTGTTTAACTTACGTCTGTACTTAGATATTATTGCTTCCACTGACTCTTGTGTTTTCGAGCTATGTATTCGAGCCCTCGAGGCCCCTGGCTTGTAATATAAAGCTTGTATTATTTTAATTTGTGTCTAGAGTTGTGTTGTGATATCTTCCAGTGATTCCCTGATCTTGGTCGTACACATTTGTGTGCATGATTAGTGTACAGACAAATCGGGGGCATCACAGTACTTATGCAAGACGGCAAGGTAGTGGCATACGCATCACGACAGCTGCGACCGCACGAGGGAAATTACCCTACTTATGATCTGGAATTGGCCGCAGTGGTGCATGCTCTCAAAATATGGAGGCATTATCTCATCGGGAAGAAGTGCCAAATTTTTACCGATCACAAAAGCCTCAAGTATATATTTAGTCAGCCAGATTTAAATCTCCGTCGGCGAAGGTGGCTTGAGTTGGTTAAGCATTATGATCTTGGAATAAATTACCGCCCGGGTAAAGCCAACGTGGTGGCTGACGCACTCAGTCGAAAGCCGGTCAGCCTAAACGTCATATTAAATCCTTGCCCACTAACCTTCAAGAGGAGATTGCTCAACTCCATCTGAACATAGTTGAGGCTGGTCTCGCTAAAATTTTGGAAGTTACCCCCATGCTTGAGGAAGAAATCCGCAAGGCCCAGCCAGACGATCCGGTCCTGCAAAGGCATGCCAAGAATATGCTGGCAGGACGTACCTCTGATTTCTCAAAGAATCACTTTGGGACTCTCCGATTTCGTGGAAGGATTTGTGTACCAAATTAGTCAGACCTGAAAAAGAAAATCTTGTCAGAAGCACACGAATCCTCATACTCTATTCACCCTGGGGGTACAAAAATGTATGAAGACCTTCGTCAAATATTCTGGCGGGATGGAATGAAGAAGGACATTGCCTATTTTGTGGCTTGTTGCGACATATGCAACAAAGTAAAGGCAGAACATCAAAAGCCGGCCGGACTTCTTCAACTGCTGCCAGTTTCGCAATGGAAATGGGATGACGTCTGCATGGATTTCATCACAGGACTACCCAAGACTCGGCGAGGCAATGATGCAGTATGGATCATAGTGGACACTCTAACCAAGGTAGCTCACTTTATCCCGGTAAAGACCACATATCGAGCAGACCAACTTGCACAGTTGTATGTGTCCAGAATAGTCTGTCTGCATGGAGTACCTCGAACCATCACTTCCGACCGAGGTTCACTCTTTACCTCCGCTTTCTGGTCACGTCTCCATCAAGCCTTGGGGACAGCCCTGAAATACAGTATCGCTTATCATCCTCAGACGGATGGACAGACAGAGCGGGTAAACCAAATACTTGAAGATATGTTGCGAGCTTGTGTCTTGGCCCAAGGATCTAAATGGGAAGACTGTCTGCCTTACGCCGAGTTCTCCTACAGCAACAGTTTCCAAACCAATCTAAAGATGTCACCGTACGAGGCTTTATATGGCCGCAAGTGTCGTACCCCGTTAAATTGGTCTCAGACTGGAGATAGTCGTATCTTCAGAATAGACCTCAAGATGGAAGCTGAGAAGCAAGTCAAGGAGATCAGAGATAGATTACAATTGGCCAAATCTCGACAAAAGAGTTATTACGATGCAAAACACCGACATCTCAGTTTTGAACCCGGAGAACACGTATACCTCCGAGTCACTCCTATGGAAGGAGTCAAGAGATTCCAGACTCGTGGAAAGTTGGCACCAAGATTTATTGGCCCCTTCCCAGTTATTTCTCGAGTGGGCACCGTTGCTTATCAGTTGGAATTGCCCCCGGAACTGTCCGATGTGCACAACGTGTTTCATGTCTCACAGTTGAGGCGGTGCATATCGCCGCCTGAGAAAAGGACTGCCATGTCCGACATAGAGTTGGCAAAGGGTTTAACATATGAAGAAATACCGTTCAAAATTGTGGATCAGATAGAAAGGATCACTCGCAGTAAAGTGAGGAAGTTTTATAAGGTCCAGTGGGAGCATCACACCGAGTCAGAAGCAACCTAGGAACAAGAAGAATTCCTACAGACATATTATCTGGAATGGTTTTCCCAAGCAACCGAATCTCGAGGACGAGATTCATTCTAAGTGGGGGAGGTTTGTGACAGCCTGATTTTTTCCCTCTTTTATTTGCCTGAGTTTTATTTGGATTTAATTTGAACCTTGGGACTTTCGAATATTTTCCTATGGACTTAAACACTTGGGTACCCTTGGCTTTCACCCAAGTGCCTCATATCCAACTCAAATCATCTTTTCCCTCTGGTTCACCCTAAAATAATTATTGGAATATTTTCTTTATTGAAAAATATTCATTTTTCCCTCCAAAACCCTAGTTAAGCCCATTGTGCTCCAAAGCAACCCCATTTTTCTGGCCCACAAAAATCTGGGGAAATTCATAAATATTATTTGGACCCTAGGACACATTCCTGAGCAATAATATTGCACCACTTTTTGGAATATTTTTGCTACAGAAATTCTTTTCTATTCTGGACAGAAATGGTAGTTTCTACAACAACTACCATTTTACTTGCTCCATTGCTTCTGAAACTCCTTGTGCATCTTTGCCTTAGTAACTTAGGACTAGCTTCCAAAGCACAGCCCCCAACTCTTAGCCAATTTACCTCAGTAAACTCTCAAAGTTTCTGTCCAGAAACTTACCAGCCGTGTGAATTTCTTTCTACTGCGTCTGGACCCAAACTAAACCTGGGTAGCACTTATATCTACGACGAACAACACGCCATACATGATCTTTGGCACCAAGTCGTCCAGTAGGCAAAGTTCACATGGTGACCACGCGTGTGCACCATGCCAGGCTGCTTGTCGGCGCGCTCTGGATGCCGCCGAGCGCTCTGTTTCGCGCGTACTTGCTTCCACGCCTACCAGAGCTTGCCAAACCCCGCCCACATCTTCGTCTCGACCTCCACAGCGCCCCCTGGCACTTGCAGACGCCGGAGCTCGCCGCAGCGAGCACGGACGTGGTCCGGCCAAGGCAACAGTGCCGTGCGCACTGTGCTCGTCGCCACTCCAGCGCCCCTGTGCTCGTCTCTGTGCGTCCACAGCTCCCGCGTGAACCCCGTCGCCTTCTCCCCCTCTAACTGACGCCATTCGTCACCGGGCACAGCGTCCAGGTGTCGCCGGCGGAGCCCCGTTCCCCCCTCTCGGCTTGCCTATATATAGGACCCCTCCCAGCCTTCCCGAGCACCCAGCTCCACTCACACACACACCACAACTGCGTAGAACCTCGTGGCCCGGCCGGGCAGGCCACAGGCCGCCGTCCCCGAGCTTGAGCTCGCCGGTGATCCCCTCGGGTCGTCGCGATAGCTCCAGCCCCTCTCAGGCCAGGGCAACCCTTCCAGAGCCTCCGCCACTCTCTGGTGGTGTCGTTCCACCTAGTTGGAGCTTCTGGAGTCGCCGTTGCTCGCCGCCTTCCTCAACTCCGGCGACCACCCCGTTCTGCCTCCGCCTGCGAGGCCATTTCTGATGCCGTCCGACCACCCCTAGCTACTCTACGGGTACGGGCAGGTGCGCCTCGACCTCCTCTGTCGATCTATCCTTCCCATCTTGGCCAAGGAGCTCGCGTCACCGGCGTGCGCTCCGGCGAGGCCGCAGTCGCCCATGTTCTTCTCCCTCTCTCCCCCTCACCTAACTAGCGGGGCCCGCTAGTTAGCCTCTCTGTACTCGCGTGAAGCGGTACGTGTGGTGGCGCCCTGGGCTTTTACGCCTTCGACGTCACCCCCTTTTTCCAGTCTGTTTATTTAAATTCTAAATTTAAATATATTCCAGAACACTTCAAACTGCAATAACTTTTTAACCATAAGTCCAAATGAATTGATTCTTTTTGCATTGTGTTCTTTGTAAAGAAATCTTGCAGCGCACAAAAAATGAGACTATTTGGTGCTATGTAGATTTTCTGGTAAATTTTTGAATGGTTCTTGATATTTTCTTTTTGTACTTTTAATTATTTTCAGAAGGTGAAGCTTGTCTTGAGGATCACCAGGAGGCTTGTGAACCTCATTTGCACTAAGGCAAGCCACAACAACATTTTCATGGTGCCATTTCAATATTTGTGATTTTCCAACTTGAATAAATGATTTAATCTATGCACATGAATTATTTTTCTTAATTACTTTCTGTTGGTTGCTGTATTTAGTTGTATTATTTAGTTTACAGAAAGTTGGAAGTTGGTTTAAGTTATTAAGATAGCTAGAAGAAAGTTTGGATCATGGAGAACTAATATGGTTATGCATATAAATAGCTATGTGAAGTTATTTTCTTACATAAGAACTATGGTAAAATTTTGCTAGAATATATTCCGTTTTTAATTGAAAGTAAATCATAACCAGAATAATATTGGAAGTTGTGATGCTTGCACTTAGTAAGGTAAAGTTGACCCAGTTATTTTTTTGGTAATGCATTTGGTATGTTGCATTTCCATGGCATTTTATGACACCGGTTATTTATTTTCTTTAAGTTGAACCTGTTAATAACTCAACTTGAATAAATTGTTGACCGGGTCATGGTGACACTGAATCTAGTTTTTCCCAGTGCAACCACATTTGCCTTTATGGGAAGGTCTTTATTCGGTCCGTTCTCATGCCTCTGGTCGGTACCTCCAAGTAGTGAAGGTTATGGTCATGCGGTACCCTGGCCCGGTAAGCAGACATAACCTTGTGTGCCTGTTGTTAAGTTTATGGTACCGAGTCCCTGTTTGGAACAGTTTTTGTTTGGCCACGACGGTGGTCGGTGTGCCTTTGGTAGGCATGGGGCCACCCATGACTATTCCGGTGGGGAATGAGTCGGAGTGGCCGGGAGAGTGTCATGGCAATGGAAGAGTTTTGTCGGAACACCGTTGGTCCACCCGAATGGGAAAGCGAGGCCATGGGTTCCGTGGTGTGGGTACAGTGCACTACCTCTGCAGAGTGTAATGAGTCTATCGATAGCCGAGTCCACGGTCACGGACACGCTCGAAAGTAAGTCACACCATGGGTCAACATCTAATAAAATTTTGCTCACTAAGTTATGAATTTTTGTACTGTAAAAATGGTGGAAGAGCCACCGAGATGATGTGAGACCAAGTATGGTCAGGGTTGTGATCGCCGGAAAGATCACGAGTTATGTCCTGTTGAGATGAACAAGTTTATAGATTAAGAAATATCACCATGGGTAAGTCAGACCGAGGGTCTGTTTTCACAAAGATCTGAGCATAGCATGTTAGTTGTGTGCATATTCATGTATGTTGCTGCATTTTAACAATTGAATAATTATCATGATATTGTTTGTCATTATGATTTTGATTGTTGTAAGCTTGCAAGTACATTCAATGTACTGACCTGGCGTGTTATGCCAGATTTCAGGAAAGTTTCGCTGGAAAGGAGTGTCGTCCGAGTCTAGATCGTGTCCACATCGGTGTCCCTGTGCTATGGAGTTCCGCTACGAAGTCGTTCCGCTGCCGTGTAGTTTTTATGATCGAGGCCTTTTATGTTCATTAAATAATGTACATATTGTCCAGCCGCACCGTGTGTGCCGCTTGGCCTCGCTACTGGTTGTAATGTAAAACTGTGATCCGCTAGTATCAATAAAGTTGTTGTTTTCTGTACCAAGATGTTGTGTGTTGCTAGAAGACAAGGTCTCTGGGCTGGCAATGCAAGGTAAACCGGTCGCTCTGAGCCGGGATGCTATGGCCAGATCCACCAAAGGCCACCGGACGCAGCACGAACCTACGGCCGCTGCTGAGCACCATGCCATCAAGAGCAGAGGAGCACTGCCCGAGGCCAAGAACCACCA
Source organism: Secale cereale (assembly GCA_902687465.1). Lineage (NCBI taxonomy): Eukaryota > Viridiplantae > Streptophyta > Magnoliopsida > Poales > Poaceae > Secale > Secale cereale. The sequence goes on from LR738715.1 coordinate 328,008,096, forward strand.
TGGTTCCAGGCCGCAGCCAACATCTCGCATGCGAACGTACCCGTATGCGTCACCACAGAAGAGCAGAGCCATTGAGCATGCAAGCACCACCACCCACCCGGGATCCGGAGGGGATGACCACCACAGCCCAGATCCAGCGGGATCCAACCGGATCCAACTAGCCATCACCACCGCTGGCCAGATCCAAGCCAGGGCCGCTGAAGGGAAAGCACCACCAAGCTACCACGCCCCTCCGCCACCAGAGCTGCACGCCGGCGAAGCAGGACCGCCCAGGAGCTCCCGGGCCCAAGATCCACGCTGCGAAGTCCATGAACGATGCCCCGCCAGCTACACTCTCCACTCCATCACGGTCACCAGCGCGCCCATCCGATGCAGCAGCTCCTCCGCCACCACCCACCGGAGCCACCTCCCTAGCTACCTCGCATCGCAGCCACCAGCGACGCATCTCGCACTCGCGCCCGAGCCATGGCTGCAGCGTCCACCGCGGATCCCCCCACGCCAACTTTGGAGACGGGGGCCGCCGCCACCGCAGCCTAGCTGGCGGCAGCGGCGGAGAGGAGAGCGCCGGAGGGGGGGAACCGGTGGCTACGGTCTTGGTCGCCCCCCGAGTCACCCTGTTCGAGCGACGCGATGGACTTCCATATTTGACGAGCAAGGTTATTTAGTTTATCTCTTCCAAAGTTTGTTCGAAGAAGTTTCACATACTTGGAAAGTAACAATGCTCAGAGGTCAAATCCTTTCCTATGTAGTGTAAACACTTGGAGGTATAATTAGTTTTTCTTTTGTTTTTTGTAAGATAATAACGATGCATGCAGGGGAGGTTGAATAGTTTACAATACTTTTCTTATTTGATGTTTCATCATGTGTTTGTAATTTAGAATCTGACATGGCTGAAAGCTTGATAAGGTTAAGCTTGACAAATACACTAGAATACTTTTCCTTCCGTCTTTACTTTTCTTCATATCCCATTCCAGTTTATGTACATACTGACTGTCTTATAGTGTTGTATGTTTGTCTGGTTGCCGACACGTAAACATATACGAAACCGGATAAATACTTTGTATCATGATGATTATTGGATTTCTTTTAACCCTGAATAGTATATATGATTTTGGCAGTACACATAACCAAAAAGTACTAGTAGAACGCCCGTGCGTTGCTACGGGCTACAATGCATAGAAATAAATCAAGAAAAATTTAAGGTTGTCTCCAAGGTCAAAGATCATTTCTTCCCATACGTCCGGGTGTGCAAGGACATCAAACGGTTGAACCCTAGGATCCGCATAATTCAACCGTCTAGACATCCCGAGCTCCACCAAAACCAGATCATATGCGAGGAAAAACTGTGGTTGTCCGTACTATTTGTCATGGTATCTCCGACATACGGGCCCAACACAAAAAATCCTAGCCCACGTCACACCCTTCCCTTTTCTTCTCGGAGCCTCCCTTCCCACTCGGTTTCCACCATAGCAGGACATTTCAGAAGCCCTCTTCTTTAAACCCGGATGACCCCCACCTGACCTTCGTCATGGTGCCCTCTCTCCTTCACAACGTACTTCCTCACAGACCGTCAAGGAGAAGTGCCCCACCAACCGCCCCGCTCTCCCCCTGTTCCCCTCCCCCTTGTTCGTGTTGATCCGCCACCGCCATCAAGGGGAGAACCGAAGGCTGCGTAAGTGGAGTCGGGGTGCAACGAAAACTGCTACTATTTCACTCAGGAATTAAACTCGCTTGTATGACATCTCACTTATGCCAAATCATAATCTTGATATTGAATCTCCCCCTCAATACAAAATCAAATGAAGTTAGATAAGAAAACCTATGCTATTTTCACGTGAATAACAGTCGGCGAAGTAATCAGTAAGCAGTTTAGTTCCCAAGAGTGTACCCAATATTCAAGTCTCATATGCTCACCGGATTGGCAAAACTTTAGAAACCGCATTAGAAAAGTACCATGGTAATTTATTTACCTAACAGGAAAAAGGTCAAGAAAATGCAGGGTCTAACTGAACCATTAGCTCCCACCGGCTTGTCATATTCAAACTTTACAAAATCCAAAAAAATATTTTGCAATATGATGCCCAAGAACAATCATGGATCAGATATTTATATCTGATACCAAACAGACTGAGGCCCTGTCCAAACAAAAATAATAATTCCTGATTCATTAATTTTATGCACCAAGTATAATCCAAATAGGAATACGTAGCACTAAAATTGATGAATAGTCAACCTAAACTGGAGGTCGGATGAGCCGGAGTTTAGTTGGAGCTAGAGTACCACCATCAACCCACATCATAACTGTATTATGTCATCCAACGATCTAGCACACTGGTTGAATCCATCCTGATTGATGTTCTTGCTGTGGATCTATGCCATCTTGCCTAAAGAGCTGCATCCCGACCAAAATTTCTGCCGTTGAATCCATGCCTTCCTACCTAGAGGGCCGCATCCTAATAGAAGTTTTTGCCACTAAATCCATGCCTTCCTGCGTTAAAGATCATATTTTTCCTTGCAAGAAAATTAACCTAATAACCCTACATTTAAACACACAGAGAGTGTCCTCCGATTTGCAAAATATATGTAAACCCTGCATATTCTAATTAGGCATTTATTTAATGAATCCTTCTATATTACAAATATATTTCAGTAAAAAGAATCTCAAACCTATATTTTCTCAGTTCAATACTTGACTCATCTTAGCATTGCATCCCCTTCCAAAAAGCGTGAATGGACAATATTCGAATTAGAATCTGAAGTAGGCCTCCAAATGAAGATGGGACACAAAAACTGGAACCATCACTGGTAAATGCAATTGGAATGAATAAACAAGCCATTGTATCTTAGGGCATGTACAATGGTTGCTAAGATAGTCTTATCTTAAGTTTTGCATGTAAATTAGAGATGACAAAAAAACAAGTCTACAATGGATCATCTCTTAGACTTATCTTCAATAATTAGTTATTCCTAAAAACATGGTGAGACAAATTGTGCTAAGCTATCATCTCTTGTCTTCTCTTAAATAAGATAAGACAAGCCTTCTCTTATGATTTCTCTCTCCTCCACCTCATCATTTATCTTACGTGGCATCCTTAAGCTAGAACCATTGTACATGCCCTTAGGAACAGAGCAATGACCCTAATTCATGTCTGCAGACCATGCCATCACTTAATTTCCATTAGATATATAAAAGAGTCAGATATTGAAAATAGTATATGTATACTTCACACTTTTAAAAAATAAATCCAAAATATAAGTGGCAAATAATTTTACGTAGCAAGCTCACGACTTGAGTGCCCTCACCGTGTTATAGGAAATCTAACTTTCATTTTTTGCTTTCGATAGGCTTAAATTCAGAGCACGGTCAGTTGTTTGGAACTGTTACAAAGTATTACTTGCAATCCTCCTCTCACTTCTGCATTTCACAAACTGAACAATATCATATGACATCTCCATGTTACTTGTAGTAAGCAAAACAACTGAAATTGCAAAAAAAATCTAGAAAATAAATATATATGCAGTGCAGAAGCAGAGGAACCAACATCGCTCACCTGTGGATCTTTGTTGTTGGCTTTCATGAGGTCGCCTGCATTTCTTCTTCCTTCTTCCTTGCAGCAATTGTCATAAAGAAAGGGATACGTACATCAAGATTAAGAAGGGCATCAAGCTGCTCCGGTGCATCAATTTTAGACTTCCTTCCTGCAATTGTCCTCAAGAAATGGAATGCTGAAATTATTTCATTCGGTTAGTTAATTGGTTCCCTCACAAAGAAGCAAGGTAGCTTGAAGCTGTACTGCTGTAGCATCTCACCCTCCAATTCTGAAGATTGTGAAAATATATAAGGATAACCGTCCGTTGTAATGGGAGTCAAAAATTTGTCACGACGGTATAGTATAAGCTAAAGAAATATTGTACTTGTGTAGCATAATAATAACTTTTTAAGGTTCTTGTTCTTGGTTCAATTATTCCAGAGGCCAAGATGAATAACTTGGTCGTACTTATATAAATAACAACATCAGCCCAAATGTTTACTTACAGTCAGGACATAGCAAGGCGCATTAGTGATCACTCGACCTTGGGTACTACAGGGGTCAAGACCATCGGCGTGAATCTCATTGGTGTGCAGGGAAGCATCTAGAGATGAAGGTCGTTCGTGCCGCCACCTGGTGGATTGCTCAGTTGGAGGAGGGGGGCTCGCCGCCGTCTCCTCCGGGCTGTTGTGCCGCCATTGTCACGTTATGATTGGACACAGTGGATCGAGATACATCTAGAAGAAATAAAATGAATGTCATAATTAGTAAAGAATTTTCAGTGACAAAAGGATAAACAACAATTGGAACGTTAAAACAAAACCCGCGCCTACACAAGTACTGTATATTTTATATTAGAACAAGTGCAGATCATGTCCCACTCTTCACTTTTACAAAAAAGTTCAGAATAGCAATCTTGGCGAGCCCTGTAAGGAAGCTTCCTATGATCTCGGTCGGGTACCATCGGCGTGGCGCGCTGCTGATTCTTCCATGAGTGGGTGCTGAGAGGAAGGATCCTGAACCTCCATTATCAATAGCCCGGAGCTGCATCGGCCTGCTAATTTTATTGGCACATATAAAAAAACCAATGGCGCTATCAAAGTCTTCTTGGTTAGGATGATCAAGCAAGAAGCCAAAGTGCAGTACATTATCATAAACATTTTCCTTTATTCATGATTGTAGTCAACATAAAAAAGGCCATTTCTATAATCAGTTGAACATTACATCAATAACAAAGATAAACAATTATTTGAGTCACGATGGAATCGTTAAGAAATAAATAAATGACGGAATTATTTTCCAAGAATATAATACTGTAGAACACAACATTGGTTCAGAACTGTAGCAGTTGTGAAAGCACTTACCAACTCTTTGTCGCAATTTCTGGTTATCCTGAAAAATAGACATTTTCTGCCTTGTTAGCTTAAAAATTAAGGAGGTTACTTAGAAAGAATAATTATCGACAACAATGCATTTATCAAAACATAAAAATCAAAAAGCATTTGAGATATAGACTGGCAACTAAGAAACCATGTGTTCCAGTTTTTTGTGGCAGATAACTTTTACAATGGCAAAACATACATATTGTAGCCTACACATTTAAACTTGGACCAAACTATCAAATATCATTAGTAGAGAAGTAATCCTCGCACTTGAGAATCGAAGCCAAAAATATGAGAATAATAACAGTTTATCTTAAGTATACTACACTTCAAATGCATAGTTGAACAATAGTTTCTCCATCAATGTGCAGCCATAATATATAGATGGCCGATTCAGATTGCCCAAAATAACAGGAAGGTGCTTCTTGATTGAGCAGATGAATGATTCAGCAGATAGAAAATGTAAAGTGGTGGGATATTAGGCATTAACTTGAAAAATATAGGGGAATAGAGAACGCACCTTGCTAATTTTTGGGCAAATATAAGATTGCAATGTCTCTGCCAATAGCACAATATCACATAATTCGATCTCCATGAGAAGTAATGGAAAAAAAGAAGATATCCCTGTAAATTATAAATAGAATTACAAATGTAATGTAGATGCGGATGCATGCATGTTGTTCATCTGTAGGCGCCTAGCAGAAAGAAAAATAAAATCACAAGGGTCCAAAACTCAACTGAGAAACATAGCAACGAAAAATCATTAGGAGTACATAGTTCAAGAAGTCCATCTCAATTTGCATCGGTTGGTTATATGAACATAAAAAAATGAAGTGTTACATTTAGCATTCGACAGGTGATTATTTGGAAGGCGCCGCTCTCTGCAGCTGTGGCCCTGAAACTTTATCTTCACACCCTCTCAGTGCAGTAGCAATGCGGTACATCAGAGGGCTCCAATATTTCTCCCCTACACACCCTTGACGGCCTACACACCCTTGACGGACCGCACAGCCCTTTGATCTCCACTCCTACTTACTCAAATTGAATGAAGCTGGCACTTGCTGGGCACAGAAAAATAACTCCTTGAATTGAAGTCCGTTCACCTGTAGAATGGATGCTGGTCACTACGAAGTCAAGAGGCGGACCAACAACAGCCTCAAGGTGTGGGTGCAGAAAAATAAATCCTCGAATTGAAGTTCCAGAGTGGCGATTTACAGCCATGGCCAATTCAAGCCTGATCAATGGTAGGTTCAAAAGTGGCGATCTAGGTTCTGGATTGTCATCTCATCACTAATACATCAGGTTCAACTTGACTTCTTGTAATGTCATAAAGGTAGGCTGACGGGAGGGGCTTGTTGTCGATCTAGCAATACATGAACCATGTGCAACTCGGAATGTTCAAAACACAGCAACATTAGTAGAAACATATCCTACAAGGGTTGTATGAAGCGAAATGCACAATAACTAAACTGCGTACTCACGACGTCTTCATCCTGCACTGCGTGCTCCTCGCTGAAGTTTCTGCAGAATGTAATTGCATGGAAGATGGAACCATCAATAATGCCTGCAGGCAAACTCCATCAATTAACATTGTTCGTACCTCCACTGGAGTACATCGACGTTTTCAGTACCTCATTGATACATGATGCCCCTGCGCTCCTTTGAATAATCAGAGAAATTTAACCCTCGACAAATCAATCTGGACCTGGAAAAGAATTGGGTTACGTTAAAATCAGAGACTGAATATTCTGGACGGCCAGTGTTGGGTCGCCCCGAATCGGGGATCAGGGAGATGAACATGAACGCCCTACCAGGTGTTTCAGAAATTACTTGGCAGCATCACTGGTGCTCAGTCATGGCCCGGAGCAGATACCTTCCTACCCACGCACACCAGGAGTACCTGTAGACAGGGGGCAAACAATGAAGAAGGCCATCTGCTGCAGGTACCTTCCTACCCACGCACACCAGGAGTACCTGCAAAGCTCGATGCGCCAGGGGCGGCTACGTTGGCCTCCCCACCTTGAGATCCAAATCCATCCCGGCACCCGTATTTCTGGCCATGGAGTCCAGCTCATCCTCTCCCGCTTTCCAGATCGAAACATGAGAGGGCGAACAGTGGGGCGGGGGTGGAGGAAAGCGAGGAGAGGTGGCGGCGGGGAAGCAAGGGTGAGATAACCTAGCAGCGGTCGGGCGTGGGGGGTGGGGGTCTGGAGCGCTGTCGCGATAGGGAGTGGAGAGGTGGATCTGCTCCTGCCGACGCGCCCGAAGAAGGGGTCGGGCCAGTAGAGCTGTAGGGGCGGCGCCGGAGTGGGAGATGGGGGTGGCGGCGGAGCGCGAGCAGAGGGAGAGGTTGCATCCAGAGGGGTGGATCGAGAGGATCGGCCTGTGCCCTCGAGGGATCGGCAGGAGTGTTTTTTTGCGGGGTGTTTTTTTCTACGTGCGCGAGGCGCGGGGGTTAATTGTAGCGAAAAAAAACCGGTTGAAAAAAAACCGGTTGAAAAAAACCAGACAAGGTGGGACGAAAAAAACCTGGAACAAAGACTACCAACTGCTCCATTAGGAGTAGAGATTATTAACTTTTGAAGCAACCAACCAATGCATTTATCCTTCTATCCTAACCAAAAAATTGTACAACTTGGTGGAAATATATGAATCTCTCACTTGTGCAATCTGTTGCAAAGTAATCTCTAATGAAATGAAATTTGCCACATTTTCTAAAGTAGAGAAATTATTCTGCTCAGACACCTGCTAACCCCATCCCGCTCACTCTTAACCCTCACTCTTATCATAAAATCCACCAACTCGTATTCCAAGTGAGATAGTAATCGACATAGTCGTGGAAGGCCAGCAGTATGGGACAAGGGCAACAACTGCCTTCCTATCTTAGTTCTAGTACCACATGGTTGTATACTTGACTCGTCCTTTTTCTCACGCTATACCATGACAGCTCTACATTCATGCGTTGCCACGAAAAAAGGAAGCTATGAATGGGAATGTTGGTCGAAAGCATGAAAAATCTTAATGTTTCTCTTTTCTTCCATCCCTTGCGTGCACATACAAATTTATGTATCCATCAGAGAAGAGCCAAAAAAAAAGATTGCACTCATTTTAAATCACCTATACCAAAAACTACTTTTAGGTCACCAAATTTACAAATTTTATGCTCCAATAAGCCAAATGAAAGAGATGGCATATCATGTGGAATCTTGAGTTCCCTTCAACAAAAGTTAGAGCCATGAGCTAAATAGGAGAACCCAAAGAGATATCATTAAAATGGTCTGAGGTGCCAAGGAAACCATCTGAAACCGAATAAACAAAAATCTAGCTGAAATATAGATACTTGATTAATATTGCATGGATCCAACAATCAAGAAAATATAATAAACAGGAGAAAATTTAAGACTTAGTTTGGCAGTGAAGTACTTATAAAGTTCAAGTATTGGAAAACCACAATATTCTAAAGCCAAACACCTCAAAGTATTTAATACTTCAATGGTGTTGAAAACCAAAGTATTCTTGGAATGCTGCTCCAAAGATACAGAGCTCCCAAACGGGGCCTAGGGCTGACGCCCAATGAAAGAATCAGGTTTTGTGAGCCTCACATGACAACTTAAGCTTATTTTTGCTATTCTAATATCTGGTTAGTGCAAACTTTAAATGTCACTTGACCAAGAAAGGGAAGTTCAAAAACCAGTAGAATGCCCGCACATTGCCACGGGCCTTTGATTTGTGTTTTCGACTGCACCTATGAATATAATGCATATATGTCTATCGCTCCCTCCCCTTCTCTCTCCCACCCTCTCTATTCGCCATCTACCTCCCATAAGCACCGCATCATCCTGCGTGAAAATAAATCCATTAGAAGGGTCCAAGTGGTAAGGTTTGACTTAAATAATAAACGTAAAAATCTTGTTGCAATTAGGTTAGGTAATTTTGGCATTATTCCTACACATTCACATTCATGGTTAAGTTGCAAAATCCAAATAAGAAATTGAAAGTCCTACCCTTCTGTATGTTACACGTCGTTATTTTTAACACCATAGATGAAAGAATAGTTGTGTCGTTGTTGCAGTAACAATACACGTAAAATGAGTCAAGAAAATATGAATCACTCCATGAATTTATGCAGCAATGCAAATACTGTCATAGCAAGGATAATACCATGAATTTCTACAGTAATAGCCGAAAACTACGATCAGCTCCTTACAATTTATCCTAGCTAGCATTTTGACCACTAACTTAAAATGCAACATCATTGTTGATGCCCACCGCTTCACCAGGGGACTAATTCCCTAAAAAACAATGCGACCTCCATATAGATCATTTCAAACTATAATGAATTCACCTAATTATCAATGAAAACATACATTGTTATGTACAAAAATGGTCAATGAAAATATGAACTTCCTATGGAACATCCAAAGATGGAAAAGAAAATCAGTGCTCATGCATCAATGATGTCAATGATGTGCACATTTACCTGATACAGAAGCAGGATGTCTTGCATGACATCTTGCAAGACATGATCACACCTTCATATCACTTCATACATAATTATATCAGAGCTACATCCAACCTGATTTTGCAAGTTCAACGCGATGATTTGTAGAACAAACTATATATGTAGTCAACACGTAACATAACCGTGACCTCGTAAGGGTTAAGTTTTTCATATAGTGATCTATGTAAGATATATATGAGAGATAACAAAGGCAATGTAATATATCTTATAACCTTTGATTGAATAAGATTCTCACAAACACAAGCCATATATAAATACCAAAATGACTGAACAGGAAAATAGAGCATATAAATATGAAACAATAGTGCAAGAGCCAAACTTGAAAGCTTGCAGCAGCTGCACAGTGGAGCAGACATACAAATTCAACGGATAAATTTTAAAGAAACATGGCAAACCTTTAAAACAAACTAAATTTATAGGATAATAGTTCCAGAAATAAAGTAAAACACTATAAAATTGTGTCAGATAATTGTCCAACCATTTGAATTAAGTTAGTAACTGATATTGTCCAATCAGCCGCAAAATTAGTTGGAAATAACAATAAAGATTTGAAAATTTAACTGCATCACTGGTGAAGCAGTGACGGACGGAGTCAATGATGCGCCGAAGCACTCCTGCCCAGCGGCGGGGTCGTCGGCGTCGTCGAAGCGGCGACCGACGTGTGGGGGCCGTTGTCGAAGCGGTGATGGACGGAGCCCATGATTCACCGGAGCACTCCTCCTGTCCGGCTGCGGTGTCCTCGGCGAAGCGACGACAGATGCGTGGGGGTCGTCCGCGAAGCGGCGACGACAGAGCCAATGAGGTGCCGAAGCACTCCTCCTGCCCGGCAGCGGGGTCGTCGGTGCAGCGGCGACAGACGCGTGGGGGTCATCGGCGAAGCGGCGACGAATGGAGCCCAGGAGGTGCCTCGCCTCGACGCGCGTGGTGGGTTCTTGAAGCGATCGAGCATGGCCGTGAGGGCGTTGTGCGCCTCGTCGCCAGCTTCTAGGTTGGAGGGAAGAGAGAGGGGCAAGGCGGCAGGAGACGGGCTGGTCAAGGAGCTCCACGGCGGCGACACAACACAAGGAACCCTAGCGCAAGATTGTTAATCGGGAAGAGAAGCGGCTGGCTCGCTAGGCGCGGAGCTTTTTTTTCCTCTTATATTGATTATTGATTGGTTCTTAGAAAAGGCAAAAGTCAATGCATTAGGAAAATTAGGATTTGGAATTGATGGTCATAAAACTAAACTTTATTAATTGGTAACGTGCTATCGGTTCCTGCCCATTTATAACGTGTCCAGTTAGGAAACTTTGGGAAAATTAGGAAAGTTTTTATTGGGTTATGAATGAATTGATTGTGTCTGGTTACCTTAAGTTAATTGATTGCGTTTGGAAATAATTGATTGTCATGCATTATTGCGTTTGGAAAGAATTGATTGTCAATGCATTAGGAAAATTAGGATTTGGAATTGATGGTCATAAAACTAAACTTTATTAATTGGTAACGTGTTATTGGTTCCTGCCCATTTATAAAGTGTCTAGTTAGGAAACTTTGAGAAAATTAGGAAAGTTTTTATTGCGTTATGAATGAATTGATTGTGTCTGGTTACCTTAAGTTAACTGATTGCGTTTGGAAAGAATTGATTGTCATGCATGATTGCGTTTGGAAAGAATTGATTGTCATGCATGAATCGGGGACGTAAGGGGGGAAAACGGAACCTGACTGCGTGCGGTGAGTGGGATGGGGTTGGGGTGGGTTAATTGTAGCGAAAAAAACCGGTTGAAAAAAAACCAGACGAGGTGGGACGAAAAAAAAACCAGACTAGGTGGGACGAAAAAAAACCTGGAACAAAGACTACCAACTGCTTCATTAGGAGTAGAGATATATAATTTTGATCTGAATTAGTATTGAAATATATTTTCCTATGTAGATATTAGTTAATTTTGGCAGTACACATAATCAAAAATTATATATATTATCTTCCATTTGACTTATATATTTTTTGCAATTTTTATTTTTATTTTATACTATGTGAATCTCATCCGATTTATGTTTCAGACGTCCGTACTTACTAGTCAAACTAAATAATCCATCAATTCCAAAATATAAAGGGTATTAGTTTTTTGGAAAGTCGACTTCTTTAACTTTGATCAAGTGCAGAGCCAAAAATATCAACATCCACAATGTTAACATAAATAATATGGAAATTCATTTCATAATAAATCTAATTATACCTATATGATATTATGGATTTTGATATATTTCTCTATAAATTTGAACAAACTTAAAGGTTTGACTTAAAAAAAGTAATACACCTTATATTTTGAAAGAGAGTGAGCGGTTTTTTTTAAGAAATCCAACAATGCCAATGACGCAGCAAAGCGCGCTCTACCCTTCTTATTGGGATGATTAGATCAAATACAATAGAGCTGAGTCAGCAGGCTATAGGGAATAAACTAGTATATTTCTACTTAATTGGAGGAAAAAAGAAGAGGAGAGAGAAGGTAAGCGGGCTCTTCATGAAGAGCCAGCTCTAGCACGTGTTTCTAGATACTTTGCGAGAATGAAAGGTGTGCCACATAATAAAAAATAGTACACTATTTTGATCTACTATTGTACAGTAGTACATGTTAGCTATAAGATGGGTCGTAGATGACAGAACACTGGCTTATAGCCAGCAGCTGTCTGTACTATTAACCATGCCCTTATTGTGGTGATTGGGCGGATAAAATTACTCTAAGCGCCTGAGCTGTCCTTTGCTTTACCAATGGTTTCCTGTATTTTCAAATGCAGTACATAAGAACGAAGGACGAGACTTGCCTGCTTCTTTTCCGTGTGCTTATCCGTGCTCCCGCGTACGTGGCTCGATTTGATTGGAACAAAATAAGGACTGACCCCATCCCCTTAAAATCAGGAGAAGATGATTATATTAGAAAGGAAAAAAAGAAAATGACAGCCGTAGGATGAAGTGGGAGCACGGATGATAGCATGTGGAGGGAGCAAGCAAGCCGGATCCGAAGAACGAAACATCGGATCCGGCTTGCCTGCTCCCTCCCTGTTCTTCGGATCCGGCTTGTCTGCTCCCTCCCCATGCTCTCACTTGTGCTTCCACTTCATCATACGGCTGTCTTTTTCTCTTTTTTTCTTTCTAATCTAATCATCCGTGCTCCCACTACCAAATGTTGGCTAGAGATTGGTTGATTGCCAATTTCCGTTGCCAATCTCACAAAAGGTTGTCAATTATTGGCAACTTTTGATTGCATCAAATGTTGACTTGTCAAATATTGACAATATGAAATGTTGATAGCAAACCAATTATGCTCAGAGTCTACAT
>LR738715.1:328020852-328040075 GCA_902687465.1 Secale cereale
GACAGCCGTAGGATGAAGTGGGAGCACGGATGATAGCATGTGGAGGGAGCAAGCAAGCCGGATCCGAAGAACGAAACATCGGATCCGGCTTGCCTGCTCCCTCCCTGTTCTTCGGATCCGGCTTGTCTGCTCCCTCCCCATGCTCTCACTTGTGCTTCCACTTCATCATACGGCTGTCTTTTTCTCTTTTTCTCTTTCTAATCTAATCATCCGTGCTCCCACTACCAAATGTTGGCTAGAGATTGGTTGATTGCCAATTTCCGTTGCCAATCTCACAAAAGGTTGTCAATTATTGGCAACTTTTGATTGCATCAAATGTTGACTTGTCAAATATTGACAATATGAAATGTTGATAGCAAACCAATTATGCTCAGAGTCTACATTTTAACAGTTCACGCAGAAGCAGAAGCGCTACAATTCTCTCTGACAAAGGGAGTAGCTCTTTCACTGCCAGTCCGGTCGAGCTGAACCGATCCCACAAAAATGGCGTCGTGAACAAATGACGCAGTGGACAGAACTACACCAGGCCGGCCAGCGACGAACATGGCGGTGTCGACCTACACTTCGACGGTCTTCTGGTTGAGCGCCGTGTACCTCCACCTCTCCTTCTCCACGAAGTCGGCGTCCAAGAACTTGGCCACGAACGCCCACAGCTTGTACGCGTCCTCAAAGTTGCTCAAGAACCCCAGCGAAGCATTCACCACATGGATCCCCACCTCGCCGCCGCCATCGCTTGCCTGCTCAAGGACGGCGCTCCTGTCGGCCTCGTACTTGTCGGCGAACCAGATGTTGCGCAGGAAGCCGCAGGTGAGGGAGATGCTCTGCCGGTCGGCAAGCTTCTGCACCAGCGCCGGCGCCACCTTCTCCCCCTTCCAGTCGTACACGTTGAACGCCAGCGAGGGGCCCCGCTCGAACTTGACGCGCGGTCCGTACACCCGCACCAGCTGCTTCCCGCCGCCGTGCTCCGGGTGCGGGTGGCGGAGCTTCTGCATCGCCACCACCAGCCAGTTGCTGATGCACCGCAGCCGGTTGCCGATGGTGATGAGGCCCAGCGCGTCCGCGTGGTCCAGCCCCCTGCACTCCACCTCCAGCATGTGCTCCTCCTCTGCTTCGACTGCTGCTGGCGGCGGCCATGGCCGACTGTCTTCTTCGGTTTCGGTTGGCCTATGGTCCACCTCGTAAATTTCCGGCGTGTCGCCGTTCTCGGCCTCGTCGGTCCTGCGACCGGTGGCGATGGCGCTGAGCGGGCCGGAAAATGAGCTGGTGGTATCGACATCGTCCGCCGCTATCGGGTCGGCCACTTTGGGGAAGGTGAGCGAGGGCTCCAGGTCGGTGGAGTAGTCGTCGCGAAGCGACCACCGCCGCGCCGGAACGATGTTGACGATGCCGATGCTGCGCGCGACCGCGGATCGCTCGAGCGCGCCGAGGCTGGCCTTCTTGACGAACAGCCCGGCGAAGCCCGAGGGGTTCTCGCCGAACACCTTGAAGAAGTTGCAGACGATGAAGTCCGGGCGGAGGAGGGAGAGGCCGAGGGTGTCGAGGTCCTTGGCGCCAAACGCGCACGCGTCCAGCGCCACGTGCCACCCCTGCTCCGCCGCGGCGCTCATCCAGAGGTACGGGTACCTCGCGCCAGTCATCCTGGACACCAGCGGAAACACGAAGAGCCCACGGCCGCGCTGCCGCCGCCGCCCACGCAGCAGCTTTTTGCGGAGGTCTGCGGCGTGGACGCGCATGCTCGGCCACGCGAAGCTCGCGTTCATGACCTCCGCGCCGCGGCTGCGCGCGCTCTGAGCCATGGCACCCACCGCCTCGCTCTCGTAGTCGTACACGGAGAGCAGCTTCTTCCTGCCGCCGCCGGGAGTGAAGGAGTAGGATTCCGCCAGCAGCCGGAAGGCCGTGGTCCGGTTCGCCGTGCACACCATCGTGTACTCATCCTCGGGGATCTTAAGGGACGCCATGATGCGCCTCGTAACGGCGCCACTGATGCCCCCCGCCGCGAATTCGGCGGCAGTGCCGTCCCCGCATTGCTGCACCTGCGACCGCAGGCTCGCCGACCTGTACGCGATGTCGAAGAAGGGTGGCTGCCACGCCGACGGCTCCGCCGGAGCTGACGTGGACGGCACCGACGAGTTCATCTGCGCGTGGGAGAAGAGGTTCATCCCATTGTAGTCCAGGCAGACGTGGCGGTCGAGGTGCCTGTACTCCCCGTCCCTGATCGCGTCCGCCGAGCCGGCTAGCCCGCCGTACTGCGGGAACGCGGAGGCGAACTCCGAGTAGGCCTCGGTGAGCGCCGGAAGGGACTCGTGGTTGGTGAACACGGGCGCCCCGGGGAAGAGCCCCGACGCCGCTGACCTGACGAAGTTGTGCCGCGACGTCCTCGCCGACGTGGTCGTGACGGTTGTAACCGTGGCCGTCCGCTTGGCGCGCACCGGCACGCAGCCGGGCATGCACCCGTGCTCGCGGTCCGCAGCCCCATTCGACGCCGCCGGCATCTTGCTCTGCTTCTGCTTCTGCCTCTTGTCGTCGTCGCCGGCTGCCGCGTTCTTGCTGCCCCTGGATAAGTACTTTGTGAAGAGGAAGAGCATGGTTGCCTCATGGGGCGGGTTGTCGCTCGGCTAGCTAGCTCGGTGCCGGCCGGGCGCGGTCGACACCGCTGTCTAGGAGCTGTCGGACAGCGACCGGATGGCCGGCCGGCCGCGGCCGCGTCTTTCTGGGCTCCTTGTTTGCTTCGCTTGCTAACTGGTGATGAACGACGATGTGCGCGCCAGTGGCTCTGCTGCTGCCGGGGAAAAGCTTTAGTTTCTCCTTGAGTTAGCCAAGTCCACAGGCTCACGCAGACAACGACGTAGCAAGAAAGCGTGAAGCAGCACCCATCTGGTTCATGGAGGCTGCTATGCAGTTCCAGTCAACGAGAAACCGCTGACTGCAGATGATTATATAGGATGGATGGTAGTCGCACATTTTTTTTTCTTTCGAGAGAGAGTGTTTGTCTCTAACCTGAACATACATTCTCTTCTATGATCATGGGTGGTAATTGGTAAGCCAGAGCAGACAGAGTTGCTATCCCACTCCCCCGGATTCATGGATTTCATGGATTTTACTGTTTTGTTCTTCCTGTATTTACGCTACCGACTGTGACCGGCCAGTTTGTTCAACTTGCGTGGTTGCGTTGCTTGTTCAGGAGCGCCTTGCTTTTGTAGAGAGTACGATCTGCAAAGTCGTGTAAACCATACGGATTTATTTAGGGCTGCGTTTGTTACTCTAGACATTTAGAGCATCTCCAACAACATACGCCCAAAAAAAGCTCCGCGCGTTATAAAATTGTTTTTTTGGCGCCGAACAACTTCAACAGAAGCTGTAAAATTGTGCGCGCGCTAAAAGTTTTTGGGCACGCGTTGAAAAACGCCATCGCGCGCACTATGTTTTGGGCGCCGGATTGGGCGCGCTTCACAATTTGCACTGCGTGCTGTTTTGGGCGCGCGTTTTTGGGCGTCTGCTAAAGCAATGTTGGTCCCAGCGCACTAAAAGTGCTACAGTGGCGAGCTATAAATTTTATTGGGCGCGATTTTTTTTGCGCCCGTTGGAGATGCTCTTAATCCCATTCTCCAACTAGACTACGCGGCTTCAGGAGGACGCGACGCGAAGCTCTATTGTTTGTTGACATCATAGAACATGTCGGTATCTCGATTTTCATGGTGTAGGCAACGGTAGAAAAAGTCATGGTGGCTGAGATCGAAGGATCGGTAAGGCGGACGGACCTTGGAGGCGATGGAGTCAGCTACGTGTTTGATAACTTTCAGAAGCAGCAGTGAGAGTGGGGGCAACAGCATATGCGGATTTCATTCTTGGTGGTGCTCTTCGCGTGCTGAGTCGTGACTTTCAGGGTGAAAATCTAAGGTCTGGGCTTAATTGGTTATGTGTGGCAATCGCCTTGCTGAAGGTATTGTTTTGAGAGCTCGGACTTCTTCAGGGTGAAAACCTAAGATCTTGGATCGGGCGACGACGATGCTTATGAAATGTTTCTGTCTTGATGGCATCGTTTTTTGAACCTTTTATGTTTTTCGGGTGTTGTCATCGGTGGGTGTTTGTGCGATGTTGCTGAGAGGAGTTGATCACTATGGTGAGGCTTTTTTTTCCTTTTTTTTCTTTTCGGGTTGTGTGCATTTAAAGATGTCTTTGAGACATTTTATTGATGCAGAGTCTGGGTGTAATTATTATCTTCACGATATTAATACATTCCTCTTTTAAAAAAATCTCCAACTAGATTAGAGGTCCCTCTTGACGTTGACACGGTACTAGCGTCTGCTCTGTTGTGCCTAAGAGCATCTCCAACAGGCGCGCGACGCGCCGCGCCCAAAAAAACCATATAGCGCGCGCGCTTAGGCTGTTTTTCCGCGCCGCGCAGCGCTGGCTCCAGCAGCAGCGCAAAAATGCAGCGCGCGCGCGCCGCTCCAGCGGTGCGCAAAAATGCAGCGCGCGCAAAGCACATATATAGTTCAACAAACAGAAGAAAAACGATTAAACAAACAAATAAATCAACAATAAATAGTTTACAACTGAAACAAATAGTTTTATCTCACAGTACAACAAATAATGCAATAAATAAACACAACCAATAGTTCATGAACAATACAATACAATACATAAAATGCAATGAAATCATGCTCGTTGTTGTCCATTCCATGCCCAACACTCTTCAATCAGATCCTTCTGAAGATCATTGTGCGTTGCGGGACGCCGAATGGCATGATAGGAGGCAACAAAACGGGCTACCCTTTCAGCCCTCCGTCGCACTCGCACGGGATGTCCCAAGAGCTCATACTGTGAGTAGTCTAAATCTTGGCCACGCTCATCCTCGATGATCATGTTGTGCATGATCACACAAGCGTGCATTATGTACCAAAGCATTTTTTGATCCCAAAATCTAGCCGGTCCTCTCACAATAGCAAATTGGGCTTGCAAAATCCCAAATGCTCTCTCGACATCTTTTCTAGCAGCTGCCTGAGCATTGTGGAAATCAAGATTTTTCTTACCTTCTGGCTTTTTCAACGGCTTCACGAAGGTTTGCCACTTTGGATAGATACCATCCGCTAGATAATAGCCATAGTTGTACGTATGGCCATTTGCTACAAACTGAACCGGTGGCAACTCACCATTCGCAATCTTATTCATCAGTGGTGACCGGTTGACAACATTGATGTCATTCAAAGATCCAGGCATTCCAAAGAATGCATGCCATATCCAAGTCTCCTGATCGGCCACCGCTTCAAGGATTATAGTGGAACCCTTTTTTTGGCCGTGGAATTGCCCATGCCATGCCTTTGGACAATTCTTCCAACTCCAATGCATGCAATCTATTGAGCCAAGCATGCCAGGAAAGCCGCGAGATTTGTTCATCGCCAATAGCCTTGCGGCGTCTTCAGCAGTAGGAGATCTCAAATACTCCTCGCCAAACACTTGCACAATTCCCACTGCAAAGCGCTTGACACACATGATGGCTTGGCTCTCACCCATAGCCAAGTGATCATCAACTAGATCGGCCGGGATACCGTATGCCAACATACGCAAAGCGGCTGTCACCTTCAGAAAGGTGCTATGCCCGAGCTCCCCCGCAGCATTCCTCCTTTGCTGGAAAAAACGGTCATGAATCGCTAGTTTCTCTGCAATGCGCTTGAACAAGTCTGTGCTCATCCTAAACCGGCGACGAAAATATGACTCCGGATATGTGGGATTCTCCACGAAATAGTTCTTCATCAATCTGTTATGGGCATCAATCCTATCTCTCCAATTTTTTTCCCGACCCATAACCGAACCACCGTGCTTCGGTTTTTTATTGATATGCATTGCTATGATCATTGCAAGATCCTCCTCCTCTTCCATATCAAATTCATCTTCGGATGAATCATGCGACGAACTCATCTACAATGTTCAATACTATACTATCAAAACTACAATTCAAAATATGCACCAAATTCAGTTTGAAGCAATACATACCTTGTAGGTTTTTTGTCGAACACCTTGCGGGCGCGGCGCGGAAGCGAGCCGTCGGCGCTGTGCGGAGGACGTCGGAGGCGCGCGAGGTCCGGGTCGGACTAGGAGGGGGTGGGGCGGAAGCGCAGCGGCGCGGGGAGGCCGGCGAAGCAACTGAACGGTCGCCGGCGGGCGCGGGAGGCGGGCGCCAGCGGAGGCAGACCAGGAAGCTCGAGTCGCCGGCGGGCGCGGGGGCGCGAGCGGCGGCGGCGGCGCGAGCGGCGGCGGCGGCGCGAGCGGCGGCGGCGGCGCGGCCGGATGGGGGGAGAGAGCGGGAGAGCAACGAGCGCGGTAGAAGAAATGAGAGTTCGCGCGCGCGAGAGAGTGTGCCGCGCGCGGAAGTGAACGCTCCAAATCAACAGCGCGGGATGGGGCATTCACCAGCGCGCCCAACTCGTTTTCGCGCGCGCGCGTTTTTTGGGCGCCCGCTGGAGCGGTGCGACGCGTTGCGCGCGCGCTAAAATGGCGTTTTTTCAGGCGCGGCGCTAGTATAGCGCGGCTGTTGGAGATGCTCTAAAATTACCGTCCCACTGAGATCTCTATCCTAGTCCTAGGCGATTCTAACCGGTTCATTAGTGTACAAGACACAATGCGTCGTTAAAGGAAGACGTGATTTTCTCAATAAATTGGCAATAGCAACAACCTCTTTCCATGGCCGATGGAAAGTTCAGCGATGTTTTCTCCTTTTGGAATCAACTTGAACTTGGCTCCAATTGCAAGATGCCAGACGGACGGGAGTCTTGCGCTAATCAATCAATCACTGGCCCATCAAGTGTTGCGCATGTTTGGCGACGGACTGACTGATCGTGGCAAAAATAAGTGGATGCGGCCGGGGGAGAGAGAGCGCGTTTGACCAGCCTGCTTGGATCGGCTCAGTCAGGAGCTCATGAACGTAGACCGTATTCCACCCATGCTACGGCCTGCAGGGTTGCACCACGACCACGAGGATGTACATTATATTCTCAACGTGGCACCAACAAGTATAATAATCAAAATTGACGTGCACCTCCGAGTGCTACCTGCGCAGACCAGCTGTTGAACCGTTGCGATTGTAACGCTCCCGTCGAGTCTGCGCAGGCGATCATTCCAGGCAGAAAAAAAAGGGCGGAAGTGGACAGCGCGCCACCGCGGGGAAAAGAAGCCCCACCACGCCACGACCGGTTCAACCATCTCCAGATAGAGAGAGGCGTCTTGCTCCTTGCTCTGCTAAAGAAAATCTCCGTCTTATTGCTCTGGACAATGGCGACTGACGAGGAGACGACGATCGATCCCTGTGTGTGAAAGATGTGAAAGCGTGACCGGTAAGTGGCGCCTCCACTGTACCTGTAGTTTTTTTTAGAAGACACTGTACCTGTAGCTGTCCCTGGAGGCCAGTCGCAAGGCCAGGCCAACACGTTATGGGTGTTTGGTTACATTCTCAATGGAGCCTGATCGAGTGAAGCCTTTTAAGGCCCTGTACAATGCTAGGTTATGCTTAGTAAAATAAACTTAGTATTTTTTAAGCATCGATGCTTATTTTTACTAGACGGGTGCTTGATTAAGCGTCTATCTTATATAAATAAGCATCGGTGCTTAGAGAAAAAACTGATTTATTTTTTTAAGCATCTTTCCTAAACAAGTTGCATTGTACAAGGCCTAAGGGTTTATAAACTTTTTTTTTTTGGGAACGAAGACGCTGGTTGCGTCCGGCTTTAAATTAATAAAGCCAAAAAGGCAATCGTCAAACACATAAGTTTAGGTTACAGACCAAAATAGCGCTCAAAGTTTAAACTTCCGACATCAACACGCGCAAAAACAAAAGAAAACATGTTGGAAGAGCGATAGGTAGAGTGGCAATCTAGCTTAAGCTGTCCCATCGTCTCGTCGTACTTGGCATGTCATCACTTTGATCTTCTCCATGACAGAAATCATGTCTTGTTCATCAAGCGCTTTCCCCAACGGCATCCACACCTGGAGAAAAATGTGACATTTGAATAATATGTCAGCAGGGTGCTTTGGAAACTTGTGTTCGATCGTGAACTTGTTGCGCACGGTCCAAAGGGACCATAAAAGCGCCCCTACGCAGCGCCACAGAATCCTAGCAGAGGAACCTTTCTGGGCCGAGAGGATCTCTAAGAGGTCTTTCGCTGTATGAGGTTGCCAATTTTTGTCGAAAGTTTCCCTCACCGCACTCCACGCAAAACGGGCCAGCACACATTGGAAAAAAATATGATTGGCGTCTTCGTATAGCCCACACAGCGTGCAAGTGCCATCGGCCGGGCCATGCCGTTTGGCCACGTTATCAGAGGAAGGAAGCCTATTTCTCACCATCTGCCACATGAAGATTTTGATCTTCAAAGGCAGCCCCGCTTTCCATAGTCCCCTAACCATGGAAAGCACCGGGCCCTCGGACATTTTGGAATATAAGGATTTGACCGTGAACAGTTTAGAGGATGATAGTTTCCAAGAGACAGCGTCAGACTCAGTGGAGAGTTCTATATTTCTCCAGGCCACCACCAAATTATCCCAGTTGGCAGCCTCCACCGGCCCTAGCGCACGAATGAAGGTAATCGCCGGGGGGCAAACACGTAGGGCATCGGCAACCATAAGGTTGGGATCGGTGGCAAGATGGTAAAGTTCTGGGTGTGATTGCCACAGAGGAGCATGCTCCCACCAATGGTCAAGCCAAAAACGGGTAGAGCCGCCATTCTTAATAGAGAAAAACGCCCCAAGAGCGAAGGCCGGCCGAACGGCCTGGATCCCTTTCCAGAACGTTGATCCCGAGGATTTAGCTTGAAAAACCGTTCTGTCCGGGAAATATTTGGCTTTAAGAATGCGGGCCCAGAGTCCAGACTCGTTTTGCGCAAGTCGCCACCACCACTTGGTTAAAAGTGCAACATTCATAAGCTTGGAGTTGGTAACCCCAAGCCCCCCAAGTTTTTTTGGCCGACAGATTGCCGCCCATTTGACCAAATGATATTTCTTTTTGGCTCCCGTTCCTTCCCAAAAGAATCGAGATCGGGGGGTGTCAAGTTTGGCGTGAACCCCATCCGCCAGGAGGTACATACCCATGATAAAGATAGGGAGAGAGGATAGACTCGAATTGGTCAGGATGAGTCTGGCCGCGGACGACATAAATCGTCCACGCCAAGGACTAACACGATTGGCTACTTTCCCGTAAAGAGGTTCCCACTCAGCGATGGTAAGTCCGCGGTAAGATATGGGAAGGCCCAAGTACTTGATCGGAAAGGTACCACGCCTACAATTGAGTAGGTTTGCCACGTGGGAGCTCGAGAGGTCATCCATCCCTATGGTGATGACTTCACTCTTGAGGAAATTGATCTTCAGTCCCGACATGAGTTCAAAGGCCAGGAGAATGAGTTTGATAGAGGCCACACTACTATCATTGGGCTCGAAGAGGAGTAGCGTATCATTAGCGTATTGGAGGTGAGACACACCGCCCGGGATGAGATGCGGAACAAGACCAGAAATGTGGCCTGCAGCACACGCACGTCGAATCATCGCGACAAGTGCGTCCGCCACAAAGTTGAAGATTAAAGGAGAGCTCGGATCCCCTTGTCTGAGTCCCCTCTTGTTGCGGAAGAAATTGCCCATTTCTCCGTTTATGGTGACCGCCGTGTGACCACTAGACACAAGGTGCATGATGCGGTGGACAAAACCTGCCTCAAAACCCTTTTTGAGGAAGACTTCCTGGACAAAGTCCCAGTTCACACGGTCATAAGCCTTCTCGAAATCGAGCTTGAGTAAAACTCCCTTAGTTTTATTCTTTTTAAGCTCGTGGACTATTTCCAGCAAAGCAATCAGGCCCTCTAAGATATTTCTATGTTTAAGGAAGCCCGTTTGACTATGACTAATAATACGCTGCGCTATTGGAGCGAGACGAGAAGCATAGGCTTTAGCGCAGATCTTAAAAGGGACGTTGATGAGAGTGATTGGTCTGAACAGACGAATGTTGTCCGCCCCTTTCACCTTGGGAATAAGACTAATGGCACCGTAGTTCAGGCTCGAAAGATCTAACGTTCCTAGGGCAAAGCCGTTAATAATGTCGTAGAAAAGGTGTTTCAGCATGGGCCAGAATCTCTTGAAAAATTCCATGGGCCAACCATCTGGTCCGGGCGCCGTGTCGTTCTTCATATCCAACAGAGCCTTGTCGATCTCTTCCGGAAGGAAAGAGAGCGCCAGGCTATCGTTTTCCTCCTGCGACACCTGCTCCGCCGGATTCCACAAATCCGTGCGGAGACGCAGAGGTTTTTCACTGGCCGTCCCCAGAAGGCCAATGAAAAACTCATAGATGTGGGCCGTGATTTGCTCCTGAGTGAGCAACAAGCCCGAGTCGGATTGAAGGCGTAGAATAGTGCTTTTCCGTTTTCTACCATTCGCAAAAGCGTGGAAATAACCAGTATTCGCATCGCCCTTCGTGACCCATTTGACGCTGCCCCTACGGCGCCAGTATTCCTCTTCTGCCCGGAGCAAGGCCAGGACTTGGTTTTCCAAGGTATAACGGTGCGACCATTCGTCCTCCGAGAAGGGGCGAATGTCAGCTTCCAAGTCTAGGCGGGCAATTTCGTCCACCAGCCGAGCCCGCTCTTTTTTGGACTCACTACCTTGGTTTGCTCCCCAGCCACGTAAAAAGGCCCGAAGCTTACCCGCCGCGGCGGTCCAAAGATTCGCTGGGGATCTTTGAGGTCCAATCGTTGAGGAAATGTCGTTCCAACGATTGCGAACCATAAGCTCGAAGCCCTCGTACTCAAACCAAGCCGTTTCAAAGTAGAAACGTTGACTACGTCTAATCGAGTCCTCCCCTGAGGAGAAGATTAGCGGAATGTGATCCGACCCTATGCGCGTCTCAGCCACCAGAGAGCATAGAGGGAATAGGGCCTCCCACTCCGGGGTGAAAAACACCCGGTCAAGGACACTGCGGACAGGGTTAGTCTGTTTGTTGGTCCAGGTATACCTGGCTCCTGTCCTAGCCGCTTCCCTAAGGACAGCCGCAGCGATAGCCTGATTGAACATGGACACCCTTGTCCAGTCAATATTGCTGTTGTTCTTGTCCGCACCCGAGCGGATCAAGTTAAAATCACCCCCAACCACAACGGGGAGATTAAGATTGCGTTTGGTCCTCACAACTAAAGATAACTCATGTAGGAACTCTTGGGAACGGTCGTGGTTAGCCGGGCCGTACACGCACACAGTAACCCAGGAAAGACCCGTACCCTTGTGTTTGGTGGTCACGTAAACGCAAAACAGTCCAACCTCCCAGGTTAACACTTCACAGAGATCCCGATTACATCCCATAAGGATGCCTCCGGAGTGGCCCGTCGAGGGGAACCAATGCCAGTCAAAACGTTGGAGAGGGTCCAGGGCAAGTAAATCTCTATGCGAAAAATCTAACTTGATCGTTTCCTGAAGAGCAATAAAGTCAATGCGTTCCTTAGCTATGAGTTCGCGAAGCTGGGTGCGGCGGCCAGCATGGCCACAGCCCTGAATATTCCAGAAAAGGAACCGCATCTAAAGAACACGATTTCGGAGGCGAACTCCCCTAGAGGTGATCACCTTAGCCACTTTCTTCTTCGTCCGTCCCCGCCCCTGCGAGTCCCTCGGAGAAGAAGGAGGTGCATCAGCCCCACAGCTCGATGCAGCCTCATTGGGCACCATGCTATCGCCAGCCCCGACTGGGATAGACTCGGGTATGGCCGGCTCTGCACACCTAGCAGCAGCCTCAGCCAGAGAAGCCTGCGCCTCTTCGCGCACCCTAATTAGAGAAATAACCTCCCCGGGGGGATTAGGCACGAACACACCAGCGTCGTCCAAAATCGAAGCAAGATGGTTATTGGAGAAGGCATTGAGTATGCGGAAAGAGGGAGGGGGATTACCTGAGGCCTCCATGTTCTTGTCGGCGATGCGAAGCTGGGCGCTTTCCATGGACGATAATTCCCCAAGCTTGGCCTTGGCACGCGCACTAGGCGCCCGCTGTGCCACCGGGGTCGCCCTCGATCGCTTGGCCTTGCTGTTGTTTCCGTTCGCACCCAAAGCAGCACCCAGTTCGCCTCCCAGCTCCACCGAAATCCCAGGCCCCGACGAAGGAGGGGCCTTGGACGTCGGCTTTCGCCCCGCCGTCTTCTTAGGTTGTCGCCCCGCGCTGTTGGATCCCCGCTTTGGGCCCGGAGTGTGATCAGTGTCGTCAAGCACCACCAGTTCTTGCTCTTCGGGCAGAGGGTTGTTGAGGGAGGTGGGCACCTTGGGTCCCCCAGATCCGCCTTGGCAGGCCAGAGGGATAGCGTCAAGGTTGGACCCATATTCATTGAAAGAAGAATCGAGGGACCGGGCTAGCGGAGGCACGCTAACCGCAGTGTCCTGGGTCGCCGTTCCCAAGGTACCCACATCAGAGGTCAAAGCTCCCAGCTGTTAGAAGGGAGAGAGAGGTTTGGTGGAATAGTTATTGATGTATTGCTTGAGCCTCGTGGGCATATATATAGGAGTACAATGATCTACTTGGAGTACAAGGCAAGGTAGAATAATATCTTACGCTATCCTAGCTTTCCTAAGAATCACGATACTCAACATCCCCCCGCAGTCACAACGGTAGCGACGCAGACGGTGAGACTGGAGAAGAATCCGAAGGCAAGCCGACGGACACCCCCCCACAGTCGGAACGGTCGACACATCGCGGAGTCGTGACTGGAGTGGAAACCGACGAGGTTGCTCAAGCAGGCGGTAGCCCTTTGTGCCGTTTGTCGATGTAGCCGAGAGCGTAGGTGGTGTAGCCATTGTCGAGGTTGCCGTGCGAAGAATGCCGTGGTCGATGTCGAGTCGGGGTAGCCGGTGTCGAGGAAGTCGCCGTGGAGCCGCGGGCGCAAGGAGGCGCCGAGTTAGTCATGGGCGCAGTGGTGTCGAAGTAGTGGTGCGCCGGGAAGAAGATGTTGTTGACGACGCGTCGCGGCGGGTTTGCCAAGCCCGGGGACACATCGTAGACGAAGGCACGCACCAGTGTTGCCAGCACCGGGCATGCGTAGACGGACGAAGACGAAGTTGACGAAGCGCCGACCAGGCTTGCCAGGCCCGGGGACACGTCGTGGATGAAGGCACGCATCAGTGTTGCCAGCACCGGGCATGCGTAGACGAGGGACCTGCACGAGCTGTACGCCATGTCGGAGAAGTCGGAGAGGCCAGCAGAGAAGAACTCGACGACGATTGCGGCGTCCATCGGCGCGCGGCCGACGTCACCAACGGTGGTCGGAGTAGACGAAGTGGTCGGGGTAGATGACGACGACACTGGCGACGGGCTGGTGCTTGGACGAAGACGAAGGGGGTGGACGGGCGACGGCGGCGGCTACAAAGGTAGCGGCGGCGGCGGCCAAAGAAGAGCGGCGGCGGCAGCCTGACGGCGGCGGCGGCGGCTAGGTTAGGTTTGCGGCGGTGGTGCTCGAAGTAGGCGAAGAACCCTGACAGCGTGACAAAGACCGGCGCGGACGGTGGCGTTCCCGCGCCAAGGAGACGGCGCGACACATACCACGAGAAGTCGACGCGCGGTGACGGCAGAGTGGACCGCGGGCCGCGGCGCTGCGGCCCGAAGGGGCGACGCAACGGCGGCAAGCGGGTCGGGGCGACGACGGGAAGACCTCGGGGCGGCGGCGGGGACCGCGGGCCGCGACGCTGCGGTCCGAAGGAGCGACGCAACGGCGGTTCACGAGTCAGTGCAACCGCGGGGACGGCCTCGGGGCGACGGCGGGGACCGCGTATCGCAGCACTACGGCCCGAAGGGGCGACGCAGCGGCGAAGCACGAGTCGATGCAGCCGCGAGGAGAACCACAGGGGCGGCGGCGCTGCGGCCCGACGGGGCGATGCAGCGGCAGCCCGATGCTCGATCGGCGGAGAGGCGCGCAGTACTCGGGACGATCTTCACGGGACCTGCGGAGGCGCGCGTGACCGACGGGCCAGGTCGATCGCGCGGCGTAGATGAGGTGGATCGCGGCGGCGAGCGGGTGATCAAGCCGATCGCGCGCGAGGTCGAGGACGCCGCTCGGTGGAGGAGTGGTGGCGGAGTCCCGGATGAGGCCGGCGACGGCGGACGGAACGGGACGTCAGCGCCGGCACCCGGGCTGCCAAAGCAGCGCCGGCGCCCGGGCAGCGAGGCCCGAGCGACCAACGGAGCAACGGCGCCCGAGTTGAGGCAGACGACGAGCCTGATGCAGCCGAGGACGAGGCCGGCAAGGTAGACCGCCGGGCCGCCGTGCAGACGCGGCGGAGGCGGGTGACGTGGATCGATGGGCGGGCCGGCGCGCGAGCGACGGCTATGATTGGCCGTCGCATGGCGCGAGGCCGCCGGGTCGGGGCGATGCAGGTGTTCCGGTCGGAGCAGGGCGGTGACGACCGGCGCAGAGCGACGGGCGGACCGACGCGCGGACGGCGGCTGGCCCGGACGGGCCGCCTCGGCGCACGTGGCCGCGGGTCGGAGGAGAGGCCGGTTGGTCGCGCCAGGGTCGGAGTAGAGGCGCATGGGGTCGACGGCGGCGACGGGCGACGCAAACCGATCAAGATTAGATCGGAAAACCAAAAAGAAAAACGCCGATCAAAGCGACCGGCGAGAGAGCGAAAAAACCGGAGCAATGGCTCGGGAAAAAGACTCTCTAGGGCAGCCGGCCAACACGGCCGGCGGACGAACCCTAGGTACGGGCGGCGCGGCCCCCGGCGGCGGTCATGGAGGCCGACCGCCCCGGGGGCGGCGCGCGGGTGCGGAAGCGGTGGCGGCTAGGGTTTAGGATCGACTTGCGATAGATACCATGTTAGAAGGGAGAGAGAGGTTTGGTGGAATAGTTATTGATGTATTGCTTGAGCCTCGTGGGCATATATATAGGAGTACAATGATCTACTTGGAGTACAAGGCAAGGTAGAATAATATCTTACGCTATCCTAGCTTTCCTAAGAATCACGATACTCAACATTGTTGACGTATAATGTGCTGCCTAGTCTCTTCCATCAGATCGGTCTTTTGGTTGCATTGGCTAGAGCATGCACTTCTAACATGGTATCAGAGCCAAGAGGTCCTGAGTTCAAGACCCGGCTGGCGCAATTAAATTGCAGCCCACTTTCGGTCCACGTTTAGGCCCGAGGGAGCCACACGTGAGGGGGAGTGTTGACGTATAATGTGCTGCCTAGTCTCTTCCATCAGATCGGTCTTTTGGTTGCATTGGCTAGAGCATGCACTTCTAACACCAGCTTTTCCCAAGTCTCGGTGTCAATTGAAGTATCATGTAGGCTATCATCCGGCTCGTCCGCAGTGACAGGCAGAGGGGGGCGGTAGAAGATTTGAGGCCCCGAGCGCCGGCACCGCCCGGACCGCACGGAGCCGCACCAGAGAGCTTGGGCGTCGGTACGTTCAGCCCCAAGGGCGGATCCTTGGCCGTAGGAGGGGCAGTCACCGCCAGAGGAGCACGGTCACCACCACGCTTAGGTAGCACCTCCCTTTCGACCTTGATTTGGTACCCCTCGCTGTTAAACCAAACTTCTACCACCCCGTTAAGCTTTTCGGGAGCACGGCATGCAATCTTCATCCTGACAGGCCCCAACCTAATCAGGGAAAGTTCGTCCACCACGATAGGCCGCCCCAGCATACGTAAGCCTTCCTTGATCCGATCTTCTCGACGGTGTTTCTTAGGGATGCCGTATAGACGCACCCACGTCTCCGGCATGAGCATAGGATGAATTTCTTCATGGAGCATATCCCGCACCCTTGCGGTTATGTCATGGATAGATAGAAAGAGTTTTCCACTGGACTTAGCCATGTGCAGAAGATCAGCAGAGGGGAAAACCACCAGAAAGTCATCATCGCCAACTTGCGTTACCTGCCAGTCCCAATCATTCGCCACCATGTGTTTGAGTTCTTGCTTGAGGATGCGGAGCGTCAGCTTCCCCGGTTCGGCCGAAAGGATCGCCGCGTTCTTGATGCATTCGTCGATGGGTAGCTCCAGTGTATCGTCGTCATCGTACTCCAAACAGAAGAAACCCTCTCCAGAAATCGCACTCCCCATGATCTGCAGATGGAGCTGCCGACCCCGTGTCGGACAGTTGGCCGAAGCATGGCCCTCCTCCTTGCACATCACGCATAGGGGCTTGTACTTGCATTTCGATTGATAGTGTCCAAGCCGCCCGCACTTGAAACCCTCCATCTCAGGCACCTCCTCCACCGGAATCGGCTCCGCCGCCGTGCCCTTGGAGGCAGCGGGGAGCCCCAAACCCGCCGGATCTGGAGTGGCCCGAGACTTCGTAGGGAGAGGAGCGACCCCGCTGCCCTCAGCGTAGATCTCCCCCTCGGACTTCTTCTCCAACGCGCGCCGGCGCTGGAGCTGGTTCTTCTTGTTCTTCTTGGCCTGTTGGTGGTTCCACCATGGGGGAGGGGGACCCCAGTCCCCCTCGCGCCCGCCGTGGTCGCGCGGCCCGTCGGACCACCCACGGCCCTCACGGCCATCGGATCGATCCCGCTGAGGGCGCTTGACCTTGGCCCGGAGATCCATCTCCAAGCGCCGCTCGTCCGCCGGATCCAGGGGCTCGAGCAGGCGCTTCTCCGTGCGGCGGTCACCCATGACCACCGCCGCGAACGACTTGAGAAGAGGGGGAGGGGGGGAGAGGGAAGAGGGAGCGAGCGGAGTGAGCGAGGCGCCGCACCTCAGAGCGAGTGGCAGGAAACCCTAATAGTGGGTCGAGGCAGCCGCGGCGGATCCATAAATACCTGGACCCCGAGGCCGTCGCAGGCTTTTGCGAGGTGGGCCGTGGGGGCCCAAGCGGGGCAAGGCCACCAGGCCCAGGCGCTAGCACCCCCGGGGCCCGGTCGCGAAACGGACCAGACGCCTGAGAGGATGGGCCCACCATCCCAGTGTCCACCCCCGGTGAAACCACCAGCCCAGCCGGGCCGCCTAGCCCGGAGAGACAGCCAGGCCCATCCTGGCCGCCTGGCCCAGACCGATCACCTGGCCCAACCCTAGGACCAGGCGCGGTCGTCGTCTCCGTCCCCCCGCTGGATCGCGCCGCCACACGAGGAGGCGGCGCCGGAGAGGAGGGCGCCGGGGCCTGCAGCGCCGGCCAGGCCAAGGAGGAGCACCCCAGCATCCGAGCACCCACCGGAGACGGGGCCCGGACCAGGGGGACCGACGGAGCCACCCCGTCGACGCAGGCCAACCCCGCTGGCGACCAAATCCGTCGCGCCATGGCCTGAGGACCCTTGCCCCCCGGAGCGAAACGACGACCCGAGCCCAGCTCCCGCTTACTCACCGCGAAAGCCACAAAATCCCCCACCGTAGGGCCCTCCGGCACCCGCCTAGGGGAAGGCACATCCGGCGAAACTGGCCTCGCGACCACCGCGTCGTCCTCCTCGTCGGAAACCTCCCCCGCCAGCGCCCAGAAGCGGTTGGAACGCGGAGCAGCGGAGCGCCGAGGAGACTCCGGCGTCCCATCCCCCGAACTACGCGGTTCGCCGCGGGGTGAGCCACCCCCATGGCTCACCACCGTCCATGCCCCAGGCCGCGGCGGGGACCGCACCACCCCCCGTACTCCGGCGACCGAGGGCCCAGCCCAGCACGGGACGGCGTCTGTCGACGCCGCGCAAGGTCCCTCGACGACGGCGAGCAGGGAGGCACCCACCTCCCCGGTAGGGAGCCCGGCGGCGGGAGGGGATGCGCCCACCGCACCACCCAAGCGCCCCAACGGTGTGATTTCAAACTGAGCCATCCGTCCTACCAGTTCTAAGCTAGTTCGGGTTTATAAACTCTAATTATATTTTACATGTAGTTTGATAGGCTGCATCAAATCTAGCTCGTATCTTTCTCGTAGTGTAAATTGCACTAAGGCCAAGTTTGCATCTGGAAAGAGGTCAATTTGAGCGTTCCTGCGAGGATTGTCTGGAAGGGCTTTAAGTTTCGTGCCAGCCATTTTTTACGTGCAAGCTAGGCAATCAAACAACTCAGTACTTAGCCCGCGAGAGACTGGTTGGGCTTGATGCAACCTATCAAACATGTCATATATATATAAACCGCTCTCCAAGCATTTTATTCGTTTAGGTGGATCATATATGATTGCAAAATTTCAATTAAAAAAAATCAAGGATTCAGTAAAAGATAGAGAATATGTCTCTTGAGATAAATCTTTCTTGGCAAATCAATGAACCGTTTCATTCACCTCTTGCCCCCGTCCGTCGAATATCAAATCCCTAGTTGAAATTCGGAAGATAGGAACGTATCTCCCTAATAAGTTGTCCTCCAACCAATTACTCATCCCACAATTGTCAAGGAGAGAAGATCGACCAACCATTGCCCATTGCGAACATCATAGCATCTTGACGTGCATCAAGCACAATGGTGAAAAGGCTATATAATGTTGGGTATACGCAACAATAGCCCATCTGCAAGTGCCTACCATGATCCCGCACCAACATAGGGCCAATCTGATCAAGATGGTCTATATTCACACAGACAAGCTCCGATTAGGAGAAGTGTTAATTAGAGAATAGTTTCTGCTATGCTGGTTACCATAGTTTAACGACCACTCCTTGTAAACGGTTTTGTACTAGGGTATACATATATAGCCAAATCTTCAAACAAAATGTGAACATTGTTCCATCATTTCTTTCACTTCAAAAACACCACTAGCACATGGATAATGACATTCCCTTTTGGAGATGGCATTTACCCAATGATGACCGCGAATCAACTTCGTTTTTCTAGGTACACCAACTCCATCTAGTTTTGAATATCTCAACACAAGGAATCCAACGATGAAAATGATTTATAGTTTGAATGCACAATTCACGAGATATTTCATTTAAAAAAATGAAATCTATGGAAAAAAAAGAATCTCAATATACATCTGCATATTTTTAGCGTCAAAACCTGACGCCCTGAAGTACGTATGGCAATTACTCGTTGTAGCATGACAATTTTTGTGATAGTTTTTTACTACATGGAATTTTTTTACTTTAGAACATGGCAAATTCTTATGCAACATCATGACAATTTTTTTTTCTGTTTTAGCATGAAAAATCTGGACGTTCGCTGAAAAATGCTAAAAATCTGACATCGGATTTTTAACATTTACAGAGAAAGCACAAACAACTAACTTCTCAGCACGTGCCTCACGTGCGGGTGAGTAAACTCACCAAACTTTCTTATTGGGACAAGTGGCGCACATGCATTGGGCCACTTGTC
>LR738715.1:328049485-328071519 GCA_902687465.1 Secale cereale
AATATCCGGTTGTAGACAACTTGACACAAAATCTCAAACATAATACACTACCGTGTGAGTAATCGTGATGGCCTCTTTTCGAGGGAGTTCGGGAAGAGAACACGGCTAGGTTATGGATGACTCGTAGGTAGACAGGATCATCTAGTGATCATAATTAGTTCACGACCGATGGCTTTCACTTCTCTTCTCGCACTGATGATACGTAAGCTAGCCACCTCATCTACGCTTAGCGCTTGCAGCAGCCCACTTATACACTTGATCCTTACCCAAAGGATTTAATAGTTTTGATACCCAGAAATGGGATTGTTGAGTCCTTGTGACTCACAGTTTAATACAAACACAGGTGCATGTACAACCAAGTACGATTCAGTTGATGGACAGGAACTCAAGTGGGAGTTCGATGAGGAACATGGGCGTATGTACGTGATCTTTCCCGACGATCAGTAGTGGTTCCTACTAGGGCCGATCGGGCATAGTGGGTGGTTATCTTCTTTTCATTTGAACTTGTCTGTAGTCGGACTATGATTGTACTTGGGTGAATGTATGACTTATTTATGCATTGTGTGAAGTGGCGATTGTAAGCGAACTATGTATTTTTCCCCTTGGATCTTGTACATGGGAATGTGTGAAGATAACCTTCTTGCGATCATACCAAAATGCGATTATGCCTCTAAGTCGTGCCTCGACACGTAGGAGATATAGTCGCATCTTGGGCGTTACAAGTTGGTAATCAGAGCCTTCTCCGAGCTAGGAGCAACTGTTTGATCGAACCGCTGCCGATGTTGAGTCTAGAATTTTTTGTAAAAAAATTGAGTCTTAGGATTATATATAGCGGAGAGTAGGAATTCTTTTTTCTCCTTATCCCCTTCGTCGCTCTGGTGAGGACTCCTGACGTAGAAGTTTTGTCTTCCTACCCTATTTTCCACTAATTTTTTTAGGATCACTGTAATGCCCCGGATGTAATACTTTCCCTTTTGGGCATATAATATATCTCTGGCTTCATCCATTCCATTTCCGGGTTCTTCGTCTTTCGGGTTTCGTTGTTTTGTTGTGTGCGTGTGTGGCATTCATTCATATCATGTAGTCATGTGCATCGCATTGCATTTGTGTTGTCATTTGCATCCGGTTCCACGCGTTCCTTCCCGTTGTCCGTTTCGCGTTCCGGAGCTCCCTTACGTGTCCGTGGCATCCCCGAGGCCTACTTTGGTGTTTGGCCGTGTAACGTTACCGGTTTGGCGCGAGACTTGTCGTGTGTTGTTGTTTTGATGTGTGTAACCCGCCTGTCAAATCTCGTCGCGTTTGGAGTTCGTTTGGTGCTCCAACAGTTATTCTCGTGGGCTCAAAGTGCCTCCACTTTGAGGCCCAAGACACCCCTCCAACAGCCCACCAAACCAGCCCAAACCCCTCCCTTCATCTAGGCCATCCAATTCTAATCGTGTGGCCGAAAACCACACCTCATTTGGACAACCCTAGCTCCTTGTGCCTATATATTTGTCCACCTTCCTCTAATTTTGCCCCAATATGAGGAAACCCTAGCCCCCATCTTCTTCTTCCTCCAGCCACCGCCGCCTCGCCGGAGAGTTCGCCGGATCTTCGCCGGAATTCGCGACCTCGCCGGAGTTCCACGTCTTCCCCGCCACCTCATCTCCTCCGGCCTCTCTCCTCACCACCGCGCCGCCACCGCCTCTCCACAGTCGCGCCGGCCCTTCCCCGCAGTTCCCGAGCCGGCCCTCCCCTCGCTCAGCCCGACCGGCCGAAGCCCCGAGCAGCAGCCGCTGCTGCGCTGCCTGCGATCGGTCGGGGAGAGGAGCTCCCCACCGATCCAGATCGAGGTCAACGGCCTCGAGCGCCAGGCCGCTTCCCTCCGCAGTCCTCCAGGCCGACGCCTCGCTGGGCCGCCTCCCCACCGATCCAGCGCTCCTCCCGACCGGCCCGGTCCGCCTTCTCCACTCCTCCGCCAGATCCCACCGCGTCGCCAGGCTCCAGCGATCCGCCGCCTGGATCCAGCGCGCTGGGCCGCCTCCCTTCGGCCCACTTCGCGGGCCGCCTCCATCCGCCCGAGCGGGCCGCGCCGCTCCACATCGCCAGCTCGCCCCAGCCGCGCGCCACCGCGGGCCTTCGCCGCCTCGGCCCAGCCGCCACCAGTCCCGCGGGCCGCGCCAGCTCCCAGGGCCCGCGAAGCCTCTCCTCCGCAAGCTGGGCCGCCAGATCCGTTGGCCCGAGCCCTTTTGCTTCAGATCTGAGGTTGACTTCAAAATTCCTCTAAGTCCATGTGTTCTTTTAGTGTCTGATGCTATTTTCAAACGTGGATAACTTTATGTGTGATGCTCCGATTTGAGTGAATGAGGTGTCCAGACGTTCGTGGGAACATGTACTACATTTTATTCCATTGTGCCATGTCTATTTGAGTTCATCTAGGAGCTTAAAATTCTGTTGCAAGAGTGCATCGTGATAAAACTGCTGTTAGTGTTGTTTTTCATGCCACCTTTGCATAGTGATAACTTGGTGCTCGTTTATCCGAATGATGCAAATGACATGTCCACGTGTTCGTCTTGTCATGCTCTACATGTTAAATGCTTAAGTTTGCATGATAGAATTAATCTTGCCATGTTTATCTCCGTTGCAAAATGCCATGTGGCTGTGATGTTGTTAGACTTGTTATGAAATGCCAACTCGAGGAGCTCTTTGCTATCATTGTGATTGTCTCCATGATGCATGCTTAGGTGTTTTGGAATCACCATCATGTGTACTTTGTTGTGGTGCTTATCACTTGCCATATTTAGTTTTGAGGTGACTTAAACTTGCTCTCAAAGATGCCATGATGAAACTGCTGTTTTAACACTTAGTGAAATTTCACTAAGTCTAGAATCTGTAATTTCCAGATGCCATGTTTGCTTGTTGTTCTAGGACAAACCATGATAGTTTTGGGGTGACTCTTGATGGTTCCTTGTAGTATATATTGTTGGCTATCCATTCATGCTCTCACATGCATATTTGAGTGGCTGTAGCATATTTAACTTTTGCTCCCAAGTTGCAATAAAATACTGCTGTCAGGATTTTGTTGTCAAGTTCAATATGTCCAAGCTTGTTGCTATTGATCCGTGGCTCCTTTGGGGGTGCACCAATGGACTTATTTGCTGTAGGATATGTCTAGTTTATGTTCATGCTCTTTGCCATGATGTTTGAGTGCTGTAGCTTATTTATCTAGTGCTCCGAAGTTGCTATGTTGCTGTAATTTTCAGCTTTCGCATGTTTATTGTTTTTTGTGTAACTTTTAGCCCGTAGCTCCGATTGCAGCAAGTCCTATATGAAACTTGATTGATTTTTCGTGTAGATTCATAATATCCTATTGTTATCATGTTTTGAAGCATTTTGCTTGATCGCATATTGTCATGCTCATTGTGCTCCCATAGTGCATCAGTCATGCATCCAGCATATTTTGTGTGCGCATTGCACCTTGTTGATTCCGTGCCTTGTGTGTTTGTGTTGAGTAGAGCCGGAAGCTTAGACCGAGTACGAGTACGAGTACGGGGTTACTACCGAGGTTGAGCACGAGGACCCCTCTTACGATCCGAACGACAACTCTTCAGGCAAGATGACCGAACCCGGATAACATTACTATCTTTGCCTATTGCTAGAGTATCGCTCTATAGTTTTGCCTCGATGCCCATGTCTTTCATGTCAGCCTCCTACTTGTAACCATGATCATGTCTAACCACCCTACCTATGCAAACCATTGAATGGCTAAGTACGGTTCGCTCAGCCCCTCTTATAGCATTGTTAGTTGCAGGTGAAGTTGAAGATGCTTGCTTCATGTTGAAGTTTTGTTGGGTTATATCACACTATATAAATGCTTAAATGAAATCACCTATACATTGGTAATGGGTGGAAGGCTAAGCCTTTTGCTTGGTGATTTGTTCCACTCATGCTGTTAGGAACCGTATAAACCGGTGTTATGTTCCTTGATTATGCGTTCCTCACACGGTTGGGGTTTATGGGGCCCCCTTGATAAACCGCAAAGTGCTAAGTCTTTTCCAGCAAGTCCCAACATTGGTACTATTTGCCTAATAACTAAATAAACTTGCATAGGGAGTAATTAACCCTCTTTCTTAATCAACAACCCCGGGCCAGTGCTCCACATGAGTGTTGGTCCGAAACGGGGAGTCTGCGGGGCCACCACGAGGAAACTCGAGGTTTGGTAAAAACCTGTAGAATCGCCCATCCGGTCGTGGCCTGAGACTAGATACGCGCGGCTTTGTCAGGGTGTCGGCACGCCGGGAGGATTTGCTGGATTAGCCTTACCTTAGATCGGAGTATCTTGAGCACGGGATTCCGAGAATACTCGGGCCTTCCCACCTTGCAGTTGCGACTCCGCGGATCGTGGGCTTGTCATGGGCCAAGTTGGAACACCCCTGCAGGGTTATGAACTTTCGAAAGCCGTGCCCGCGGTTATGTGGCAGATGGGAGCTTGTTAATATCCGGTTGTAGAAAACTTGACACATTGTTCTAATACACTACCAGCGTGAGTACCGTGACTGTCATTTTCCGAAAGGGGTTTCGGGAGATGAACATGGTGGGGTTATGTTTGGCTGGCTTTAGTCAGGTTCACTTAGTGATCATCTCTCGACCGAGGCACCTTCTCTTCTCGCTCTCTTTACGTAAGCTAGGCTAGTGCTGCTGCAACCACTTATTCTTATTCTTTCTTCAGCCTTGTTCCACACCCAAGGCTTAAATAGTCATGTTACCCGGGAACGGGATTGCTGAGTCCTCTGTGGCTCACAGTTACTTCACCACACCAGATGCAGGTCCGATGGTGAGCTATCCAGGTGATGGCACCGAGCTAGACTGGGAGTACGACGAGGAGCATAGCCGTTACTATGTCCGTTATCCTGATGATCAGTAGTGGAACTTCTACTAGGATTCGATCCGACCTGTGGATTTAAATTATGTTTGGTATCTTGTCATTTGGATTTTTACCCTTAGATGGGCTGTGATGTTTTATCGTATGATGATTGAAACATGTGATGAATTTGTGTGACGTTGCGAGTGTAAGCCAACTATTTTATGTTTTCCATCCCCATCTTTTACATGAGTTGTGCAAAGATACCAAACTTGCGATCATTCCAGCATGGGGTTATGTCTCTAAGTCGTGCCTCGACACGTAGGAGATATAGTC
Organism: Secale cereale; assembly: GCA_902687465.1. Lineage (NCBI taxonomy): Eukaryota > Viridiplantae > Streptophyta > Magnoliopsida > Poales > Poaceae > Secale > Secale cereale. The sequence goes on from LR738715.1 coordinate 328,054,662, forward strand.
CCATCCTGGGCATTACAAGTTGGTATTCAGAGCCTTCTCCGACCTAGGAGCCCCCACTGATTGATCGAATCGTTGACGGTCGAGTCTAGGCACACACTGAAAATATTTTGAGTCCTATATTATATCGGAGAGTAGGATTTCTTTGCTTCTCATCCCCTTTCTCTCTGGTGAGAACTCCTGACGTCTACTCTTGCCTCTTCTACTTTCAAAAATTGCACCAATTTTTTTTTAGGAATCTCGCGAGTATTGTGGGATTGTTTCGATGTTCTTGTGACGAGAATATTCTTCTCGATGCCTCCTGACATTAGGGGTTGTGGCAGTGTCCCGGGGAGTTGAGCTTCGGGGTATTGTCGTCACAAGCATATCGCGGCAGTACTAAATACTTAAGACGGCCGACATCGAAAATCTCTCCTATACGGTTAGTGGCAAGATAACCCCGACATCACCCAGTACTGGGGAGGTAGTTCGGGAGTATTGGCATAGCTTGGTATAGTGGATGCTTTTCGAAGGTCCGAGGTAGACAGTTTCCGAGAAAGACTGGTTATGTGTTGAAGGATGGATACAGCTGGATGTAGGTTTAGAGTTGATTGCGCGGTGCTTCCCCTGTATCCCCAACACCTGATTGCATAACTGGAAACTTTCGGAAATTAATAGGTGGGTTTATCCAGTAGATCGTAGGCATTCTTCCAACGAATGCAGGTTAGCGAGTTCGGGGTTCTACATTGAGTGAAGTGGTTTTATGACCGATGTTCCGATCAGGAGTTGCATCTTAAAGGGTCCTTGGCTATGCTGATCCGGGGATTGCAAAACCCTTTCGTAACGCGTTCATAAGCTTTCAGCACAAAGATGTTAGAACGAAGCTCCTATCTTGTGTTTGTTTCCATCTGTACCTTGTTGTTTTTCTTATTTACCTTTTGTCCCCTATGTGGCTTCTCGTGAAGATTGTTGTTATCATTGAACTGAGAATTTCATTCGTTCCTCTTGTTCGAATGATTCTTGTGAAGACTATGTTGCATTTCAATCCGTTGTTTCAGCTTATACCTTCTTTCAATCAATTGCTGATTCGTGGTCATCTCTTTCAGGATGGCTCCGAAACGAGTTCCCAACGCTAACCCAGAGGGTGAAGAGGTCCCAGATCGTCCTCCTTCACCTCCTCCTCCGTCTGAGGCTTGGAGAGCGATTATGCAGACTACAAATCAGAACACCCAGATGTTGATGCAGATGATGCAGCAGATGCAAGCTAATCAAGCTAATCAGGGTGCTCCAGGGAATCAAGGCAACTTCTTCAATCAACAGCACCATGCTACTCTCAACCAGTTCCTGGCCAATAATCCAAAAGCTTTCAGTTACTGTGTTGACCCTCTTGATGCTGAAGATTGGTTAATCGATATCAAGAAGCATTTTGAGTGCAGTAACGTAAGGGAAGAGGATTATGTGAAATTTGCAGCCTTCCAACTCAAAGACCAAGCAGCTGACTGATGGTAGCAGTACAAAGACTCCAGGCCAGGTCGTGTGATCTCTTGGGAGGATTTCTGCAAGGACTTTCGCTCTCACCACATTCCAACAAGTGTCATCGAGGGTATGCGTGAGCAATTCCGCAACCTAAAGCAGGGCTCTATGACTGTCTACCAGTATAATGTCAAGTTCCAAAACCTCGCCCGCTATGCTAAGCAAGACATTCCGGATGCCAAGAGCAAGATCTATCAGTTCCGAGGAGGTCTCAAAGATGAATTTCAACTTGCTCTCACCTTGTTCGAGCCCGATGAATTCGACAAATTCTATAACATGGCGCTCAAGCAAGAGGCAGCCCAGCTCAAGATGGAGGCTTCCAAAAAGAGGATTCGAGATGCCATTCACTCCTCCTCATCGTCTCAGATGGTCTTGAAGCAACAGAAATTTTGGCTTCCTCCTCCTCCAGTGATTCGAGCTCCTTACAACAATTCCAACAGCAACAAGAACTCAAGTGGTCGTGGTTTCTCCCACCCACCCAACCTGAGCAATCAGTCGAGGAATCAGTTTCAGTCTCAAGGTTCCAAGTCAAGTGGTTCTCATTTCCGTCGTCTCTCAGAAGTGACTTGCAACAAGTGCACTCAGAAAGGTCACTATGCCAACAAGTGCCCCAACCCGAAGCGCCTTCCACCTCCTCCACCTGTGAGTACAGCTATTGTCAAGCATGTTCCAAAGTCTGCAAGGGTCAATCTGATGAATGCACCGCAAGCGGAGAATTCTTCTGACGTGATTTTGGGTAACCTTCCAGTTAACTCTTTTCCAGCTAAAGTGTTATTTGATTCGGGTGCTACATGTTCTTTCATGTCATATCCATTTGCATCCGGTCATGCCCTTTGGTCTCGCCAATGCTCCACCGACCTTCTCGAGAATGATGCACTACATCTTCAACCCCTACACCGGCGAGTTTGTGCTTGTGTATCTGGATGATATTCTGGTATTTTCCAAGAATGAAGAAGATCACGAAAAGCACCTCCGTCTTGTTCTCGACCGACTCCGTGAACATAAGTTCTATGCCAAGTTCTCCAAGTGCGAATTTTGGCTCGATAAGGTCTTGTACCTGGGCCATATCATCTCCGCTGACGGTATTGCGGTAAACCCCGAGAAAGTTGAAGCAATTGTCAATTGGGAAGCTCCTCAAAACGTCAAGCAACTCCGAAGCTTTCTTGATCTTGCCAGCTATTGCAGAAGGTTCATTGAGAACTTCTCCAAGATTGCCAAGCCTCTTTCCAACTTGCTGCAGAAGAATGTCAAATACTTTTGGTCTCCAGAGTGTGAAGTGGCATTCAAAACTCTCAAAGAAAAGCTCGTCTCTGCTCCAGTTCTAACTCCTCCAGATGAGTCCAAGCCCTACGAAGTATTCTGTGATGCTTCTCTTCAAGGTCTTGGTGGTGTGCTTATGCAAGACAAGAGAATTGTGGCTTACACTTCTCGTCAGCTGAAGCCAAGTGAGAAGAACTATCCCACACATGATATCGAGCTAGCAGCTGTGGTACATGCTTTGATTACGTGGAGACATCTGTTGTTGGGCAGAAAAGTCGACATCTTCACCGATCACAAGAACTTGAAGTACATCTTCACACAGCCGAATCTGAACCTCCGCCAGACTCGTTGGGTTGAAATGATCCAAGAGTATGATCCCAGCATCGAATACACTCCTGGCAAGGCGAATGTGATTGCAGATGCTTTGAGCAGAAAGGCATATTGCAACAGCCTTCTTATCAAGCCATTCTAGCCTGAGCTTTGTGAAGTATTCAGGAAGCTCAACCTTCAAGTTGTTCCGCAGGGTTTTCTTGCAAATCTTCAAATTGCTCCTACCTTGGAAGATCAGGTCCGTGAGGCCCAACTCAGTGATGCCATGGTGCAGAAGGTGAAACATGGTATTGCAAAGGGCACTCCTAAATACAAGTGCTATCGTGTTGATGAGAGAGATACCTTGTTCTTCGAGGACAGACTCGTGGTTCCAAAAGGTGATCTCAGGAGGCTCATAATGGAAGAAGCACATGATTCTCTCCTTTTCATTCATCCTGGCAGTTCCAAGATGTACCAAGACCTCAAGCAGTCTTACTGGTGGACACGCATGAAAAGGGAGATTGCCCAATTCGTGAATGAATGTGATGTCTGCAGAAGAGTGAAGGCAGAGCATCAACGTCCAGCCGGTCTTCTCCAACCTCTTCCTATTCCCGAGTGGAAATTTGTCCACATTGAAATGGATTTCGTCACTGGCTTTCCTAAGTCCAAGAGAGGGAATGATTCTATATTTGTGGTGATTGACAAGCTTACCATAACGCTCACTTCCTTCCAGTCAAAGAATCCATCAATGCAACTCAATTGGCAGAATTGTATACTTCCATAATTGTGTCCTTACATGGCATTCCTCAAGTTATCTCCTCAGACCGTGGAAGTTTGTTCACTTCAAAGTTCTGGGACTCCTTTCAGTCCGCCATGGGCACTAAGATCAGGTTCAACACTGCTTTTCACCCTCAGACTAGTGGTCAAGTCGAGCGAGTGAATCAGATTCTAGAAGACATGCTCAGAGCCTGTGTCATATCTTTTGGCATGAAATGGGAAGATTACCTTCCATTTGCCGAGTTCTCTTACAACAACAGCTTTCAAGCAAGTGTCGGCAAAGCTACGTTTGAAATCCTCTATTGCAGAAAGTGTCGTACCCCCCTCAACAGGTCCGGAACAGGTGAACGTCAACTTCTTGGCAATGACTTGATCTCAGAAGCCGAAGAGATGTGCAAAGTCATACGTGAGAACCTCAAGGCCGCTCAGTCGCGTCAGAAGAGCTACTATGACGGCAAGCATCGTGATTTGGCTTTCAACATTGGTGATCATGTCTATCTCCGTGTTTCTCCGATGAAAGGCACCAAAAGATTCGGTATCAAAGGAAAGCTTGCTCCTAGATACGTCGGGCCTTTCAAGATCCTTGGCAAAAGAGGCGATCTAGCCTATCAACTTGAGCTCCCTTCCAACTTCGCCAATGTTCATGATGTGTTCCATGTGTCTCAACTTCGCAAATGCTTCAAGATACCTGAACGCATGATTTCGTTTGAAGAGATTGATCTTCAACAAGATTTGTCTTACCGAGAGCATCCCGTTGCTATTCTCGAAGAAACCGAGCACAAGACCCGCAACAAGTCCATCAAATTCTTGAAAGTCAAGTGGTCACACCATACCGACCGAGAAGCTACGTGGGAACGAGAAGATCATCTTCGTTCCGAGTACCCTTCCTTTTTCCAATCCTAGATCTCGGGACGAGATCTTTTTGTAGTGGAGGAGAGTTTGTAATGCCCCGGATGTAATACTTTCCCTTTTGGGCATATAATATATCTCTGGCTTCATCCATTCCATTTCCGGGTTCTTCGTCTTTCGGGTTTCGTCGTTTTGTTGTGTGCGTGTGTGGCATTCATTCATATCATGTAGTCATGTGCATCGCATTGCATTTGTGTTGTCGTTTGCATCCGGTTCCACGCGTTCCTTCCCGTTGTCCGTTTCGCGTTCTGGAGCTCCCTCACGTGTCCGCGGCATCCCCGAGGCCTACTTTGGTGTTTGGCCGTGTAACGTTACCGGTTTGGCGCGAGACTTGTCGTGTGTTGTTGTTTTGATGTGTGTAACCCGCCTGTCAAATCTCGTCGCGTTTGGAGTTCGTTTGGTGCTCCAACAGTTATTCTCGTGGGCTCAAAGTGCCTCCACTTTGAGGCCCAAGACACCACTCCAACAGCCCACCAAACCAGCCCAAACCCCTCCCTTCATCTAGGCCATCCAATTCTAATCGCGTGGCCGAAAACCACACCTCATTTGGATAACCCTAGATCCTTGTGCCTATATATTTGTCCACCTTCCTCTAATTTTGCCCCAATATGAGGAAACCCTAGCCCCCATCTTCTTCTTCCTCCAGCCACCGCCGCCTCGCCGGAGAGTTCGCCGGATCTTCGCCGGAATTCGCGACCTCGCCGGAGTTCCACGTCTTCCCCGCCACCTCATCTCCTCCGGTCTCTCTCCTCACCACGGCGCCGCCGCCGCCTCTCCACAGCCGCGCCGGCCCTTCCCCGCAGTTCCCGAGCCGGCCCTCCCCTCGCTCAGCCCGACCGGCCGAAGCCCCGAGCAGCAGCCGCCGCTGCGCTGCCTGCGATCGATCGGGGAGAGGAGCTCCCCACCGATCCAGATCGAGGTCAACGGCCTCGAGCGCCAGGCCGCTTCCCTCCGCAGTCCTCCAGGCCGACGCCTCGCTGGACCGCCTCCCCACCGATCCAGCGCTCCTCCCGACCGGCCCGGTCCGCCTTCTCCACTCCTTCGCCAGATCCCACCGCGTCGCCAGGCTCCAGCGATCCTCCGCCTGGATCCAGCGCGCTGGGCCGCCTCCCTTCGGCCCACTTCGCGGGCCGCCTCCATCCGCCCGAGCGGGCCGCGCCGCTCCACATCGCCAGCTCGCCCCAGCCGCGCGCCACCGCGGGCCTTCGCCGCCTCGGCCCAGCCGCCACCAGTCCCGCGGGCCGCGCCACCTCCATCTTGCCATGTTTATCTCCGTTGCAAAATGCCATGTGGCTGTGATGTTGTTAGACTTGTTATGAAATGCCAACTTGAGGAGCTCTTTGCTATCATTGTGATTGTCTCCATGATGCATGCTTAGGTGTTTTGGAATCACTATCATGTGTACTTTGTTGTGGTGCTTACCACTTGACATGTTTAGTTTTGAGGTGACTTAAACTTGCTCTCAAAGATGCCATGATGAAACTGCTGTTTTAACACTTAGTGAAATTTCACTAAGTCTGGAATCTGTAATTTCCAGATGCCATGTTTGCTTGTTGTTCTAGGACAAACCATGATAGTTTTGGGGTGACTCTTGATGGTTCCTTGTAGTATATATTGTTGGCTATCCATTCATGCTCTGACATGCATATTTGAGTGGCTGTAGCATATTTAACTTTTGCTCCCAAGTTGCAATAAAATACTGCTGTCAGGATTTTGTTGTCAAGTTCAATATGTCCAAGCTTGTTGCTATTGATCCGTGGCTCCTTTGGGGGTGCACCAATGGACTTATTTGCTGTAGGATATGTCTAGTTTATATTCATGCTCTTTGCCATGATGTTTGAGTGCTGTAGCTTATTTATCTAGTGCTCCGAAGTTGCTATGTTGCTGTAATTTTCAGCTTTCGCATGTTTATTGTTTTGTGTGTAACTTTTAGCCCGTAGCTCTGATTGCAGCAAGTCCTATATGAAACTTGATTGATTTTTCGTGTAGATTCATAATATCATATTGTTATCATGTTTTGAAGCATTTTGCTTGATCGCATATTGTCATGCTCATTATGCTCCCATAGTGCATCAGTCATGCATCCAGCATATTTTGTGTGCGCATTGCACCTTGTTGATTCCGTGCCTTGTGTGTTTGTGTTGAGTAGAGCCGGAAGCTGAGACCGAGTACGAGTACGAGCACGAGGTTACTACCGAGGTTGAGCACGAGGACCCCTCTTACGATCCGAAAGACAACTCTTCAGGCAAGATGACCGAACCCGAATAACATTACTATCTTTGTCTATTGCTAGAGTATCGCTCTATAGTTTTGCCTCGATGCCCATGTCTTTCATGTCAGCCTCCTACTTGTAACCATGATCATGTCTAACCACCCTACCTATGCAAACCGTTGAATGGCTAAGTACGCTTCGCTCAGCCCCTCTTATAGCATTGTTAGTTGCAGGTGAAGTTGAAGATGCTTGCTTCATGTTGAAGTTTTGTTGGGTTATATCACACTATATAAATGCTTAAATGAAATCACCTATACATTGGTAATGGGTGGAAGGCTAAGCCTTTTGCTTGGTGATTTGTTCCACTCATGCCGTTAGGAACCGTATAAACCGGTGTTATGTTCCTTGATTATGCGTTCCTCACACGGTTGGGGTTTATGGGGCCCCCTTGATAAACCGCAAAGTGCTAAGTCTTTTCCAGCAAGTCCCAACATTGGTACTATTTGCCTAATAACTAAATAAACTTGCATAGGGAGTAATTAACCCTCTTTCTTAATCAACAACCCCGGGCCAGTGCTCCACATGAGTGTTGGTCCGAAACGGGGAGTCTGCGGGGCCACCACGAGGAAACTCGAGGTTTGGTAAAAACCTGTAGAATCGCCCATCCGGTCGTGGCCTGAGACTAGATACGCGCGGCTATTGTCAGGGTGTCGGCACGCCGGGAGGATTTGCTGGATTAGCCTTACCTTAGATCGGAGTATCTTGAGCACGGGATTCCGAGAATACTCGGGCCTTCCCACCTTGGAGTTGCGACTCCGCGGATCGTGGGCTTGTCATGGGCCAAGTTGGAACACCCCTGCAGGGTTATGAACTTTCGAAAGTCGTGCCCACGGTTATGTGGCAGATGGGAGCATGTTAATATCCGGTTGTAGAAAACTTGACACATTGTTCTAATACACTACCAGCGTGAGTACCGTGACTGTCATTTTCCGAAAGGGGTTTCGGGAGATGAACACGGTAGGGTTATGTTTGGCTGGCTTTAGTCAGGATCACTTAGTGATCATCTCTCGACCGAGGCACCTTCTCTTCTCGCTCTCTTTACGTAAGCTAGGCTAGTGCTGCTGCAACCACTTATTCTTATTCTTTCTTCAGCCTTGTTCCACACCCAAGGCTTAAATAGTCTTGTTACCCGGGAACGGGATTGCTGAGTCCTCTGTGGCTCATAGTTACTTCACCACACCAGATGCAGGTCCGATGGTGAGCTATCCAGGTGATGGCACTGAGCTAGACTGGGAGTACGACGAGGAGCGTAGCCGTTACTATGTCCGTTATCCTGATGATCAGTAGTGGAACTTCTACTAGGATTCGATCCGACCTGTGGATTTAAATTATGTTTGGTATCTTGTCATTTGGATTTTTACCCTTAGATGGGCTGTGATGTTTTATTGTATGATGATTGAAACATGTGATGAATTTGTGTGACGTGGCGAGTGTAAGCCAACTATTTTATGTTTTCCATCCCCATCTTTTACATGAGTTGTGCAAAGATACCAAACTTGCGATCATTCCAGCATGGGGTTATGTCTCTAAGTCGTGCCTCGACACGTAGGAGATATAGTCCCATCCTGGGCATTACAATCACGCAGGTATTTTTGGGATCGTTCCGATATTTTTGTGACGAGAACATTGTTCTTGGTGCCTCCTTTGCCTATTCGTGAACGAGTGTGATGTCTACCCCAGAGTCAAAGCAGAACATCAACGTCCAGCCGGACTTCTCCAACCTTTGCCTATTCCCGAGTGGAAATTCGATCACATTGAGATGGATTTTGTCACCGGCTTCCCCAAGTCCAAGCGAGGAAACTATGCTATCTTTGTGGTGATTGATAAGCTCACAAAAGTGGCTCATTTTCTTCCAGTCAAGGACTCCATCAACGCAGCACAACTGGCAGAGTTGTACACCTCCAGAATTGTCTCTTTGCATGGTATCCCTCAAGTAATCTCCTCAGATAGTGGAAGCTTGTTCACTTCCAAATTCTGGGATTCCTTCCAATCAGCTATGGGTACCAAGATTCGCTTCAGCACAGCTTTCCATCCTCAGACAAGTGGTCAAGTAGAGAGGGTGAACCAAATTATTGAAGATATGCTCAGGGCATGTGTAATCTCCTTCGGTATGAAATGGGAAGATTGTCTTCCATTTGCCGAGTTCTCCTACAACAACAGCTTCCAAGCAAGTTCAGGCAAAGCACCATTTGAAATTCTCTATGGCAGAAAGTGTCGTACCCCTCTCAACTAGTCCGGGACTGGTGAACGTCAACTCCTTGGCAATGATTTGATCTCAGAGGCCAAAGAAATGCACAAAGTCATACGTGAGAATCTCAAGGCCGCGTAATCGCGCCAAAAGAGCTACTATAACGACAAGCATCGTGACTTGGCTTTCGACATTGGTGATCATGTGTGTCTCCGTGTTTCTCCTATGAAGGGCACTCAGAGGTTCGGTATCAAGGGCAAGCTAGCTCCAAGATACGTGGGCCCTTTCAAGATTGTTGGGAAAAGAGGCGACCTCGTCTACCAACTTGAGCTTCCTCCAAACTTCTCCAACGTGCGCGACGTGTTTCACGTGTCACAACTCCGCAAGTGCTTCAAGATGCCCGAGCGCACCGTTGCCTTCGAAGAAATTGATCTTCAAGCCGACTTGTCTTATCATGAGCACCCTGTTTCTATCCTTGAAGAGACCGAGCGCAAGACTCGCAACAAATCAATCAAGTTTCTGAAAGTGAACTGGTCACACCATACCGATTGAGAAGCTACGTGGGAACGCGAGGATCACCTCCATTCTGAATATCCGGAGTTCTTTCAGTCCTAGATCTCGGGACGAGATCTTTTCGTAGTCGAGGAGAGTTTGTAACCCTCCAGATGTAACAATTCCATTTATGGCAATATATTCATCGTTGACTTAATCAATTCCATTCTGGGCTCCTCCTTCATTTCGGGTTTCTCCGTTTTTGCTTTATGTCTGTGTTGCATATCGTCATGTCATGGCATCATGTGCATTGCATTGCATTCATGTTGTCACTTGCATCGGGTCATGTTTGTTTCCCTACGTTGTCCGTTTCGAGTTTCGACTCTCTCACACGACACCCGTCGCACCTCTCTAGCCTTATTTCGTGAGCGAGATAAAAACATTCTCGTAATGGGCCGAGAGTTGTCGAGTGGTCTTGGTACATCACCGGTCGACCGCCTGTCAATTTTCGTTCCACTTGGAGGTCGTTTGATGCCCCACTGGTTAACCGCGCTAACACCGGAAGCCCTATCTCTTTTGGCCCAGCAACCCTCCACAACATTCCACTAGCCCATCCTAACCACCTCCATGCTCTCGGTCGTTGGATCATGATCGTGTGGGCGAAAACCGCACCTCATTTGGACTCTTCTAGCTCCCTCTACCTATAAAAATGCACCTCCTCCCTCCATTTTTCAGGTAAACCCTAGTTCCACCGTCTCCCTCCGCGCCGGACACGTCCGCCATCGCCGGACGCGTCCAGCCGCCGAGCCTGGCGAATCCAACACCACCACGTGGCACTCCGCCACCTCTTCCCTCTCCTCCGCCGCCCCGGGCCCGCGCGGCCCGGGTCGGCCCCTCTCGGCCCAATTCGCCGCGACGCCGCACCCGCAAGTTGCCCGCGCCCGCGCCGTCGAGCCGCGACCCATCCACCACCGCAACTCGGTCCCGCCGGCGCCGCCCCGCCTCGGCCTTCTCCGGCGACGCCACCGCGCCGTCGCTGTGGGCTCCGCCGCCGCCCGACACCGCCGGTTGCCCCCGTCGTCGCCTGCGCCGGCCACCTCGCCGGTCGGCCACGGCCTCACCTCGCCGCCGCCTCGCCGTCTTCCAACCCCGGCAAGCTCCTCCGGCCAGATCCACCGGGGGTGGATCAGATCCACCACCCCCGCGATCCAAACGCCTCGCCTCCGCCCGGATCTCCTCGTCCCGCTCCACTCCGTCCCGTTGACTTTTCGGAGGGTATATTTTCTCTAAGTCCCGAAATCCCTATATTTTGTTGCCCTCTTCATCATGTCGTGTCTCCGTGCCCGTAGCTCCCAATCGCGCATATGATATATGGAGATGTTCGTCTCGAAGTGCTCTACGTGATGGCATCAGTTTTGTACATGTTAGGGTTAATCTAGATGTCTTAATCTTTATTTCCAAACTGCTATATGATGTTACTGTTTCAGCACTAGTTGTTTGTTAACAATATGTGTGCATGTTCGTGAGGTCGTAACTTTGTGCATGTTGGTCCAAATGGAGTGTATGATATGTCAAAATGTTCATCTTGTGATGTTGTTCATGATGGATGCATTTGCATACATTTTAGGTTGCATTATGCCATGTTTAACCCTGTTGCAAAAGTGCTTGTGGCTGTTAAGTTGCTGAAATTGTTATAACTTGATGATTTGTCTTTTTCGTAGCATTTTGTGTGATTTTCTTTTGAGCCGCATGTCAACATGTTTTAGGGGCATAATCAAATCTTTGAAGTGGTGCATTTGGTTTTCCATGATATGCTCTGTGGTGACTTAAACAAGCTTGTAAACATGTCATGCCAATGTTGCTGTTTTACACTTAATGAAAAAACTGCCAAGTCTGAAATCTATTATAACATGTTGCCATGTAAACTTGAAGCCACAATCTTTTCCATGCATGCTTTGGAATAACTAGTGAGCATGTCTTGGTGTCCATGTTTTTGTATATCAATCCATGCCTTTGTTTGCATATATGCCCTGTTGTAGCTTGTTGTTATCTTGCTCTTAAAATGCTTGAAATCTAAACTGTCAACCTGTTAACAGAACATTCAATTTGGCAAAGCTCGTGTTAAGCAACGCTTGCATGGAATGAATTGTTTATTTGGATGAATTGGAAGTATAATATGTCCTCTTCAGGCTCATGTGAATTTCTTGCTTGTTATAATTGTTTTGCTTGCTGTTATGTGCCTCGTTAGGCAGCTACAAAATGTTCCTGGTTGCATGCCTAGTAATTTTCACGAAGTCTGAGAAATTTGTTAACTTATTAAATCTTGCCATGCTTTTTTAATTGTGTTCTAGTAAGTTTTTGAGTGTGCTCTGAGTTCATACTTGTTGAGAATCATGTCTAGTTCACATCCATGCCTTTTGTCATCATGTTTAGGTGTTGTAGCATATTTAAACCTTGCTCCAAAGTTGCCATGTTGCTGTTAACTTCAGTTTTGCATTGCATCTTGTTTTGCTTGCCATTTGCAAACCGTGCATTCGATTCCAATGATCTTTATATCGATTTCGACCAAAATCTTTCAATCCATCTAGTGGCATGCTTGGTTTGCCAAGATCTTGCCCACATCCATACTTTCTTCATATGTCCTTCCCGGATTCATCTCCCTTCATACTGGTAGCTCCGTAGCGTCATACTTGCATCTCTCTTGCATGGCATGTGCTCTTTTCTTATCAAGTGTGTTTATTTGGATGCTTGTTCATGTTGGGTAGCACCGGGAGACGAGTTCGAGTCCGAGGTTGAGACAGCCGCTGAGTACGAGTACGAAGAGCAAGGTCCCGAGTACACCGACGACTTACCAGGCAAGATGACCATTCCTTGATATCACCTCTATTGTTGCCATGCTAGATGCCTCACTCTATTTCTCCCATGCTAGATGCCTCGCGATACCTATCCTTTTGCATGTCAGCCCCACTTTGCCATGAAACCTCTAACAACCCACCTAACAAACCGTTGTTTGGGTAAGTTACACTTTTGCTCAAGCCCCCTCTTATAGCGTTGCTGGTTGCAGGTGAAGATGAAGTTTGTGCCATGTGAATTGGGTTTTTGGAATAACACAATATCTATTATTTACATTAATGCACCTTATATACTTGGCAATGGGTGAAAGGCTTGGCCTTTTGCTCGGTGTTTTGTTCCACTCATGCCACCTTAAGAACTGATAACCCGGTGTTATGTTCCTTGATTTTTACGTTCCTAACACGGTTGGGTATATGGGGACCTCTTGATAGTTCGCTTTGAATAAAACTCCTCCAGCTAGGCCCAACCTTCGTTTTACCATTTGCCTAATAACAACTAAAATTTGCATAGGGACTAGCTACCCCAAGTCCTTAATTAACAACCCCGGGCCAGTGCTCCTCATGAGTGTTGGTCCAAACTAGAGTACTGTGCAGGGTCACCACGGGGAAACTCGAGGATTGGTTTTACCTGTATGCGTCGCTTATCCGATCATGACCTGAGACGAGATACGCGCAGCTCCTATCAGGGTCTCGGCACGTCGGGAGGTCTTGCTGGACTTGTTTTACCTTTGTCGAAATATCTTGTACACCGGGATTCCGAGTCTGACCGGGTCGTCCCTAAGAAAAGGGGTTTTTACCTCTGTTGATCGCGAGAGCTTGTTATGGGCTAAGTTGGGACACCCCTGTAGGGTTATGATCCTTCGAAAGCCGTGCTCGCGGTTATGTGGCGCATGAGAATTTGTTAATATCCGGTTGTAGACAACTTGACACAAAACCTCAAACATAATACACTACCGTGTGAGTAGTCGTGATGGTCTCTTTTCGAGGGAGTTCGGGAAGAGAACACGGTTGGTTTATGGATGACTCGTAGGTAGACATGATCATCTAGTGATCATAATTAGTTCACGACCGACGACTTTCTCTTCTCTTCTCGCTTTGATGACACGTAAGCTAGCCACCTCATCTACGCTTAGCGCTTGCATCAGCCCACTTATACACTTGATCCTTACCCAAAGGATTTAATAGTTTTGATACCCGGGAATGGGATTGCAGAGTCCTCGTGACTCACAGTTTACTACAAACACAGGTGCAGGTACAATTGAGTACGACTCAGTTGATGGCCGGGAACTCAAGTGGGAGTTCGATGAGGAACGTGGGCGTTTGTACGTGACATTTCCCGACAATCAGTAGTGGTTCCTACTAGGGCCAATCGGGCATAGTGGGTGGTTATCTTCTTTTCATTTGAACTTGTCCGTAGTCGGACTATGATTGTACTTGGATGAATGTATGACTTATTTATGTATTGTGTGAAGTGGCGATTGTAAGCCAACTATGTGTTTTTCCCCTTGGTTCTTGTACATGGGAATGTGTGAAGATAACCTTCTTGCGATCATACGAAAATGCGATTATGCCTCTAAGTCGTGCCTCGACATGTAGGAGATATAGTCGCATCTTGGGCGTTACATTACCCCTGCAATTCCGATTGTTCGGCTAGGGTGTAAAGGGAGAACTACTGCGATTTTAATCCTGGCTCGTCCAGTCAAGTACTTGAGTAGAGAAAGCCAAAAATTGACCGTCATGATAGGCGAGAACCTGGTCTACAATTCGGTGACTCGGTTTTATACTACGATTGATAGAGATCTACCCTGTGTTATACGAAGGGTTGGTTTTTTTCGCCCAGCCAGGTGCAATTGGATGCCTTAAGTAAGGAATATCATTTCCACACCTGCGGCTAGTACCTAGCCCCACATTTCAAACTCCTACGACTAAGTGAAAGCAATAAAGTCGCATAGACTGATTGCCTGGTTCGCTCCGCATACACCTCCTATACGGACCAAGACGTTGGATAAAGAGTGTATATGCATATGACCGAACACCCGAGTACTATGTTCATGGGGGCTGAAGCTGACGACTGGAAACTTTCAGATTAACATAAATAGTCACACAGGAGGTAAAAGATGCTGATATTATAAATAGCACAAAAGTTATATACATCAGATTCATAAGCATAAGTCTTTACATCCGGATACAATCACTCGAAGATAAGATCCTTCGAACACTGGCCTTCTACAAGGCGGGCGCCCTCGATGACGTCCTCGAAGTACTTCTCCGGCTTGCGGTGCTCCTTGCCTGCGGGCGTGCCAACTGTAGCTATATGCTCTGCGTTCATCTTCGCCCAGTGCACTTTGACACGAGCGAAGGCCATTCGAGCACCTTCTATGCAGGCCGAACGCATCAGTGCGTCGACCAGCGGACTTGCTTCGACGAGCCGCTTCACCAATCCAAAGTAACTACTTGGGATTGGATCAGCGGTCCATAGCCGGACTATTAAGTACTTCATGGCTGAACACACCATGTTATGCAGCTCGACCAACTGCTTCATCTGGTCGTTGAGGGTCACTGGATGTTTTGGCGCACAGAACTGCGACCAACTTCTCTTTGTTGTTCCCCTCCAGGGCTCGGAAGTACAGGGCATCGTTAGCACTGCTCCTTGTAAGATCAGCAAACACGCCTGGAGAACTCCATAACCATGTCAGCCCGAGATACTTCTGCCCTCCAAAGATGCTCTGTAAGAGAAATATCTTACCAGATGTTATCTGTCGTGCCTGCTTGATTTCCTCACAGGCGCCGCGCGCCTCGACTCGCGCATCCTAGGCAGACTTAACTGCCGTAGCAAGCTCGGACGCTTGTTCCGAAGTCTTCTTCTCCAATACCTTGCATTTGACAATGTCATCGTTGAGTTCAACCTCGACTTCGGACACCCGAGCCCGGTGCTTCTCGCACTCAGCCTTTTCGGCCTCCAAATCGGCATCCGCTTTGTCAGTGGCTACCTTGTTCGCCTCGGCCTCCTTCTTGACAGTGGCAACCTCGCCCTTGTGAGCCTCGAGCTCAGCGGCGCCAACCCTGTAATACAGAATACCATATCAGTGTTTATAAACATACTCGATCAATATTGATTAGTCTTCTTGACATCTTAAAATCCGCATACCTTGCGTTTCATCTAAACGCTGATTGACGCGATCGAGGTCCGCGTTGGCCAACAAGAGCTTCCGGTTTAGTTCAGCAACCTCTGTGTCTCGTGCAGTTGCCACAACCAGTGAAGCCTGCACAATAGTTCAATTCTGTAAGTATGCTATGCTATGGATACTTCGTCCGATTCTTTTCAGAATCACACAAAGCATCAGGGGCTACTGGCTATGCATGTGCGTATAAAACAATAATAAAATTCTATAAAGAACATTACATTGCTTAGCTCAAAGCCTGTTAACTGGCCGTTGAAGGCTTCATCCAGTCCGCCTTTGACGGACTGAATCTTCTTCATCACCGCACCCATCACGGTGCGGTGCTCCTCCACGATGGAAGCACTTTGCAGTGCCCCCTCCATAGAGTCCGACACCCCCGGATTAACTCCGAGCGCCGCTGTATCCTCCTCCGCTTGGGGAGTCGGGTCTTCGGACCTCGGAGCCGTGTTAGGCTCCGGGACAGTATTCGGTGGGGCCCCGGATTGTTTGGGCCCCACGTCTTCGGTCTCCATGGGGATTATCTCCCCATGGTCGGCAGCCGCCGAGGTATTATCCCCGGCCGCCTTTTCACCTGCCCCTCCCTCATCTCCTAGGGCGGAGGACACTCACTGGGAAGACACTTCAGTGGCCCCGCCGATCACGGGCGATGAAGCTCGGGCTAGAGGGTCACTCTCCGTCTCTCCGGGCGCTAGAGAGTTCCCCTCCGATAAGGAGGCGTCGGGGTGTCCTCCGGGAGGGCTGTAGGTCAGCGGGAGAGAAATTCTAAGTAAGCATAAAAAATACTAAACAAACAAAGGTGCAGTTAAATCCGGATAAACTTACGATTCAGGCAGGGGTTTCACCCTAAGCTTCACCACGAAGCTATGTTCGGACGAATTCGAACCAGCAGCGAGGGTCATCTTCCTCTTAGGTGCGGTCGTGCCTGCTTCGGCAGAGGTCGCCCTCTTCTTTCCCCTACCTTGCGCAGGGGGCTCTTCTTATTCTTCCTCTTCCTCCTCATCATCTTCCTCCACCTCGTCAGAGGAGAGGATGTTGATTTCCTCGAACTTCTTGTCCGCGGGGTGGGGGCTGTCTCCGGCCCCCTTGCCCTTCTTCTTGGGCTTCTTGA
>LR738715.1:328078312-328096009 GCA_902687465.1 Secale cereale
GGGGGGGGGGGGGGGGCGCCTGGACTCCCTGGTGGTCGTCTCCGGCTTCACTTCGACTCGGAATTTTACTAATTTTTCAAAAACACGTAATACGGAACTTTTATGATGTTTTGCGGTGTTTTCTTACCGTACTACGTACCTTTTCTTTATTCTGCTTCTGCTGGTGTCTGAAACAGAGCTGCAACATGTTCTTCGTGGGTTGTTGTGTATATTATATTCACATCAACATCGACAGGGTCTCCTGCTATGTAATGCTTAAGTCTTTGCCCATTCACAACTTGAGGTTTGGTGCCTTCAAAATTATTAATCTTAATTGCACCAGACCGATAAACTTCTTCTATACGAAATGGTCCTTCCCACCTGGAAAGTAGTTTACCTGGAGAAAACCTGAAACGGGATCTGAACAACAAAACTTTATCACCAACGTTAAATTCACGTTTCAGAATCTTCCTATCATGCCATCTTTTTACCTTTTCTTTGAACATTTTAGCGCTCTCGTAAGCTTCACTTCTCCATTCATCTAGAGAGGTCAAGTTCATGAGACGCTTCTCACCAGCTAGTTTTGGGTCAGCATTAAGCTCTCTAACAGCCCAGAAAGCTTTGTGCTCTAGTTCTAATGGCAAATGGCAAGCCTTGCCATACACCATCTTATAGGGAGACATGCCCATGGGGTTTTTGTAAGCAGTTCTATATGCCCACAAAGCATCTCCCAGTTTATTTGACAAATCCTTCCTATTTCTATTTACTGTTTTCTGCAAGATCAACTTAATCTCTCTATTGGTGAGCTCAACTTGCCCACTAGTTTGAGGATGATAAGGTGAAGCAATTCTATGATTAACATCGTATTTAGCCAAAGCTTTTCTAAAAGCTCCGTGCGTGAAGTGTGATCCTCCATCGGTCATGAGGTACCTTGGTACACTAAACCTAGGAAATATTACATCCTTAAGCATTTTGAGGGATGTTTTGCGGTCAGCACTTTCAGTGGGGATTGCTTCAACCCACTTGGTCACATAATCAATAGCTACTAAAATGTGAGTGTACTTGTGCGAAGAAGGAAAAGGACCCATAAAATCAAAACCCCAACAATCGAAAGGTTCAATCACTAGTGAGTAATTCATAGGCATCTCATTCCTTCTACTAATATTACCAACTCTTTGACATTTATCACAAGCTAAAACATAATTTCTAGCATCTTTAAAGAGAGTAGGCCAATAAAAACCTGATTGAAGAACCTTATGTGCAGTCCTCTCACCGGCGTGATGCCCTCCATAGGGACTATCATGACACCGTCGGAGAACTTCCTTCTGCTCATGTTCCGGAATGCATCTCCTCACGATCCCGTCGGGGCCTTCTTTGAAAAGATGTGGGTCATCCCAAAAGTAGCGCCTCAAATCATGAAAGAACTTCTTCCTTTGCTGAAATGTTAGACCTGGAGGCAAATACTTTGCAACAATAAATATAGCATAATCTGCATACCAAGGATCGGAGAGAGGTTGTACTTTTACAGCGGCAAGTTGCTCGTCTGGAAAACTATCGTTAACTGGGATGGGATCATGCGGTATATCTTCCATTCTTGAAAGATTGTCCGCTACCGGATTGTATTCCCCTTTTCTATCAACAATCTGTAAATCAAATTCTTGAAGAAGGAGTACCCATCTGATAAGCCTTGGCTTAGCATCCTTCTTTGTCATAAGATATTTAATGACAGCATGATCAGTATGAATAATAACTTTGGAATCAACAATGTACTGCCTAAACTTATCACAAGCAAACACTACAACTAAGAATTCCTTCTCGGTAGTAGCATAATTTCTTTGAGCACTATCAAGGGTCTTACTAGAATAATGTATAACATTCAATTTCTTATCAACCCTTTGTCCTAAAACAGCTCCAACAGCAAAATCACTTGCATCACACATAATCTCAAAAGGTAAATTCCAGTCAGGTGGTTGTACTATAGGAGCAGTTATTAAAGCTTTCTTAAGGATTTCAAAAGCTTCCTTACAATTTTCATCAAACACAAAAGGAACATCCTTCTGGAGAAGGTTAGTGAGGGGTCTCGAGGTTTTAGAAAAGTCTTTAATAAACCTTCTATAAAAACCTGCATGACCGAGAAAACTGCGAATACCTTTGATGTCCCTTGGATAGGGCATCCTCTTAATAGCTTCGATCTTGGCTTTGTCCACTTCAATTCCCCTTTCGGAAATCTTGTGACCAAGAACAATTCCTTCATTAACCATAAAGTGGCACTTCTCCCAGTTGAGTACCAAATTTGTCTCCTCGCATCTCTGCAAAACTTTATTAAGGTTGTGAAGACAATGGTCAAATGAAGTTCCATAGACGGAGAAATCGTCCATGAAGACTTCAATAATATCCCCGCAGAAACCATAAAAGATAGCAGACATACACCTTTGAAAAGTAGCAGGGGCATTACATAAACCAAAAGGCATACGTCTGTAAGCATAAGTACCAAAGGGACAAGTAAAAGTGGTCTTCTCTTGATCAACAGTGTTAACATGAATTTGAGAGAAGCCAGAATAACCATCGAGATAACAAAAGTGGGTGTTTTTGGATAACCTTTCAAGCATTTGGTCGATGAACGGCAACGGGTAGTGATCCTTCCTGGTTGCTTTGTTCAACTTCCTGTAATCAATACACATTCTATATCCAATAATAATTCTCTGAGGTATTAGTTCATTTTTATCATTAGGAACCACAGTTGTACCTCCTTTCTTAGGAACGCAATGTACAGGACTTACCCACTTACTATCAGCTATAGGGTAGATAATACCTGCGGCTAGAAGCTTGAGAATCTCAGTTCTCACGACATCCATCATCTTCGGGTTCAACCGTCGTTGACGATCAACAACTGGTTTAGCATCGGGCTCAAGGTTGATAGTATGTTGACAGATAGATGGACTAATCCCCTTAAGATCATCAAGGGTGTAGCCAATTGCGCCTCGGTGTTTACGAAGTACTTCCAATAATCGCTCTTCTTCATATCCTGAAAGGTTAGAATTGATAATAACAGGATATACTTTCTTTTCATCTAAATAAGCATACTTGAGCGTATCGGGAAGAGGTTTAAGATCGAACACCGGGTCTTCTTTTGGTTTTGATAAAATTCCCAAAGGTTCAACCGGAAGGTTGTGCTTCAGGATAGCAGGCTGCCTCAAGAATATTTCATCTAGTTCATTTCTTTCCTGCATATGTAAATCATTCTCGTGGTCCTCCATGTATTGCTGCAAAGGATCATCAGGAGGAATAGCAATAGAGGCAATACTTTCAATAATTTTATCATCACTAGGTAAATTAGTACCACGAGGCTGCTTAGAGAACTTAGAAAAATTAAATTCATATGGCTCACCATTGAATTCAACAGAAACTTTACCTTTCTTGCAATCTATTATAGCTCCACAAGTTCTAAGAAAAGGTCTACCAAAAATGATGGGACAAAAATTGTCCCTGGCTGAACCAAGTACCAGAAAGTCGGTAGGGTATTTTACCTTTCCACATAGGACTTCAACGTCCCTCACAATTCCGATAGGAGAGATAGTTGATCTATTTGCAAGATGAATAGTAACATCAACTTCTTCAAGTTCACAAGGGGAAATCTCACCGATGATTTCTTCATAGAGTGAATAAGGAATAGCACTTGCACTCGATCCCAAATCGCATAGCCCATAATAATTGTGGTCTCCTATTTTAACAGATACCACCGGAGTACCTGAAATTGGGCCTTTGTTCTTGGCTGTGACAAGGTTAGTGGAAACAGCACAAAAAGTTATATTGGAATCCAAAACATCATCAGTAACAAGGTCTTTAATCAATGCAACTCGAGGATCGACCCTGATCTGGTCCTCAGGTTCATCAACTCTTCTCTCACTTTTATTTATTATGCCTGTTACAAGAGAGTGTTCCTTTATCCTCGTGGGAAAAGGAGGCTTTTCATATATGACTGCAGGCAAAATAGGCTCAGCAACATAAATATCAATAGGTTTTTCTTTAAAAGGTGCATGGTGCTGGTCTCTATTCTTCTTAAAAGAATCGACGTGAGAGGCAAAATTCTTACACAAGTCAATCACTAGGTGGGAATCAAGACCAATCTTAGAGCAAAAAGTATTGAAGTAATCAGTTTCTACATAGCTCTCAATATAATCATGTTCATAATTTATAGCTGGTTCAATACCTTTATCAATCTCCCAATCTTCGGTATTCCTCTGGATTCTTTCAAGGAGATCCCACCTTTCTTCAACACTCTTCTTCTGAAACACCCCACTAGAGGAGGCATCCAGCATCTCCTTATCCTGACGAGAAAGCCTGGCATAAAAATTTGTGAGTATAATCTCCTTGGGGAGCCTATGAATAGGGCATTTGAGCATTAGAGACTTCAATCTCCCCCAAGCTTGAGCAATGCTTTCTCCGTCACGAGACCTAAAGTTATAGATATAATTCCTGTCTCGATGAATTTCGTGAAGAGGATAAAATTTAGTATAAAAGAGAGACATAAGCTCCTGCCAGTCCAGCAAGTGTGGGTTATCAAGAAGCCCATACCAATCTGAAGCTTTATCTGTAAGGGATACGACAAACAACTTCCTCATGACAAACTCCCTCGATACACCTGCAAGCTTAAATAATGAACATAGTCGTGACAAATACAGCAAGTGTTCACCGGGATGTCTGTCTCCTGCATAACGATTAGTCAAAACATAATCGATAATGCCAGCTGGTATTTTATAAGGCACAATTTCAGTAGGGGGAGGATCAACCACCACAGGTGTGGGGTGTCTTCCCGCAAGCAACGCTCCAATAATAGGGTTATCCATAAGGACAGAGGATAGCAATAAGAATAAAAAACAGAATTATAACAAACTTTCTTACCAGTTTCACTTACCAATAGCGCTACGCTCCCCGGCAACGGCGCCAGAAAACGGTACTTGATGACCCTGAACCGTAAGGGATCTGTTGCAGCGTTTTCGATAAGTAAGAGTGTCGAACCCAACGAGGAGCAGAAGGTATTGATAAGCGATTCTGAGCAAGAAATTACTGCAAGCACTGAAAGATAACTTTTAGGGGTTTTCTCGATATAAGCAATAGGAATGTAATGGCGAATAATGTAAAAGGTACTGAAAGTAACAAGTGGCCCAATCCTTTCTTAGCAAAGGAGAGGCCTAGCAACTGAACTTATAAAGACTAAAGCGTTCTTGAGGACACACGGGAGAGGTAGTCATGTGCTTTCGTCATATTCCGTATCGATACTATGTTATGTGTTGATAAGTGTTGGTGGGTGGATCTATGCTAGTGCACTCTCTAGACTAAGATGAATGCACTCTTATGATTAAACACCTTGCAAGCATCCGCAAATACAAGATAGAATTTAAGGCAAAAGCCTAACCATAGCAATACGATCGAGGATCCATTATTCCCTTATGCAAAAGCGTGCGAACTGGGGTTCAGGTTTCTGTCACTCCGGCAACCCACCATAAGCATTCTTTATACACAATGCATTCCCCTAGGTCCTTAATAAGGCGAAGTGTTGGGTGTTCGACTCACACAACACCACTAGTAGAATGACAACACAACTTAAGTATCAAACAACACATATTACTTCAACAACATATGACTACTAACAACAAGACTTTCCCCATGTCCTCAAGAACTAAAGTAACTACTCACAAGACATAAAAGAGATCATGATCAGAGGGGATAAATAGGTGATAAACAATCTGGACATAATAATATTTCTCCAACAAAACTCAATAGCATTCACCACAAAGTAGTAATCAACACCGATGGAGTAGAGAGGATAGGTAGTACAAGTTACAACACGAGTTGCGATGGAAAGATGAGATTTGGATGAAGCCGGAGATGGTGCTGGTGTTGGGGATGATGTTGATGATGATCTCGATGATGCCCGTGATGATGGTGATGACGATGGCGATGATCTCCCCTTCCGGGAGGTGATCTCCCCGGCGGAATCTGCCCACCGGATATGCCCTTTTCTTCTCTGTAGGTTTCCGCCTCGAAGCGGCGGCGGAACTCCGTAAAAAGTCCCGTGCGTAGGGTTTTCGGGAGACGGAGAGCATATATGCAAAAGGGGGCGGCCAGAGGTGGGCCAGGGAGTCCAGGCGCCCCCCGGCGCGGCCAGGGGGGGCGCGCCCCCAGGCCGCCTGGGCACCCTGTGGCCTCCCTCTGACTCCCCTTTTGCGTGTCTTCGTTATTCTTCTGAAAAACATGTCCCGTCAATTTTCAGGTAATTTGGAGGTGTTCTTCTTCAGCAACTTAGTATCTACTTTTTCCTGCTGAATCCTGCGTCTGCTGTTTCGGCATCGGAAAGTTGCAAACTGTGTAAAATAGACCAAAACAACATAAGAACATCATCATAACGTGGAATATATCAATGAATAAGGATAAGTTATAATATAAAATAGTGATGCATTTTGGACGTATCATACGCCAAGGCAAGTAGACCGAAATCCATCTGCATCTACTACTAATCATCCACCTTGAGATATCTATCCAGAACATCTCGCTGGTATTAAGTTGCGAGTCCCACCCATAGTGTAAACTCAAAGCAACAGACAACTGCATTAAAAGAACTTTGCGTAAAGTAAACAATCCTTGTACCCGCGGGCACAAGCACCGTTGTTTTCCCCCTTGTGGCAACAGCACATCCCCTAGACTCATGTTTCTGTCACTCAAGCTAGTCATCGAGGGGCAAGAACCCACAATCGAGCATAACGTTCCCTCTTGGAGTCACTACCTACTACTTGGCCAAAGCAATAAATAGAAACGGAGAACATGCAAGAATTACTTACGAACATAAATATAAAAGAGGTAAATCAAATATATTACTCAAACACAATCTGAACATAATCTCACAATCCATCGGATCCCAGCAAACTCATCATAGCAACAGCATAAGGATTACATATGTGCCTCGATCATGTAGGGCAGCTCACGAGGACTAATTAGTGAAGCACAAGAATGGGAGGAGAACATCACATAGCTACTCGTCATGGACCCATGGTCCAAGGGAGACTACTCACAACTCATCCGGGAGGCGTCCATGGTGGTGGAGAGGCTCCCGATGGTGATCCTCCCCTCCGGCAGGGTGCCGGGAAGAGTTCTCCTGGTGCTCCCGATCTTGGAAGCGCGGCGGCGGCGGAACAGAGATGAGATCGCGAAAAAGGGTTCCCGTCTCGAGGGTTTCGGGACGCGTGTTAAATATATGCCAAAGGGGGGCATCAGCGGAGGCCTGGGGGCCCAGGCGCCCCCCCGGCGCGGCCAGGAGGGGGGCCGCGCCACCAGGGCGCCTGGAGCCCTGGTGGCCCCCCTCCGGCCCTACTTCGGCTGCCGGGAAGCTTCTGGAACGCTGATTTTTTATATAATTTTTCCGGGATTTTTCTGGCAGTTTACGTGATGGGAAAACCTGAAATACAAAAACAGCAGAAAACAGGAACTGGCACTGGGGTGCACTGAGGGCGTGTTTGGTTCCCTGGGTAGCTTTGGGCTGCATGGCATGAGGGATGCTGGCTGAGTGTGGCCTGGTTGAGCTCATGCAACGGTCAGCAGAGATGAGTGTTTGGTAAAATTTGTATGAGATGGCTGGCTGTAGGTGCAGGTTCTTCAGAATATAGTTGAAATTGGAAAGGAACATGGATCAGGCGACAGTGTTGGGCGAAGGGATCCGGGGCTCGATGACCTCAGATGGTCTGATAGTGGATCCTCGCTCGCAACGGCGTGAGGCGGCAGGATTCGGCGTGCATCGCTTGGAGGCCGGCGGCGGCGCTTGACCAGGCCGGCAACGACGGCGCTTGCCGAGGGCGCGGCGGCGGTGCTTGACCAGGCCAACAGTGACGGCGTTTGACGATGGCGCAGCGGCGGATCTTGGCGAGGGCGCAACGGCGGCGACGGAGCTTGGTGAGCGCGAGGGCGGAGCTTGGCGGGCCCGAGGGCGCGGCGGCGGAGCTTGGCGAAGGCGCGACGCTGGCGGCACTTGACGAGGGCGCGCCGGCAGCGGCGGAGCTTGGCGAGCGCGAGGGCGCGGCGGCGGCGCTTGGTCCACAGAGACGGAAAGAGAAAGAGGAAAAGCGAAGGAACGAGCCTGTATGCGAGCTACGCTCGATCTCTGCGTTTTCCTCAGCCTGGCTGAGAGGCCTCTTTTTGCATCCACCGGGCCAGGCTGAAAAGCCCATACAGGATGCCAAACAACAAAAATTTGCATGGTGGATGCGAGCCACATGCAACGCAGCTAACCAAACACCCCCTGAGTTAATAGGTTAGTCCAAATATGATCAAAAGTGTATGGAAGTGTATAAATATCATAGCAATATCACCCAAAAGAGGCATGGAGCAAGCAGAAATTATAGATACGTTTTGGACGTATCAGTGGCGTATCGCTCTCCATCATTTCAGCTGGTAGAGAGCTCCCTGATGATAGTGAAGCATCAGGGAGTGTGTGGGGAGGCTGCAAAACAACAGATAAAATTGCTTAAGCAATGGTAGCTGATTAAACCGAACATAACAACGAAAGTCCGAATACTTACGATTTGGCCAGGGGCTTGATCCTGGGCTGTACTTGGAAACTGGCCTCGGACGTTGAGTCCGAGCTGTCCGAGATGTTCAGTTTCTTCCCGGGGGGCCCTTTTCATGTGTCTATGGGGGCCACCCTCTTCTCCCCCCTTGCTTTGATGGGGGAGTCACTTTCCTCCTCCTCCTCTTCTTCTTTGTCGTGGGAGGAGTTGGTGTCGATCTCTCCAGACACTGTGTCCGAAGGACTCTTAGGGAGGGGGTCGCTCTTAACCTCCTTGCCCTTCTTCTTGGCCTTCTTCTCTGGCGCCTTGTACGGTGCTGGAACCAGCATCGCCGTTAGCTGGGGCATGGCTGGGTTTTCGGGCAACGGAGCCGGACAGTTGATCCACTCCGCTTTCTTCGGCCAAGCCTGAATGGAACATAAGAGTTCTAATTCCTGTTATAATCGAAATATGGACAGAATACGTATTCGGCGAAATTGTGCTTACTTCTGAGGCCGAAGCAACGCTATTGAAGCCCTTTTCTTCGGTCTCCTCAGGCCACTCCTTCTGGGCCTTGAAGAGCTCCTTCCAAATGTCTTCGTGCGTAGTGCCAAAGAAGCGCTTCAAGGTCCAAGGTTCTTCCGGATTGAACTTCCATAAACAGTAGGGCCGGAGTTGGCAGGGAAGAGTGCGGCGGATGAGCATAACCTGAATCACGTGAGTGAGGTGGGTGCCCTTCGCCATCGTGTTGGAGATGCGGTTTTGGAGTGTCTTCACCTCCGTCTGAGACCCCCAATCAAGCCCTTGGTGGTCCATGAGGTGAGCCTCTCTGGGGGTCCGGATCTGAATTCGGGCGTGGCCGCCCACTTGGCATCGCGGGGTTCTGTGATGTAGAACCATTCCTGCTGCCATATCTTATTGGTCTCCACAAAAGCCCCCTTGGGCCAGGTTGCGTTCGGGAGCTTGCTCACCATAGCTCCCCCCGCAGTCCGCATGCTGCCCGTTGACCACCTTTGGCTTCAGATTGAAGGTTTTGAGCCATAAGACGAAGTGTGGGGGGATGCGAAGGAAAGCCTCACATACGACTATAAAAGTCGATATGTGGAGGATAGAGTTCGGGGCCAGATCATGGAAATCTAGGCCGTACAAGAATAGGAGACCCCAAACAAAGGGATGAAGCAGAAACCCCAGCTCCCGAATAAAGTGAGGGATGAATACCACCCTCTCACCTAGCTCAGGGACGAGGATCACCTGATCCTCATGAGGAATCCAGTGCGCTATGTCGTCGGCGAGGTAGCCCATGCTCCGGAGACTCTTCACGTTCTTCTCCGTGATCGTGGAGGCCTCCCACTTGCCCTTGGAACCGGATCCAGCCATTGCTGGAGAAGGAGGCGGTGGTAGAGGAGATGGGAGTTGTGGGCGCTGGAGCTGTGGGCGTTGCAGCTTAGAGATTGGGAAGCAAGGGCTTGAGGAGAGCGTGAGGTGGAAGGGGAAGGATATGTGTCCTTTCATAGACGGTAAATACCAAACGTCCCCCACCCCAGCCGTAAAACTCGCCAGTTCCCAATGTAATCGTGCCTAAGGCGCGGTTGGGTTACCCATGTCATATTGATGAGGATCACATAATAAGCGGGCACGATCTCTGCTTTGACAAGACGTGCCAATGGAGGCTATACCTCGAAACACGAAACTAGAGCCAAGAAAACGGTTCAAACTATTAAAGGGCCGGACATTACGTTTCGCTAAAGAAGTTGTCAGTAAAAGACACAGTGTTTGTTTTGACACATTGCCTTCGTGGCTAAGGGTTGTACTAATCATGCAGAGCTGGACATAGTTCTTTTGTGCACGAAATAACACTTCATATGTTCGGAAGGAAGAACCCGCCTTGCAATGCTGAAGACAGTACGCGTGCCGGACTCATCGTCATCCAAGACTAGTTCAGGGGCTACCGAGGGAGTCCTGGATTAAAGGGTGCTCGGGTGGCCGGATTACTCGTTATGGGCCAGACTGGTGGGCCATGAAGATCATCGCTGAAGATTATCCCACGTATGCGGATATGACTCCTATATGTGTAGAATGGCAAGTTTAAAGTCCACGTGTAATGATTCCTTTCTCTGCAAGATGATCGTGTAAAACCCTAGGTCCCTCCAGTGCATATATAAACCGGTGGGTTTAGTCCGTAGAGGCAAAATCACAACATCATAGGCTAGACTACTAGGGTTTAGCTATTACGATCTTGAGGTAGATCAACTCTTGTAACCCTATATTCATCAAGATCAATCAAGCAGGAAGTAGGGTATTACCTCGATAGAGAGGGCCTGAACCTGGTTAAACATCGTGTCCACAGTCCCTTGTTACCATCGATCCTCAGACACACAGTTTGGGACCCCCTACCCGAGATCCGCCGGTTTTGACATCGACACCTTACGTGATGGTCCCGGTTTGCGCCACGGAGCCACAGATCCCGCCGTCGACCCGGGGTTAGAGCTAGGCGGAGCTGCGCCCGTCCCTAAATAGGAGCCCGCAGATCCCGACAAACCCGACAGGCAGAGGCCGGACACGACTGGCTGCAGCTTGGAGGACACCGACGTCGGGCTAGCTGAGCCACATGCCATGGCAACCGCGAGCAGATGCGCGCCGAGGCAGAGAGATGTGCTGGCACCGGGAAGGTCATCGGCGAGGGGGGGAGGGGAGAGGGGGTGTTGGCCTAGGCCGGAGCGGCCGCCGGCAAGGGAGGGAGTGGACGCGGGGTGGGGGTGGGATGGGGGAGGGTCTCGTCTAGAGGAGCCATGCTTGCGTACGAAAACCCTGAACCCACAACTTTATTATGCATCGCCCTGCGCCATTGTCATCCCGTTCCACTTTGGGTGGTTCGACATTGAACATATCAGTAGAAAGAAACTGAGGAGTACTGCGTGGTGTCCAGTGAAAAGCTCGGGCCTGCCTCTCGTCACCCGGCTGCTCCTTTCTCGCATCAAGATTTTCTGGGCGGCTCCTATCAAAAAGTGTGGTCCCATGTCGAAGAAACTGTGGCCCAAACAGAAGCCGTGCCCGGATATGATATCCGGCTCGAGGCCGACATGACACGCACGGTGCTATCCAGTATCCACTGTGACGCGCATCGCTCTAATGATCACACGCTTGTCATTCGGAAAGAAAAGGAAATTTGTTAAAGAAAATAACGATCACACACATTGTCTCGATATAATAATAATCTTGCCGTCCTCTTTGCCTGATTGCGAGAACACGACGGGCCGATGGAAGTCGAACCGCGAAGCGGCAAAGTTCACCCGCACAGTGACAGTCGGCGGACGCGACAAGGCCGGGGGCGAGCTGATCCAAAAGAAAAACAATTGCCTTTGCTAGCGTCGACAACTTGCAAGCGATAATAAAGCGATAAGCATCGCACTCGCACCGCAGGATGGCTGCATCGGACGGAGTCACCCCTCGTTATATAGCCGTCTCATCACTCACCTGCTCTTCAGTATACTGTGAGCCTGTGACTGAGTGGGG
The DNA here is from genome assembly GCA_902687465.1 of Secale cereale. NCBI lineage: Eukaryota > Viridiplantae > Streptophyta > Magnoliopsida > Poales > Poaceae > Secale > Secale cereale. The sequence continues at coordinate 328,090,342 of LR738715.1, forward strand.
AGGGAAAGAAGAAGGAGATCAGGACATGGGTAAGGGAGGGAAAGGCGAGGCGGTAGCGGCCGTGGCCGGCGAGGGGGAGAACATGGCGGCGTGGCTCGTGGCCAAGAACACCCTCAAGATCATGCCCTACAAGCTTCCGCCGCTGGGTATTTACTTTTTTCCTTCCCGACCTTCCCGCTGCTAATTTTGGATATACAAATCGATTCGCTCTTCTAGGATTTTGTAATCCGTTGCTGGCTTGTGAACTCGATCGGCTTCCTGCCCATTGATCTTGTCCAGAAACATTTGGATTTAGACAGTCCGGTCCTGAAATCCAGGTAGCAGTAGCACTGACAAGGTAGATTTTTTCTTTTTTGGCCTTATCTTATCAGCTTTGCGCATGTCAGACATGAAGGTAAATAGCGGCAGGAGAGCTCAGATTTAACATAATTGCTTTACGGTAATGCTAACTGACGAATGTTTGTTGGGAAGGAACTCCCAGCGACCGTTTGATCGAGATCGAACAAAGGAAGGCCTTAGAGAAAAAAAATGCTTTCTCTAGGATGATTTTTTTTTGCAGAAAAACATCTGATCTATTTATCTTCAATCATGACAGTACAATGAACATCAAAAACAATAAAAATTACATCCAGACTCATATACCATCTAGCAACGACTACAAGCACTGAAGTGAACCGAAGACACGCCGTTGTCATCGCCCCTACCTCAATGGAACCGGGCAAAACTTGTTGTAGTAGGCAGTCGGGAAATCGTCGTATTAAAACTTCATAGGACCAACGTACCAGAACAGCAACCGCCGTCGATGAAGAGTTGCGTAGATCGGAAGGTTTCAACCTAAAGACACACGAACATAGACGCACGAGGAACAAATCCGAGCAAATCCACCAAAGCCAGATCCGCCGAAGACACATATACAAACGCTTACCGAAGATGCTAGATGCACCACCGGAACGGGGGCTAGACGGAGAGAACCTTATTCCATCGTCAGGGAGTCGCCGCCGTCTCACCTTTCTGAGCAGGACACAAATCCTTACGAAACTCAAAAACACATCTAAAGACAGAGCAAGGGCCGGGATCCACCGCGCCTTCATAGCCCTAAGGCCACCGAAGATGAGGTGGACCGGCGGCGGCGCCAGCGGGAGGCAGAGGAACCCTAATTTTTTGAGGGAGCAGTGGCTGCTTCTCTAGGAAGAAATTGACATGCTAATCTCAAAAAATTGCCACTCCCTACAACTAAAATTGCCATCCTCTCTAACAAACTTTCGCGAGCTAAGAGGGCCATTGATTTAAGTCTCTCCATTTTCTTATTGAAGTCAGTTTGCAGCCTGTAACTGTCATTTTCGTACATAGTAAAAGAGGGGAACTTTCCTTTCTGGGTTTCGATGATCTTTCTATCATTTATGTTACTCTTTCATAGCAGGAATGTACTCCCTCCGTTCGGAATTACTTGTCGCATAAATGGATGTATCTAGATGTATTTTAGTTCTAGATACATCCATTCCCAAGACAAGTAATTCCGAACGGAGGGAGTATGTGAGATTGGGCTATCCAAGGATCACAGCCCTTTGTTGTAGAAAAACCATAGACCTTTTATTTTATATTTTGTTTATAGGCATGAGAGCCCTTCGAGCATCTCTGACCAAACCTCTAGAAAAAAACTAACTCCTAAAAGAAAGAAGTTTGAGAGAGAAAGGAAACACTTATCTAGGAGCAACTCTAGCAGAGTCGTTTTATCGGTTTTATCGGTCCGATCGATATGATCATTTGGGCAAAAAAGACAATTATGGCAAAGCCGCCATCCGACGCCGGACCTGCATAATTTATGAAGCGCTCTCCTTATTCAGCCGCGAGTCTTCATATTTGAAGGCTGGTTCCGCAACCTCTGGCGCGGAAGGGAAGTTTTAGACCGGCGTCTTTCTCCTGCGCACAACCCGGTTGCGTGGCCGTCCGTACCACTACCACTTTGTTATGTGTATTCATGATCGAGATATTGGATGAAGCAACACAAGACAATCTAGGCGGGTTTTAAGTTCATGGACATTTTTCGTATATATAGGTTTTTTAATGTTTTTTAATCCTTAGTAATTTCAATTGATCTATACATTTCGTAGGAAAATCTTGTTAATCATCCTCAAAAAGAAAAATCTTATTAATCGAAGAGGCTGAATTGATTCACGTCTCCAGGTCCTTATGATGTGCGAGTCCGGATGAAGGCGGTGGGCATCTGCGGCAGTGACGTGCATTACCTCAAGGTGGTTTCTCACATTAAGCGTGCAACGATCTAGTAGCTCCTATCAAAGACCTTGATCTTTCAGAGTACTCTGTTTCTTTTTTCAAGCTAAAAACCGTGACATTTGTTGGATTGCAGGAGATGCGCATTGCTCATTTCGTGGTGAAAGAGCCCATGGTGATAGGGCACGAGTGCGCTGGCATCATCGAGGAGGTGGGCGACGGCGTGAAGCACCTCACCGTGGGAGACCGCGTGGCGCTGGAGCCCGGCATCAGCTGCTGGCGCTGCAGGCACTGCAAGGGCGGCCGCTACAACCTCTGCGACGACATGAAGTTCTTCGCCACCCCACCTTACCATGGATCACTTGCGGACCAGGTACGTTACAATTGTTCCTTCCGAACGCAATTGCAGTTTGCAAGCCGAGCTTGAAGATTTTTGACCATTTGTTCCTGAGACAAATACTAGCATGTCATGATGAATGTGGTGGGTCTTGGGCAGATTGTGCACCCAGGTGACCTGTGCTTCAAGCTTCCCGACAACGTTAGCCTGGAGGAGGGCGCCATGTGCGAGCCCCTGAGCGTGGGGGTGCACGCCTGCCGCCGAGCCGACGTGGGCGCGGAGAAGAACGTGCTCATCATGGGCGCCGGCCCGATCGGCCTGGTCACCCTGCTCTCCGCGCGCGCCTTCGGAGCGCCCAGGATCGTCATCGCCGACGTCGACGACCACCGCCTCTCCGTCGCCAAGTCCCTTGGCGCGGACGCCACCGTGAAGGTCTCCGGCAACACGGAGGACCTCGCGGGGGAGATCGAACGCATCCAGGCGGCGATGGGAGGCGACATCGACGTGAGCCTGGACTGCGCCGGGTTCAGCAAGACGATGTCGACGGCGCTGGAGGCGACGCGGCCGGGCGGGAGGGTGTGCCTGGTGGGGATGGGGCACAACGAGATGACGGTGCCGCTGACGTCGGCGGCGATCCGGGAGGTGGACGTGGTGGGGATCTTTCGTTACAAGGACACGTGGCCGCTGTGCCTCGAGTTCCTGCGGAGCGGCAAGATCGACGTGAAGCCGCTCATCACGCACAGGTTCGGCTTCTCGCAGGGGGAGGTGGAGGAGGCCTTCGAGGTCAGCGCGCGCGGCCGCGACGCCATCAAGGTCATGTTCAACCTCTAGACCCCCAGACTGCTATACTGTTGCTAGGCATTCAAGCCGTGCTTGGAATGGATTGGAGCAGAATGCGCGCGCGTGCTGTCTTGTGTGTCGTGAAATAAAATGGCTGTGCGGACTGATTTCTATCGTGGAACTAGGATGTCGGAATCGTTCGAGCACACTCGCCAATAATTCGCCGTTCTCTCACACTTGCCGGTCACACTGTATAATCAAGCACATCACCACAATAACACAAAGAACACCAGATGTAACGTAGGGAGGGAGAAGCTGGGAACACTTTGTTAAACTCGGCGTTGCCTCACGGAAATTCGTTGGTGCTTCCGGGAGCGCACGCTCCTGCACGTGAAAAATATATTTTAAAATTCAAAAAATTTACAAAAAAAAAATTTGGCACATGCATCTTGACATTATACGTGTGCACATCAAGCTTTGAAGAAAACCGACATTTTTTATGGCTTGTGTAAAAAAGATAAAAAGATGTTTCGTGAAAAACATTTTTTAACACCGGATTTTATCCTTTTCAAACATGACACATAAGTTGTCGGTTTTTACGAAACGACTTTATGAGCATATACAATATTGAGATGTACGCGTCAAGTTTTTGTCTAGAATATTTTTACATTTCAAAATATGTTTAAAGCACAATTTAAAAAGCAGGAGCGCGCTCTCATGTGCCAAAATGCCACTATCCATTACCTCGACCTTATAGAAAAGGGCAGTACTCTGCGCCGCCGGCCGAAAGTTTTGATTGATCACACCGCAACCACCCGATGCATGCGCGCACAACCGTCCGATTGGATTCCATCTTGTTCCTTCGCGTTGTCTTCAATTTAAGTCAACGTGATTCCCCCTAATTAGCCCCGTCCATAATAGCTTCACCCATGAACAAAAAAGGGCGCCGTCCGCTCGCACCGGGCAAAGGCCGCACGTGTTTTCCCTTCCTCTAGCTGACAGATTGAAATTCCCCACTGGTTATGGATGTAATATTCAACCGTGCCGCCCTAGGTTGCAGACCCGCTCGCCTGAAAAATCTAGCCGTTGTCGTTGCAACCCCCCTCCCCCCGCGTGCTTGTGCTTGCAACCTCGCCGGCGACGAGCCCGTGCAGCACCAGTATACAAACGGTTGTAACAACGCCGTAGCAAATCAGCTCAACAGTGGTAGCTTTTTGGTTTGCCGACTGTAGCAAATCAGCTTACACCTCTGGTCGCCATGGTCACCATGGTCACCTTCGAAGAAAGAAAAAGCCTGTTCCAGCTATTTTGTACGCCGGTTCCAAAAAACTCCAAACAGTTGCAGCAAAAAAAAGCACCGCCGCCGTCAACCAACACCGTCGTGCATGCATGTAGCAAAAAAAGTCATCGATGGTAGCAAAAACAGGATACGGTTGTAGCAAAACGTCGCTGGTCGTCGTTGGTAGCATTCAAACCGTGCTTGGAATGGATTGGAGCAGCGTGCGCGGGCGTGGTGTCTTGTGTGTCGTGAAATAAAATGGCTGTGCAGACTCATTTCTATCGTGAAAGTAGGATGTTGGAATCGTACGAGCACAATCGCCAATAATTCGCCGTTCTCTCACACTTGCTGTTGAAATATATTATCATTTTTCTCTATTAGTTCAGATTTTTGGATGAATTAATCAAAGCATGAATTCAATACTTGCCGGTCACACTGTATAATCAAGCGTATCACCATAATTTATTTTTTGCGCGGTATGCAAGTCACCACATTGCACATTCGCAATAACACAAAGCAATAACACAAAGAACACGATATGTAACGTAGGGAGGGAGAAGCTAGGAACATATTCTTTGTTAATCTCGGCATTGTCTCAGACTTGTACATGTTGAGTATATGTGTTATGTGCATATTATGTATTGGAACCATCTCCTAGTTTCTTGTATAGTCAAGGTCATGATCTATCGTACATATATACGTGCGATTGCACCTTATCAATACATCGTGCAATTCCATCATCATACATGATATCAGTTTTCGGGTTTCAACCCTATCTTCCGCTCCCTCCGCCGCCGCCGCGCCCCCTTGTGCCGTCGCCGCCGCGCCCTCCTGTCGCGCCGCCGCCGCACCTCACCCGCAGCCGCCGCCTCCTCCTCCCTAACGCCGCCGCCACCCTGGAACCTCGCTGCCGCCGTCATCCCCACCACCAAAGAAGCCATCGCACCCCTCCTTGCCGCCACCGCTACCCAACCCTAACCCTAGCCGCACCACCCTCCCATGCCATGTCTTCCGTCACTTCGTCCATCTCCAACCCGTTC
>LR738715.1:328096090-328120945 GCA_902687465.1 Secale cereale
CCCCCCCCCCCGACGACGCCGACATCCGCAACCTCAACATCTACGAGCGGGTTCCAGTCTGCCTTGCTCAGACGGACTCCTCCTACTACGCGTGGAAGACGTACTTCTCCCTCGTGTTCCGGGAGTACAACCTCCTCGACCATGTGGACGGCTCCGTCGACTCTAGCCTCGTGCCCGCGCACCATGAGTGGTCCTCCATCGACACCACGCTCATCCGGTGGTTTTTCCTCACCATCTCGCCGGACCTCGGGCAAGTAACATATCGATGACAAAGGGAACAACGTATGTTGTTAGGTGGTTTGACCGATAAAGATCTTCGTAGAATATGTGAGAACCAATATGAGCATCCAGGTTCCGCTATTGGTTATTGATCGGAGATGAGTCTACTTGCTTAAAGTTCATAATATCATTTCTAAAAGAGATGATCTTAACAGGAGGGAAATACTTAGAGATAAAAGCATCTTTGCACTTATTCCACGAATCAATATTATTTCTAGGCAAAGAGGAAAACCAAGTTTTAGCACGATCTCTAAGTGAAAACGGAAATAATTTCAATTTAACAATATCATTATCTGTATCCCTCTTCTTTTGCATATCACACAAATCAACAAAGTTGTTTAGATGGATAGCGGCATCTTCACTAGGAAGGCCGGAAAATTGATCTTTCATGACAAGATTCAACAGAGCAGCATTGATCTCACAAGATTCAACATCGGTAATAGGAGCAATCAGAGTGCTAATAAACTCATTATTGTTGGTATTGGAGAAGTCACACAATTTGGCATTGTTCTGCGCCATAGTGACCAGCAAGCAATCCAACACACAAGCAAACAAGAAGCAAGCGAACGGTAAACACACGGCAAAAAGAAGGGCAAATAAAACGGCAAGGGTGAAGTGGGGGAGAGGAATACGAGAGGAAAATAAATGTAATGCGAAGGATAGGGGTTTGTGATAGGTACTTGGTATATGACTTTTGTGTAAGCCTCCCCGACAACGGCGCCCGAAATTCTTCTTACTACTTCTCGAGCTTGCGCTCTATTCCCTCGAAGAGGAAAGGATGATGCAGCACAGTAGCGTAAGTATTTCCCTCAGTTTTTGAAAACCAAGGTATCAATCCAGTAGGAGACCACGCGCGAGTCCCTCGCACCTGCACAAAAAAATAAGAACTTCGCAGCCAACGTGATAAAGGGTTGTCAATCCCTTTACGGTCAGTTACGAAAGTGAGATCTGGTAGATACGATAGTTTGATATTTTTGGTATTTTTGAATATAAGAACAGGAAGTAAAAACGGAAAAGTAAAGTAGATTGTAGATTGATATGTTGAGAATAGACCCGGGGGCCATAGGTTTCACTAGTGGCTTCTCTCATGATAGCAGATTTCTACGGTGGGTGAACGAATTACTGTCGAGCAATTGATAGAAAAGCTAATAATTATGAGAATATCTAGGCATGATCATTATATATAGGCATCACGTCCGAGACAAGTAGACCGAAATGATTCTCCATCTACTTGTTGGAAATATGCCCTAGAGGCAATAATAAATTGGTTATTATTATATTTCCTTGTTCACGATAATCGTTTATTATCCATGCTAGAATTGTATTGAAAGGAAACTCAGATACATGTGTGGATACATAGACAAACACCATGTCCCTAGTGAGCCTCTAGACAACTAGCTCGTTGATCAATAGATGGTTACGGTTTCCTAACCATGGACATTGGATGTCGTTGATAACGGGATCACATCATTAGGAGAATGATGTGATGGACAAGACCCAATCCTAAGCCTAGCACAGATCGTGTAGTTCGTATGCTAAAGCTTTTCTATATGTCAAGTATCTTTTCCTTAGACCATGAGATTGTGCAACTCCCAGATACCGTAGGAATGCTTTGGGTGTACCAAACGTCACAACGTAACTGGGTGGCTATAAAGGTGCACAACAGGTATCTCTGAAAGTGTCTGTTGGGTTGGCACGAATCGAGACTGGGATTTGTCACTCCGTATGACGGAGAGGTATCTCTGGGCCCACTCGGTAGGACATCATCATAATGTGCACAATATGTGATCAAGGAGTTGATCACGGGATGATGTGTTACGGAACGAGTAAAGAGACTTGCCGGTAACGAGATTGAGCAAGGTATCGGTATACCGACGATCGAATCTCGGGCAAGTGCTATACCGATAGACAAAGGGAAACGTATACGGGATTGATTGAATCCTTGACATCGTGGTTCATCCGATGAGATCATCGTGGAACATGTGGGAGCCAACATGGGTATCCAGATCCCGCTGTTGGTTATTGGCCGGAGAGTTGTCTCGGTCATGACTACATGGTTCCCGAGCCCGTAGGGTCTACACACTTAAGGTTCGATGACGCTAGGGTTATAGGGAAAGTATGTACGCGGTTACCGAATGTTGTTCGGAGTCCCGGATGAGATCCCGGACGTCACGAGGAGTTCCGTAATGGTCCGGAGGTAAAGATTCATATATGGGAAGTCCTGTTTTGGTCACCGGAAAAGTTTCGGGCGATATCGGTAATGTACCGGGACCACCGGGAGGGTCCCGGGGGTCCACCAGGTGGGGCCACCAGCCCCAGAAGGCTGCGTGGGCTAAGTGTGGGAGGGGACCAGCCCCAAGGGGGCTGGTGCGCCCCCCCACCAAGTCCCTAGGCGCATGGAGAGTGGAGGGGGGCAAACCCTAGGTCCAGATGGGCCTTAAGGCCCACCCTAGGGCGCCCCCTCTCTCTCCCCCCCTTTGGCCGCACCCTAGATAGGTTTCTAGGGCTGGCCGCACCCCTAGGGGTGGGAAACCCTAAAGGGGGCGCAGCCCTCCCTTCCCCCTATATATATGTGAGGTTTTGGGGCTGCTAGACACATGAGAACGTCCCCCTCTTGGCGCAGCCCTACCCCTCTCCCTCCTCTTCTCTTGCAGCGCTTGGCGAAGCCCTGCTAGAGTCCCGCGCTCCTCCACCACCACCACGCCGTCGTGCTGCTGTTGGATGGATGTTGGAAATATGCCCTAGAGGCAATAATAAATTGGTTATTATTATATTTCCTTGTTCACGATAATCGTTTATTATCCATGCTAGAATTGTATTGATAGGAAACTCAGATACATGTATGGATACATAGACAAACACCATGTCCCTAGTGAGCCTCTAGACGACTAGCTCGTTGATCAATAGATGGTTACGGTTTCCTAACCATGGACATTGGATGTCGTTGATAACGGGATCACATCATTAGGAGAATGATGTGATGGACAAGACCCAATCCTAAGCCTAGCACAGATCGTGTAGTTCGTATGCTAAAGCTTTTCTATATGTCAAGTATCTTTTCCTTAGACCATGAGATTGTGCAACTCCCAGATACCGTAGGAATGCTTTGGGTGTACCAAACGTCACAACGTAACTGGGTGGCTATAAAGGTGCACAACAGGTATCTCCAAAAGTGTCTGTTGGGTTGGCACGAATCGAGACTGGGATTTGTCACTCCGTATGACGGGGAGGTATCTCTGGGCCCACTCGGTAGGACATCATCATAATGTGCACAATATGTGATCAAGGAGTTGATCACGGGATGATGTGTTACGGAACGAGTAAAGAGACTTGCCGGTAACGAGATTGAGCAAGGTATCGGTATACCGACGATCGAATCTCGGGCAAGTGCTATACCGATAGACAAAGGGAATCGTATACGGGATTGATTGAATCCTTGAAATCGTGGTTCATCCGATGAGATCATCGTGGAACATGTGGGAGCCAACATGGGTATCCAGATCCCGCTGTTGGTTATTGGCCGGAGAGTTGTCTCGGTCATGTCTACATGGTTCCCGAGCCCGTAGGGTCTACACACTTAAGGTTCGATGACGCTAGGGTTATAGGGAAAGTATGTACGCGGTTACCGAATGTTGTTCGGAGGCCCGGATGAGATCCCGGACGTCACGAGGAGTTCCGGAATGGTCCGGAGGTAAAGATTCATATATGGGAAGTCCTGTTTTGGTCACCGGAAAAGTTTCGGGCGATATCGGTAATGTACCGGGACCACCGGGAGGGTCCCGGGGGTCCACCAGGTGGGGCCACCAGCCCCAGGTGGCTGCGTGGGCTAAGTGTGGGAGGGGACCAGCCCCAAGGGGGCTGGTGCGCCCCCCCACCAAGTCCCTAGGCGCATGGAGTGTGGAGGGGGGCAAACCCTAGGTCCAGATGGGCCTTAAGGCCCACCCTAGGGCGCCCCCTCTCTCTCCCCCCCTTTGCCGCAACCCTAGATGGGTTCTGGGGGGCTGCCGCCACCCCTAGGGAGGAAACCCTAAAGGGGGCGCAGCCCCCCCTTCCCCCTATATATATGTGGGGTTTTGGGGCTGCTAGGTCACACGAGAACGTCTCCCTCTTGGCGCAGCCCTACCCCTCTCCCTCCTCGTCTCTTGCAGCGCTTGGCGAAGCCCTGCTGGAGTCCCGCGCTCCTCCACCACCACCACGCCGTCGTGCTGCTGTTGGTTGGAGTCTTCCCAACCTCTCCCTCTCTCCTTGCTGGATCAAGGCGTGGGAGACGTCACCGGGCTGCACGTGTGTTGAACGCGGAGGCGCCGTCCGTTCGGCGCTAGATCGGATCTTCCGCGATTTGAATCGCCGCGAGTACGACTCCATCAACCGCGTTCTAGCAACGCTTCCGCTTAGCGATCTACAAGGGTATGTGGATCCAACTCTCCTCTCGTAGATGTGCATCTCCTAGATTGATCTTGGTGAGCGTAGGAAATTTTTTGCTTCCCATGCAACGTTCCCCAACAGTGGCATCATGAGCTAGGTTCTTGCGTAGATGCTTTCTCGAGTAGAACACAAAAGGGTTTGTGGGCGTTGATGTTTAAATTGCTGCCCTCCTTAGTCTTTCTTGATTCAGCGGTATTATGGGATGAAGCGGCCCGGACCAACTTTACATGTCCACGTACATGAGACCGGTTCCATCGACAGACATGTGACTTTTGTTGCATAAGATGGCTGGCGGGTGTCTGTCTCTCCTATCTTAGTTGAATCGGAATAGAACAAGGCGGTCCTTGTAGAAGGTTAAATAGCAACTTGAATATCACCGTTGTGGCTTTGCGTAGGTAAGAAGCGTTCTTGCTAGATACCCATAGCAGCCACGTAAAACATGCAACAACAAATTAGAGGACGTCTAACTTGTTTTTGCAGGGTATGTATGTGATATGATATGGCCAATGACATGATGAGATATATTTTGATGTATGAGATGATCATGTTGTAATAGTTAATATCGACTTGCATGTCGATGTATACGGCAACCGGCAGGAGCCATAGGGTTGTCTTTAATTTTTGTATGACCTGCGTGTCAATCATTAAGCGCTTTGTAATGCTTTACTTTATCGCTAAACGGTAGAAATAGTAGTAAGAGCATGGTGGGCGCGCGACAACCCCGATGGCGACACGATGATGGAGATCATGATGATGGAGATCATGGTGTGGCGCCGGTGACGATGGAGATCATGCCGGTGCTTTGGAGATGGAGATCAAAAGCACGAGTTGATGGCCATATCATGTCACTTATGATTTGCATGTGATGTTAATCCTTTTATGCATCTTATTTTTGCTTAGGACGACGGTAGCATTATAAGATGATCCCTCACTAAAATTTCAAGATGATATTGTGTTCCCCCCGAGTGTGCGCCGTTGCGAAGGTTCGTCGTTTCGAAGCACCACGTGATGATCGGGTGTGATAGACTCTACGTTCGCATACAACGGGTGCAAGCCAGTTTTGCACATGCAGAACACTCGGGTTAGACTTGACGAGCCTAGCATGTACAGACATGGCCTCGGAACACGGAGGACCGAAAGGTCGAACATGAGTCATATAGTAGATGTGATCAACATGTAGATGTTCACCATTGACACCACCTCATCTCACGTGATGATCGGACTTGGGTTGGTGAATCTGGATCATTTCACGCTCAAATGACCGGAGGGATGTCAATTTGAGTGGGAGTTATAAATAATTTGATTAGGTAATAACTCACTTATCATGAACAATAGTCTAAGTTGTCTTTGCAAATTATGTTGTAGATCAATAGCTTGCGTTGTAGCTCCCTGTTTAATACGATCCTAGAGAAAGACTAAGTTGAAAGATATTGTAAGCAAGGATGCGGACTGGGTCCGTAGTCCGAGGAGTGTCCTCACTGCTGCACAGAAAGCTTACGTCTTTGATGCACCGCTCAATGTGCAAACCCCTACAACGTTGTCTGTGGATGTTGTGAACACCTGAGAGACACGTCCTGATGACTACTTGATAGTTTAGTGCACCATACTTTACGGCTTAGAATCGGGATTCCAATGACGTTTTGAACGCCATAGAACATATGAGATGTTCTAAGAGCTGAAATTGGGATTTCAGGCTCATGCCCGTGTTAAGAGGTATGAGACCTCTGACAAGTTCTTTTGCCAAAAAAGATGGAGGAGAATAGCTCAACTAGTGAGCGTGTGCTCAGAATGTCTGGGTGCTGAAATCACTTGAACCAAGTGGGAGTTAATCTTCCAGGTGAGATAGTGGTTGACAGAATTCTCTAGACACTATCACCAAGCTACTAGAACTTCGTGATGAACTATGACATGCAAAGGATGGAGATGATCCCGGTGCTGTTAGCGGTTCTTAGTACCGCAAAAGTAGAAATCAAGAAGGAGCATCAAGTGTTGATGGTTTAGCAAGACCACTGGTTTCAAAAGGGGCAAGGGCTAGAAGGAAACTTCATGAATGGCAAACCAGTTGTCGCTCTAATGAGGGAACCCAAGGTTGCACCCAAACCTCGAGACTAAGTGCTTCGATTGTAAGGGTAACGGTCACATGGTAGCGGAACCACCCCAAATACATGGTAGATATGATAGCTGGAAACTTCAACAAAGTATATTTGATATACGTGTTATTGATGTGTACCTTAGTAGTACTCCTTGTAGCACCTGGGTATTGGATACCGGTTCAGTTTCTATTATTAGTGACTTGAAGCAAAAGCTACGGACTGAACGGAGACTAGCTAAGGACGAGGTGACGATGTGTGTTGGAAGTGTTTCCAAGGTTGATGAGATCACCATCGCACACTTCCTCTATTTTCGAGATTAGTGTTGAACCTAGATAAATGTTATCAGGTGTCTACGTTGAGCATGAAAATGATTAGATCATGTTCATCGCAATACGGTTATTCATTTAAGTTAGAGAATAATGGTTATTCTGTTTACATGAATAATACCTTTATGGTCATGCACCCAATGGTTCGTTGAATCTCGATCATGGTAATACACATAATGATAAAATTAATGCCAAAAGATGTAGAGTTAATAATGATAGTACCACTTTCTTGTGGCACTGCCGCTTAGGTCATTTTGGCATAAAATGCATGAAGAAACTCCATGCTGATGGACGTTTGGAGTCACTTGATTTTGAATCACTTGACACATGCGAGCCATGCCTCATGGGCAGGATGACTGAGATCTCGTTTTCAGGTACAATGAAACGGGTAAGTGACTTATTGGAAATCATACATGCTGATGTATGTGATCCAATGAGAATTAAGGCGTGTGGTGGATATCGTTATTTTCTCATCTTCACTGACGATTTGAGTAGATATGGTATATTTACTTAATGAAGCAAAAGTCTGAAACGTTTGAAAGGTTCAAAAATTTCAGAGTGAAGATTAAGAATCATCATAACAAGAAGATCATGTTCCTACGATCTGATCAAGGGGATATTATCTTAATTATGAGTTTGGCAATCACTTAAGACATTGTGGAATTGTTTCGCAGTTGAAGTCCCCTGGAACACCACAGTGTAATGGTGTGTCCGGACATCGTAATCGAACCTTATGAGATATGGTGCGATCTATGGTGTGTCTTACCGATCTACCGCTATTATTTTGAGGTTATGCATTAGAGACAGCTGCATTCACTTTATATAGGGCACCATCTAAGTCCGTTGAGACGACGTCGTATGGTTTGGCAAGAAACCAAAGTTGTCGTTTCTTAAATGTTTGGGGCTGCGATGCTTATGGCTTCAGCCAGGAAAAGCTCGAACCCAAAGCGGACAAATACATCTTCATGGAATACCCACTGGTAGCGGTTGGGTATACCTTCTATCTCAGATACAAGGACAAAATGTTTGTCGCTAAGAATGGGTCCTTTCTCGAGAAGGAGTTTCTCTCGAAAGAATTGAGTGGGAGGAAGATAGAACTTGATGAGGTTGTCGAACCCTCACTTCAACCGGAGAGTAGTGCAACACAGAAAGATGTTTCTGTGGAATCTACGACAGTTGAAGAGGAAACTAATGATAGTGATCATGAAGCTCCAGATCAAGTTGCTATCGAACCTCGTAGGTTGACAAGGATATGTACTACTCCTGAGTGGTACGTTGATCCTGTATTAGAGGTCATGTTGTTGGACAACGATGAACCTACGAACTATGGAGAAGCGATGGTGGGCCCATATTCCGACAAATGGTTAGAAGCCGATAAATCCGAGATAGGATCCATGTATCAAAACAAAGTATGGACTTTGGTGGACTTGCCCTGTGATTGGCAAGCCATTGAGACAAATGGATCTTTAAGACTAAGACGGATGTGGACGGTAATGTCACCGTCTATGAAGCTCGACTTGTGGCGAAGAGTTTTCCACAAGTTCAAAGAGTTGACTACGATGAGATTTTCTCACCCGTAGCGATGCTTAAGTCCGTCGGAATCATGTTAGCATTAGCTGCATTTATGAAATCTGGCAGATGGATGACAAAACAAGTTTCCTTACCAGTTTTCGTAAGGAAAGGTTGTATGTGATACAATCAGAAAGGTTTTGTCGATCCTAAGGATGCTAAAAGATATGCTAGCTCCAACGATCCTTCCATGGACTAGAGCAAGCATCTCGGAGTCGGAATATACACTTTGATGGAGTGATCAAAGTTTTTGGGTATACAAAGTTTGGTGGAAACTTGTATTTGCAATAAAGTGAGTGGGAGCACTACAACATTTCTGATAAGTATATGTGAATGACATATTGTTGATCCGAAATGATGTAGAATTTCTGGAAAGCATAAAGGGTTGTTTGAAATGAGTTTTTCAAAGGAAGACCTGGATAAAGCTGCTTACATATTGGGCATCAAGATCTATACAGATAGATCAAGACGCCTGATGATACTTTCAAAAGATTACACACCTTGGCATGATTTTGAAGAAGTTCAAAATAGATCAGTCAAAGAAGGAGTTCTTACCTGAGTTGTAAGGTGTGAAGTTGAGTAAGACTCAAAGCTTGACCACGGCAGAAGGAAGAGGAAGGACGAAGGTCGTCCCCTATGCTTTTGTCATAGGCTCTGTACGGTATGCCATGCTAAGTACCGCACCCGATGTGTGCCTTGCCACATGTCTGGCAAGAGGGTACAAAGGTGATCCAGGAGTGGATTACTAGATAGTGGTCAAAATTTTCCTTAGAGGAGTAAGGAAATGTTTCTCGGTTATGGAGGTGATAAAGAGTTCGACGTAAAGAGTTACGTCGATGCAAGCTTAACACCTATCCGGATAACTCTAAGTGGAGATACCGGATACGTATAATGGAGCAACAGTTTGGAATAGCTCCAAGTGGAACGTGATAGCAGCATCTACGATATAACATAAAGTTTTGCGAGGTACATAGGGATCTGAATGTTGCAGACCCGTTGACTACAACCTCTCTCACAAGCATAACATGATCAAACACAGAACTCATTGAGTGTTAATCACATATTGATGTGAACTAGATTACTGACTCTAGTGAACTCTTTGGATGTTGGTCACATGGCGATGTGACCTGTGAGTGTTAATCACATGGCGATGTGAACTAGATTATTGACTCTAGTGCAAGTGGGAGACTGTTGGAAATATGCCCTAGAGGCAATAATAAATTGGTTATTATTATATTTCCTTGTTCACGATAATCGTTTATCATCCATGCTAGAATTGTATTGATAGGAAACTCAGATACATGTGTGGATACATAGACAAACACCATGTCCCTAGTGAGCCTCTAGACGACTAGCTCGTTGATCAATAGATGGTTACGGTTTCCTAACCATGGACATTGGATGTCGTTGATAACGGGATCACATCATTAGGAGAATGATGTGATGGACAAGACCCAATCCTAAGCCTAGCACAGATCGTGTAGTTCGTATGCTAAAGCTTTTCTATATGTCAAGTATCTTTTCCTTAGACCATGAGATTGTGCAACTCCCAGATACCGTAGGAATGCGTTGGGTGTACCAAACGTCACAACGTAACTGGGTGGCTATAAAGGTGCACAACAGGTATCTCCGAAAGTGTCTGTTGGGTTGGCACGAATCGAGACTGGGATTTGTCACTCCGTATGACGGAGAGGTATCTCTGGGCCCACTCGGTAGGACATCATCATAATGTGCACAATATGTGATCAAGGAGTTGATCACGGGATGATGTGTTACGGAACGAGTAAAGAGACTTGCCGGTAACGAGATTGAGCAAGGTATCGGTATACCGACGATCGAATCTCGGGCAAGTGCTATACCGATAGACAAAGGGAATCGTATACGGGATTGATTGAATCCTTGACATCGTGGTTCATCCGATGAGATTATCGTGGAACATGTGGGAGCCAACATGGGTATCCAGATCCCGCTGTTGGTTATTGGCCGGAGAGTTGTCTCGGTCATGTCTACATGATTCCCGAGCCCGTAGGGTCTACACACTTAAGGTTCGATGACGCTAGGGTTATAGGGAAAGTATGTACGCGGTTACCGAATGTTGTTCGGAGTCCCGGATGAGATCCCGGACGTCACGAGGAGTTCCGGAATGGTCCGGAGGTAAAGATTCATATATGGAAAGTCCTGTTTTGGTCACCGGAAAAGTTTCGGGCGATATCGGTAATGTACCGGGACCACCGGGAGGGTCCCGGGGGTCCACCAGGTGGGGCCACCAGCCCCAGGTGGCTGCGTGGGCTAAGTGTGGGAGGGGACCAGCCCCAAGGGGGCTGGTGCGCCCCCCCACCAAGTCCCTAGGCGCATGGAGTGTGGAGGGGGGCAAACCCTAGGTCCAGATGGGCCTTAAGGCCCACCCTAGGGCGCCCCCTCTCTCTCCCCCCCTTGGCCGCAACCCTAGATGGGTTCTGGGGGGCTGCCGCCACCCCTAGGGAGGAAACCCTAAAGGGGGCGCAGCCCCCCCTCCCCCCTATATATATGTGGGGTTTTGGGGCTGCTAGGTCACACGAGAACGTCTCCCTCTTGGCGCAGCCCTACCCCTCTCCCTCCTCGTCTCTTGCAGCGCTTGGCGAAGCCCTGCTGGAGTCCCGCGCTCCTCCACCACCACCACGCCGTCGTGCTGCTGTTGGTTGGAGTCTTCCCAACCTCTCCCTCTCTCCTTGCTGGATCAAGGCGTGGGAGACGTCACCGGGCTGCACGTGTGTTGAACGCGGAGGCGCCGTCCGTTCGGCGCTAGATCGGATCTTCCGCGATTTGAATCGCCGCGAGTACGACTCCATCAACCGCGTTCTAGCAACGCTTCCGCTTAGCGATCTACAAGGGTATGTGGATCCAACTCTCCTCTCGTAGATGTGCATCTCCTAGATTGATCTTGGTGAGCGTAGGAAATTTTTTGCTTCCCATGCAACGTTCCCCAACACTACTACTATTACTCCACACATCGACCGCTATCCAGCATGCATCTAGAGTATTAAGACAAGTAGACCGAAACGATTCTGCATCTACTACTATTACTCCACACATCGACCGCTATCCATCATGCATCTAGAGTATTAAGTTCAAAAGAAAAGAGTAACACTTTAAGCAAGATGACATGATGTAGAGGGATAAACTCAAATAACATGATATAAACCCCATCTTTTATCCTCGATGGCAACAATACAATACGTGCCTTGTTGCCCCTACTGTCACTGGGAAAGGACACCGCAAGATTGAACCCAAAGCCAAGCACTTCTCCCATTGCAAGAACTATAGATCTAGTAGGCCAAACCAAACCAATAATTCGAAGAGACTTGCAAGGATATTATAATCATACATAAAACAGTTCAGAAAAGAACCAAATATTTCTCATAGATAATTTTGATCATAAACCCACAATTCAACGGATCTCGACAAACACACCGCAAAAAGAGATTACATCGAATAGATCTCCTCGAAGGCCGAGGAGAACTTGGTATTGAGATCCAAAGAGAGAGAAGAAGCCATCTAGGTACTAATATGGACCCGAAGGTCTGTAGTAAACTACTTACAACTCATGGTGAGGCGATGGTGTTGATGTAGAAGCACTCCGTGATAGATCCCCCCTCCGACGGAGCTCCGGAATAGGCCCCAAGATGGGATCTCATGGGAACAGAAGGTTGCGGCGGTGGAATTAGGGTTTTTTCTCCGTCTCTGATGTTTTCGGGGTACATAGGTATATATAGGAGGAATGAGGGCATCGGGGGACAAACGTGGGGCCCACGAGGCAGGGGGGCGCGCCCCCACCCTCGTGGACGCCACGTGTGCCCTATTCCGTGGTTTTCAAGTCTCCCGTGAAGATTTTGCTCCAAAAATATCCCTCCCGAAGGTTTCATTCCGTTTGGACTCCGTTTGATATTCCTTTTCTATAAAACCCTGAAATAGGCAAAAAAAACAGCAATCTGGACTGGGCCTTTGGGTTAATAGGTTAGTCCCAAAAATAATATACAAGTGTATAACAAAGCCCATTAAACATCCAAAACATCATAAATAATAGCATGGAACAATAAAAAATTATAGATACGTTGGAGACGTATCAGCAGCGCCCCCCCACGGCAAGTCCCAATTGGACTAGGGAGGGAGCGGCTCTGTGATAGCCTGGCTTATTAGGGATGATAGACTACTCATATCAATAAGAAATTCCTTCTTTTCCGGTAGCCCACTCGGAAAGAAGTCCAAAGTTAAGCATGCTCAGCTTGGAGTAATTTCAGGATGGGTGACCGACCGGGAAGTTGCTCCCGGGTGCGCACGAGTGATGACAATGTGCGCAGAAAAGACTAGTATTGATCTGTGGGGCCAGTCTAGATCCCGCCAGGAGCAACGACCACCGGCACGTGTGTACAGGGCGTTACAAGTTGGTATTAGAGCCGACCCTCGCGGTTACACGTATGTTTGCGGACAAGTGTGCGGTCATGTTGTTCATGACGTTTGTGACCCGTCGTAGCACACGGCATGGCACATGTGCCGGACTAGATGCACAGACGTATGTGCCAAGAGGGAACGTTCCTGTGGCCCGACGAGGACGTCGGTTCCTTTGAGTGCCAAAGTTAAGCGTGCTCAGCTTGGAGTAATTTCAGGATAGGTGACCGACCGGGAAGTTGCTCCCGGGTGCGCACGAGTGAGGACAAAGTGCGCAGAAAAGACTAGTATTGATCTATGGGGCTAGTCTAGATCCCGCCAGGAGTAACGACCACCGGCGGGTGTGTCCGGGGCGTTACAAGTCCTCCACTACGAAAAGATCTCGTCCCGAGATCTAGGACTGAAAGAACTCCGGATATTCAGAACGGAGGTGAACCTCGTGTTCCCACGTAGCTTCTCGATCGGTATGGTGTGACCATCTCACTTTCAGGAATATGATTGATTTGTTTTGAGTCTTGCGCTCGGTCTCTTCAAGGATAGCAACGGGGTGCTCATGATAAGACAGGTCGGCTTGAAGATCAAGTTCTTCGAAGGCGACGGTGCGCTCGGGCATCTTGAAGCACTTGCGGAGTTGTGACACGTGGCACACATCGTGCACGTTGGAGAAGTTTGGAGGAAGGTCAAGTTGGTAGGCGAGGTCGCCTCTTTTCCCAACAATCTTGAAAGAGCCCACGTATCTTGGAGCTAGCTTGCCCTTGATACCGAACCTCTGAGTGCCCTTCATAGGAGAAACACAGAGATACACATGATCACCAATGTCGAAAGCCAAGTCACGATGCTTGCCATCATAGTAGCTCTTTTGGCGTGATTGCGCGGCCTTGAGATTCTCACGTATGACTTTGCACATATCTTCGGCCTCTGAGATCAAATCATTGCCAAGGAGTTGACGTTCACCAGTCTCGGACCAGTTGAGAGGGGTACGACACTTTCTGCCATAGAGAATTTCAAATTGTGCTTTGCATGAACTTGCTTGGAAGCTGTTGTTGTAGGAGAACTCGGCAAATGGAAGACAATTGCTACTTATCGAGCTTGCGTTGTATTCCCTCGAAGAGGAAAGAGTGATGCAGCACAGTAGCATAAGTATTTCCCTCGGTTTTTGAGAACCAAGGTATCAATCCGGTAGGAGAACACGCGCGCGTCCCTCGCACCTGCACAAACAAATAAGAACTTCGCAGCCAACGCGATAAGGGGTTGTCAATCCCTTCATGGTCACTTACGAAAGTGATATCTGATAGATATGATAAGATAGTATTTTTGGTATTTTTGGTATAAGAACAAAAAGTAAAGAAAGTAAATAAGCAACGGTAACAAAAATTGAAGGGAAAGTAATATGATAAAGATAGACCCGGTGGCCATAGGTTTCACTAGTGGCTTCTCTCATGATAGCAGAATTCTACGGTGGGTGAACAAATTACTGTCGAGCAATTGATAGAAAAGCGCATAGTTATGAGAATATCTAGGCATGATCATTATATATAGGCATCACGTCCGTAACAAGTAGACCGAAATGATTCTGCATCTACTACTATTACTCCACACATCGGCCGCTATCCAGCATGCATCTAGAGTATTAAGTTCATAAGAACAGAGTAACGCCTTAAGCAAGATGACATGATGTAGAGGGAGAAAATCAAGCAATATGATATAAACCCCATCTTTTTATCCTCGATGGCAACAATACAATACGTGCCTTGCTGCCCCTACTGTCACTGGGAAAGGACACCGCAAGATTGAACCCAAAGCCAAGCACTTTTCCCATTGCAAGAACTATAGATCTAGTAGTCCAAACCAAACCAATAATTCGAAGAGACTTGCAAGGATATTATAATCATACATAAAAGATTTAAGAAAAGAATCAAATATTGTTCATAGATAATCTTGATCATAAACCCACAATTCATCGGATCTCGACAAACACACCGCAAAAAGATTACATCGAATAGATCTCCTTGAAGATTGAGGAGAACTTTGTATTGAGATCCACAAAGAGATAAGAAGCCATCTAGCTAATAACTATGGACCCGAAAGTCTTTGGTAAACTACTCACAACTCATTGGTGAGGCTATGGTGTTGATGTAGAAGCACTCCGTGATCGATCCCCCCTCCGGTGGAGCACCGGAACATGCCCCAAGATGGGATCTCACGGGAACAGAAGGTTGCGGCGGTGGAATTAGGGTTTTCTCTGTTGCCCCAATGTTTTCAGGGTACGTGGATATATATAGGAGGAAGAAGGGCACTGGGGGAGCCAGAGGGGACCCACGAGGGTGGGGGCGCGCCCCCTTCCCTCGTGGTCGTCTCTCTCGTTCCCTCGCGTATACTCCAAGTCTTCTATGTAGATACGATTCCAAAAATAACTCTCCCGAAGGTTTCATTCCGTTTGGACTCCGTTTGATATTCCTTTTCTGCGAAACACTGAAATAGGCAAAAAAACAACAATTTGCACTCGGCCTTGGGTTAGTAGGTTAGTCCCAAAAATAATATAAAAGTGTATAATAAAGCCCATTAAACATCCAAAACAGAATATATAATAGCATGGAACAAACAAAAATTATAGACACGTTGGAGACGTATCAAGCATCCCCAAGCTTAATTCATGCTCGTCCTCGAGTAGGTAAATGATAAAAAACAGAATTTTTGATGTGAAATGCCAACCAACATGATTCTCGATGTAATTTTATTTATTGCGGCATGAATGTTCAGATCCGAAAGATTCAACAAAAGTCTATATTGACATGAGAATAATAATACTTCAAGCATACTAACAAAGCAATCATGTCTTCTCAAAATAACATGGCCAAAGAAAGTTATCCCTACAAAATCATATAGTCTGGCTATGCTCCCTCTTCATCACACAAAATATTTAAATCATGCACAACCCCTGTTTCAGCCAAGCAATTGTTTCATACTCAATTTTTTTCAAACCTTTCAACTTTCACGCAATACATGATCGTGAGCCATGGATATAACACTATAGGTGGAATAGAGTGGTGGTTGTGGAGAAGACAAAATAGGAAGATAGTCTCACATCAACTAGGCATATCAATGGGCTATGGAGATGCCCATCAATAGATGTCAATGTTAGTGAGTAGGGATTGCCATGCAACAGATGCACTAGAGCTATAAGTGTATGAAAGCTCATCAAAAGAAACTAAGTGGGTGTGCATCCAACTTGCTTGCTCATGAAGACCTAGGGCATTTGAGGAAGCCCATCGTTGGAATATACAAGCCAAGTTCTATAATGAAAATTCCCACTAGTATATGAAAGTGACAAAACAAGAGACTCTCTATCATAAAGATTATGGTGCTACTTTGAAGCACAAGTGTGGAAAAGGATAGTAGCATTGTCCCTTCTCTCTTCTCTCTCAATTTTTTTGGAGGGGCTTCCCCTTTTTTTAGCCCCTCTCTATTTTTTTGGGCCTTTCCTCACACGGGAGAATGCTCTAATAATGAAGATCATCACACTTTTACTTACTTACAACTCAAAGATTACAACTCGAAGCTAGAACAAAATATGACTCTATGTGAATGATGATGAAGCATGTCATATGAACGAAACGGTGGAAAGTTGCATGGAAATATATCTCGGAATGGCTATGGAAATGCCATGATAGGTAGGTATGGTGGCTGTTTTGAGGAAGATATATGGTGGGTGTATGGTACCAGCGAAAGTTGCGCGGTACAAGAGAGGCTAGCAATGGTGGAAGGGTGAGAGTGCGTATAATCCATGGACTCAATATTAGTCATAAAGAACTCATATACTTACTGCAAAAATCTACGAGTTATCAAAACAAAGTATTCAACGCATGCTCCTAGGGGAAGGGTTGGTAGGAGTTAACCATCGCGCGATCCCGACCTCCACACAAAGGACGACACTCAATAAATAAATCATGCTCCAACTTTGTCACATAACGGTTCACCATACGTGCATGCTACGGGAATCACAAACTTTAACGCAAGTGTTTCTGAAATTCACAATTACTCCACTAGCATGACTCTAATATCATCATCCTCATATCTCAAAACAATCATCAAGTATCAAACTTCTCCTATCATTCATTGCACTTGTATGAAAGTTTTTACTATACTCATCTTGGATGCCTATCATATTAGGACTAGTTTTATAACCAAAGCACATTACCATGCTGTTCTAAAAGACTCTCAAATAGATATAAGTGAAGCATGAGAGATCAATAATTTCTACAAAATAAAACCACCACCGTGCTCTAAAAGATATAAGTGAGGCACTAGAGCAAAACTATCTAGCTCAAAAGATATAAGTGAAGCACATAGAGTATTCTAATAAATTCTAAACCATAATTATCTCTCTCAAAAGGTGTGTCCAGCAAGGATGACCGTGGCAAACTAAAAAGCGAAGACTCAAATCATACATGACGCTCCAAGCAAAACACATATCACGTGGTGAATAAAAATATAGTCCCGAGTAAAGTTACCGATAGATGAAGACAAAAGAGGGGATGCCTTCACGGGACGTCCCCAAGCTTAGGATTTTGGTTGTCCTTGAATTTTACCTTGGGGTGACTTGGGTGTACCCAAGCTTAGGCTCTTGCCACTCTTTTTTCCATAGTCCATCAAAGCCATACTCAAAACTTGAAAACTTCACAACACAAAACTTAGCCAAAAATCTCGTGAGCTCCGTTGGTATAAGAAAACAAACCACCACTCAAAGGTACTGTAATTAACTCATTCTTTGTTTATATTGGTGTTAAACCTATTGTATTCCAACTTCTCCATGATTCATACCCCCTGATACTACTCATAGATTCATCAGAATAAGCAAACAACACACGAAAAACAGAATCTGTCAAAAACAGAACAGTCTATAGTAATCTGTAACTTTCGAATACTTCTATAACTCTAAAAAAATAGAAATAAATTGGTGGACATGAGGAATTTGTCTATTAATCATCTGCAAAAATAATCAACTAAAAAGTAATCTCTAGTAAAAAAATGACAGCCAATCTCGTGAGCGCTAAAGTTTCTGTTTTTTACAGCATGATCATATAAAATTCACATGAGTCTTACCAAAGGTTCTACTTGGCACAAACACTAATTAAAACACAAAACCACGTCTAAAAATAAGCTATATGCAATATTTATTTCTAAACAGAAGCAAAAACAAAGAAAATAAAATTGGGTTGCCTCCCAACAAGCGCTATCGTTTAATGCCCCTAGCTAGGCACGATACAAGAATATATCTAGGTATTGTCATCTTTGGTAGGCAATCCATAAGTGTCTCTGATAATTGATTAATAATGTAATTTGATTTTCTTTCTTGGAAAGTGTTCCATGCCTTTCCTTAACGGAAATTGGAATCTAATATTTCCTTCCTTCATATCAATAATTGCACCAATCGTTCTAAGGAAAAGTCTACCAAGAATAATAGGACATGAAGGATTGCAATCTATATCAAGAACAATGAAATCTGCGGGCACATAATTCCTATTGGCAATAATAAGAACATCATTAATTCTTCCCATAGGTTTCTTAATAGTGGAATCCGCAAGATGCAAATTTAAAGAACAATCATCAAGCTCATGAAAACCTAGCAAATCACACAAAGTTTTTGGGATAGTGGAGACACTTGCACCCAAATCACACAAAGCATAGCATTCATGATCTTTAATTTTTATTTTAATAGTAGGTTCCCACTCATCATAAAGCTTTCTAGGGATAGAAACTTCTAACTCAAGTTTTTCTTCATAAGATTGCATCAAAGCATCACCTATGTGTTTGGTGAAAGCTTTATTTTGACTATAAGCATGCGGAGAATTTAGGACGGATTGCAGCAAGGAAATAAAATCTAGTAAAGAGCAATTATCATAATTGAATCCCCTGAAATCCAAAATAGTAGGTTCATCGCTATGCAAAGTTTTAATCTCTTCAATCCCACTTTTAACAATTTTAGCATCAAGATCTAAAAACTCTGAATCATTGGGATGCCTTTTAGCTAAAGTAGACTCATCTCCAGTCATATCTTTATCAAGATTCATACTAGAAAACAAGGATTTAATAGGAGACACATCAATCACTTTCAGATCTTCATCTTTATTTTCATGATAATTAGAAGAACACGCTTTCATAAAGCAATCTTTTTTAGCACGCATCCTAGCGGTTCTTTCTTTGCACTCATCAATGGAAATTCTCATGGATTTGAGAGACTCATTGATATCATGCTTAGGTGGAATAGATCTAAGTTTCAAAGAATCAACATCAAGAGTAATTCCATCTACCCTTCTAGCCAACTCATCAATCTTAAGCAATTTTTCTTCAAGCAAGGCATTGAAATTCTTTTGCGAATTCATAGACTCTTTAACACTAGTTTCAAATTCAGAGGGAATCTTACCAAAATTTCCATAAGAGTTATTGTAGGAATTGCCATAATT
This sequence comes from Secale cereale, assembly GCA_902687465.1. Classification (NCBI taxonomy): domain Eukaryota; kingdom Viridiplantae; phylum Streptophyta; class Magnoliopsida; order Poales; family Poaceae; genus Secale; species Secale cereale. Next base: position 328,115,672 of record LR738715.1, read on the forward strand.
ATAAGAGGAATTACTAGGAAAATTCCTGGGATTAAAGTTTCCTCTATAAGCATTGTTACCAAAATTATTCCTACCAACAAAATTCACATCGAAAGATTCATTATTATTTTCAATCAACGTGGATAAAGGCATATCATTAGGATCAGAAGAAGCACTCTTAGCAACAAATAATTTCATAAGTTCATCCATCTTTCCACTCAAAACACTAATCTCTTCAATAGCATGCACTTTTTTACTAGTAGATCTTTCGGTGTGCCATTGAGAGTAGTTAACCATAAGATTATCTAGGAGTTTGGTTGCTTCTCCTAAAGTAATTTTCATGAAAGTGCCCCCAGCGGCCGAATCTAAAAGATTTCTAGAAGCAAACTTCAAGCCAGCATAAAAGTTTTGTATAATCATGCATAAGTTCAAACCATGTGTGGGGTAATTACGTACCATTAATTTCATTCTCTCCCAAGCTTGTGCAACATGCTAATGATCTAGTTGCTTAAAATTCATAATATTGTTTCTAAGAGAGATAATATTAGCGGGAGGAAAATACTTAGAGATAAAGGCATCTTTGCACTTATTCCATAAATCAATACTATTTCTAGGCAAAGAGGAAAACCAAATTTTAGCACGATGTCTAAGTGAAAACGGAAATAGCTTCAATTTAACAATATCATTATCTGTATCCCTCTTCTTTTGCATATCGCACAAATCAACAACGTTGTTTAGATGGGTAGCGGCATCTTCACTAGGAAGGCCAGAAAATTGATCTTTCATGACAAGATTCAACAGAGCAACATTGATCTCACAAGATTCAGCATCGGTAATAGGAGCAATTGGCGTGCTAATAAAATCATTATTATTGGTATTGGAAAAGTCACACAATTTGGTATTATCTTGAGCCATAGTGACAAGCAAGCAATCCAACACACAAGCAAACAAGAGGCACGCGAACTGTAAACACACGGAAAAAGAAGGGTGAATAAAACGGCAAGGGTGAAGTGGGGGAGAGGAATACGAGAGGCAAATAATGTAATATGAAGGATAAGGGTTTGTGATAGGTACTTGGTATATGAATTTTGCATAGATCTCCCCGGCAACGGTGCCAGAATTTCTTCTTGCTACTTCTCGAGTTTGCGTTATATTCCCTCGAAGACGAAAGGGTGATGCAGCACAGTAGCGTAACTATTTCCCTCAGTTTTTGAGAACCAAGGTATCAATCCAGTAGGAGACCACGCGCGAGCCCCTCGCACCTGCACAAACAAATAGGAACTTCGCAGCCAAAGCGATAAGGGGTTGTCAATCCCTTCACGGTCACTTACGAAAGTGAGATCTGATAGATATGATAGGATATTATTTTTGGTATTTTTGGTATAAGAACAGAAAGTAAAGAAAGTAAATAAGCGCATAGACCCCGGGGCAACAGAAATTGAAGGGAAAGTAATATGATAAAGATAGACCCGGGGGCCATAGGTTTCCCTAGTGGCTTATCTCATAATAGCAGAATTCTACGATGGGTGAACAAATTACTGTCGAGCAATTGATGGAAAAGCGCATAGTTATGAGAATATCTAGGCATGATCATTGTATATAGGCATCACGTCCGTAACAAGTAGACCGAAACGATTCTGCATCCACTACTATTACTCCACACATCGACCGCTATCCAGCATGGATCATGAGTATTACGTTCATAAGAACAGAGTAACGCCTTAAGCAAGATGACATGATGTAGAGGGATAAACTCAAGCAATATGATATAAAACCCATCTTTTTATCCTCGATGGCAACAATACAATACGTGCCTTGCTGCCCCTACTGTCACTAGGAAAGGACACCGCAAGATTGAACCCAAAGCCAAGCACTTCTCCCATTGCAAGAACTACAGATCTAGTAGGCCAAACCAAACCAATAATTCGAAGAGACTTGCAAGGATATTATAATCATACATAAAAGATTTCAGAAAAGAATCAAATATTGTTCATAGATAATCTTGATCATAAACCCACATTTCATCGAATCTCGACAAACACACCGCAAAAAGATTATATCGAATAGATCTCCTCGAAGATCGAGGAGAACTTTGTATTGAGATCCAAAAAGAGAGAAGAAGCCATCTAGCTAATAACTATGGACCCGAAGGTCTGTGGTAAACTACTCACAACTCATTGGTGACGCTATGGTGTTGATGTAGAAGCACTCCGTGATCGGTCCCCCCTCCGGGGGAGCTCCGGAACAGGCCCCAAGATGGGATCTCACGGGAACAGAAGGTTGCGGCAGTAGAATTAGGGTTCTCTTTGTTGCCTCAATGTTTTCAGGGTACGTGGATATATATAGGAGGAAGAAGGGCACCGGGGGAGCCAGAGGGGGCCCACGAGGGAGGGAGGCGCGCCCCCTGCCCTCGTGGCTGCTTCTCTCGTTCCCTTGCATGTGCTCCAAGTCTTCTGTGTAGATACGGTTCCAAAAATAACTCTCCCGAAGGTTCATTCCATTTGGACTCCGTTTGATATTTCTTTTCTGTGAAACACTGAAATAGGCAAAAAAAACAGCAATTTGCACTGGGCCTTGGGTTAGTAGGTTAGTCCCAAAAATAATATAAAAGTGTATAATAAATCGCATTAAACATCCAAAACAGAATATGTAATAGCATGGAACAATAAAAAATTATAGATACGTTGGAGACGTATCAACAATCTTCCCATTTCATACCGAAGGAGATTACACATGCCCAGAACATATCTTCAGGAATCTAGTTCATTCTTTCGACTTGACCACTTGTTTGAGGATGGAAAGCTGTGCTGAAGCGAATCTTGGTACCCATAGCCGACACGAAGGAATCCCAGAATTTGGAAGTGAACAAGCTTCCATGATCTGAGGAGATTACTTGAGGGATACCATGCAAAGAGACAATTCTGGAGGTGTACAGCTCTGCCAGTTGTGTTGCGTTGATGGATTCCTTGACTGGAAGAAAATGAGCCACTTTTGTGAGCTTATCAATAACCACAAACATAGCGTCGTTTCATCGCTTGGACTTGGGGAAGCCGGTGACGAAATCCATCTCAATGTGATCATATTTCCACTCGGGAATAGGTAAAGGTTGGAGAAGTCCGGCTGGACGTTGATGTTCTGCTTTGACTCTGCGGCAGATATCACACTCATTCATGAATTGAGCAATTTCTCTTTTCATACGAGTCCACCAATAGGATTGCTTGAGGTCATGATACATCTTGGAGCTACCTGGATGTATCGAGATAAGGGAATTATGAGCCTCGTTCATTATGACCTTCTGTAGGTCACCTTTTGGAACCACATTCCGGTCCTCAAAGAATAAGGTGTCCTTGTCATCAATGCGGTAGCACTTGTACTTTGGAGTACCTTTGGCAATACCATGCTTCACTTTCTTCATCATAGAATCAAGAAGTTGAGCTTCGCGGATTTGCTCTTCCAAGGTAGGAGCGACTTGAAGGTTGACAAGAAATCCTTGCGGAACAGCTTGAAGGTTGAGTTTCCGAAATGCTTCACAGAGATCCAGTTGGAACGGTTTGAGGATGAGACTGTTGCAATAAGCCTTTTTGCTCAAGGCATCTGCAATCACGTTGGCCTTTCCAGGAGTGTACTCAATGCTTGGGTTGTACTCTTGAATCATTTCGACCCAACGAGTCTGACAGAGGTTGAGATTTGGTTGTGTGAAGATATACTTCAAGCTCTTGTGATCGGTGAAGATGTCAACCTGCCTGCCCAACAAGAGGTGTCTCCACGTGATCAAGGCGTGGAAAACTGCCGCCAACTCAAGATCGTGAGTGGGGTAGTTCTTCTCGTTTGGCTTGAGCTGCCGAGAAGTGTATGCCACTATCTTCTTCTCTTGCATAAGGACACACCCAGACCTTGCAAAGAGGCATCGCAAAACACTTGGTATGGTTTGGATTCATCAGGAGGAGTTAAGACCGGAGCGAAAACAAGCTTCTCTTTGAGTGTATTGAATGCCACATCACACTCAGGAGTCCAAGAATACTTGACATTCTTTTGCAAGAGGTTGGAGAGAGGCTTGGCAATCTTGGAGAAGTTCTCGACGAAACTTCTGCAATAGCTTGCAAGCCCGAGGAAGCTTCAGAGTTGCTTGACATTTTCAGGAGGTTCCCACTTAACAATAGCTTCAACCTTCTCGAGGTTACCTAAAATGCCCTTGGCAGAGATAATATGACCCAGATATAGAACTTCATCAAGCCAGAATTCGCACTTTGAGAATTTCGCATAAAAGCGGTGCTCTCTGAGCCTGTCAAGAACCAAACAAAGGTGCTTGGCGTGGTCTTCTTTAGTCTTGGAGAATACCAAACTATCATCGAGGTAGACGAGGACGAACTCATTGGTGTATGGGTTGAATATGAAATGCATCATCCGAGAGAAGGTAGGAGGTGCATTTGCAAGCCCGAAGGACATGACTGTGTACTCGTAGGAGCCGAAACTTGTCCTAAATGTGGTCTTGGGAATATCTTGCTCATGGTTAAGAATTTGATGGTAGCCCATTTGGAGATCAAGCTTCGAGAAAACCTTGGCTCCTTTGAGCTGCTCGAATAGTTCATTAATGTTGGGGAGAGGGTACTTATTCTTAATTGTCTTCTTGTTCAATGGCCGGTAATCATCGCAAAGTCGCTCTGTGCCATCCTTCTTCTTGACAAAAAGAACACCGCAGCCCCAAGGAGAAGAACTTGGTCTGATCAAACCCAAGCGTTCTTGCTCGTCGAGTTGCTTCTTCAATTCCTTCAACTCAGAGGAGATGGCTTGTACGGACGCCAACAGGCTGGCTTCGTACCAGGTTCAAGTTCAATGACGAATTCAACTGGACGGTTGGGAGACATCCCTGGCAATTCTTCAGGAAATACGTCTTCATATTCACAAACCACCGGAATCTGTGATATGGCATTAATCTCGCCCTTGTCATTGAGAGAGAATAGCCTGATTGTGTTATCTCGAGCTGCGAAGATAATCACGTCTTCAGAAGGATGAGTTAGATTCACCTCTTTGTTAGCACAATCAAGAAGAGCATCATGCTTAGAGAGCCAATCCATTCCAAGAATGAGATCAATGTCCGAATTGCCGAGAACAACTAGGGAAGCTAGAAATTTATAATCGCCCATCTTGATGGAAACATCCAGAACCATCATACTAGAGCTCAACCTTTTCCCCGGAGAAACAACATCCAAGGGTCTTCCCAAATGCAAAGAAGTGAACTCATGCTTGGCAAAGAAAGGTCTTGACATGAAATAATGCGATGCACCTGAATCGAAT
>LR738715.1:328120955-328167420 GCA_902687465.1 Secale cereale
GAATCTGTGATATGGCATTAATCTCGCCCTTGTCATTGAGAGAGAATAGCCTGATTGTGTTATCTCGAGCTGCGAAGATAATCACGTCTTCAGAAGGATGAGTTAGATTCACCTCTTTGTTAGCACAATCAAGAAGAGCATCATGCTTAGAGAGCCAATCCATTCCAAGAATGAGATCAATGTCCGAATTGTCGAGAACAACTAGGGAAGCTAGAAATTTATAATCGCCCATCTTGATGGAAACATCCAGAACCATCATACTAGAGCTCAACCTTTTCCCCGGAGAAACAACATCCAAGGGTCTTCCCAAATGCAAAGAAGTGAACTCATGCTTGGCAAAGAAAGGTCTTGACATGAAATAATGCGATGCACCTGAATCGAATAAAACTTTTGCAGGAAAAGAGTTAACTAGAAGTGTACCCATGATCACTTGAGAGGAATCTTCTGCTTGAGCTGAGTTCATCAGGTTCACTCTTGCAGACTCGGGATTGTGCTTGACAATAGCATTGCTTGATGGCTTGATAGGAGGAGGAGGCGGAAGGCGCCTTTGGGTGCACTTGTTAGCACAATGACCTTTCTGACCACACTTGTTGCAAGTAACCTCAGAGAGTGGCCGATGATAAGGACCGCTTGGCCTTGTAGCTTGAAACTGAGACTTGGTCTGGTTGCTTGGGTTGGGTGGGTGGGAAGATCCATGACCACCTGAGTGCTTGTTCTGACTTGGAGGACGGAACACTGGAGGTGACGGAAGCTAGAACTTTTGTTGCTTAGCAACCACTTGTGAGGAGGAAGAGGAGCTGACTGCATCTCTGATTCTTTTCTTTGAAGCCTCACACTTGAGTTGGACAACTTCTTGTTTTAGAGCCATGTTGTAGAATTGATCAAATTTGGCTGGCTCGAAGAGAGTGAGCGCAAGCTGGAGTTCATCTTTCAGACCACCTCGGAATTGGTAGATCTTGCTCTTTGCATCAGGAATATCTTGCTTAGCATAACGGGCCAGATTCTGGAACTTGACATTGTACTGGTAGACAGACATGTTGCCTTGCTTGAGGTGGCAGAACTGCTCACGCATGCCTTCAATGACACTGGTAGGGATGTGGTGCTCATGAAAATCATGACAAAAGTCGGTCCAGCTGACCACTTGACCTTCCCTAGAGTCTTTGTACTGTTGCCACCAATCTGTAGCTTGGTCTTTGAGTTGGAATGCGGCAAACGTGACATAATCCTCAGGTTTGACATTACTGCACTCGAAATGCTTGTTGATGTCAGTGAGCCAATCCTCAGCATCGAGCGGATCGACACAGTAGCTGAAGGACTTGGGCTGATTTGTAAGGAATTGATTCAGAGTAGCAAAGTGAGGCTGGTTGTTGAAGTTAGCTTGGCCTTGATTCCCTTGATTGTTATGGTTGTTCTGCATATCTTGAAAAGCTTGCATAATCTGAAGCATCATCTGAGTATTGGCAGTGGTGGCTTGCATCACAGCCCGCCATGCCTCATGCGAAGGAGGAGGGGATGGTGGTGTTACATCATCAACCTCCGGGTTCTGGTTGGGAACTCTTTTAGGTGCCATCCTGGAGATGACGACAACCGTTAGAATCCCAATTGCAAGATAGATAAGCTGAATCAAAGGCTAGACATGTTGCAACATAAATCTTCACAAAATTATCCGAATAGAGCAATGAATGAATGAATTCCATAAGCTTAAATGACACATCAACTTGTTGAGAAGCCACGTGAATAGATTGAAGAATAAACCAACAAGGTAATAGATGGAACAAATACATGATAGACCCCAACCTCATATCATGCATCCATTGGAAGATTTCCTAAGAGCTACTTGAATTCCCACCTATTAATCCCCAAAGCTTTCTGGTTATGCAATCTGGTGTTGGGGATACAGGGGAAGCACCGCATATCACACAACTAACAAGTCCTACATCCAGCTGTATCCATGCGTCAACACATAACCAGGCACCTTCGGAAACCGTTTACCTCATACCTTTGAAAAGCATCCTCTATACTAGCTGTGGCAATACTCCCGAACTACCCCCCAGTACTGGGTGACGTCGGGGTTATCTCACCACCAGACATGCATAGAAGTGTTTTCGATGTCGGCCACCTCTGGTATTCCAGAACTGCAACGATACAATTGTGACGACAAAACCTCGGATCTCAACTCCCCGGGACACTGCCACAACCCCTAAATTATAGGAGGCACCATGAATAAAGTTCTCGTCACAAAGATATCGAAACAATCCCAACAATACCCGCGTGATCCTAAATTTTTTGTGTGTGGAAAAGAGGGTAGGAAGACAAAACTTCTACGTGAGGAGTCCTCACCAGAGCAACGAAGGGGATAAGGAGAAAAAGTATTCCTACTCTCTGGTATATATAATCCTAAGACTCAAAACATTTTTTAAATTCTAGACTCAACATCGGCAGCGGTTCGATCAAGCAGGCGCTCCTAGATCAGGGAAGGCTCTGATTACCAACTTGTAACGCCCAAGATGCGACTATATCTCCTACGTGTCGATGCACGACTTAGAGGCATAATCGCATTTTGGTATGATGGCAAGAAGGTTATCTTTACACATTCCCATGTACAAGAACAAAGGAAAAAAATACATAGTTGGCTTACAATCGCCACTTCACACAATGCATAAATAAGTCATACATTCATCCAAGTACAATCATGGTCCGGCTATGAAAAAATGAAGGAAATATGCCCTAGAGGCAATAATAAAGATGTTATTTGTATTTCCTTATATCATGATAAATGTCTTTTATTCATGCTAGAATTGTATTAACCGGAAACTTAGTACATGTGTGGATACATAGACAAAACAGTATGTCCCTAGTATGCCTCTACTAGACTAGCTCATTGATCAAAGATGGTTATGTTTCCTAGCCATAGACATGAGTTGTCATTTGATCAACGGGATCACATCATTAGGAGAATGATGTGATGGACAAGACCCATCCGTTAGCATAGCACTATGATCGTTTAGTTTTACTGCTATTGCTTTCTTCATGACTTATACATGTTCCTATGACTATGAGATTATGCAACTCCCGAATACCGTAGGAACACCTTGTGTGCTATCAAACGTCACAACGTAACTGGGTGATCATAAAGATGCTCTAAAGGTGTCTCCGAAAGTATTCGTGGTGTTGGCATAGATCAAGACTAGGATTTGTCACTCCGAGTGTCGGAGAGGTATCTCTGGGCCCTCTCGGTAACACACATCACAATAAGCCTTGCAAGCAAAAGACTAATGAGTTAGTCACGAGATGATGTGTTACGGAACGAGTAAAGAGACTTGTCGGTAACGAGATTGAACTAGGTATGGAGATACCAACGATCGAATCTCGGGCAAGTAACATACCGATGACAAAAGGAACAACGTATGTTGTTATGCGGTTCTGACCGATAAAAGATCTTCGTAGAATATGTAGGAGCCAATATGAACATCCAGGTTCCGCTATTGGTTATTGACCGGAGATGAGTCTCGGTCATGTCTACATAGTTCTCGAACCCGTAGGGTCCGCACGCTTAACGTTTGATGACGATCGGTATTATGAGTTTATGAGTTTTGATGTACCGAAGGTAGTTCGGAGTCCCGGATGAGATCACGGACATGACGAGGAGTCTCGGAATGTCCGAGACATAAAGATTGATATATTGGACGACTATATTCGGACACCGGAAGTGTTCCGGAAAAGTTTCGGATTTAACGGGATTGCCGGAGGGGGTTACCGAAACCCCCTACGAAGGGGGATGGTCCATAGTGGGCCTTATGGAAAAGAGAGAGGCAGCCCATAGGGGCTGGCCGGCGCCCCACCTAGGGTTCCTAGTTGGACTAGGATTAGGGGGCGCCACCTCTCCCTCTTTTCCTTTCCCTCTCTTCCTTCTTTGGTAGTTCCTACTAGGAATAGGATTGCGATCCTATTCCTAGTAGGATTGCACTCCTAGCCGCACCATAGAAGGGCCGGCCGGCCTCCCCCCTTGCTCCTTTATATACGGGGGCAGGGGGGCACCCAAAGACACACAAGTTGAATTGTTCCAGCCGTGTGCGGTGCCCCCCTCCACAGAAACACACCTCGGTCATACCGTCGCGGTGCTTAGGCGAAGCCCTGCGCCGGTAGATACATCATATCCGTCACCATGCCGTCGTGCTGACGAAACTCTCCCGTGAAGCTCAACTGGATTAAGAGCTCGTGGGACGTCATCAAGCTGAACGTGTGCTGAACGCGGAGGTGCCGTACGTTCGGTGCTTGATCGGTTGAATCGCGAAGAAGTTCGACTACATCAACCGCGTCACTTGACGCTTCCGCTTCCGGTCTACGAGGGTACGTAGACACACTCTTCCCTCTCGTTGCTATGCATCTTGTAGATAGATCTTGCGTGATCGTAGGAAAATTTTAAAATACTACGTTCCCCAACAGTGGCATCATGAGCCAGGTCTATGCGTAGATGATATGCACGAGTAGAACACAATGAGTTGTGGGCGATACTAGTCATACTGCTTACCAGCATGTCATACTTTGCTTCGGCGGTATTGTGAGATGAAGCGGCCCGGACCGACATTACGCGTACGCTTACGCGAGACTGGTTTCACCGTTACAAGCACTCGTTGCTTAAAGGTGACTGGCGGGTGTCTGTCTTTCTTACTTTAGCTGAATCAAGTGTGGCTACGCCCGGTCCTTGTGAAGGTTAAAACAGCACATACTTGACGAAACATCGTTGTGGTTTTATATGCGTAGGTAAGAACGGTTCTTGCTAAGCCCGTAGCAGCCACGTAAAACTTGCAACAACAAAGTAGAGGACGTCTAACTTGTTTTTGCAGGGCATGTTGTGATGTGATATGGTTAAGACATGATGAGTTATACGGTTTTGTATGAGATGATCATGGTTTGTAATGTTATCGGCAACTGGCAGGAGCCATATGGTTGTCGCTTTATTGTATGAAATGCAATCGCCATGTAATTGCTTTACTTTATCACTAAGCGGTAGCGATAGTCGTAGAAGCAATAGTTGGCGAGACGACAACGATGCTACGATGGAGATCAAGGTGTCACGCCGGTGACGAAGGTGATCATGGAGGTGCTTTGGAGATGGAGATCAAAAGCACAAGATGATGATGGCCATATCATGTCACATATTTTGATTGCATGTGATGTTTATCTTATTATGCTTCTTATTTTGCTTAGAACGACGGTAGCATTATAAGATGATCCCTTACTAAATTTCAAGGTATAAGTGTTCTCCCTGAGTATGCACCGTTGCGAAAGTTCGTCGTGCCGAGACACCACGTGATGATCGGGTGTGATAGGCTCTACGTTCAAATACAACGGGTGTAAGCCAGTTTTGCACACGCAGAATACTCGGGTTAAACTTGACGAGCCTAGCATATGCAGATATGGCCTCGGAACACTGGAGACCGAAAGGTCGAGCGTGAATCATATAGTAGATATGATCAACATAAGATGTTCACCATTGAAACTACTCCATCTCACGTGATGATCGGACATGGTTTAGTTGATTTGGATCACGTGATCATTTAGATGACCGGAGGGATGTCTATCTAAGTGGGAGTTCTTTAAATTAATATGATTAAATTGAACTTTAATTTATCATGAACTTAGTCTTGATAGTTTTTGCATATCTATGTTGTTGTAGATCAATGGCCCGTGCTACCGTTCCTTTGAATTTTAATGCATTCCTAGATGAAAGATGATGGTTGCAATTACACGGACTGGGCCCGTAACCTGAGGATTATCCTCATTGCTGCACAGAAGAATTATGTCCTTGAAGCACCGCTAGGTGACAAGCCCCCTCCCGCTAATGTGGACGTTTTGAACGTCTGGCAATCGCGGTCTGATGACTACACGATAGTTCAGTGTGCCATGCTTTACGGCTTAGAACCGGGACTTCAACGACGTTTTGAACGTCATGGACCATATGAGATGTTCCAGGAGTTGAAGTTAATATTTCAAGCAAATGCCCGGATTGAGAAATATGAGATTTCCAATAAGTTCTACAGCTGCAAGATGGAGGAGAATAGTTCTATCAGTGAACACTTGCTCAGAATGTCTGGGTACTACAATCATATGACTCAACTTGGTTGCAAAGTTGACGATGATAGTGTTATTGATAGAGTTCTTCAATCACTGCCACCAAGCTATAAAGGCTTTGTGATGAACTATAATATGCAAGGGATGCAAAAGACAATTCCCGAGCTCTTCGCTATGCTCAAGGCTGCGGAGGTAGAAATCAAGAAGGAGCATCAAGTGTTGATGGTTAACAAGACCACTAGTTTCAAGAAAAAGGGCAAGGGAAAGAAGGGGAACTTCAAGAAGAATAGCAAGACAGTTGCTACTTCCACGAAGAAACCCAAATCTGGAGCCAAGCCTGAAACTGAGTGCTTCTACTGCAAGGGGACTGGACACTGGAAGCGGAACTGCCCCAAGTATTTGGCGGATAAGAAGGATGGCAAGGTGAACAAAGGTATATGTGATATACATGTTATTGATGTGTACCTTACTAATGCTCATAGTAGTACCTGGGTATTTGATACCGGTTCGGTTGCTAATATTTGTAACTCGAAACAGGGACTACGGATTAAACGAAGATTGGCTAAGGACGAGGTGACGATGCGCGTGGGAAACGGTTCCAAAGTCGATGTGATCGCCGTCGGCACGCTACCTCTACATCTACCTTCGGGATTAGTTTTAGACCTAAATAATTGTTATTTGGTGCCAGCGTTGAGCATGAACATTATATCTGGATCTTGTTTGTTGCGAGACGGTTATTCATTTAAATCAGAGAATAATGGTTGTTCTATTTTTATGAATAATATCTTTTATGGTCATGCACCCTCAAAGAGTGGTCTATTCTTATTGGATCTCGATTGTAGTGATACACATATTCATAATATTGAAACCAAAAGATGCAAGGTTAATAATGATAGTGCAACTTATTTGTGGCACTGCCGTTTAGGTCATATTGGTGTAAAACGCATGAAGAAACTCCATAGAGATGGACTTTTGGAATCACTTGATTATGAATCACCTGGTGCTTGCGAACCATGCCTCATGGGCAAGATGACTAAAACTCCGTTCTTCGGAACTATGGAGCGAGCAACAGATTTGTTGGAAATCATACATACTGATGTATGTGGGCCAATGAGTGTTGAAGCTCGCGGCGGGTATCGTTATTTTCTAACCTTCACTGATGATTTGAGCAGATATGGGTATATCTACTTAATGAAGCACAAGTCTGAAACATTTGAAAAATTCAAAGAATTTCAGAGTGAAGTAGAGAATCATCGTAACAAGAAAATAAAGTTTCTACGATCTGATCGTGGAGGAGAATATTTGAGTTACGAGTTTGGTCTTCATTTGAAACAATGTGGAATAGTTTCACAACTCACGCCACCCGGAACACCACAGCGTAATGGTGTGTCTGAACGTCGTAACCGTACTTTATTAGATATGGTACGATCTATGATGTCTCTTACCGATTTACCACTATCGTTTTGGGGTTATGCTTTAGAGACAGCTGCATTCACGTTAAATAGGGCACCATCTAAATCCGTTGATACGACACCTTATGAACTATGGTTTGGCAAGAAACCAAAGTTGTCGTTTCTTAAAGTTTGGGGCTGCGATGCTTATGTGAAAAAGCTTCAACCGGATAAGCTCGAACCCAAGTCGGAGAAATGTGTCTTCATAGGATACCCAAAAGAGACTGTTGGGTACACCTTCTATCACAGATCCGAAGGCAAGATATTCGTTGCTAAGAATGGATCCTTTCTAGAGAAGGAGTTTCTCTCGAAAGAAGTGAGTGGGAGGAAAGTAGAACTTGATGAGGTAATTGTACCTTCTCCCGGATTGGAAAGTAGTACATCACAGAAAATTGTTCCAGTGATTCCTACACCAATCAGTGAGGAAGTTAATGATGATGATCATGAAACTTCGGATCAAGTTTCTGCTGAACGTCGTAGATCAACCAGATTACGTTCCGCACCAGAGTGGTACGGCAACCCAATTCTGGAAATCATGTTACTAGACCATGATGAACCTACAAACTATGAGGAAGCGATGATGAGCCCAGATTCCGCAAAATGGCTTGAAGCCATGAAATCTGAGATGGGATCCATGTATGAGAACAAAGTGTGGACTTTGGTTGACTTGCCCGATGATCGGCAGGCCATCGAAAATAAATGGATCTTCAAGAGGAAGACTGACGCAGACGGCAATGTTACTGTTTATAAAGCTCGACTTGTTGCGAAAGGTTTTCGACAAGTTCAAGGAGTTGACTACGATGAGACTTTCTCACCTGTAGCGATGCTTAAGTCTGTCCGAATCATGTTAGCAATTGCCGCATTTTATGATTATGAAATCTGGCAAATGGATGTCAAAACTGCATTCCTGAATGGATATCTCAAAGAAGAGTTGTATATGATGCAACCAGAAGGTTTTGTCGATCCAAAAGGTACTAACAAAGTATGCAAGCTCCAGCGATCCATCTATGGACTGGTGCAAGCATCTCGGAGTTGGAATATACGCTTTGATGAGGTGATCAAAGCATATGGTTTTATACAGACTTTTGGAGAAGCCTGTATTTACAAGAAAGTGAGTGGGAGCTCTATAGCATTTCTAATATTATATGTGGATGACATATTGTTGATTGGAAATGATATAGAATTTCTGGACAGCATAAAAGGATACTTGAATAAAAGTTTTTCAATGAAAGACCTCGGTGAAGCTGCTTATATATTAGGCATCAAGATCTATAGAGATAGATCAAGACGCTTAATTGGACTTTCACAAAGCACATACCTTGATAAGATTTTGAAGAAGTTCAAAATGGATCAGTCAAAGAAAGGGTTCTTGCCTGTATTACAAGGTATGAAATTGAGTAAGACTCAATGCCCGACCACTGCAGAAGATAGAGAGAAAATGAAAGTCATTCCCTATGCCTCAGCCATAGGATCTATCATGTATGCAATGCTGTGTACCAGACCTGATGTGTGCCTTGCTATAAGTCTAGCAGGGAGGTACCAAAGTAATCCAGGAGTGGATCACTGGACAGCGGTCAAGAACATCCTGAAATACCTGAAAAGGACTAAGGATATGTTTCTCGTATATGGAGGTGACAAAGAGCTCGTCGTAAACGGTTACGTCGATTCTAGCTTTGACACTGATCCGGATGACTCAAAGTCACAAACCGGATATGTATTTTTATTGAACGGTGGAGCTGTCAGTTGGTGCAGTTCCAAGCAGAGCGTCGTGGCGGGATCTACGTGTGAAGCGGAATACATAGCTGCTTCGGAAGCAGCAAATGAAGGAGTCTGGATGAAGGAGTTCATATCTGATCTAGGTGTAATACCTAGTGCATCGGGTCCAATGAAAATCTTTTGTGACAACACTTGAGCAATAGCCTTGGCGAAGGAATCCAGGTTTCACAAGAGAACAAAGCACATCAAAAGACGCTTCAATTCCATCCGCGATCTAGTCAAGGAGGGAGACATAGAGATTTGCAAAATACATACGGATCTGAATGTTGCAGACCCGTTGACTAAGCCTCTTCCACGGGCAAAACATGATCAACACCAGGACTCCATGGGTGTAAGGATCATCACTTTGTAATCTAGATTATTGACTCTAGTTCAAGTGGGAGACTGAAGGAAATATGCCCTAGAGGCAATAATAAAGATGTTATTTGTATTTCCTTATATCATGATAAATGTCTTTTATTCATGCTAGAATTGTACTAACCGGAAACTTAGTACATGTGTGGATACATAGACAAAACAGTATGTCCCTAGTATGCCTCTACTAGACTAGCTCATTGATCAAAGATGGTTATGTTTCCTAGCCATAGACATGAGTTGTCATTTGATCAACGGGATCACATCATTAGGAGAATGATGTGATGGACTAGACCCATCCGTTAGCATAGCACTATGATCGTTTAGTTTTACTGCTATTGCTTTCCTCATGACTTATACATGTTCCTATGACTATGAGATTATGCAACTCCCGAATACCGTAGGAACACCTTGTGTGCTATCAAACGTCACAACGTAACTGGGTGATCATAAAGATGCTCTACAGGTGTCTCCGAAAGTATTCGTGGTGTTGGCATAGATCAAGATTAGGATTTGTCACTCCGAGTGTCGGAGAGGTATCTCTGGGCCCTCTCGGTAATGCACATCATAATAAGCCTTGCAAGCAAATGACTAATGAGTTAGTCACGAGATGATGTATTACGGAACGAGTAAAGAGACTTGCTGGTAACGAGATTGAACTAGGTATAGAGATACCGACGATCGAATCTCGGGCAAGTAACATACCGATGACAAAAGGAACAACGTATGTTGTTATGCGGTTTGACCGATAAAGATCTTCGTAGAATATGTAGGAACCAATATGAGCATCCAGGTTCCGCTATTGGTTATTGACCGGAGATGAGTCTCGGTCATGTCTACATAGTTCTCGAACCCGTAGGGTCCGCACGCTTAATGTTTGATGACGATCGGTATTATGAGTTTATGAGTTTTGATGTACCGAAGGTAGTTCGGAGTCCCGGATGAGATCACGGACATGACGAGGAGTCTCGGAATGTCCGAGACATAAAGATTGATATATTGGACGACTATATTCGGACACCGGAAGTGTTCCGGAAAAGTTTCGGATTTAACGGGATTGCCGGAGGGGGTTACCGGAACCCCCTACGAAGGGGGATGGTCCATAGTGGGCCTTATGGAAAAGAGAGAGGCAGCCCATAGGGGCTGGCCGGCGCCCCACCTAGGGTTCCTAGTTGGACTAGGATTAGGGGGCGCCACCTCTCCCTCTTTTCCTTTCCCTCTCTTCCTTCTTTGGTAGTTCCTACTAGGAATAGGATTGCAATCCTATTCCTAGTAGGATTGCACTCCTAGCCGCACCATAGAAGGGCCGGCCGGCCTCCCCCCCTTTCTCCTTTATATACGGGGGCAGGGGGGCACCCAAAGACACACAAGTTGAATTGTTCCAGCTGTGTGCGGTGCCCCCCTCCACAGAAACACACCTCGGTCATACCATCGCGGTGCTTAGGCGAAGCCCTGCGCCGGTAGATACATCATATCCGTCACCACGCCGTCATGCTGACGAAACTCTCCCGTGAAGCTCAACTGGATTAAGAGCTCGTGGGACGTCATCAAGCTGAACGTGCGCTGAACGCGGAGGTGCCGTACGTTCGGTGCTTGATCGGTTGAATCGCGAAGAAGTTCGACTACATCAACCGCGGCACTTGACGCTTCTGCTTCCGGTCTACGAGGGTACGTAGACACACTCTTCCCTCTCGTTGCTATGCATCTGGTAGACAGATCTTGCGTGATCGTAGGAAAATTTTAAAATACTACGTTCCCCAACAAAAAATCCAAATGAAAAGAAGATAACCACCCACTATGCCCGACCGGCCCTAGTAGGAACCACTACTGATCGTCGGGAAATGTCATGTACATACGCCCACGTTCCTCATCGAACTCCCACTTGAGTTCCTGGCCATCGACTGAATCGTACTCGGTTGTACCTGTACCTGTGTTTGTAGTAAACTATGAGTCACGGGGACTCAGCAATCCCATTCCCGGGTATCAAAACTATTAAAGCCTTTGGGTAAGGAGAAAGTGTATAAGTGGGCTGCTGCAAGCGCTAAGCGTAGATGAGGTGGCTAGCTTACGTATCATCAGAGCGAGAAGAGAAGTTAAAGCCATCGGTCGTGAACTAAATCATGATCACTATATGATCCTGTCTACCTACGAGTCATCCATAACCTAGCTGTGTTCTCTTCCCGAACTCCCTCGAAAAGAGACCATCACGACTACTCACACGGTAGTGTATTATGTTTGAGGTTTGGTGTCAAGTTATCTACAACCGGATATTAGCAAATTCTAACCCGCCACTTAACCGCGAGCATGGCTTTCGAAAGATCATAACCCTGCAGGGGTGTCCCAACTTAGCCCATCACAAGCTCTCGCGATCAACAAAGGTAAAAAACCCTTATCTTAGGGACTACCCAATCAAACTCGGAATCCCGGTGTACAAGATATTTTGACAATGGTAAAACAAGTCCAGCAAAGCCTCCTGACGTGCCGACACCCTGATAGGAGCCGCGCGTATCTCGTCTAAGGCCACAATCGGATAGGTCAAGCTGCGTGTGGGTTTCCCCGAGGCGGCCCCGCAGGCTGCCCAGTTTGAACCAACACTCATGAGGAGCGCTGGCCTGCGTTGTTAATTAAGAATCCACGGGGTAGCTAGTCCCTATGCAAATTTTAGTTGTTATTAGGCAAATGGTAAAACCAAGGTTGGGCCTTGCTGGAGGAGTTTTATTCAAAGCGAACTATCAAGGGGTCCCCATATACCCAACCGCGTTAGAACCGCAAAATCAAGGAACATAACACCGGTTTATCGGTTCTTAAGGCGGCATTAGTGGAACAAAATACCGAGCAAAAGGCCAAGCCTTCCACCCATTGCCATGTATATAGGTGCATTAATGTAAATAATAGATATTGTGTTATTCGCAAAAACCCAATCCACATGGAGCAAACTTCATCTTCATCTGCAACTAGCAACACTATAAGAGGGGGCTTGAGCAAAAGCATAACTTAGCCAAACAATGGTTTGCTAGGTGGGTAGTTAGAGATTTCATGGCAAGGTGGGGGATGACATGCAAAAGCATAGGTATCACGACAAAGCAATAGAGCGAGGCATCTAGCATAGCAACAATAGAGGTGATATCAAGGAATGGTCATCTTGCCTGGTATGTCTTCGGTGGGATCATAAACTTGCTCCTCGAACACGGTCTCGACAGGACCGTCAAACTCCGAATCATCACCAGGCTCTACCGAACACAAGTATACAAACACCGGAACACAATAAATCATGATGCAATGCACAAGCACATGATGCAAGTCATGATGAGTATGAGCATGAACATGATATGATGCATCACAAATGTGCATGATGATTGCAGCAAGTGGCATTGCAAAATACAACAACCACAACTCATTTAAGTGGAACACCACATGCAAGAGATAGCAAATTAACATAGCAACACATATGATTATTTAGTAAGAACTAGCTAAGCACCCAACAAGTTTAAATGTTGTTAAACATGGCAAGGAGTACATCACAAAACCAATTACACCATACAAGCAATTTAAATGGGGCCGGAAGAAACAAACAACAATTCCGAAAAATCCTCATGTGCATGTTTATGTTTGATACTGTTCTGCCTATTACACCATTTTATTTTTATTAAACAGCAAAACAGATTGCACCAAGTTATTCTATGTTGAATGTGCCCCAAAAACATATAAGGATTATTTTAAACCGAGCTACGGTTTAAAGGTTATAAATTAAACCGTTTTCAACATGTTATTTCACAAAACAAAGCAACCAACATTTTAAATATTTTAAACATGGCAGAAAATTACATATTATGAAATTACACTAAAAACTAGACATGTTTCATTTTGACTTCAATTGAATTGGATGCATAGATAAAAATATATAAACAAAACAAGACTAAATGCAATATGGAAAAAACAACAGAGAAAACAAAAAGGACCCAGCCCGGGCCAGCCACTTTCTATGACAAGTGGGCCAGGGGTGTGCTGAAGTGGCAGGCTAGGTGTGGATGGAGGTACATGTGCGCAGTGAGGATGACGAGTGGGGCAGGGCTGTTAGTGGGTCAGAATTGCCAAAAAATGGGCATTTTAATCACTGGCCGAGGGGATTCAAACCTGGGTCGCCTGGGTGGAGGCGCAGTGCGGGAAACAGCTCGGCTAGGAGAGTGTGTTGGTTAGGTAGGGGTTCGGCTCTCCTTGAGGTAACCTGAAGCTGGTACGGGTCCTCTTCCTCCTTGTGGCAGAGAAGACTTGGACACCACCGGTGAGCGAGGCTACCACATCCGGCGATGTGGTATGCCGGCGAGGGTGCAGGATTAAGGAGGCGGTGTGGTTGCGCAAGCGACGGAGCAAGGGCTCGAGAACAAGCTCATGTAGGAGCTCGTCTCGGCCATGGCAGTGAGTCATGGTGAGGCAGTGGCAGTGAAAGCTTGGCGTACACAACGAGAAGCGAGGCGAGCTGTGGGTGTGTGTGCGCGGGCTGCAGGTGGCACGGGGCGTGTGTGCGCGTGTTGCAGGTGGCGCGGGGCGTGTGTGCGCATGTGCAAGATCAGGAGTGCCTAAACAAATAAACTGCGTCTATGGCCAGGGCACGGCGGACATGAACTTGGCACGAACGCTACGACGCCTACGGAGATCTATGGACGACAGGAAGCAGCAGGGAGAAAGTTGGGTATACCTCGTATACCTATGACGTGAAAACGGGGCCGGGGACGCGACAACACAACGGCAACGAGGTGAGGAAGTCCGGTACGCTTGCTGTCCGAGAAGAAGACGACGTAGAGGAAGAATAAGGGGTTGACGAGGCCGGTCCAGAGGACGTGTCGTCTCGTGCGGGCTCGGTGGATGCTCCCACGACAACAGGAGAGGTCGGAGGCGGTCGAGGAGGCTACCCCGAGCTCAAGCTTTGGCTCGGCCGGAGCATGGCGAAAAGGGCGACGGCAAGGCGTGGCTACTCTTACCTGGCGGCGGCGAGGGAAGGAGAGGGCCAGAATCGGTCGAGGGGAACTAGGGCTAGGGTCAGGACATGATATAAAGGCGCCTAGGAGTCTCTCCGGTCGTCAAATCGCCGAGGCGTCGACGTGGCGTGCATGGATGTCCTGACGTACAGGAGGACGAACCTCCTGTACGCGTGGGCTGACTGGGGTGCGGTTGTTGAGGTTTTGGTTGGGCTTTGGGTGAGGAAAAATGCCTATGTGGCTGTTGGGGAGGTCTTTCACCCTTTTATTTGTTTCTGACTTATAATTAGACAGCCACCAAAAGGGAAAAGCCTAGTGCTATTAGGGATGAAATGAAGAGAAGTAAGGACATATCTGGACCCCTGGAATTATGCAAAATTTAATAAAATTGTCTTGGACAATTTTAGAGATAGAAAAATAAAACATGTTCGAATATAATTCAAACTTGAGGCATTTTTCTAACCTAACCAAAACAACTCCAAATATGATGAAATTGGGCAGAGAGGTAAGTGACATGAAGCTTGAATTATGACGCAAAGATGGACATAAATCGAAGCTAGTAAGATAGCTTGTCATAAAAGAAGAAATGGATGGATTAGGGGGAAAAGGAAGAGTGGTGATAGTGCATGGATCACACATGAAGCATGCAACAATAAAACATGCATGACATCCCACACAATGCACATGATCATCATGATATGACCACCACACAATGCATCATGATATGGCAATAGAATGCAAAATGACAATAGGCAAGAATGCAATATGATATGACAATGATGATATATGGCATGACAATGCAATAATGAAACAAAGCAAAATAAAAGAAAAACCCACAAGGAGAAGGATGAGGACCAAGTTGAATATATTGCCTAACTTGGAAAGTTTACATCTGGGGCATTATAGCCCCCCCCCCCCCATCTTTCCTTCTCCCCTTCCTTATCATTCCCTCTCTCCCTCTCTTGGAAAGGAAGGGGACTCCAACTAGGATTGGGAATCCTAGCTGGACTCCCCTATGGTGGGCGCCCCCCTTGGCTGGCCTCCTCCTCCCTCCCTCCTTTATATACGTGGGAGGGGGGCACCCCAAAGGGACAATAAGTCTTCTCTTAGCCGTGTGCGGTGCCCTCCACAGTTACACACCTTAGTCATATCGTTGCAGTGCTTAGGCGAAGCCTTGCGCCGGTAACTTCATCATCACCGTCACCATGCCGTTGTGCTGACGAAACTCTCCCTCGTCCTCAACTGGATCAAGAGCTCGAGGGACGTCATCGTGCTGAACATGTGCTGAATACGAAGGTGCCGTATGTTCGGTACTTGGATTGGTTGGATCGTGAAAATGTTTGACTACATCAACAGCATTACTAAACGCTTCCGCTTTTGGTCTACGAGGGTACGTGGACACACTCTCCCCGCTCATTGTTATGCTTCTCCTAGATAGATCTTGCGTGATCGTAGGAAAATTTTGAAATACTATGTTCCCCAACAAAAAGACTATATGATTTTGTAGGGATAACGTTCTTTAGCATTGATATTTTGAAAGACTTGATTGTTTGTTGGGATGCCCGAGTATTCAATTCTTTTATGTCAAATGATAGACTATTGCTTTGAATCACTCGTGTCTAAATATTCATGCCATGATTAGATTACATGATCAAGATTATGCTAGGTAGCATTCCACATAAACAAATATCTTTTTTATCATTTACCTACTAGAGGACGAGCATGAAATAAGCTTGGGGATGCTGATACGCCTTCGTCATATCTATAATTTTTTATTGTTCCATGTCAATATTCTACAACTTTTACATACTTTTGGCAACTTTTATACTATTTTTGGGACTAACATATTGATCCAGTGCCCCGTGCCAGTTCCTGTTTGTTGCATGTTTTTTTGTTTCGTAGAAAACCCAAATCAAACGGAGTCCAAATAGGATAAAAACTTATGGAGATTTGTTTGGAATGTATGTGATTTTTGGGAAGAAGAATCAACGCGAGACAATGCCCGAGGGGACCACAAGGTAGGGGGCGGCGCCCCGTGGGGTGGGCTCTCCCCTGACCCTTGTGGCCACCCCGTAAAGCGGTTGGTGCCCTTCTTTCGCCGCAAGAAAGCCAATATCCGAATAAATCGTGTTAAAATTTCAGCCCAATCAGAGTTATGGATCTCTGGGAATATAAGAAACGGTGAAAGGACGGAATCTGAGAGCGCAGAAACAGAACGAGACAGAGAGACAAATCCAATCTCGATGGGCTCCCGCCCCTCCGCCTCCATGGAGGCCATGAACGAGAGGGGAAACCGTCCTCCCATCTAGGGGGAGGTCAAGGAAGAATAAGAAGAAGAAGGGGGGCCCTCTCCCCCTCTCTCCCGGTGGCGCCGGAACGCCACCGGGGCCATCATCATGTGATGACGATCTACACCAACACTTTTGTCATCCACTCTCCCGCAACCCGTTGTACCCTCTACTTGAACATGGTGCTTTATGCTTCATATTATTATCCAATGATGTGTTTCCATCCTATGATGTCTTGGTAGATTTTCGTTATCCTATCGGTAATTGGTGGATTGCTATGATTGGTTTAATTTGCTTGTGGTTATGTTGATGTCCTTTGGTGTCCATCATATGAGCGCGCGCATGGATCACACCATAGGGTTAGTTTTATGTTGATAGGACTATGTATTGGAGGGCAAGAGTGACAGAAGATTCAACCAAGCATAGAAATTGAGGCATGCGGGATTGAAGGGGGACCAATATATCTTAATGCTATGGTTGAGTTTTACCTTAATGAACATTAGTAGTCGCGGATGCTTGCTAAGAGTTCCAATCATAAGTGCATAGAATTCCAAGTCAGGGATGACATGCTAGCAGTTGCCTCTCTGTAATGCCTAGGATGGGACTATATCTCCTACGTGTCGAGGCACGACTTAGAGACATAACCACATGCTGGAATGATCGCAAGTTTGGTATCTTTGCACAACTCATATAAAAGATGGGGATGGAAAACATAAAATAGTTGGCTTACACTCGCCACGTCACACAAATACAATACATGTCTCAATCATCATCAATAAAACATCACAGCCCTCTAAGGGTAAAATCTAAATGACAAGATACCAAACATAATTTAAATCCACAGGTCGGATCGAATCCTAGTAGAAGTCTCCACTACTGATCATCAAGATAACGAACATAGTAACGGCTACGCTCCTCGCCGTACTCCCAGTCTAGCTCGGTGCCATCTCCTGGATAACTCACCATCGGACCTGCATCTGGTGTGGTGAAGTAACTGTGAGCCACAGAGGACTCAGCAATCCCGTTCCCGGGTAACAAGACTATTTAAGCCTTGGGAGAGGATAAGGCTGAAGAAAAGAATAAGTGTCTGCAGCAGCAACTAGCACTAGCTTACGTGAGAGAGTGCGAGAAGAGAAGTGCCTTGGTCGAGAGGTGATCACGAAGTGATCCTAGCTAAAGCTCAACAAACATAACCCCACCGTGTTCAACTTCCGAATCCCTATTCGAAAATTGACAGTCACGGTACACACGCTGGTAGTGTATTGGAACATTGTGTCAAGTTATCTACAACCGGATATTAACAAGCTCCCATCTGCCACATAACCGCGGGCACGGCTTTCGAAAGTTCATAACCCTGCAGGGGTGTTCCAACTTGGCCCATTACAAGCCCACGATCCGCGGAGTCGCAACTCCAAAGTGGGAAGACCCGAGTATTCTCGGAATCCCGTGCTCAAGATACTCCGAACTAAGGTAAGGCTAATCCAGCAAATCCTCCCGGCGTGCCGACACCCTGATAGTAGCCGCGCGTATCTAGTCTCAGGCCACGAGCGGATGAGCGCTACGTACAGATACCGAAGATCCCAGCGAACTGGGTGGTATCCGCAAGTGACTCTAGTTTGGACCAACACTCAAATCGAGCACTGGCCCAGGGGGGTTGAATTAATTAAGCCTCGGGTTAATTACTCCCTCGGTAAGTTTTAGTTGTTTAGGCGAATAGTACCAATGTTGGGACTTGCTGGAAAAGACTTAGCACTTAGCGGTTTATCGAGGGGGTCCCATACACCCCAACCGTGTTAGGAACGCATAATCAAGGAACATAACACCGGTTTAAACGGTTCCTAACGGCATGAGTGGAACAAAACACCAAGCAAAAGGCTTAGCCTTCCACCCTTTCCAATATATAGATGATTTCATTTTAAGCATTTATATAGTGTGATATAACCCAACAAACTTCAACATGAAGCAAGCATCTTCGATCTTCACCTGCAACTAGCAATGCTATAAGAAGGGCTGAGCGAAGCGTACTTAGCCAAGCAACGGTTTGCATAGGTAGGGTGGTTAAACATGGTCATGGTTACAAGTAGGAGGCTGACAGGAAAGACATGGGCATCGAGGCAAAACTATAGAGCGGAACTACTAGCAATAGGCAAAGATAGTAATGTTATCGGGGTTCGGTCATCTTGCCTGAAGAGTAGTCGTTCGGATCGTAAGAAGGGTCCTCGTGCTCAACCTCGTTGGTAACCTCGTGCTCGTACTCGTACTCGGTCTCAGCTTCCGGCTCTAAACAATACAATCACACAAGGCACGAATCAACAAGATGCAATGCGCACACCAAAATGATGGATGCATGATGGATGCACTACGAGAGCACACGGAGCACGGAAAATAGCACTCAAGCAAAAAGCTTCAAAACATGATAACAATAGGAGATTATGAATCTACACGGAAAATCAATCAAGTTTCATATAAGATTTGCTGCAGTCGGAGCTACGGACTAAAAGTTATGCCCGAAACAAGAAATAGGCGAAAGCTGAAAATTACAGCAACATAGCAACTTTGGAGCACAAGATAACTAAGCTAAAGCACTCAAACACCATGGCAAAGAGCATGAAAATAAACTAGACATATCCTACAGCAAATAAGTCCAAAGGTGCACCCCCAAAGGAGCCACGGATCAATAGCAACAAGCTTGGACATATTGAACTTGACAACAAAATCCTGACAGCAGAATTTTATTGAAACTTTGGAGCAAAAGTTAAATATGCTACAATCACTCAAATTAGCATGTGAGAACATGAATGGATAGCCATCAATATATACTACAAGGAACCATCAAGATCCACCCCAAAACTATCATGGTTTGTCCTAGAGCAGCAAGCAAACATGGCATCGGAACATTACAGATTTCAGACTTAGTGAAAAACCACTAAGTGTTAAAACAGCAGTTTCATCATGGCATCTTTAAGAGCAAGTTTAAGTCACCTCGAAACTAAACATGGCAAGTGGTAAGCACCACATCAAAGTACACATGATGGTGATCCCGAAACATACAAGCATGCATCATGGAGATAAACACAACGATAGCAATGAGCTCAACAATATGGCATTTCATAACAAGTTAAACAACTAAACAGCCACATAGCACTTTGCAACGAGGATAACCATGGCAAGATTAAATCTACCATGCAACCTAACACAAACAACATGTAGAGCATGGCAAGACGAACACGTGGACATGTCATTTGCAACATTCGGACAAACGAGCTAAAAGATATCACTATGCAAAGATGGCATAAAAACAACACATAGCAGTAGTTTATATCGGGATGCACTCTTGCAACAGAAAAATAAGCACCTAGATGACCACAAACATGCATGGCACAAAGGAATGAAACGTAGTGCTAGTCACCACGAACGTCTGGACATCTCATTTGCGCAAAACGGATCAACACACAAGAAGTTATAGCAGTTCTAATATTGCATCAGACACAAACAAATCTGGGACTTAGGAAAATAGAAGCAACCTCTCAGATCTGGGAAAAAAACCACAACGGGCTGGATCTGCGGCAGCTCGGGCTTCGGCCCACGGACGAAGCGGCTGAGGCGGCTGGGGCGGTCCAGCCGGCAGGGCGCGGGCCCAGCTGGAATCCGGCGGCTCGCGGCGGAGGGAGTGGAGCGGCCCAGCTGGCGTGGGCCTCGGGCGGCTGGAGAGAGCCCCGCGACAGGAGAGGGGCGCGCGGAGCAGCCTCGCTCGCTGAAGGAGTCGGGCCCTGGCCTGGATCGGCGCGGAGGTGCGACGGGGTCGGCCGATCGGGGCCCAGGCTGGCGAAGTGGTCCACGGCGGGCGAGCGGGGAGGATGGAGGCGGGTGATGCGGGCGAGCGATCGAGGCGGCCTGCTCGAGCGGGGTCGGCGGTGCTGGCCCGAAGCGTGCGGACGGGACGAGCCTGGGGCGATGGATCGGAGGAACCGATCGGGCGGAGCTGGCGATGTGGAGACCGCTCGATGCGAGCGTTGACTGGATCGGGACAGGGATCCAGATCGGGATCGATTCCCGATCAACGAAGCTGCGGCGGCGCTCGGCTGGCTTCGAAGGAAAACGGCGGCGGAGGGAGGAGAGGAATCCAAGTGGCAGTGGGGAACTGGCCAGGCACGAAAATTGAGGGGAGGAGAGGCTAGAGGTAGGTGGAGGTAGTTTAGGCTGCCAAAAATGGCATGGAGGATGTTTATATAGGGTAGGTGCTAGGGTTTGAGGGATTTGGGGGGTTTTAGAGCCCTCCGATCGCGATCCGACGGATCCGATCGCGAGGGGAGTTAGGATGGGCCAAGATGATTGTCTTGGGCCTCAAAGTGGAGGCACTTTGAGCCCACACGAATAACTGTTGGTGTAGCAAACGGACTCGAAACGCGACGAGATTTGACAGGCGGGTTACACAAACCAAAACAACAACACACGACAAGTCTCGCGCCAAACCGGTAACGTTATACGGCCAAACACCAAAGTAGGCCTACGGGACGCCACGGACACGTGAGGGAGCTCCGGAACGCGAAACGGACAACGGGAAGGAACGCGTGGAACCGGATGCAGCCGACAACACAAATGCAATGCGATGCATATGTCTACATGATATGAATGAATGCCACACACGCACACAACAAGATGACGAAAAACCCGAACGACGAAGAAGCCGGAATGGAATAGATGAAGCCAGAGATATATTATATGCCCAAAAGGGAAAGTATTACATCCGGGGCATTACAAACTCTCCTCTACTAAAAAAAGATCTCGTCCCGAGATCTAGGACTGGAAAAAGGAAGGGTACTCGGAACGAAGATGATCTTCTCGTTCCCATGTAGCTTCTCGGTCGGTGTGATGTGACCACTTGACTTTCAAGAATTTGATGGACTTGTTGCGGGTCTTGCGTTCGGTTTCTTCGAGAATAGCAACGGGATGCTCTCGGTAAGACAGGTCTTGTTGAACATCAATCTCTTCAAACGGAATCATGCGTTCAGGTGCCTTGAAGCATTTGCGGAGTTGAGACACATGGAACACATCATGAACATTGGCGAAGTTGGAAGGGAGCTCAAGTTGATAGGCTAGATCTCCTCTTTTGCCAAGAATCTTGAAAGGCCCGACGTATCTAGGAGCAAGCTTTCCTTTGATACCGAATCTTTGTGTGCCTTTCATCGGAGAAACACGGAGATAAACATGATCATCAATGTTGAAAGCCAAATCACGATGCTTGCCGTCATAGTAGCTCTTCTAACGCGACTGAGCGGCCTTGAGATTCTCACGTATGACTTTGCACATCTCTTCGGCTTCTGAGATCAAGTCATTGCGAAGAAGTTGACGTTCGCCTGTTTCAGACCAGTTGAGAGGGGTACGACACTTTCTGCCATAGAGGATTTCAAACGGAGCTTTGCCTGCACTTGCTTGAAAGCTGTTGTTGTAAGAGAACTCGGCAAATGGAAGGCAGTCTTCCCATTTCATGCCAAAAGATATGACACATGCTCTGAGCATGTCTTCTAGAATCTGATTCACTCGCTCGACTTGACCACTAGTCTGAGGGTGAAAAGCAGTGCTGAACCTGATCTTAGTGCCCATGGCGGACTGAAAGGAGTCCCAGAACTTGGATGTGAACAAACTTCCACGGTCTGAGGAGATAACTTGAGGAATGCCATGTAAGGACACAATTCTGGAAGTGTACAACTCTGCCAATTGAGCTGCATTGATGGATTCTTTGACTGGAAGGAAGTGAGCGACTTTGGTAAGCTTATCAATCACCACGAAGATAGAATCATTCCCTCTCTTGGACTAGGAAAGCCAGTGACGAAGTCCATTTCAATGTGGTCGAACTTCCACTCAGGAATGGGAAGAGGTTGGAGAAGACCGGCTGGACGTTGATGTTCTGCTTTCACTCTTCTGCAAACAGCACATTCATTCACGAATTGGGCAATCTCCCTTTTCATGCGTGTCCACCAATAAGATTGCTTGAGATCTTGGTACATCTTGGAGCTGCCAGGATGAATGGAAAGGAGAGAATCATGTGCTTCTTCCATTATGAGCTTCCTGAGATCACCTTTGGGAACAACGAGTCTGTCCTCGAAGAACAAGGTATCTCTCTCATCAACACGAAAGCACTTGTATTTTGGAGTGCCCTTTGCAATACCATGTTTGACCTTCTGCACCATGGCATCACTGAGTTGGGCCTCACGGACCTGATCTTCCAAGGTAGGAGCAACTTGAAGATTTGCAAGAAAACCCCGCGGAACAACTTGGAGGTTGAGCTTCCTGAATGCTTCACAAAGCTCAGGCTGGAACGGCTTGATAAGAAGGCTGTTGCAATATGCCTTTCTGCTCAAAGCATCTGCAATCACATTCGCCTTGCCAGGAGTGTATTCAATGCTGGGATTGTACTCTTGGATCATTTCAACCCAACGAGTCTGGCGGAGGTTCAGATTCGGTTGTGTGAGGATGTACTTCAAGCTCTTGTGATCGGTGAAGATGTCGACCTTTCTGCCCAACAACAGATGTCTCCACGTAATCAAAGCATGTACCACAGCTGCTAGCTCGAGATCATGTGTGGGATAGTTCTTCTCACTTGGCTTGAGCTGACGAGAAGTGTATGCCACAATTCTCTTATCTTGCATAAGCACACCACCAAGACCTTGAAGAGAAGCATCACAGAATACTTCATAGGGCTTGGACTCATCTGGAGGAGTAAGAATTGGAGCAGAGACGAGCTTTTCTTTGAGAGTTTTGAATGCCACTTCACACTCTGGAGACCAAAAGTATTTGACATTCTTCTGAAGCAAGTTGGAAAGAGGCTTGGCAATCTTGAAGAAGTTCTCAACGAACCTTCTGCAATAGCTGGCAAGACCCAGAAAACTTCGGAGTTGCTTGACGTTCTGAGGAGCTTCCGAGTTGACAATTGCTTCAACTTTCTCGGGATTTACCGCAATACCGTCAGCTGAGATGATATGGCCCAGGTACAAAACCTTATCGAGCCAAAATTCGCACTTGGAGAACTTGGCATAGAACTTATGCTCACGGAGTCGATCAAGAACCAGACGTAAGTGCTTTTCATGATCTTCTTCATTCTTGGAAAACACCAGAATATCATCCAGATACACAAGCACAAACTCGCCGGTGTAGGGGTTGAAGATGTAATGCATCATTCTTGAGAAGGTAGGAGGAGCATTAGCGAGACCAAAGGACATGACTGTATACTCGTATGAGCCGTAGCTCGTTCTGAAGGCAGTCTTGGGAATGTCTTGCTCGCGAATGCGAATTTGATGATAGCCCATTCGGAGATCGAGCTTAGAGAACACTTTAGCTCCTATGAGCTGCTCGAAGAGTTCGTTGATGTTGGGGAGCGGATACTTGTTCTTTATTGTCTTCTTGTTCAATGGCCGGTAATCAACACAGAGACGCTCCGTGCCATCCTTCTTCTTGACAAATAAGACACCACAGCCCCAAGGAGACGTACTAGGCCTGATGAGACCCATACGCTCCTGTTTATCAAGCTGCTTCTTCAATTCCTTCAATTCATCAGGAGAGAGCTTGTACGGACGCCGACATGCTGGCTCAGTACCCGGCTCGAGTTCAATAACGAATTCCACCTGACGGTGTGGAGGCATGCCTGGAAGTTCTTCAGGAAAGATGTCTTGGTATCCGTTTACCACCGGAATTTGAGAGATGGCATTAATTTCGCCCTTATCATTGAGAGAGAAAAGCCTGATAGTGTTATCCCTGGAGGCAAAGATAATCACATCTTCATCAGGATGAGTCATCTTGACTTCCTTCTGTGCACAATCAATGTGAGCATCATGCTGAGAAAGCCAATCCATTCCGAGGATGAGGTCAATGTCGGAATTACCAAGAACCACCGGATTAGCCAGAAATCGATAATCACCCATGCGAATAGACACATTCAGAGCAACTGAGTTGGAAGTCATTTGCAAACCCGGAGAAATAATCTTCAAAGGTCTAGGAATCCTCTCCGAAACCAATTCATGCTTAGCAACAAAAGGTCTTGAAATGAAGGACAACGAAGCACCCGAATCAAACAAGACTTTAGCTGGAAAAGAGTTAACTGAAAGGTTACCCAAAATGACATCAGAAGAATTCTCTGCTTCAGCTGCACTCATCAGATTCACCCTTGCTGCCTTTGGATTATGCTTGACAATAGTTGAACTCACAGGTGGAGGAGGTGGAAGACGCTTCGGGTTCGGACATCTGTTGGCATAGTGACCTTTCTGAGTGCATTTGTTGCAAGTCACTTCTGAGAGAGGACGGAAATGAGAACCACTTGACTTGGAGCCTTGAGACTGAAACTGGTTCTTCGACTGGTTGCTCAGGTTGGGTGGGTGGGAGAAACCACGTCCACCGGAGTTCTTGTTACTGTTGGAGTTGTTGTAAGGAGCTCGAATCACTGGAGGAGGAGGAAGCCAGAATTTCTGTTGTTTCGAGACCATCTGAGACGATGAGGAAGAGTGAACGGCATCTCGAATCCTCTTTTTGGAAGCCTCCATCTTGAGCTGAGCTGCCTCTTGTTTCAAAGCCATGTTATAGAATTTGTCGAATTCATCGGTCTCGAACAAGGTGAGAGCAAGTTGAAGTTTATCTTTGAGACCTCCACGGAACTGGTAGATTTTGCTCTTAGCATCAGGAATGTCTTGCTTAGCATAGCGGGCGAGGTTTTGGAACTTGACATTATACTGATAGACTGTCATAGAGCCCTGCTTCAGGTTGCGGAATTGCTCACGCATACCCTCGATGACACTTGTTGGAATGTGGTGAGATCGAAAGTCCTTGCAGAAATCCTCCCAAGAGATCACACGACCTGGCCTGGAGTCTTTGTACTGCTGCCACCAGTCAGCTGCTTGGTCTTTGAGTTGGAAGGCTGCAAACTCCACATAATCCTCTTCCTTCACGTTACTGCACTCAAAATGCTTCTTTATGTCGGTCAACCAATCTTCAGCATCAAGAGGGTCGACACAGTAACTGAAAGCTTTTGGATTATTGGCCAAGAACTGGTTGAGAGTAGCATGGTGCTGCTGGTTGCAGAAGTTGCCTTGATTCCCTGGAACACCCTGATTAGCTTGATTAGCTTGCATCTGCTGCATCATCTGCATCAACAACTGGGTGTTCTGATTTGTAGTCTGCATAATCGCTCTCCAAGCCTCAGACAGAGGAGGAGGGGAAGGAGGACGATCTGGGACCTCTTCACCCTCTGGGTTAGCGTTGGGAACCTTTTTCGGAGCCATCCTGAAAGAGATGACCACGAATCTGCAATTGATAGAAGGTATAAGCTGAATCAATGGAATGAATTGCAACAAGTCTTCACAATAATCATTCGAACAATAGTAACGAATGAAATCATTCGAACAAGAGGAACGAATGAAATTCTCAGTTAAATGATAACATCAATCTTCACGAGAAGCCACATAGGGGACAAAAGGTAAAATAAGAAAAACAACAAGGTACGGATGGAAACAAACACAAGATAGGAGCTTCGTTCTAACATCTTTGTGCTGAAAGCATATGAACGCGTTACGAAAGGGTTTTGCAATCCCCGGATCAGCATAGCCAAGGACCCTTTAAGATGCAACTCCCGATCGGAACATCGGTCATAATACCACTTCACTCAATGTAGAACCCCGAACTCGCTAACCTGCATTCGTTGGAAGAATGCCTACGATCTACTGGATAAACCCACCTATGAATTTCCGAAAGATTCCAGTTATGCAATCAGGTGTTGGGGATACAGGGGAAGCACCGCGCAATCAACTCTAAACCTACATCCAACTGTATCCATCCTTCAACACATAACCAGTCTTTCTCGGAAACTGTTTACCTCAGACCTTCGAAAAGCATCCACTATAACAAGCTATGGCAATACTCCCGAACTACCTCCCCAGTACTGGGTGATGTCGGGGTTATCTTGCCACTAACCGTATAGGAGAGATTTTCGATGTCGGCCGTCTTAAGTATTTAGTACTGCCACGATATGCTTGTGACGACAATACCCCGAAGCTCAACTCCCCGGGACACTGCCACAACCCCTAATGTCAGGAGGCATCGAGAACAATATTCTCGTCACAAGAACATCGAAACAATCCCAGAATACTCGCGAGATTCCTAAAAAAAAATTTGGTGCAATTTTTGAAAGTAGAAGAGGCAAGAGTAGTCGTCAGGAGTCCTCACCAGAGAGAAAGGGGATGAGAAGCAAAGAAATCCTACTCTCCGATATAATATAGGACTCAAAATATTTTCTAGTGTGTGCCTAGACTCGACCGTCAACGATTCGATCAATCAGTGGGGGATCCTAGGTCGGAGAAGGCTCTGAATACCAACTTGTAATGCCCAGGATGGGACTATATCTCCTACGTGTCGAGGCACGACTTAGAGACATAACCCCATGCTGGAATGATCGCAAGTTTGGTATCTTTGCACAACTCATGTAAAAGATGGGGATGGAAAACATAAAATAGTTGGCTTACACTCGCCACGTCACACAAATACAATACATGTCTCAATCATCATCAATAAAACATCACAGCCCTCTAAGGGTAAAATCTAAATGACAAGATACCAAACATAATTTAAATCCACAGGTCGGATCGAATCCTAGTAGAAGTCTCCACTACTGATCATCAGGATAACGAACATAGTAACGGCTACGCTCCTCGTCGTACTCCCAGTCTTGCTCGGTGCCATCTCCTGGATAACTCACCATCGGACATGCATCTGGTGTGGTGAAGTAACTGTGAGCCACAGAGGACTCAGCAATCCCGTTCCCGGGTAACAAGACTATTTAAGCCTTGCGAGAGGATAAGGCTGAAGAAAAGAATAAGTGTCTGCAGCAGCAACTAGCACTAGCTTACGTGAGAGAGTGCGAGAAGAGAAGTGCCTTGGTCGAGAGGTGATCACGAAGTGATCCTAGCTAAAGCTCAACAAACATAACCCCACCGTTTTCAACTTCCGAATCCCTATTCGAAAATTGACAGTCACGGTACACACGCTGGTAGTGTATTGGAACATTGTGTCAAGTTATCTACAACCGGATATTAACAAGCTCCCATCTGCCACATAACCGCGGGCACGGCTTTCGAAAGTTCATAACCCTGCAGGGGTGTTCCAACTTGGCCCATTACATGCCCACGATCCGCGGAGTCGCAACTCCAAAGTGGGAAGACCCGAGTATTCTCGGAATCCCGTGCTCAAGATACTCCGAACTAAGGTAAGGCTAATCCAGCAAATCCTCCCGGTGTGCCGACACCCTGATAGTAGCCGCGCATATCTAGTCTCAGGCCACGACCGGATGAGCGCTACTTATAGATACCGAAGATACCAGCGAACTGGGTGGTATCCGCAAGTGACTCTAGCTTGGACCAACACTCAAATCGAGCACTGGCCCAGGGGGGTTGAATTAATTAAGCCTCGGGTTAATTACTCCCTCGGTAAGTTTTAGTTGTTTAGGCGAATAGTACCAATGTTGGGACTTGCTGGAAAAGAATTAGCACTTAGCGGTTTATCGAGGGGGTCCCATACACCCCAACCGTGTTAGGAACGCATAATCAAGGAACATAACACCGGTTTAAACGGTTCCTAACGGCATGAGTGGAACAAAACACCAAGCAAAAGGCTTAGCCTTCCACCCTTGCCAATATATAGATGATTTCATTTTAAGAATTTATATAGTGTGATATAACCC
The DNA here is from genome assembly GCA_902687465.1 of Secale cereale. Lineage (NCBI taxonomy): Eukaryota > Viridiplantae > Streptophyta > Magnoliopsida > Poales > Poaceae > Secale > Secale cereale. The sequence goes on from LR738715.1 coordinate 328,149,595, forward strand.
AACAAACTTCAACATGAAGCAAGCATCTTCGATCTTCACCTGCAACTATCAATGCTATAAGAAGGGCTGAGCGAAGCGTACTTAGCCAAGCAACGGTTTGCATAGGTAGGGTGGTTAAACATGGTCATGGTTACAAGTAGGAGGCTGACAGGAAAGACATGGGCATCGAGGCAAAACTATAGAGCGGAATTACTAGCAATAGGCAAAGATAGTAATGTTATCGGGATTCGGTCATCTTGCCTGAAGAGTAGTCGTTCGGATCATAAGAAGGGTCCTCGTGCTCAACCTCGTTGGTAACCTCGTGCTCGTACTCGTACTCGGTCTCAGCTTCCGGCTCTAAACAATACAATCACACAAGGCACGAATCAACAAGATGCAATGCGCACACCAAAATTATGGATGCATGATGGATGCACTACGAGAGCACACGGAGCACGGAAAATAGCACTCAAGCAAAAAGCTTCAAACATGATAACAATAGGAGATTATGAATCTACACGAAAAATCAATCAAGTTTCATATAAGATTTGCTGCCATCGGAGCTACGGACTAAAAGTTATGCCCGAAACAAGAAATAGGCGAAAGCTGAAAATTACAGCAACATAGCAACTTCGGAGCACAAGATAACTAAGCTACAACACTCAAACACCATGGCAAAGAGCACGAACATAAACTAGACATATCCTACAACAAATAAGTCCAAAGGTGCACCCCCAAAGGAGCCACGGATCAATAGCAACAAGCTTGGACATATTGAACTTGACAACAAAATCCTGACAGCAGAATTTTATTGAAACTTTGGAGCAAAAGTTAAATATGCTACAATCACTCAAATTAGCATGTGAGAACATGAATGGATATCCAACAATATATACTACAAGGAACCATCAAGATCCACCCCAAAACTATCATGGTTTGTCCTAGAGCAGCAAGCAAACATGGCATCGGAACATTACAGATTTCAGACTTAGTGAAAAACCACTAAGTGTTAAAACAGCAGTTTCATCATGGCATCTTTAAGAGCAAGTTTAAGTCACCTCGAAACTAAACATGGCAAGTGGTAAGCACCACATCAAAGTACACATGATGGTGATCCCGAAACATACAAGCATGCATCATGGAGATAAACACAACGATAGCAATGAGCTCAACAATATGGCATTTCATAACAAGTTAAACAACTAAACAGCCACATAGCACTTTGCAACGAGGATAACCATGGCAAGATTAAATCTACCATGCAACCTAACACAAACAACATGTAGAGCATGGCAAGACGAACACGTGGACATGTCATTTGCATCATTAGGATAAACGAGCTAAAAGATATCACTATGCAAAATGGCATAAAAACAACACATAGCAGCAGTTTATATCGGGATGCACTCTTGCAACAGAAAAATAAGCACCTAGATGACCACAAACATGCATGGCACAAAGGAATGAAACATAGTGCTAGTCACCACGAACGTCTGGACATCTCATTTGCGCAAAACGGATAAACACACAAGAAGTTATAGCAGTTCTAATATTGCATCAGACACAGACAAATCTGGGACTTAGGAAAATAGAAGCAACCTCTCAGATCTGGGAAAAAAACCACAACGGGCTGGATCTGCGGCGGCTCGGGCTTCGGCCCACGGACGAAGCGGCTGAGGCGGCTGGGGCGGTCCAGCCGGCGGGGCGTGGGCCCAGCTGGAATCCGGCGGCTCGCGGCGGAGGGAGTGGAGCGGCCCAGCTGGCGTGGGCCTCGGGCGGCTGGAGAGAGCCCCGCGACAGGAGAGGGGCGCGCGGAGCAGCCTCGCTCGCTGAAGGAGTCGGGCCCTGGCCTGGATCGGCGCGGAGGTGCGACGGGGTCGGCCGATCGGGGCCCAGGCTGGCGAAGTGGTCCACGGCGGGCGAGCGGGAAGGATGGAGGCGGGTGATGCGGGCGAGCGATCGAGGCGGCCTGCTCGAGCGGGGTCGGCGGTGCTGGCTCGAAGCGTGCGGACGGGACGAGCCTGGGGCGATGGATCGGAGGAACCGATCGGGCGGAGCTGGCGATGTGGAGACCGCTCGATGCGAGCGTTGACTGGATCGGGACAGGGATCCAGATCGGGATCGATTCCCGATCAGCGAAGCTACGGCGGCGCTCGGCTGGCTTCGAAGGAAAACGGCGGCGGAGGGAGGAGAGGAATCCAAGTGGCAGTGGGGAACTGTCCAGGCACGAAAATTGAGGGGAGGAGAGGCTAGAGGTAGGTGGAGGTGGTTTAGGCTGCCAAAAATGGTATGGGGGATGTTTATATAGGGTAGGTGCTAGGGTTTGAGGGATTTGGGGGGTTTTAGAGCCCTCCGATCGCGATCCGACGGATCCGATCGCGAGGGGAGTTAGGATGGGCCAAGATGATTGTCTTGGGCCTCAAAGTGGAGGCACTTTGAGCCCAAACGAATAACTATTGGTGTAGCAAACGGACTCGAAACGCGACGAGATTTGACAGGCGGGTTACACAAACCAAAACAACAACACACGACAAGTCTCGCGCCAAACCGGTAACGTTACACGGCCAAACACCAAAGTAGGCCTACGGGACGCCACGGACACGTGAGGGAGCTCCGGAACGCGAAACGGACAACGGGAAGGAACGCGTGGAACCGGATGCAACCGACAACACAAATGCAATGCGATGCATATGTCTACATGATATGAATGAATGCCACACACGCACACAACAAGATGACGAAAAACCCGAACGACGAAGAAGCCGAAATGGAATAGATGACGCCAGAGATATATTATATGCCCAAAAGGGAAAGTATTACATCCGGGGCATTACACTCTCCCACATAAAACTTGCTATCGGTCTAGTAACGTAGTCAATTGCTTAGGGACAATTTCGCAACTCCTACCACCACTTTTCCACACTCGCTATACTAACTTTATTGCTTCTTTACCTAAACATCCCCTAGTTTTTATTTACGTGCTCTTTATATTCTTGCAAACCTATCCCACAACACCTACAAAGTACTTCTAGTTGCATACTTGTTCTAGGTAAAGCAAATGTTAAGCGTGCGTACAGTTGTATCGGTGGTCGATAGAATTTAAGGGAATATTTGTTCTACCTTTAGCTCCTCGTTGGGTTCGACACTCTTACTTATCGAAAGAGGCTACAATTGATCCCCTATACTTGTGGGTTATCAGCTGCGGATTCACCACCCGCGGTCGGTTCGGTCACTCAAGCCCGTACGGGTGTTTTCCGCCCGAGCTCATGATATGCTTTGGACGCATACGTCCACACGACATCCACCTCTATGTCATCGCCCTTGCCGTCTTCCTTTCGAGCCACTCTTCGTGACCCACTCTGGATGGCTGTGATGCAAGATGAGTTTGATGCCTTGCTGCGCAACCGGAGGTGGCAGCTTGTTCCCCATCCACGGCACTCCAACGTGATTACCGGGAAGTGGGTCTTCAAACACAAGCTCCACCCCGATGACACCCTTGACCGCTATAAAGCGCGGTGGGTTGTTCGTGGCTTCCGGCAACGTGCTGGCATCGACTTCACCAACACCTTCGCTCTGGTTGTTAAGCATGGGACGATCCGCACGGTTCTACACCTTGCGGTCTCCCGTGCCTGGCTGGTGCACCAGATGGACGTCTCCAACGCCTTCCTTCATGGCCACCTCGAGGAGCGGGTCTTCTGCTATCAGCCCATGGGGTTCGTTGATCCGGCACATCTCGACCATTTGTGTCTGCTCTCGCGGTCCTTGTATGGACTCAACTAGGCTCCTTGCGCTTGGTACCAGCGCACCGTGGCGTTTCTGCACTAGCTTGGGTTTCGCTCTACCCGCTCGGACGCATCGTTGTTTGTCTACCACCAGGGCTCAGACACTGCATATCTGCTCCTCTACATCGACGACATCATTCTGACGGGATGTACAGCTAGCCTCCTTAGTCAGCTCACTGATCGTCTTCACGCTGAGTTTGCCATCAAGGACTTGGGTCCTTTGCACTACTTCCTCGGTGTTGAGGTGGTGCATCGTTCGGATGGCTGCTTCCTTGACCAACAGAAGTACGCTCACAAGCTTCTCGACCGTGCTGGCATGCTTAATTGCAAGCCCTCTACCCTGCTTGTTGATACGAAGGCCGAGCTCTCTGCCATGGATGGTTGTCCTCCTTTGGATGCTGCTTTTTACCGGTCTATTGTTGGGGCTCTTCAGTACCTCACTCTCACTCGGCCAGAGCTCCAGTATGCAGTTCAGCAGGTGTGTCTTCACATGCATGCTCCTCAGGATGTTCATTGGGCCGTTGTCAAGCGGATTCTTTGGTATATCTGTGGCACTATGGATCTCGGCGTCACGTTGCATGCCTCCACCTACACCGTCATCACCGCCTACTCCGATGCTGACTCGGCCAAATGCCCTGACAACCGTCGCTCCACTTCGGGCTACTATGTTTTCCTTGGGCCCTCGCTTATCTCGTGGTCGTCCAAGTGGCAGCCTACGGTCTCATGTTCCAGCGCTGAGGCTGTGTATCGCGTTGTGGCCAAGGTCATCACCGAGTGCTCGTGGCTTTGTCGGCTGCTCCAGGAGCTTTCATGTCCTGTCGATAGGGAAACGGTGGTCTACTACGGCAATGTCTCGGCTGTCTACATCTCTGCCAACCCGGTTCATCATCTTTGTTCCAAGCATATTGAGTTAGATATTCATTTTGTTCGAGATCAGGTAGACCTTGGCCATATTCGTGTTCTACACATTCCTACTTCGCAACAATTTGCAGATATCATGACCAAATGCTTGCCTACGGCGTCATTCAAGGAGTTCCGGTCCAGTCTTTGCATCAGCAATGGTGCCGCTTCGACTGCGGGGGGATATTGAGTATATGTGTTATGTGCATATTGTGTATTGGGCCCACCTCCTAGTTCCTTGTATAGTCGAGGTCGTGGTCCACCGTTGTACATATACATGCAATTGCACCTGATCAATACATCATGCAATTCCATCATCATACAATACAAAATCAAGTGAGCTCATTAAGAATTTGATTGTTGCTACGCGTGACTCTCGAGCAAGGCTATTTATTCCTTTTTTTGTTTGAAGTGTGGCTTTCGCCATATCAGCGGTAAACTTGCTCACTTGCCACTAGTGAAGAAGCCCTTGTAGTGGAACTTCATTTGTGGCACGTCTATAAATAACAATTTCACTCGTATCTTTCTGAAAATATAAGACACCGTAGCCACTGCCACATCCTCTCCAACCAATGTGTCTCTCTTCGATGCCCACAACGAGAACTACATCATCAGGTGCCTCACGGCGAAAGGTAACAAATAGGTAACCTCCAACACCAAAACTTCCATCACCTCTACTCCTTCCTTATTGGATTGTGTGGATAATCATGTGGAGGCTAGGTTGGATGAGAATGGAATTGATAAGTTCTTGGGTGGTCTAAGAGATGAGACCAAGAAGCATATTGTTGCTCTCTTGGAACAACTTGGTGATGCCAGTGATATCATTGAGTCTCATTAGGATACCATCTCTAAGTTAGAAGGACATAGCCGTGACTATGCCGATGAAATTGTGGATCTATCTATTGCTAGCGAGGAAGAGCGAGGTCTTCCTTTGACTCTTGAGGAGTCACACAACGTTAAACTTGCTAAATTACTTAAGGATCTTGATTATGCTATTGTTTTTCTCGTGTGCTTAAATCCTAAAAGGTTGCCCTTGGGGTTGGCCATGATAGAATCAAGAAAGAGTTTGACACACTTCATAAGGCTCACAGGGCCTTGAAGAGTGTTCATGCCTCTCTCAAGGAGTCTCATGACCAACTCCAAATGAAACTAACCAAGGATATTTCCAAGTGTCCTCCTTTTGTTTTAATTGATAATGCCCATGCCACTAACCCTTGTTGTGAGCATGCGCATCTTGTGGAGGAGAATTCTAAGTTGAAAGAGCAACTTGAGAAAGGCCTTGTGACTTGCATACAAGGTAAGAAAAACCTAAATGACCTTTTGAGAAATCAAAAGGAAGTTTTGGATAAGGAAGGACTTGGGTTCGTACCAAAGTCAAAGAAGAAGAAGAACGAGACCAAGAAACCTCTCCCGCTCAAGGAAGCCTTTGTCAAGCTTGGGGAGGGTGCTCATGAGAATAAAAAGGACAATGAAGTATATGGTAATGCCAAGAAGGTCAAGACCATCCCTACCAACAAAGCCGGCGACTTTAATCCCTCATATGTGTTATTTTGTGCTAGTGATGGGCATGTTTATGCTAAATTTGTTGGTTCTTTTTATGAGTATATTGAATGGTATATTTGGGTTCCTAAGACCCTTTTTGCTAACATCAAAGGACCCATTCAAAAATGGGTACCCAAATCCAAGCATTAATCTCTTATAGGAGTTTGCTTCCGGCGGGGTGTCATGGTTGCTTGACAGTAGAGCAACAAATCAAATGACTGAGAGCAAGGACTTGGTGGTGGACATGCAAGAAATCCCATCTATGCCCACTCATGTCCAATTCGGTGATGCGTCAACTTTTAAGGTATTGGGTCTTGGCAAGGTGGTCATCTCACAAGATTTATCTATTGAGAAGGTCATGTTTGTTGAGTCCCTTTCATACAATTTACTTTCCGTTTGTCAACTTGCACTCATGGGCTTTGCAACGTTCTTTGATCGTGACACCATGCCCTTTTGTGGAGTAAGACTCTTAAAGTGGCCTTTATTGGGCATGTCAATAACGGTCTCTATGTGGTTAACTTCTCGGAGCGATCCACTAAGACCGCGACATGCCTAATGCTAAAGTTGATGTGGGTTGGCTTTGGCATCACCGACTAGCCCATGTCAATGTGAGATCTTTGCAAACTCTCAAAGGGGATCCCGTTTGTGGACTAACAAATGTGAGTTTTGCCAAAGACTGTGCTTGCAGTGCTTGTATCGAAGGAAATCTTCATGAGACGGCTCACGACCCACGACTATCATCTGCTCAAAGAGGACCTTGGAGATCCTTCACATGGATCTCTTTGGTCCTCCATCCTTTTATAGTCTTGGGGGAAAAATATTGCTTGGTGATTGTGGATGATTACTCGAGATATACATGGGTATATTTTCTCAAGAGGAAGAGTGAGACCCAACAAATCGTCATCGACTTTGCTAATGAAACTAAACGTCAACCTTGGATGAGTTTCTTAGTGATGAGGGGATCAAGCCTCAATATGCCGCACCTTATACCCCTCAACAAAATGGTGTTGCGGAAAGGAATAACCGGACGTTGGGATGCGACAATGACCATGATGGTCGAATTCAAGTCTCCATATAACTTTTGGGTCGAAGCCATCATCACCGCATGTCATGCATCCAATCGTCTCTACCTCTGCAAAGGCTTAAACAAGACTCCATATAAGATACTTACCCATAACAAGCCCAACCTCAAGTACTTTCCCATATGAGATACATACCTGTAACAAGCCCAACCTTAAGTACTTTCGGCTGTTTAGTTATAAGTGTTTCATTCTCAAAAAGGGTGTTCGTTTGTCTAAATTCGAACCTAGAGCACAAGAGGGCATATTTTGTTGCTACAAACCCTCATGCTTACCGTGTTATCAACAAGTCCACCGGACTCATTGAGGAGACGTGTAACATTGAGTTTGATGAAAATAATGGCTCCCAAGTGGAGCAAAGTGGTCTTTGTGATGTAGGTGATGAAATTGCCCCTCAAGACATAAGAAGAATGGAGATTGGTCAAATACTCCTGTCGAGGAACCGCTTGTGGCTGTAGGAGAAGGATAATACTCTACTCAAGTGGAGCCATCACCAACATTAGACCCACACACTTCCAAAGAACAACGTGAAGGTCTCCAACGTATCTATAATTTTTTATTATTCCATGCTATTATATTATCAACTGTGGATGTTTTATTTGCATTAATATGTTATTTTATATTATTTTTATGACTAACTTATTAACCTAGTGCCAATGCGAGTTTCTATTTTTTCCTTGTTTTCGGCTTTCGCAGAAAAGGAATATCAAAGGGAGTCCAAACGGAATAAAACTTTACGATTATTTTTCTTGGACTAGAAGACACCTACGAGACTTGGAGAGGGGGCAGAAGACCCACGAGGAGACGACAAGCCATAGGGGCGCGCCCTAGGGGGGCTGGGCTTGTGGCCCCCTCGGGAGTCCCCTGCACTGCCTCTGAGCTCCATGAGTACCCAAATATCCCAAAATTCCTCGAGGAGTCGCCAAAATACTTTTCCACGGTCGCAAGTTTCTCTTCCCGTGAGATCCCATTTTGGGGCCTTTTTAGGTACTCCGTCAGAGGGGGGTTCGATCACGGAGGGCATCTACATCATCCTTCCTGCCCCTCCGATGATGCATGAGTAGCTTACCACAAACCTATGGGTCCATATCTAGTAGCTAGATGGCTTCTTCGCTCTCTTTGATCTTCAATACAATGTTCTCCTCGATGTTCTTGGAGATCTATTCGATGTAATCTTCTTTTGCGGTGTGTTTCTTGAGATCCGATTAATTGTGGATTTACGATCAGATCATCTATGAATGTTATTTGAGTCTTCTCTGAACTCTTTTATGCATGATTAAGATAGCTTTGTATTTCTCTTCGATCTATCGATTTGGTTTGGCTAACTAGATTGCTTTTTCTTGCAATGGGAGAGGTGCTTTGTGATGGGTTCAATCTTGCGGTGTCCTCACCCAGTGAGAGAAGGGGTAGCGAGGCATGTATTGTGTTGTTGCCATTAAGCGTAAAAAGATGGGGTTTACATCATATTGCTGAGTTTATCCCTCTACATCAAGTCATTTTTCTTAAGGTGTTACTCTGCTTTTATGAACTTAATACTCTAGATGCATGCTGGATAACGGTCGATGAGTGGAGTAATAGTAGTAGATGCAGGCAGGAGTCGGTCTACTTGTCATGGACGTGATGCCTATATTCATGACCATTGGCTTATATGTCATCATAAGTTTGCACTTTTCTATCAATTCCTCAACAGTAATTTGTTTACCCACTGTATGCTTTCTTCGAGAGAGAAGCCTCTGGTGAAACATCTGGCCCCTGGGTCTATTTTCCACCATATATTTTCAGATTTATATTACCAAAGAACCAAAAATACTTTGCTGCGATTTTTTCATGTTCACTTTATTTTGCCTTTTTCTTTTATTTTAAATCTATCTCTATCAGACCTCACTCTTGCAAGTGACTGCGAAGGGATTGGCAACCCCTTTTCCGTGTTGTGTGCAAGTGTTTGTTAGTTTATGTAGGGGCATAGATTGGGGACATGCTTGTGCCTCCTACTGGATTGATACCTTGGTTCTCAACTGAGGGAAATACCTATCTCTACTTTGCCGCATCACTCTTTCCTCTTCAAGGGAAAAATCAACGCAAGCTCAAGAACTAGCAGGAAGAATTTCTGGCGCCGTTGCCGGGGAGGTTCTATATCAAGCCTACCAAGTACTTGTCATAAACTCTCATCTCTTGCACTTACATTATTTTCCATTTGCCTCTCGTTTTCATCTCCCCCACTTCTAAAATGTTTTCAAAAAACACAAAAATATTTGCCTTTTCTTTTTGTTTACCTACTCGCTATGAATATTCTTACTTCCCATCCTTTGTCTCCAGATTTTGAAGTTCTTCACTTCAAATAAAGAGAAAATTTAAAGGACTCCTGGTATAGAATGATAGAGTCTTTTCACGTTTACACTATAAAGGGGGGTATTAAGATTTTGCTTCATAATTTTTACACTAGATTAACCATGCCCCATAGGAAACTTTTGGGTTTTGCTGCTATAGGAAATTTTATTGAGATCGATGCCAATGCCACTTATGAGATAATAGAGGGGATGGTAGGAATAATACCCCCACAAAAGGCATTTAATTATGACCTTGAGGGAATATTCGTTTTGGAAAAATTAACTGAAGTGCAAAATAATTTGGTTGATTTACACAAATCTAGTGAACCTCTTAAAAATATTAATGGAAATCTCCATCGAATGAACATGCTAATTACTCTTTGCAACAAGCGACTAGATGCTTTAGATATAAAGATTGCCTCATTTCTAGAGAAAGGTGGGAAGCGTAAAGAACCTCCTAAAACTGAAAATAACCCCACTAAGGTGATCAAAACCAAAGATGACAATACCTAGATCGTTGCTTTATGCCTAGCTAGCGGCGTTAAACAATATTGCTTGTTGGGAGGCAACCCAATTTTATTTTTGTTTAATCCTTTTTCTTTTGTTTTCGAATAAATATACCTTCTAGCCTCTGGTTAGATGTGTTTTCATGTTTTAATTTAGTGTTTGTGCCAAGTAAGACCTTTGGGATGGTTTGGAAGACTGTTGATTTGATTTTGCTAAAAAATAGAAACTTTTGCGTCCAGTACAAGAAATTCTATAATTTGCTGGAGCATGATAATTTTCTGAATTTTTTACACAAGATTGATATACAAATTTCTTGCGTTTTCGTAATATTTCATAATTTTTAGAGTTGCAGAAGTTTGTGAAGTTTTTAGATTGCTACAGACTGTTCTGTTTATGACAACTTTTGTTTTCATTGTGTTATTTGCTTATTTTGATGAATCTATGTTTTCATTGTGTTATTTGCTTATTCTGTTTTCATTCCTGATAAGACTTTCACAGAGCACATACCTTGACATGATTTTGATGGAGCTCAAAATGGATCAGTCAAAGAAGGAGTTCTTGCCTGAGTTGTAAGGTGTGAAATTGAGTAAGACAGAAAACCCGACCATGACAGAAGATAGAGAGAGAATGAAAGTCATTCCCTATGCCTTAGCCATAGGCTCTATACGATATGCCTTGCTGTGTACCACACCTGATGTGTGCTTTGACATGTGTCTGGCAAAGGGGGTACAAGAGTGATCCAGGAGTGGATCACCGGACAACGGTCAAAATTATCCTTATTAACTGAAAGACTAAGTAAATGTTTCTCGATTATGGAGATACTAAAGAGTTCATTGCAAAGGGTTACGTCGATGCAAGATTTGACACTGATTATGAGAAGTTTGATTCCTTGCAATTGTTTTGAGATACGAAGATGATAAAATTAGATTCATGCTAGTAGTGAATTGTGGAATAAAACAAATACTTGTGTTAAGGTTAGTGATTCCCGTAGCATGCATGTATGGTCTTCTAGTTATGTTATGAAGTTGGGGTGCAATTTATTCTTGATTGTCTTCCTTTGTGTGAAAGTCGGGAGCGTGTGATGGTTAACTCCAACCAACCTCCCCCCTAGGAGCATGCGTAGTAGTACTTTGCTTCGAGGACTAATAAACTTTTTTGCAATAAGTATATGAGTTCTTTATGACTAATGTTGAGTCCATGGATTATACACACTCTCACCCTTCCACCTTTGCTAGCCACTCTAAAATCGCACAAACTTTCGCCGGTCCATTAAACCTATGGAAATATGCCCTAGAGGCAATAATAAAGTTGTTATTATTTTATATTTCCTTATTCATGATAAAGGTTTATTATTCATGCTAGAATTGTATTGACCGGAAACTTAAATACATGTGTGAATACATAAACAAATAATGTGTCCCTAGTAAGCCTCTACTAGACTAGCTCGTTGAGCAAAGATGGTTAAGGTTTCCTAATCATAGACATGAGTTGTAATTTGATAACGGGGTCACATCAATAGGAGAATGATGTGATGGACAAGACCCATCCGTTAGCTTAGCTTTTGATCGTACATTTTATTGCTATTGATTTCTTAATGTCAAATACATATTCCTTTGACCATGAGGTCATGAAACTCCCGGATACCGGAGGAATACCTTGTGTGCTATCAAACGTCACAACGTAACTGGGTGATCAGAAAGATGCTCTATAGGTATCTCCAAAGGTGTTTGTTGAGTTGGCATGGATCAAGATTAGGATTTGTCACTCAGTGTATCGGAGAGGTATCTTTGGGCCCTCTCGGTAATACACATCACAAGAAACTTGCAAGCAAATGACTAAGGAGTTAGTTATGAGATGATGTATTATGGAACGAGTAAAGAGACTTGTCGTTAACGAGATTGAAATAGGTATGGAGATACCGACGATCGAATCTCAGGCAAGTAACATACTGTCGGACAAAAGGAATTACGTATGTTGTCATAACGGTTTGACCAAGAAAGATCTTTGTAGAATATGTAGGAACCAATATGGGCATCCAGGTTCCGCTATTGGTTATTGACCGGAGAAGTGTCTCAGTCATGTCTACATAGTTCTCGAACCCATAGGGTCCGCACGCTTAACGTTCATTGACGATATAGTGTTATATGAGTTATGTGATTTGTTGATCGAATGTTATTCGGAGTCCCAGATGAGATCACGGATATGACGAGGAGATCTGGAATGGTCCGGAGGTAAAGATTTAAATATAAGACGATACTATTTGGACACACAAAGAGTTTCGGAGCGTACCGGTTAGTCATCGGGTCACCGAAAGGGGTTCCGGTAAGCCCCGGGAGGTCTATGGGCCATATGGGACAAGAGAAGGGAGCACACCAGTCCACAAGGGGCTGGTGCGCCCCTATATGGCAGCCGGCCCTAGGGGAGAGAAGGAAAGAGGGGAATATGCCTCCTCCATCTTTCCCTCTCCTCCTCTTTCCTTCCCCCTTGGGGAATTATGGCACGTGGCGCAGGCCAGGGCAGGAGCCCTAGGGATGGACGGCCACCTTTGTGGTGCGCCTGGCTATCGCCCTCTCCCCCACCTATATATATGCGGGGAGGGGGTGCCATGCAAGGACACAACATTGTCTTAGTTGTGTGCGGCGCCCCTCTCCACAGTTTCGTCCATCGCTCATATTTTCGTAGTGCTTAGGCGAAGCCCTGCGGAGATAGCATCACCATCATCGTCACCATGCCGTCGTGCTGCCGGAACTCATCTACTACTTCGCCCATCGTGCTAGATCAAGAAGGAGAGGACGTCACCGAGATGAACGTGTGTTGAAGGGGGTCCAACACGAGTCTAACCCGACATCAGAGGGGTGTGGGGGGAGGCGACCACGAAGAATAGCAGGAGGAGGGGTAGAGGAGACATGCCGTGAAAATCGGTGGCAGACCGACGGCGAAAGGCGCGGGCGCGAGTCCCTCCCTACAATTGCGTGCGTGTGGGCGAGAGGAGAGAGTGGGGATCGAGCTAGGGTTAAGTGTTAGGTGAGCTTAGTAGGTGGCAGGGTTAAGTGGGAGCCTAACTATGCCTTGGTGGGCTGACTTTTGCCAGAGAGGATAGCGGATATGATGAAGCCTCTGCTTAGGATTCGCTGCATGGCAAGGCCTGGGACCGAGCCAGCAACACCGGAGCCACTGAGGTTCTACATGCCGATCAAGGACGCTGAAGACATATACATACTTGTCATCCTCAAGGCCTTCCAGCCGATGATGAAGAGGCGGCTCATTGCTAGACTTCCACGCATTGTCAAACTCTCAGGGAACAAGTGGTGCGAGATCTGCATGCAGGTAACGGACAGGACTACTTTTCCTGGAAGCATAATATCATCCTCTATGACCTTCTTGTCTTCAAGATGTCGAACCTCGGCCTGAAGCTCCAAATCTACAACGACGGTAACTCCACCATCCAACAGGTATGGGTGTGCCAGACACGTTTGTCAAGGGCTAGTGACATGGCTCGCACGATCTAATAGTCCTCTTGTATGTTGATCCTTGTAAGTCTGAACTATGTTTTGCTATGAAACTGTTTATATTTTGCTCAGGGAACCATGATGTTGCGCAGGGGCATATTGTCTAAAAACCTACTAGTTCTTTAACCTATAATGTAGTTTAAGTGGTAATGTGTACTATTGATTGCATGCATGTTTGATATGTACTATGTATTGATGTGAAGTGTGATACATAGTGGTAGCAAGTTCATCAGATTTGAAAGGTTCGAGCAAAACAACACATTGCACAAAGCCAAACAATTGAGATTTGCATCTACTCCCCCTTAAGCACAAATGGAGACGGGCAAACAACATGCATCTAACAACTCACTAATGCCATGCGGGCTACCAAACTATATGCACAACATGGCTGTTACCCTGCATTATCCGAGTCAGGCTCTACTCAGCCAGCTACGGATGCAGGGAGGACAAAAGCTATACAATCTATCAAACCTCGAGACTTCCTATACAGTGCCTTCCGTGCCAGGTAAGTGGATTGGCACTCACACGCTACTTTTGTGGGCTGGCCCAACAAGCAAATTGAGCGCTGCTCGCTCCCCCTCGCTCGGTTTTCAGGTTTGACTGCTCAACCATGAACGGTTGATCATTGACGGGTTGACTATTAAAAACATGAATCTCAAAAGTTCATAAAAAACTAAAATTTAAAAATTGAAGAAAAAGAGTTCACAATTATTAAAAAGGTTGGAAATTTTAGAAGAAGTTTATTATTTTGAAATAAGTTTGTAAATTTGATAGGAAGGGTTTGGGCCAGATCCTATTCAGCGCTAATGGCGCCTCTTACTATTATTTTCTGCAACTGGCCCACTGCACGACCCAATGTCTCACCAAACTCTTGCGGAAAATCCAAGATGGGCGTAACGCAACTACGCGAGTGGCACCGAGCCCATCTACGTCATCCATGAAGCAAAGAGTTGAATGGGGTGATTGGTACTGCTCTTCATATATGACCTTCCTGCGTACCCACTAAAAGATTTATTGATGATCTTTCTTTTATCCCTCAAAAGAAGCATTCTGTGCAACAGGTTTGTTCAAGAGCCAATGTACATGCAAATAAATGGCTACCACCCAAGGACGGTTGGGCGAAGGCGAATGTTGATGCTGCAATTTCTCGAAATGCCGAATGGGGAGCTGTGGCTGCTGTTTGCCGTGACTACACTGGCCTCTTTCTGGGAGCATCAGCGATGGTGGTGGACAACCTGCATCCGGAAACACTGGAGGCGATGGCTAGCAATGAGGGTCTCTCGTTGGCCTCGATCTCAACTTACAGAAAGTCCAGATCAGCACGAACTGTATGGCTACTGTTAATCTCATTGGAGAGCCTTTTCTAGGTCCAAGTAAAGTTATCGTGGAGGAGATCAAGTTGAAGCTTCAGATGTTCCCAGAATCTGAAGTCATCCATGAGAGACGTGATCATAATTTCGAAGCGGACGTACTTGCGAAAGCTGCTACTACATTAGGCCCGGGACGTCATCTGTGGCTAACGGGAACCCCAGACATAATTTGTATTCCCATGACTGTTGAGTTTTAATATAGCAGCTTTCAGCCCTAAAAAAAAAAAAAAATCTACGCCATCCATCTCCGGACCAAGCGCTCCACAGCCGCCCATAATTTTGCCATAATATCCTCCCTCGCCGCGCGTTTGCGCGGGCACCACAAACCAGAAGAAGAAATGGCAGCGGGCCCCACGCCATCCACCGCCGCGTCTTTCCGGCCGCCCCTGCCGCCTCCGCCGCCGAGCTTCGACTACAGGTCCGCATCGCTCGCCGACACGCGCGCCACCGCAGCCGCCGCGGACCCCGCGCTGGCTGGGTTGGTCGAGTCCGGCGCACTGGTGCGTGTCCCGCGGCGGCGGTTCGGGCCGGTGCCGGCGTGGCGGCCGCCGGACTTCGCTGAGCCCGAGGACGTGTGGATCCTTGGGACCTCGCACCTCTCCGCGGAGTCCGCCGACGAGGTCGAGCGCGTGCTCCGTGCCGTCCGCCCCGACAACGTCGTCGTCGAACTCTGCCGGAGCAGGCATGACCCAGCATCCCGATCGACCGGTCACAAATCATCACCGTTTCTCTATTCGAAATCTGAGCGGTGCCTTTGCAGTGCCCTTACTGCAGAGCCGGGATCATGTACGCTTCCGACGACGCCTCCGGCGAACCGCTGTTGAAATCCAACATGTTCTCGCTCGGCGGCACCAAGTTCTTCGGAGCCGTCAACCGGAGCATCAACCTGGGTACCATGTACTACCTGAGATTCGTCGAACAAATGGAACGCTGCTGATTCCATTGCCATCTTTTTGCGACGGTGCAGGTGGACAGAGTGCTCTTGCTCTGCGTTTGCTCCTAGCTGTTTTTTCGTCCAAGATTTCTTCTGGCGCGAACCGGCCGTTTGGGGAGGAGGTACTCTGTTTGGTCATGTTAGTCTTTCACATATTGTTATGGAACGACTCAGAACCTCAAATTGTTTTGTTATTAAATCTTCATGCAGTTCCGAGCAGCTAGGAGGGTGTCTGAAGATATTGGCGCTCAGCTCGTTCTTGGGGATCGCCCCATTGAAATAACTGTATGTGGACATCTGCAACTAAGCAAGCTGATCATATGCTACTTACATGTATGTCACTGATGGTGTCACATTTTGTTCTTGTAGCTTGAACGAGCTTTGAAATCCCTCAGTTGGGATGAAAAGACTAAACTGGTAATCTCATTATTCCGTGGAATCACTTCATCGACCGATATGCCCGTAAGTGCTATGCCTCTGCTCCTCTTTAATCAATTTGCCAAAGTACCAGTCTTACTGAGATGCATGTCGGACTGCTAACTATCAGCGTGATGAGAAAGCTGCGGTTAGCCCGTACGAGTTGTACGAGAAGCTTAGCAGCTCATATCCTTCACTGCTGCAGCCTCTCATACATGAGCGCGACATGGTACGATATGGCTTCTCCGCAACTTTGATCTGAAAATTCCAACCAACTTCATACTTCATCTGAAAACAAACCAGCATTGTCTATGAAGCATGAACTAGATGTTTTATTTTTTTGCATGTTTGCTTCTCAGTTCATGGCTTGGTCCCTAAAGAGGAGCAAGGCCGTGAACAAGAGCAAGACGGTGGTTGGGGTCATCGGGAAGGGGCATATGAACGGCGTGGTGTACGCGCTGATCTCAGACCAGGGTGACCTGAGGTTCCGCGACCTCGTCGGCAGGGAATCGTCGGAGACCTGGGCTAGCTCCGTCGTCAAGGGCCTGGTCAGGGATACGGTGATAGGGCTCGCGCTCTGGGCGCTGTACGAACTGCTGCAAGCTGCCGCCGTACATATAAAGCTGTAGCTGAAGTCCATTTTTACTGGCAAAGACTGACATTTGTAACCGTGGACGCTCTTTGCAACGTCGATGCAGCTTGAGATTGTAAAGCCAAGTGAAGTACTCCCTCTGCAATCTTTTATAAGGCGTTTAAATGATTTCAGACAGCCCCGATTTATGTGTAAAAAGACATCCCTGTCCTTTCGAATTTGAAATCGCGAATTCCCCAGCGTCTTCCTCGCCTTCTTCCTTGCTGTGCCCGCGCCAGCATGTCGCGGCGCCAACTAGACTGTGTGAAGTACCTGGTTTTTTTCCGAGAGAAACTCGCCATCTTTATTGAACCAAAGCAACGGTCACGGGTACAAGGTTTGGGTCATGAGGATTGCCCAACCAAATATATCAACCTACACCTAGATTACAAGCAAACTTGGCGAGTTTATGAGCCTCAAAATTAAAATTTCTACGTTCATGATTGAAAACACTATAAGTAAAACTGCTACGACGAGCCGATATTTCATGTACTATGGCAGCATTAGGACCCCCTGTCCCCTTGTTGATGTCGTTCACCGCTTCTTGACAGTCTGATGCCCTTGTTGATGTCGTTCACCGCTTCTTGACAGTCTGATGCCACATAAATATTTTGCACGGCGAGGTCCTTCGCAAGAGCTAGAGCTTCTCGACAAGCATACATTTCCAGAATCGGTGGGTCATTAATTCCTTGGAAGACCACTGCCGAAGATCCCAAGTAAAGTCCTGATTGGTCTCTACACAGAGCCGCAACAGCTCCTCCCCGCTTTGATCTTGTGACTGCTTCATCAACATTTATTTTGACACATCCTGCGGGTGGAGATAACCACCTCTTTTTTTTTTGGGGGGGG
>LR738715.1:328167456-328187373 GCA_902687465.1 Secale cereale
GTTGAGGTAGCACTTGCTTCGTGGCGCACTCGACTGTTTGAAATCTGTCCCAACTCTGCAATAAGATTATCCACAAAAAAGATAGTTTGTTGTGGACTTTGGAAGATAGATTCATAAACTGCCTTTCTTCTCACGTACCAAACCGACCAAGGAGTGACAGTCATCCGTGTAAAGCTGACATGATCCATCTCATCACTAAGCTGAAAGAGCCATAATCTTGCATTGGGCTCCTCATTAACTGTCATACGGGAGACAATCTCGTCATCAGACAACGCCCAAATACACCTAGACATGGTGCATGATACTAGGGCATGCCTCCAAGAGTCCAGGCCCTCGCACAACGGGCATATATCCTGGACTGACATTTTGCGCCGCTTGAGAACATCAGTCGTAGGGAGAGAATGGTGTGGAAGTCGCCACCAGAAGATTCATATTTTCGACGATACTTTCAGTTTCCACAGCGAGCTCCATGATTCTTCGTCCCTCTGGACATTAGATGACCCTGCTCTCCCCTCAAACCATTCTTCCCGCCGCAGCTTAGTTTTGATCAAGAATTTATAAGCCGAAGCAACTGAAAACTTGCCCTTTCTGTCCGGATACCAGGCCCAGAAGTCCTCCGTGTTGTTAGTGCATGTGGGTAACTTCAAGATCGCATCCGCGTCTATCGGTAAGAACATCGATCGCACCAGTTGTTCATTCCATATCACCGTGGCTGGCAACAATAATTCAGACACCATTACAGGTGGGTTCGCAACAAGGCTGGTGATCGGCCTCGGTGTGGTCTCCTTTGGAATCCAGTTGTCAGTCCAAATATTCGTACTCTGGCTATTACCAATCCCGCGGATTAAGCCCTGTTTCAGCAAGTCACGACCCTCGAGTATCGCCCTCCATATTTGGGATGGCCTGGACCCTAGTCCCGCCTCAAGAATGCTGCTGTTAGGATAGTAGGACGCCTTCAAAATCCTCGCACTCAAAGTGTCTGGCTCTTGCATTAACCTCCATGATTGTCTTGCCAAGAGGGCCAGGCTAAAAACCTCAAGATCCTTAAAGCCAAGCCCTCCCATGTTTTTGGGTCGTGTCATCACGTCCCAAGAAACCCAGGCTGGTTTGCGGACTCCTTGCTTGCAGCCCCTCCAAAACTTCCGTATTATGGATTTAATATGGTCACATAAATCCCTTGGGAGCTTGAAACAAGACATCTAGTACACCGGAATGGCATGTGCTACTGATTTAATGAGGACATCTTTCCCTCCTGCTGATAAGCATTTGCTCATCCAGCCCTTCACCTTATCCCATACTCCGTCACTAAGGTATTTGAATGTTCCTTTTTTGAGTGCCCCACATCTGTTGGAAGCCCCGAATACCCGTCACTCAAAGATTCATTAGGAACATGGAGGTAACCCTTGACTGCATTACAAACTATCTGCGGACAGCCCCTGCTGAAGAAAATCGATGACTTTTCTCTGTTAACTCTTTGTCCCGAGGCCATACAATATGTATCCAATAGGTTTGATACCTTCTCCGCTCTGTTAACACTTGCCCTGAAGAATAGCAGGCTGTCGTCCGCGAATAAAAGATTGTTCACCGTCGGGGACGACGATGCCACATTAATGCCGTTGAGCTGGGACGTCTGAATATTAGATTTTAAGAAGCAGGAAAGGCCCTCCGCTGCTAACAGAAAAAGGTAAGGAGAGATAGGATCTCCCTGTCGAATACCACATGTTGGTTTGAACACTTCTAGCTTACTTCCATTAAACATCACCGAGAAAGAGACTGAGCTCACCATGTTCTTAATTATTGTGACACCTCGAGACCGATGCGTCAGGTGTCATCCTCTTATTCGCTGTCTTTGCCATGCCATATGCTTGCGTGTTGCACCTTTGCCATGTCATCATGTGCATTGCATCCTCATGTTTTCAAAACTTGCATCCGTCCGAGTCCGCCCGTCCTCTCCGTTGTCCGTTCTGAGCCCACACACACTTGCACGCGCCCGCGACACCTCCGAATATTTATTTTATAAGTGGCCGTAAAATATTCTCGGAATGGGGTGAAACTTGGCGTGTGTTCTTAATATCGTGTAGGTAGACCGCCTGTCAAATTTCGTCGCATTCGGAGCTCGTTTGATAGCTCAACCGTTAAACTATAGCGGTACTATCGTCGGACAAAACATCGAACGTTTTCAGTCTTCGAAAACCCTTCCCGGGCTGCTCTTCTCTTCTCTCCTCTCGGCCTAGACCGTCTACACAGCCCACTACCCACTCTCCTAGCCCCTCTCCGCTCCCGAGTCGTTCGATGGCGATCGAACGGTCCGAAGACGGACAAAAAACCCCCTCTCCTAGCCCTTGTTGCTATAAATAGATCCCCCTTGCCTTCCAAATCAGGCAAACTAGAATTTTGAGTAGATCATCTTGGTGCATGTTAACTTGCTGTTTAACAACTTGAAATTAAGGTGTGTTCAGATCTGGACCAATTTCGAAATTTGCATATGAGGACTTACCGGAAATGTTATATATTGTTTCAGGCCTCATTTAAACTTGCCTGTTGTATTGTTCTTGCATGTTTCATATCTTGCCATGATTTGCATCATGTAGCCTTGTCATGCATCATACTTGGTTGAGCATCATGTCTTGTTATGTATTGGGTGTTTACCGTGTTGCTTGCTTCTTCTCGTTAGTGCTTGTTTCGTTGTGATCGTGAGGATTCGTTCGACTACGCTTGGTTCGTCTTCGTGGCTTCTTCTTCGTCTTCTTCATGGACTCAATCTTCTTCCTTGCGGGATCTCAGGCAAGATGGTCGTCTCCTTGGATACATGTACTATCATTGCCATGCTAGTTGTCTCGATGCTATCGCTATATGTCGCTCTACCTATCTATTTGTTGTCAGCCTCTCCTTGTTGCCATGAAACCTCTAACCTTTGACACCATCCCAGCAAACCGTTGTTTGGCTATGTTACCGCTTGCTCAGCCCCTCTTATAGAGTTGTTAGTTGCAGGTGAAGAAGAAGATTGCTCCATGTCGGAACTTGGATTGTTGGAATATCACAATATCTATTACTATAATTAATGCACCTATATACTTGGCAATGGGTGGAAGGCTTGGCCTTTTGCTCGGTGTTTTGTTCCACTCATGCTGCCTTAAGAATCGATAAACCGACATTATGTTCCTTGATTTTGCGTTCCTAACGCGGTTGGGTATATGGGGATGATAACCCACTTGTTTTCAATTCTTACGGTGGTTCGCTCAAGTATTCTTTTCCTTTGTTATCACATCAATTCATTCGTTCTTTCCAATCCTACCGGTGGTTCATGAAGACTTTCGCAAGTTTTATGCTATATCTCTTCCTAATCATTTCAACGCGAATAAGTAGTATGCAAATCCATTGCTTCACATCAATTTAATTGGTGGAGGATAAGCATAACATAATTCTTATTCTTTTCATCAAGTTGATTAGTCATTTCCTTCGGAGTTTGTTCATGTTGAATAAATTCTAATCCCAAGTGTTTTCATCTTTTCTTTCCCGAAGTTCAAAGTTTCCTCGGCCATCTCGTTGGAACCCCCGTCTAAATCATCGCAAGGCTTTAATCATATTGTTTTCATCTTCATTCCTATCTCATCGTCCTTTTGTTACCGGAGTTCTTCATGGTGGCTCATCATGATTTAATTATTTCTTCAAGCGCTCTTCAAAATCCTTGTCGAGAAGCTCAAGCACTATTCTTTTGCGTCTCGAGATGCAAATAATTCTCCGTATTCTTTTGAAGTGTAGTTTCGCATTTGTTCGTTATTCTCAGCTAGGCAAGCATTTGGTTGTGGTATTATCTCACCTCAAGTTTTGGTTTGATTTCCAAAAGTCCACAACAAGTTAATTCCTTTTGTTGTTGATTTTTCCAAAAACTCCGTTCGGCCCTTCTTCGCAAGGATGCTTTCAAATTCTTTTGTGCTAGAAGATGTTGTTCTTTCTCCTTTCTTCTCATTCCATTTTTCATTTCTTCTGGAGGCATTGTCTTGTTCATCTCATCATGGATCGTTCCATCTTGTCAAGTTTTTGTTCTATTCCATTCATATTCAACCGGAGTGGTTTCAAATTCATTTTTATTCCTTCAGCTCTTGTTTCATGTATTTCAACCAACATGGTTCTCTTTTATTTCGCGTTCCTCTTTTGTAACGGAGCTTCTCAATCTCGTTCATCTCCGTTGTGTTCTTTCTTTCAAGTTTCTTTCAACCTCCCAAGGTTCTTTGGTTTCACCTTCTTACTTTTCCTTCCGTCTCGTTCCTAAGATCTCGGGACGAGATCTCTTGTTAGTAGGGGAGTGTTGTGACACCTCGAGACCGATGCGCCGGGTGTCATCCTCTTATTCGCTGTCTTTGCCATGCCATCTGCTTGCGTGTTGCATCTTTGCCATATCATTATGTGCATTGCATCCTCATGTTTTCAAAACTTGCATCCGTCCGAGTCCGCCCGTCCTCTCCGTTGTCCGTTCTGAGCCCACACACACTCGCACGCGCCCGCGGCACCTCAGAATATTTATTTTATAAGTGGCCGAAAAATGTTCTCGGAATGGGGCGAAAGTTGGCGTGTGGTCTTAATATAGTGTAGGTAGATCGCCTGTCAAATTTCACCGCATTCGGAGCTCGTTTGATAGCCCAACCGTTAAACTATAGCGGCACTATCGCCGGATAAAATGTTGGACGTTTTCGGTCTTCGGAAACCCTTCCCGAGCTGCTCTTCTCTTCTCTCCTCTCGGCCTAGACCTTCTATACAACCCACGATCCACTCTCCTAGCCCCTCTCCGCTCCGGAGCCGTCCGATGGCGATCGAACGGTCTGAAGACGGACAAAACCCCCTGTCCTAGCCCTTGTTGCTATAAATAGATCCGCCTTGCCTTCCAAATCAGGCAGACCCTAGGTTCCTCAAAATCCGTGCCGCCGCCAGCCTCCTCCCACCTCCACAGCAGCCACCTTCCTACTCCCACCGCGCGGGCCCGTGGAGCCCATCTCAGGCCTGCGGAGGCCCGGACCCCGCTGCAGCCTAGCCCGCACCACGCCGCCGTTTCGCTCCGGATCGGGAGGATCCGCTGCCTCCGCCCCGAGCGCCTGCCCCGCTGCCCTTCCGCCCTTCCTCCCAGCACCGGAGCGCGTCGCCACCCGCTTGCCGGAGGGCCCCGACCGGAACCCCTCGCCCCGAACCGCCGCCGCCGCGAGGCCCGTCCGCCGCCGTCCCTGATCCGGCGCCGCCCAGCTGGATCCGCCCATCCGCGCCCGGATCCGCTGCCCCCGGCCTGCTCCTCGCCTCCCAGCTGCCCTAGAGGCCTCACCGGAGCTCCGCAGCGCACCACCGCTGCCCTGCCTTGCTCCCGATCCCATCGGGAGGAGACGGCCGCTCGACCACTGTGCGCGTGGGCCCCGCCCCGGCCTGGCCTGCCCGTCGGCGGCCCGGTCCGCCTCCCTTCAGCCCAGCTCCATCCCCTCAGGCCCAGATCCAGCAGCCCCTTGGCCCATTTGGCCCATGGTGACCAGCACTATTCCCCGCTCTGGGCGACTTTTAGCTTATAAGGCTCAGTGCCCGAGATGACTAAGTCACTGTTTCATCATATCATCATGGCATATTGTGAGTGTGATAAATTTTTGTGTGGTGATCCAAATGGAGCTTATAATATGTCAAAATGTTCGTCTCTGAATGCTCTACATGATAGATGCATTTGCATGCATGTTACTATTCATTTTGATGCCTTAATGTTCGTTGCAAAACTTCTATGTGATGTTACTGCTCAGCTCTAGTTGTCTGTCAACAATATGTTAGCATGTTTGTGAGCTCGTATCTTTGTGCATGTTGGTCCAAATGGAGTGTATGATATGTCAAAATGTTCCTCATGTGATGCTCTTCATTATGGTTACCTTTTCTTACATGTTAGAGTGCATTATGCCATGATTATCTCTGTTGCAAAAGTGCATGTTGCTGTTAAGTGCTGAAACTTGAGGAAACTTGTTGATTTGTCTTTTTCATATCTTTATGTGTTATTTTTGTTTAAGCATCATGTCAACATGTTTTAGGAGAACAATCATGTCATCTTTGCTGTGTTGCAATCCACTTTTCATGGTATGCCTTGTGGTGAGTGCAACAAGCTTGCAAAGTGACCTACTCGCTGTTTGCTGATTTCTGAGACTTACTGAAAAACTACTAAGTCTGAAACTGTTATATTGTGATGCCATGTTTGCTTCATGATATAGTCATATCCATGCATAGTTGGAGATGTCCAATGACCATATATTCATGTTATGCTCTATCCATCCATGCGCTTGTTTGCAATTATAGGTTGCTGTAGCTTGTCTCTTTATTGCTCTCAAATTGCTATAAAATGTTTCTGTCAGCCTGTTATCAGTAAGTTCAGTTTTGCCGTGTGAATAGCTAGTGTTCTATGCATCCTATGACCATGTTCTTGCCATGAATAGCTGCACAAACATGTCTTCTTGCTGTTGGTTACATTACCATGCCATGATATGTTTTGAGATGAGTTGCACAAGCTTGCAAACATGCCTACTTGTTGTTGTTGTTGCCATGTTCAGTTTATTTCACTAAGTCTGTGAAACTGTTATCTTTTGCAATCTTGCCATGATGTTTCGAGCATGTTCTAGTGGTGTTTGGTAGTAGCTCATTGATCATGCTTGTAGTACTTGACATGTACATGCTTGCCATGCCTTTTGATGCCATGAAATGTTCCTGTAGCATGTTGTTTTGATGATTGCAAAGTGCATTGTCGTTGTTTTGGACAGCTTGTCCTTTAATCTTGTTTCATGTGTATGTGTTGAGCCGTTGCTCAGTTTTGAGCATGTCCTATATGAAAATTGCGTGTTTTTGCATGTAGATGCATAATATCATGTTGTATACATGTTTGAAGTGTGTTTGCTTGATGTTTGTATGCATCTTGCAACTATGTCCTACGTAACTTGTTTTGGTCATATCTTCTAGGCCGTAGCTCCGAATTAAATCAACTATATATGTAACTTGACTAGAATTTCGAGTAGATCATCTTGGCGCATGTTAACTTGATGTTTAACAACTTGAAATTAAGGTGTGTTCAGATCTGGACCAATTTCGAAATTTGCATATGAGGACTTGCCAGAAATGTTATATATTGTTTCAGGCCTCATTTAAACTTGCCTGGTTGTGTTGTTCTTGCATGCTTCATATCTTGCCATGATTTGCATCATGTAGCCTTGTCATGCATCATACTTGGTTGAGCATCATGTCTTGTTATGTGTTGGGTGTTTACCGTGTTGCTTGCTTCTTCTCGTTAGTGCTTGTTTCGTTGCGATCGTGAGGATTCTTTTGGCTACGCTTGGTTCGTCTTGGTGGCTTCTTCTTCATCTTCTTCATGGACTCAATCTTCTTCCTTGCGGGATCTCAGGCAAGATGGTCGTCTCCTTGGATACATTTACTATCATTGCCATGCTAGTTGTCTCGATGCTATCGCTATATGTCGCTCTACCTATCTATTTGTTGTCAGCCTCTCCTTGTTGCCATAAACCTCTAACCTTTGACACCATCCCAGCAAACCGTTGTTTGGCTATGTTACCGCTTGCTCAGCCCCTCTTATAGAGTTGTTAGTTGTAGGTGAAGATGAAGATTGCTCCATGTCGGAACTTGGATTGTTGGAATATCACAATATCTATTACTATAATTAATGCACCTATATAATTGGCAATGGGTGGAATGCTTGGCCTTTTGCTCGGTGTTTTGTTCCACTCATGCTGCCTTAAGAATCGATAAACCGACGTTATGTTCCTTGATTTTGCGTTCCTAACGCGGTTGGGTATATGGGGATGATAACCCACAAGTGTAGGGGATCAGTTGTAGCCTATTTTGATAAGTAAGAGTGTCGAACCCAACGAGGAGCTAAAGGCAGAACAAATATTCCCTCAAGTTCTATCGACCACCGATACAACTCTACGCATGCTTGACATTTACTTTACCTAGAACAAGTATGAAACTAGAAGTACTTTGTGGTTTTGTGGGATAGGTTTGCAAGAATATACAGAGCACGCAAATAAAACTAGGGGCTGTTAAGATAAAGACACAACTAAATTAGTTTTAGTAGAGAGCTTTTTGTCACGAGAAAGTTATTTGTCCCAAGGCAATCGATAACTAGACCGGTAATCACTATTGCAATCTTATTTGAGGGAGAGGCATAAGCTAACATACTTTCTCTTCTCGGATCATATGCACTTATGATTGGAACTCTAGCAAGCATCCGCTCATTAGG
Source organism: Secale cereale (assembly GCA_902687465.1). Taxonomy (NCBI): domain Eukaryota; kingdom Viridiplantae; phylum Streptophyta; class Magnoliopsida; order Poales; family Poaceae; genus Secale; species Secale cereale. The sequence goes on from LR738715.1 coordinate 328,175,714, forward strand.
GTAAAATCCAACCATAGCATTAAAGTATCAAGTCCTCTATATTCCCATACGCAAACAACCTACTTACTCGGGTCTGTGCTTCTGTCACTCACGCCACTCACCATAAGCAAATCATGAACATATTGCAAACCCTACAGCGGGGATCCCCACGCTTGCGCGACACAAAGAGCACCATAGGACAGCACCAATAATAAAACATGCAACTCAGACCAATCACGATCATCAATTAACCCATAGGACAAAACGGATCTACTCAAACATCATAGGATAGCCATACATCATTGGGAAATAATATATAGCGTTGAGCACCATGTTTAAGTAGAGATGACATCGGCTGGAAGAGGGGTTACACCGCTGCATACAGGGGGGGGGGAGAGTTGGTGATGACGGCGGTGAAGTTGATGGTGTAGATTGCGGTGACGATGATGGCCCCGGCGACACTCCGATGCCACCGGAAGCGAGGGGGGAGAGAGCCCCCATCCTTCTTCTTCTTCCTTGGCCTTCTCCATAGATGGGAGAAGGGTTTTCTCTCTGGTCCATGGTCTCCATGGCGTGGGAGGGGCGAGAGCCCCTCCGAGATTGGATCTGTCTCTCTGTCTCTCTTTGTTTCTGCGTTCCCAGATTCTGGCCCTTCACCGTTTCTTAAATTCCCGGAGATCCGTAACTCCGATTGGGCTGATTTTTGGACACAATTTTTATTCAGATATTAGCTTTCTTGCGGAGAAAGGAGGGCATCAACCACCTTACGGAGTGGCCACGAGGGCCCAGGGCACGCGTGCCCCTCGGGCGCGCCTCTCACCCTCGCGGGCCACTCGAGCATCGTCTCACGTTGGTTCCGCTTCCCAAAATTCACATATATTCTAAAAAAATCTCTGTACGTTTTTATCCCGTTTGGACTCCGTTTGATATGGATATTATGCGAAACAAAAAACATGCAAAAAATATGAACTGGCACTAGGCACTGGATCAATATGTTAGTCCCAAAAAATAGTATAAAAAGTTGCCAAAAGTATATGAAAGTTGTAGAATATTGGCGTGGAACAATAAAAAAATTATAGATACGACGGAGACGTATCAGGGGACCCCTTGACAGTTCGCTTTGAATAAAACTCCTCCAGCAAGGCCCAACTTTGGTTTTAATTTGCAACATAATAAAAACTTAATTAATTAATTAAATTGCATAGGGAGTTAGCGCTACCCGAGGATTATTTTCCACATAAGGGGGGGGGCAGTGCTGATGGTGTTGGTCCCAAACGGGCAGCCTGCGGGGCCGCCTTGGGGAAACTCGAGGTATCTGGTTTTACCCTAGCTTGACCTATCCAGACGTGGCGTGAGACGAGATACGCGCAGCTACTATCAGGGTGTCGGCATGCCGGGAGGTCTTGCTGGAGTTGTTTTACCATTGTCGAAATGTCTTGTGCATCGGGATTTCGAGTCTGATCGGGTTGTCCCTAAGATAAGGTTTTTTTACCTCTGCTGATCGTGAGAGCTTGTGATGGGCTAAGTTGGGACACCCCTGCATGGTTTATGATCTTTCGAAAGCCGTGCCCGCGGTTATGTGGCAGATTGGTATTTGTTAATGTCCGGTTGTAGAAAAACTTGACAGAGGATCCGAAATAAAATACACAACCGCGTGAGTAACCGTGACCGTCTCTTTTCAATTTTTGAAGAGAACATGGTGGGGTTATGTTTGACTTGTAGGTAGATCAGGATCTTTAGCGATCATTACTAGTTGCGATCATTTGCGTAGATGCTCATCTTATTCATGTACTCGTAAGTTAGCCATCATATAATGCTTAGCCGCTGCTGCAACCTCACCACTTAACCTCTCCATACCCATTAAGCTTTGCTAGTCTTGATACCCATGGTTATGGGATTGCCGAGTCCTCGTGGCTCACAGTTACTACAACAACAGTTGCAGGTGCAGGTTTTTGATGACTTGACGTGAGAGCGATGTTACTTGTGTTGGAGTTCTTTCTTCTTCTTCTTCTTCTTCTTCTTCTTCTTCTTCTTCTTCTTCGTCAGTCTTGGGATAGGTTCCTGGTCGGCAGCCTGGGATAGCAGATGGATGTCTTTGTGCTTTTCATGTTTGTCATCCGTAGTCGGGTACCTTGAGTATGAATTGTTATATTCATGTGGAAGTTTGTATGATTTGTATGTATCCCCATCTATGTATGTAATGGTACATGTAATGATATCCATCTTGCTAAGCACCCAAAATGCGGTTGTGCCCTAATCACGAAGTTATCACGTGATCGGGATAGAATCGCATCTTGGGTGTGACAATTATGGAGATCCACGGTGCAGCAAAACCCAGCTTTTCCATAATTGATCTTAGATAAGACCACTCCACCGATCATATGGTTTCATCATATTTATCTTTAGGGCTGCAAAACTGTTCCTCTTGGCTCTATTCTGCTTTATAAAATGCAGGCACTCGTATGCAGAAATTATGTTATCTGTGATGAGTCTCTCTGGTACAAATGCTGATTGCTCCTCTGAGATGATATACGGAAGAATCAACTTAAGACGATTTGAGAGCACCTTTGAAGCAATCTTATAGAAAATTTTACATAAACTGATAGGACGGAATTGACAGAGCAACGTGGGGTTCGATACCTTAGGAATCAGTACTAACAAAGTATCATTCACGCATGCTGGGCTTTCTTCTCCCTTCACAATGCCTAGCACGGCTTTTGTTACCGCATCCCCGCAGACGTCCCAATGTTTCTAAAAAAACATGGGCAGGGAACCCATCAGGACCTGGAGCTTTAGTTGGAAACATCTGGAAAAGCTCCGTTTTGACCTCTTTAGCATCATAAGGGGCCAACAAAATTTCATTCATCGCTGGTGTCACCTTGACAGGTACATGTTCGAGCACATCCGGCACTACTTGCACCCCCTCGGAGGTATATAGGTTTTTATAGTAATAAAGCGCGAGCTGCTGCATCTCGGTCATGGCATCTGTCACCTGCCCATCCGCACGCTGTAGTTCCTTGATCAGATTTTTTTCGTCGCCTCATAGAGGCCCGCAAGTGAAAAAAGTGTGAGTTGCGGTCACCTTCTGATAGCCATTGAACACGACCTCTGCCTCCACATTATTTCCTCGCGCAGATAGAGTTCAATGAGCCGATCATTAATCTTAACTTCTGCATGGGACGGACCCACTCGTGATGGATCACTTCACAGTCGCTCAAGCTCCTTATTCAAGTTTCTAATCTACCCCTTGACACTTCCAAAAGTGGACCTTGACCATTCGCCAAGATTATTAGCAAGAGCATAAAAATTGGCCCGCACCTCGGCTGCTGTGAGGCTATTCCCACCAGGATCCCATGAGTGTTGCACCGTAGCTTTCAGATATGAGTGTGTGTCCCAAATTACCTCGTATCGAAACAAACTTGCTTGTTTAGCCAGTTTTGCAAGTTGTAATAACATGGGAGAATGATCTGAGGTAGCCGCTGTGAGGTGATCCACCATAGCAGCAGGGAAATTTTCACACCACTCTGGCGTGCCGAGAACTCTGTCTAGACGAACACGAGTGAAAGTGCCTCCTACAACCTTCTTCTCAAAGGTCCACATCGTCCCTTTAAAGCCAAGGTCAACGAAACCACATATATCCACTACGTCCCTGAAGCCTTGAATCTGATCTTGACTTCTACTGCCAATTCCATTATGCTCATCATGCATTAAAACTTTGAAATCTCCCATGCATACCCAAGGCAGATTGTGTTTGAGTTTCAACAATTCCGATCACTCTAGGGGAAAACTTTCTCGCGAGTTCGCGCAACTCTTGAATTGTCGGGGCGTTGCCAACCCCGCGACAATTCCAGCACAAGAGATTCATTGTGCCCGGCGGTCCTCCGTCGAGGCGGCCGGGGATCTCGCATCAATGTTTTTGCCCACTGTATGGGTCTTCTTAACTCCACCGGTGTTGCTCTTCACGTTTTGCATGACAATCTTAGACCTCTTGGGGTCTTGTTTCGGTGGTGGACTCAGAGGAACACCACCACCAGTTGACTTGGACACAAGGGCAAACTCACTTCATGTAGTAACTGTTTGCTCAGGCACCCCGACCACTTGGTCTGAAGATCGTTTTCGGTTGGCGTCTCCTGTTTTCATGTCAACATCATTCAACTCTTGGTTTCCAAACTCATCAGACTCCACGCCTTTTTCTGTTCCTGCCTCTCCAACATGGACATCTTTCTTCTTGGATTTCTGAGTACTGTTACGACGTCGGGTACCACAAGCTATGGTCGCCAGCGCACGCAGATTTTTGAAGGTCAAAGCCGATGGAGGATGAACCCCGTACCCGTGCTCTTTGAATTCATGGCCCATCATACCACAGACTTGGCACCAGTCCGGCAAGCGCTCGTATTTGACTGCAAAGATTTCCCTCTCTCCTCCACGGATCAACGAGGTAGATTTTTTCAAGGGGTTACGCACATCGAGGCACACCCTAGCTCTATAGAAATTGCCCTCGAAGTCAAAGGATGATGGCTTCGAGTCCATGAACTCGCCCACCTTCGAGGCTGAAGCTTTGACCTTGCCATGGTAGGCTATGGGGAGGTTGATGATGCGTACCCATATCTCAAAGTTATAGAGCTCGATAGATGACGGCTTTGAGTATCCATCATAGGGAGTAATGATCACCCGATTTTCTCGTAAGTGCCATGGCCCTCCCTGGGTAACCCTCTCCCAATCCCCGAGGCAGTTGAATTGCATCATAAACATATTTTCCTCCAGAGTTTTGATCTTGACCTTCCTGGCCAGATACCACGCCGTTCGCATATTGCGAAAGAACCAATAGTTATTGAATCCTTTGTCCATGTTAACACGAATAAGAATCATCCAACGCATGTTCTCCTCGGGCGGGGCATCAGATTCCTCGAAGATCACATCGTCCAGGTCGTCCTCCTGTAGAGCCATCTCCTTCATGAGGTCCTCCACTTTGCTCTTCCCCTTGGACCCTGATGCAGACGAGTTCTCGCGCCGCGCCATGATTCCGATCGACAAACTAGATCGATCTCTCGGTCCGCCTGACAAAAGGACCCCAAAACCCTAACCTTACCCTAGAAAAGAACCCCCGTTGTGACGCCCCCAATTTGACCATACACTAATCATGCACGCAAACGTGTACGACCAAGATCAGGAACTCACTGGAAGATATCACAACACAACTCTAGCCACAAATAAAAATAATACAAGCTTTATATTACAAGCCGTGGGCCTCGAGGGCTCGAATACATAAGCTCGAACACACACAAGTCAATGGAAGCAACAAATATCTGAGTACTGACATAAAGTTAAACAAGTCTGCCTTAAGAAGGCTAGCACAAAACATCAACGATCGAAAAGGCAAGGCCTCCTGCCTGGGACCTCCTAACTACTCCTAGTCCTCGGCGGCCGTCACGTAGTAGTAGGCACCCTCGGGGTAGTAACAGTCGTCAAAGGTGGCGTCTGGCTCCTGGACTCCACCATCTGGTTGCAACAACCAGAAAGAAGAAGAAGAAGAGGGAAAAGGGGGAGCAAAGCAACCGTGAGTACTCATCCAAAGTACTCGCAAGCAAGGATCCACACTACTTATGCATCGGTATCAATGAAAAGGGGTAGTATATGTGGACTAAGCTGCAGAATGCCAGAATAAGAGGGGGGGGGGGAGCTAGTCCTATCGAAGACTAGCATCTTCTGGAAACCACCATTCTTGCAGCAGTAGAAGAGAGTACAAAATAACATATTATAGTTATCAAACATGTTGTAGCATTAACGACCAAAGATCCTTCCTCGACTCCCTGCGAGGAAGCAATCCTGGAGCCACATATTCATTCATGTCTCAGCATCCATTTCTAGTTGTATCGATCGGGATACAACTCCGAGCGCCTGTAACCGTAGGATAGGCTATTCGAATAGATCAATCTTCCCTGCAGGGGTGCACCACATTACCCAACACGCTCGATCCCCTCTGGTCGGACACACTTTCCTGGGTCATGCCCGGCCTCAGAAGATCAACACGTCGCAGCCCTACCTAAGCACAACAGAGAGGTCAACACGCCAGTCTAAATCCTAAGCACGCAGGGGTCTGGGCCCATCGCCCATTGCACACCTGCACGTTGCAAGGGCGGCCGGTGAGCAGACCTAGCAACCTCCATTACAAAGGAAGTTACGTTACGCGGTCCAACCCGGCGCGCGCTGCTAAGTTGCTGACGCCAAGAAGGCTTCGACTGATACCACGATGTCGAGAGCCCGTATCTATTCCCACGTAGCTGGTTAGTGCGTAAAGTACTCAGATCAAATATCCAAATCGTTAGTGTCTTGGAAGTGTGGTAACAAGCAGAGACTCACGGTCATGTGACCCCGTCGCCCCGTCTCGAGGACTTGCGGCAAGGGCTAAGAGTGCCCGGTCACGCCTCGTATTCAACTCTCGGGTACCCTCCAGGTCAACCCGTCTCCACATCACTCGCGGGTACCCCTCAAGGTCGACCCGCCTTTCCAAGGAATAGTTGTAAAGTCATAGTATCCAAAGTAAATGTGTGTTTAACACCAAGGGGGGCCCTGAGGAATCACCCTTGATGGAATTCCACCTGATGTTATCGTCAAGGTGAACGAAGGAGGAATCACCCTCGAGGTCCACTCTTGAGGAGTTGCACGATAGTGTTGTTATCGGGAGTGGAGAAGGAGAACTCACCCTCGATGCCCAAAAACGATGAACTAAACTACAAGGTTAACGTTACAAGTACTGATGAGGTATCACCCTCGTCACTTGATAGTAACCCAGTAGTGTCGAGCAACTAAGGGGAAAATGATGTGCGGTGCCGGGGCCTGGTCTTCGATCCCGTTGACTGGGTCTTCTGATAATCCAGCGGGGCAGTCGGGACAAAGTGGGGGCCTTTGATGGATCTCTAACCAGCCTAAACTAAGCAGTTTAGAATAAGTAGGTAAGGTATGAAAGCAGGTAACAACAATAGGCTATGCATCAGAATAGGATCAACCAATAACAGTAGGAAAATCTAATGCAAGCATGAGAGAGAAGAGACTGGGCGATATCGGGATGATCAAAGGAGGGGGGCTTGCCTGGAAGCTCTGCTGATACGGAAGGAGGGTTGTCGATGATGTAGTCGATCACAGCAGCATCAACAGACGTTTCGGGGTCTACCAGAGAAGAAGAGGGGGAAGAAACAATACATATAAAGCACACAGGTGCAACATAGATGCACAACATGACAACACACAACGTTATGGTGCTCTAACGCGGTGCTACGCGATACCGGCGAAGGGGGGGGGTAGCATCCGGGAATGTTTTCCCGGAGTTAGGCGTTTTCGGACAAGCGAACTGGAGGGGGAAAATTGCATGTTCGGAATGATAGGGATGTGTGGCGGACGATCGAACCTAATATACGGAATCGTCTCGTCGTTCTGGGCAACTTTCATGTATAAAACTTTTTCATCCGAGTTACAGATTATTTTATATGATTTTCTAAAGTTTTTAATTCATTTTTAGAATTAACAGATTTAATTTAATTAGATGTCAGCATGATGTCAGGGTGATGTCACCAGTCAACTAGTCAGTTGACTTAGTCAACTGACGTGTGGGTCCCCTTCATCACAGATACAGATTAACTAAACATGATTAATTAGTTAATTAGGTTAACTAAACATAGTTATTTATGTTAATTAATTAATTAATTGAATTATTGTTTATTTAATTATTTTTATTATTAGATTTCTTTTTTAAAACATTCTAAGGGGTGGGCCCCCCTTGTCATAGGCCCAGGGGCCTTACCGGGTCGGGCGGGTGTAGCGGGCACGGGCGATGGGCGCCCGACGAGCGAGCGCCCGCCCAGATCGACGGGCCGGCGGGGCGCCGGCCACAGGCGATGAGCGGCCGGCCGCCTGAGGCGACCGGGGCGAGGCCATGGCGAGGCGGGCTCGGTGGTGAGCCGGCGGGAGCTTTCCGGAGCGGTGGGGGCGTTGCACGGGGGCGTGCGGGGCCGTAGATGTGGACGGTGTGGCGCGGGAGAGCGGACGCCAGCGGCCGAAGGCGAGCGGGGAGCGTCGTCCGGCGACGGTGGAGGGCAGGGAGGCGGCGAGTGCGTGCGGTGGCTGAGGGCAAGTGCGACGCGTTCAGGGGCTCGCGCGGGGGAGGGGGGCTTTGCGTGGCGGACGGCGGCGACGCAGCTGTGGCGGCCACGACGGGGCAAGTGCGGCAGCAAGCAGCAGATGGAGGGCGCGGGCGGGAGTAGGCATACGCACGCGTGCGCGGGCTGCGGGTCGAGGCTAGTGTGAGAGCGGGGCAACGTGTGCGGAAAAGCGACCACGAGCTGGCCGGGATCTCGGGACGCGGTGGTGCGGCGGCCTACAGGGACCATAACGAGCGGGCAGAAGAGGGGGGATCGAGAGGGGCTCACAGGGAGCTGTAGGGAGGTGGCAGTGGTCTCAGGGAGGCCCAATGGACGGAGCAGCGCCGACGATCTCGGGCGACCGAGGTTGAAGAAGGGGGGTCGGGGTCGCCATTGCGGGGATGGGGCCGGTCCGGTCGCGCAGCTTGACGGGGAGGGAGGAGAGACTGAGGCGTCCGGCGAGGAGGGGGGTCTCCAGATGGCGGGCGACGCCATGGCGAGGTGGCACCGACGGGATCGATCCCGATCAGATCGGGAGGGGAGAGGAGCGACGTGGGGAGAGTCAGGGGGGACGGGCGACCGGGCTAGGGTTTCTGGTTTGGGGGAGTGGCCATATAGGCTATTTGGGCATGCGGGGGAGTGGGCTGGCCTGGCCGGTCGGCTGAATGGCCAGCTGGGCCACGAGGCCCACTTGGGGAGGTTTCTTTTTTGTTTTAATTTTTTCTGCTTATTACTTTCACCCCGAGTTTTGTATTTTTGTTTAGTACCAATTGAGTTTTGTTTTGAACAAGACTTGGCACATAATTCTAACACGATATATTGAGATGCAACAAAAAGTATGGGGTCAAAAAGAGTTGTCTAACCATTTTAGAGATTGAAAAGGCCAAAATAATTGCTGACGGACCACAAAAATTAATTCCCAGGGGCATTTTGGGAATTCAAAAGAGGTTATTTCCATCATGACAAATATCCAGGGATTATTTGCCACACGTTGAACATTTTAGTTTTGAGATTTTGAGGAATTTAAACTTTGACCATAATTTAAATTTGAATTTGAATGAGGTTTGAATCAACACGAGTTTATCAACAGTAACAGTGGTGATGTGTCGTCATTAGCAGAGGTTTACTATAGCTTAATTACCCGGGCATCACACCCGCCAAGGCCGAGCGACAGTCCAGGACTGCCCCTTAGTCTGCCCGAGCGAGGAGGACGGTAATCCGAGGAGGAGAAGGGCACAATTTTCTCAACGTCGCCGGCGGCGACGAGAGGAACCAAAACCCTAGCGAGAGGGAACCAAATGGTTGTGTGAAGTACCTAGTGTTGTCTCTTTTTTTTGGAGAGAGAGAAGTACATGGTGTTGTCTGTGAAAAAAGCCCACTTACGTTTCATTCTCTTGCCTCATAATAGGCCACTTACATTTGGCCCTTGCGTCTTTCTTAAAAAGCCCATTCACATAGATACGAATTAACCAGGCCATTCCAAATCCGAAAATGTTCAGAGCCTAATGCGAACTGGCGTTTTGATCTGCAGGACAGATTGTGGTGACTCTATGGCCAATCTGGAAGGCACGCAGAGATATAATTCACGAAAATATTTTTCAATCGCCGCTTGCGACTTGCAGATTCATCATGAAATTTATTCAAGAGCTCGAGGCGGACGTCGTAAGGGATGTACCCAAAACGTACCCGGGCCAAGACGTGCGACTGCATGGATCCCCCCTCCGAGGGGTGATGTGAAAGGAAATGTTGATGGAGCTCCGTCGGGTAGGAAAGGGTAGAGTTCAAGTGCTGCTATTTTTCACTTAGAAGAAGATCAGTTTTTGGGTGCATCAGTTCTGGCCTTGGCTGGAGTGATTGAACCATCTAGTACTATTGAAGCGATAGCGTCTGTTTGACGACTGCCAAAGCGGGAGGAATTGAAGAATACATGCACTGAATTGCTGCTGGAAGTGCTCCATCCACTCTCAGGGATAGAGAGGGGCATGCTAGTGATGTCTTTGTTGCCGGTGTGGCACAACTGAAATGAGGTAACACACAACAAAGAACCACCTCTGATGAAGGCATCCAAATGGTTTCTGATGGGATACTTGGATTCCTTGCTATCACTTAAGTATTCAGATGAGGAACTACTAATGGGGGAACATGTTGTCGCATATGATCATTTGTCTATACCGCAAGTGATACCACCTGTAACTCTGAACATCGCGTGGATTTTGCCTATGGAGGGTTGGTCTAAGCTCAACATCGATGGCTCTTGGATAGTCGATGGGAGAGCAGGAGCTGGTATGGTTCTCCGAGAGAGCAAGGCTCAGATCATATATACATCATGCAGGGAGCTCTTTTCCTGCAGAAATGCACTGGAGGCAGAACTAAGCACATGTATGGAGGGTCTCTCGCTAGCTATTCAGAGAATGGATCTACCTATTCTGGTAGAGATGGACTCACGGGAGGCTTTGAACATGATCACTAATGATTCAGTTGACAGATTAGTCTTCTTTTCACTGGTGAAGGAAATCAAGCTTCTGAGGAATCTTTGTAGTACTACTTTCAGTTATGTTCATCGTAGTCAAAATAATGTTAGTGATTTTTTGGCCAAGTTTGCTTGAACTAAGAGTAGAACAGTAGTTTGGGTTAACTCTGGATTATCAGAGGTCATTGAACGTTGTAATGCAAACTATGGACTTCCCACTTGAGTAATACAAAGTTTCACCCGCAAAAAAGAAGCGATAGCGTGTAGACAAGCGTTATGCTAGGCTAAAGATGCATGTTTCAATTCTATGACCATTACTTTGGATTGTTTCGGTGTAGTTCAAAGCATACATGAAGGATCCCTTGGTGAAAACATAATGATCATTAGAGAGATTACAGATATGCACGAGTCCATGACTAGGGTTGTTTTAAAGTTTGAGGGTAGATTATCAAATGGGGATGCCCATAGTATTGCTAGTAATCGCTTGATTTAGTGTCAAGTCGCCATGTTTTGTTCCTAGAGCCCCCTGTCTATGTAAAATCTTCTATGTCTGACTAATAAAGTTTGGTGGTACACAAATAATATAAGTAGGGTCCACCATGTTTTTCCGGAGCACTAAGGCGGCAGAGAGCGATTGCCGGGCGATCCCATCTCTGTGCTAGGGTTAGGGTTCCGACCAACGGGGGTGGTTTGTATCCGACAAGCTCTAGGGTGGCGACGGCGCTCCCCTGGACTTGGGCCGTTCATACTGTGTCCTCACCGTGGAGCGGTGCTGATGGCGGGGAAGACAGACATGAAGTATGAGGGGAAGACAGCGACTACCTCAGGGAAAACTACAACCAACTCATCTGCGATGGTGGCTGCGACACCGGCACGGAAGGAGACGGGATCAGCTAGCGGGGGTTCCACAGGGTCTCCGATGGAGAGCAAAACCCCGGATCCGGCTGCGAGCCTCTCGGTGAGATTGGGAGGTCTGGTTCTGATGGACAAGGAAGTCGAGGGCTTTAATTTTGAAGATCCAGATCCTGCTGTCCACAAGCATAGGAAGTGGTCGGTTGTGGGCAAGGTATGCTCAC
>LR738715.1:328187383-328197495 GCA_902687465.1 Secale cereale
TATCCGACAAGCTCTAGGGTGGCGACGGCGCTCCCCTGGACTTGGGCCGTTCATACTGTGTCCTCACCGTGGAGCGGTGCTGATGGCGGGGAAGACAGACATGAAGTATGAGGGGAAGACAGCGACTACCTCAGGGAAAACTACAACCAACTCATCTGCGATGGTGGCTGCGACACCGGCACGGAAGGAGATGGGATCAGCTAGCGGGGGTTCCACAGGGTCTCCGATGGAGAGCAAAACCCCGGATCCGGCTGCGAGCCTCTCGGTGAGATTGGGAGGTCTGGTTCTGATGGACAAGGAAGTCGAGGGCTTTAATTTTGAAGATCCAGATCCTGCTGTCCACAAGCATAGGAAGTGGTCGGTTGTGGGCAAGGTATGCTCACCTCGACCGATGAAGAAGGCAGTACTTGAGAGGACTATGCCTAGGGCTTGGGGCCTGCATCGGGAGGCTAAATTTAGTGAGATTGGCCCCAACACTATTATGGTTCACTTTGGTAGTGAGGGCGACTGGAAACATGTTCTACACAATGGCCCATGGCAGTATGATTTTGCTGTGTTGGTGATGAAGGATTATGAGGGAGATAAAAGACCTTCCGAGATGGTTTCTGACAAGATTGATATATGGGTTAGAGTTAACGGTTTACCACCGTATAGAAGGACGGAAGCGTTTGGAAGGGCACTCGGTAATTGGCTGGGAGAGATAATCAAAGTGGATATTGACAAGGAGGGATTTGCTAGAGGAAGCCAGCTGAGGGTGAGGACTAATTTTTTTGTTTTTGAGCCTCTAGTTCGTGGGTTCTATCTAAAGAAATCGAAGGAAGATAATGAAAATACGTGGTTTGATTTCCACTATGAGAAGGTTCCACATTTCTTCTTCGAATGTGGGCGTCTGGTTCATGAGGGTGGTGTTTGTGTGCCACCAATCAACTCCTCCTCCCAATGGGGCAGATGGCTTAGGGCGTCTCTGGGAAGAAACACACAGTAGGGTCTGCGAGCGGGGCAACCAACAACAACCAAAGTAGGAGTGTCTCCTACAATGGGGATGCATCCCTATCTCGTCCAAATCATCCAAGGGTGCGTGACATGCAAACAAATAGAAATCTGAACCTCGACTTCTCCCGCTCGGTTGACGATTGCACTGGTGATCGAGTCTGGCATGAGACTAATGAGGTAAGCAGTCCTGACAAGAGCAAGGCCAAGAATTCAACCCCACGGGGGAAATACTTGAGGGATGGTCTTGAGATGCGGAGAGAAAAAGATCTAAGATACAAATTAATGGAGCAGAATGAGCAATGACAGAGAGAAGAGGAGTGGGAAGCTGAAAAGTATCACATGGGAAAGGACAAAGTACAATCATCTACTGGCGGGTGGCATGCTGGCGAGTCAGGATGCGGCAACCCTCTGGGGTAGCCCAATATGCATGGTGTGCATGGAAGACAAAAGGGCAGGTACGTGAGGAAACCCAGGGAGAGTTATGAGCACAAGCCATGACAGGATCAATATGGAAAATCTGAAAATACAAGCAGGAAGTGAGGATCTAGACAGATGTGGCTGCCTAAAGGAGATTTGGACAGGCGGCTTTCTTCTGATGCCTTCATTCACGACACGAGGCAAAAAACTTCCTCGGTGTTTGATCACATCTCTAAGACAAATGATGGATCGGCGGACCCTGAAGCCCGAGGCCGCCGGGATCAATGAATTTGCTCGCCTAGAACTGCCAAGGCTTGGGGTTGGACTCGATAGTGGGCAAACTTCGCGACCTGATTAGGTCTCACAAACCAGCGGTGTTTTTTTATGTGAAACAAAGAAAAAGGCTAGAGCGTTCGAAAAACTCAAATGGAGCTTGGGTTTCAAAACGGGGTGGCAGTGGATAGTGTGGGTAGAAGCGGTGGTTTGGCACTCTGGTGGAGAGATGCTATTCAAGCTACGGTGAAACCATGGTGCTAATACTTTATTGATGCTGAGGTTATTTGTGATGTCATAACCTCAAGATTCACTGGATTCTATGGGGAGCAGAACACAAAGATGAGGAAGAAATCTTGGGACGCTATCAGATTTTTGCGTAGGCAAAATGACCTTCCTTGGATTTGTGTGGGCGATTACAATGAGGCATTATTCAAAACAAACCAAATTGGAGGAAACACTAGAAGCTTTACTCGTATGGAGGACTTTAGGGACTGTTTGGCCAACTACGGTCTTGCAGACTTAGGTTTCTCCGGATATCCTTACACTTGGGATAATAAAAGAGATGGTTCTGAAAACATCCATGTCCGCTTGGATAGAGCAATGTGTAATGATAGTTTTCTGCATCTGTACCCAGAGACGATGGTGGAGCATATTATGAATGAGGAGTCATATCATCAGGCTATCCTGGTGAGAGCTCTGGAGACAGTTGCAAGTTCCACTAGGGTAAGCGAAAGACCCTTTTGCTACGAGGAAGCATGGACGAGGCACGAGTAGTATGAGCAAATGATCACCGAGGCATGGGAAATTGCAGGAAATGGGGGTCTGAGCCTGACTGTTTTCTGGGATAAACTTGGTACGGTTGCGGGTCGCATGCAATGATGGGCGAGAGATGTGCTTGGGTCAGTCAGGCGCAATATTGCAAAACTTAAGACACAACTAACAGAGGCTAAAACTTGGGCGTCTTCTTTTGGTTGTCAGGAAGAGGTCCGTTACCTAGAGGAATAACTACGTGAGATGTTCGAGCGTGAGGATATATTTTGTAGACAAAGGTCTAGAGTGGACTGGTTAATGGCCAGAGACCAAAATATGAAGTACTTCCAGAACCGAGCTACTCATAGGAAGAGAAAGAATACTATCAAGGCGCTTCTTCGGGAAGATGGTTCAAGGTGTACAATGAACGAAGAGATGCGTGCGCTAGCGGCCAGTTTTTATGAGAAGCTATTCTCCTCACATGGGTCGCAAGGAGCTGATGTGTTGTTGCAGAATATTGCACAAGTAGTGACAGATGATATGAATGCAAAACTAACAACGCCAATTTCTGACGACGAGATACAAGAGGCTTTATTACGAATGGGCCCAACTAAATCACCAGGTTCGGACGGGCTTCCGGCCCTTTTCTACCAACAACACTGGTTGCTGGTTAGACAAGATGTCTGCTCGACTGTGCGAGATTTCCTAAATGCTGCATCCACCCTAGGCACTTTTAATGATACGGTCCTAGTTATGATCCCTAGGTGAACTCACCAGAGTTACTCATCCAGTTCTGACCGATAAGTCTCTGCAACGTGCTGTACAAAATTGCAACAAAGGTTCTCGCAAATAGATTCAAGGTTTTTTTATTTCTGTGCCCCTGGTTCCTTAGCTCTACTCATTCATCCCCACGCTCTTAACTTTTGCTCAATTTTCCCCACTCCCTTGCCCGAAACCCTCAGAACAGGTTACAACTGACGTTGCTGCCGGGTCAATGCCTTTGACCGTTAACTCTGACGAGTCGGGCCGGATATACGTGGGCGCATGCAACTAACATCAGTCGTGGGGTTGCACGTGTCTATGAGACATGTGTTAGGAAACATAGTATTTCAAAAAATTTCTATGATCACGCAAGATCTATCTAGGAGAAGCATAGCAATGAGCAGGAAGAGTGTGTCCACGTACCCTCATAGACCGAAAGAGGAAGCGTTTAGTAACGCGGTTGATGTAGTCGAACGTCTTCGTGATCCAACCGATCCAAGTACCGAACGTACGGCACCTCCGCGTTCAGCACACGTTCAGCTCGAAGACGTACCTGGAGCTATTGATCCAGTTGAGGACGAGGGAGAGTTTCGTCAGCACGACGGCATGGTGACGGTGACGATGAAGTTACCGGCGCAGGGCTTCACCTAAGCACTACGATGATATGACCGAGGTGTGTAACTGTGGAGGGGGCCACCGCACACGTCTAAAACAATTGTCAACTTGTGTGTTCATGGGGTGCCCTGTGCCCACGTATATAAAGGAGTAGGGAGAGAGGCCGACCTCCTAGGGCGCGCCTTGTGTAGGGAGTCCTACTAGGACTTCCAAGTCCTAGTAGGAACCCCTTTCCTATTCGGAGTAAGAGAGAAGGAAAGAGGAAAAGAGAGAGGAAGAAGGAAAAGATAAGGGGGGCGCCGCCCCTTCCCCTAGTCCAATTGACCCATGGCGGGCCGCCACCTCCCCTTTGGCCTGCCTCCACTATTCCCGTATGGCCCAATAAGGCCCATTACTTCTCCGGTGAATTCCCGTAACTCCCCGGTACTTCGAAAAATATCCGAATCACTCGGAACATTTCCGATATCCGAATATAGCCTTCTAATATATGAATATTTACCTCTCGACCATTTCGAGACTCCTCCTCATGTCCGTGATCTCATCCGGGACTCCAAACAAACTTCGGTCATCAAAATCACATAACTCATAATACTAATCGTTATCGAACGTTAAGCGCGCGGACCCTATGAGTTTGAGAACTATGTAGACATGACTGAGACACATCTCCAGCCAATAACCAATAGCGGTACCTAGATTCTCATATTATCTCCTACATATTCTACGAAGATCTTTATCGGTCAAACCGCATAACAACATACGTTGTTCCCTTTGTCATCGGTATATTACTTGCCCGAGATTCGATCGTCGGTATCATCATACCTAGTTCAATCTCGTTACCGGTAAGTCTCTTTACTCATTCCGTAATACATCATCTCGTGACGAACTCATTAGTTATTTGCTTGCAAGGCTTATTATGATGTGTATTACCGAGAGGGCCCGGAGATACCTCTTCGACATTCGGAGTGACAAATCCTATTCTCGATCTATGCCAACACCACAAACACCTTCAGAAACACCTGTAGAGCATCTTTATAATCACCCATTTATGTTGTGATGTTGATAGCACACAAGGTGTTCTTCTGGTGTTCGGGAGTTGCATAATTTCATAGTGAGGGGAACATGTATAAGTCATGAAGAAAGAAATAGCAATAAAACTAAACGATCATTATGCTAAGCTAACGGATGGGTCTTGTCCATCATATAATTCTCTAATGATGTGATCCCGTTCATCAAATGACAACACATGTCTATGGTTAGGAAACATAACCATCTTTGATCAACTAGCTAGTCAAGTAGAGGCATACTAGGGACACTCTATTTTGTCTATGTATTCACACATGTACTAAGTTTCTGGTTACTACAATTCTAGCATGAATAATAAATATTTATCATGATATAGGGAAATATAAATAACAACTTTTTATTGCCTCGAGGGCATATTTCCTTCAGTCTCCCACTTGACCATTTCCTTTGCAGTGACCATTCCCTTCTTATGTGCCAAATATTTGGGGAACTTCCGCTTCCAGTGACCATTTCCTTTGCAGTTAGAAACACTCAGTTCCAGGCTTAGGTCCAGCTTTGGGTTCTTCATGGGAGTGACAACTTGTTTGCCATTCTTCTTGAAGTTCCATTTCTTCCCCTTGCCCTTTTCTTGAAACTATTGGTCTTGTTAACCATCAACAATTGATGCTCTTTCTTGATTTCTACCTTAGTTGATTTCAGCATCACGAAGAGCTCGGGAATCATTTTCGTCATCCCTTGCATATTATAGTTCATCACGAAGTTCTAGTAACTTGGTGATAGTGACTAGAGAACTCTGTCAATCACTATCTTATCTGTAAGATTAACTCCCACTTGATTCAAGCAATCGTAGTACTCAGACATTCTGAGCACATGCTCACTGGTTGAGCTATTCTCCTCCATCTTGTAGGCAAAGTACTTGTCAGAGGTCTCATACCTCTCAACACGGGCATGAGTCTGAAATACTAATTTCAACTCTTGGAACATCTCATATGCTCCGTGGCGTTCAATTTTTGAAGTCCCGGTTCTAAGCCATAAAGCATGGCGCACTAAACTATCAAGTAGTCATCATACCGAGCTTTCTCAAACGTTCATAACATCTGCATCTGCTCCCGCAATAGGCCTGTCACCTAGTGGTGCATCAAGGACATAATTCTTCTATGCAGCAATGAGGATAATCCTCAGATCACGGACCCAGTCCGCATCATTGCTACCATCATCTTTCAACTTAGTTTTCTCTAGGAACATATCAAAACATAGGGGAGCTATAACGCGAGCTATTTATCTACAACATAATTTGCAAATACTATCAGGACTAATTTCATGATAAATTAAAGTTCAAATAATCATATTACTTAAGAACTCCCACTTAGATAGACATCCCTCGAGTCATCTAAATGATCACGTGATCCATATCAACTAAACCATGTCCAATCATCACGTGAGATGGAGTAGTTTTCTACGGTGAACATCTTATGTTGATCACATCTACTATATGATTCATGCTCGACCTTTCGGTCTCCAGTGTTCCGAGGCCATGTATGTACATGCTAGGCTCGTCAAGTTTAACCCGAGTATTCTGCATGTGCAAAACTGTCTTACACCTGTTGTATTTGAACGTAGAGCTTATCTCACCTGATCATCACGTGGTGTCTCGGCACGACGAACTGTCGCAACGGTGCATAGTCAGGGAGAACACTTGTACCTTGAGATTTCAGTGAGGGATCATCTTAAAATGCTACCGTCGTTCTAAGCAAAATAAGATGCATAAAAATATAAACATCACATGCAATCAAAATATGTGACATGATATGGCAATCATAATCTTGTGCTTTGGATCTCCATCTCCAAAGCATCGTCATGATCTCCATCGTCACCGGCTTGACACCTTGATCTCCATCGTAGCGTCGTGGTCGTCTCGCCAACTATTGCTACTATTACTATCGCTAACTCATAGTGATAAAGTAAAGAAATTATATGGCTTTCGCAATTCATACAATAAAGAGATAACCATAAGGCTCCTGTCGGTTGCTGATAATTTACAAAACATCATCATCTCATACAATAATGTATAACTCATCACGTCTTGACCATATCACATCACAACATGCCCTAAAAAAACAAGTTAGACGTCCTCTACTTTGTTGTTGCAAGTTTTACGTGGCTGCTACAAGTTTCTAGCAAGAATCGTTCTTACCTACGCATCAAAACCACAATGATTTTTCGTCAAGTGTGTTGTTTTAACCTTCAACAAGGACGGGGCATAGTCACACTTGATTCAACTAAAGTTGGAGAAACTGCCAGCCGCCAGCCACCTATGTGCAAAGAACGTCGGTAGAACTAGTCTCATGAACGCGGTCATGTAATGTCGGTCTGTGCCACTTCATCCAACAATACTACTGAATCAAAGTATGACATGCTGGTAAGCAATATGACTATTATCGCCCACAACTCTTTGTGTTCTACTTGTGCATATCATCCACGCATAGACCTGGCTCATGATGCCACTGTTGGGGAACGTAGTATTTCACAATTTTCGTACGATCACGCAAGATCTATCTAGGAGAAGCATAGCAACGAGCGGGGAGAGTGTGTCCACGTACCCTCGTAGACCGGAAGCGGAAGCGTTTAGTAACACGGTTGATGTAGTTGAATGTCTTCGCGATCCAATTGATCCAAGTACCGAACGTACGTCACCTCCGTATTCAGCACACCGTCAGCTCGATGACGTCCCTCGAGCCCTTTATCCAGTTGAGGATGAGGGAGAGTTTCGTCAGCACGACAGTGTGGTGACGGTGATGATGGAGTTACCAGCACAGTGCTTCGCCTAAGCACTACGACAATATGACCGAGGTGTGTAACTATGGAGGGGGGCACCGCACACGGCTAAAACAATTGTCAACTTGTGTGTTCATGGGGTGCCCCCTGCCCACGTATATAAAGGAGGGAGGGAGAGAGGCCGGCCTCCTAGGGCACGCCTTGTGTAGGAAGTCCTACTAGGACTTCCAAGTCCTAGTAGGAAACCCTTTCCTATTTGGAGTTAGAGAGAAGGAAAGAGGAAAAGAGAGAGGGAGAACGAAAAGCCAAGGGGGGCACCGCCCCTTCCCCTAGTCCAATTCGGACCCATGGGGGGGCGCCACCTCCCCTTTGGCTCGCCCCCTCTATTCCCGTATGGCCCAGTAAGGCCCATTACTTCTCCCGGTGAATTCCCGTAACTCCTCGGTACTCCAAAAAATACCCGAATCACTCGAAAACATTTTCGATATCCGAATATAGCCTTCCAATATATGAATCTTTAACTCTCCACCATTTCGAGACTCCTCGTCATGTCCGTGATCTCATCCGGGACTCCGAACAAACTTTGATTATCAAAATCAGATAACTCATAATACTAATCGTCATCGAACGTTAAGCGTGCGGACCCTACGTGTTTGAGAACTATGTAGACATGACTGAGACACATCTCCGGCCAATAACCAATAGCGGAACCTGGATGCTCATATTGGCTCCTACATATTCTACGAAGACTTTTATCGGTCAAACCACATAACAACATAAGTTTTTCCCTTTGTCATCGGTATGTTACTTGCCCGAGATTCGATCGTCGGTATCATCATACCTAGTTCAATCTCGTTACCGGTAAGTCTCTTTACTCGTTCCATATTACATCATCTCATGACTAACTCATTAGTTATTTGCTTGCAAGGATTATTATGATGTGTATTACCGAGAGGGCCCAGAGATACCTCTTCGACATTCGGAGTGACAAATCCTATTCTCGATCTATGACAGCACCACAAACACCTTAGTAAACACCTGTAGAGCATCTTTATAATCACCTAGTTACGTTGTGACGTTTGATAGCACACAAGGTGTTCTTCTGGTATTCGGGAGTTGCATAATCTCATAGTCAGAGGAACATGTATAAGTCATGAAGAAAGCAATATCAATAAAACTAAACGATCATTATGCTAAGCTAACGGATGGGTCTTGTCCATCACATCATTCTCTAATGATGTGATCCCGTTCATCAAATAACAACACATGTCTATGGTTAGGAAACATAACCATCTTTGATCAACGAGCTAGTCAAGTAGAGGCATACTAGGGACACTCTGTTTTGTCTATGTATTCACACATGTACTAAGTTTCCGGTTAATACAATTCTAGCATGAATAATAAACATTTATCATGATATAAGGAAATATAAATAACAACTTTATTATTGCATCTAGGGCATATTTTCTTCAACATGGACCGAAACGTCCCATCATATAAAGAGGGGAACCACCTCCCGGCGTGTCACCCCTACCATTTTCCCCCAAATCCTCTCCCTGTTGCATCGTCTTCCTCTTCCCCGCCGGCGTCGTCTCGCTCTCCTCCACTGCCTCCACCGCACCGTCTCGCTCTCTCCCACCGCATCCTCTTCCTCAGTTTCATCACCTCCATCGGTCCGATGGCCAAAGCTCGTGGTGACGCCGGCGTAGCTGCCGGAGATGTGGTGAAACACCAGGGCACGGTGACCGCGGATGTAGGTGGCATCCACGACGGTGCGAGGAAACTCGCAACCGCTGCAGATGTGGGGAAGGAAGTGGTGGGGTCCTCCACAGCGCTCCAGAAGGTGATGGCGACGAGCAGGGCAGTCCATCCCGATACCCCCATGCGTAGCCTGGCGAGGAGTAGGAGGTATTTGCACTTGCTTTGCTTTAGGATATTAGCTTGTAGAGTTAGTTGCATTGGTTAGATTGTGGTTCCGTACGATAGTTTAGATGGTTAGAGTAGTTGATTTGACGGATAGGACGGGGTGACGGGGGGTTTTTGTACTAGGGTTTGTTGGATAAATTCGTTGCAAAAAGACGGATCTGTTTATTAGATGTGCTTCAATGCTACACAGATGTATGCTTATTAGATTTGTTTTTAATGCACAGATTGGGTTTTTTAATGCTACAGGCATGTATGCTTATTAGATTGGGTCCCTATTAGATTTGTTTTTGAATGCTACTCAGATTGGGTTTTGAATGTCACATGCCCAAATGGAATCCATTGATTACGAAGTTATTTGATTCATTAGTATATAAATTTGTCCACAATATGTAGTTATATTAGCTCTGTTGTTCAATGTGTGTTCATGACAATGGAAAATGCAAATATGGTCATAGTATATTGGGAGTATATTGATAACCCTATGATCGATGTGTCATGTTTGCATATCAAAATTTTCAATTGGCTACTAGTGATGGATGTAATTGTATATTCAGGAGGATGATGGTTGGGGGTGG
>LR738715.1:328197569-328220982 GCA_902687465.1 Secale cereale
GGAAGCTGGCCCGGTACGACCCGTACGATCCAGAGATTAGTGACGATAAAGAATATGAGGTAATCCTACTATAAATTTGGATTGTTCATTTAGTTCCTTTGACATGGTTTATATATCCCATGAATCTATAATGTACTAATGCAATTCATTCATGTATGCAATATGATTCCGGAGATGATGTGTAGAAGGGCAATGCCGCGTCCTTCACAGCCAACGAGGTGGAGAAGATCAAGGCCAAGGGAGTTTCTTACTTCTAGAACTGCAACATCAAGAAGTGGCGCCGCCCCTATTGCACCACCAAGCCAAAGCCAAAGGATGGCCGCTTCGATCACCTTCTGTCTCATGCAGAGGATGCAGCGATTCGTTGGGAGGACTACATGATCAGGGGGCAGCATGCTGCGGTCGTGAAGGCCCTGACTCCGGCATCATGTGATGATGTGATGATGTGACGAACTGAATCTTTATCTTTTGGGTTACTTTGGGCCCGGTTACTTTTGGTAAACTGAATGTGGTTGTTTATGTTGTGTTGAACTGAATCTATGGTGATGCTAGTAACGTATTATGCTATCTATATTTGTCTGTCCTTAAATTTGCCTGTGGTGTATGGTTAGTTCTGTTTAGATGTTGTGAACTATGAGTTTAGGTGCTGCAATGAACACACATGTTGTTTCAGTGTTGCTTCACTGATCAGACATGTTGATTCAGTGTTGCTTCACTGATTAGACATGTTGTTTCAGTGCTGCTTCACTGATCACTCATGTTGTTTTAGTGTTGCTTCACTGACCCCACATGTTATTTGTCTCATGTTTATTAATCAAATCAAATGCATGCTTTTTCCCACCAGCATGTTTCATTATCCGATGTTTTGAACTGACATTCGACAAGACAATATAAATTCAAGAAAATGCAAAAAAAACCTTGGCAAACTATCCATGTTTGTGTAGGAGATCATGTGTGAAAAAATTGAGGTGATTTAGAGGAGGTCAAAGAAATTTGAATTTGAGAAATGTGCTCCATATGAGCTCCAAGGCTAGGGTAAACAGCCCATTTGTAATCAAGTTTTTTGGACCATACTCTAAATGAGCCAAATGTTTTTTATTAACACATATTTAATCTATATAGTGTAGATTCGAAGTCTCACTATTTTTTGAATTAATCTTCATATTTTTACATTTTATTTTGAAAAAATATGCTTTAATATAAAAACTATTAAAAAACACGTCTAAAATTTGAGAATGGAAAACTAAGTTCAGATCCTTCTTATTCATTTTGAAATAAAGCTTTGGTGATTTCTTTATTTTTTAATTTTTTTTCAAAAACAGAAGGTAACCCTACCTCATCTCTCTGAACTCTATGAAATCTTGTAGGTGAAGCTCATATGTGTGAAGGTTTTCTCATGAAAATGACCATAGACCAAGTTTACGATTTTTGGTTGTTAACATGTCACATAAGACAACATTGTGCACATGCTTTATATATTTTTTGATTTTTTTAATTAATGGTGCTCATTTGACTTCGATCGTGCCAGCTAGGTTTTTTTCATGAAAATGACCATAGACCAAGTTTAGTATTCTTCTTCGTTAGTGTGTCTTATAAAACGACGAACGACGAAGGTTTCATATTTTTTCGATTTTTTTTAAATTAGTTATGCTCAGTCAAAGCTTTCGAAACCCCGTTGACCAGCTCAAAACCCCTCTAAACCCTGCGGGGTTGCGCCTAACCCTAGCTCCGAACATCAGCCCTCCGATCATACCCTGGCGCCAAGCGACAACCCTCATATGTGGTCTTCTAGAAGGAATTCGGTGGGCAGGCTGCGTGCAGGCTCTGGGCCATTGGATCACAAGGACGGCTCCGCATCGTTGGATCGTGGGGTGACCCACGAGAAGCGATCCTGTTGGTTGTGCTCGGCTCCTCACCCACCACTGACTCTGTGGAAAAAGGGTAAACATTGTTATTGGGCCCAAAAGGAAACCAAGCTCTAGTTGGGCTGTCGAATTGCGTCATTTTTTTTTTGTGAACGTGCCGGCTCTGTTGTTTGTGAACGTGCCGGCTCTGTTTTTTGCATCATTTGAAATTACACAACAATTGACATTGCGTAGAAAATTTAGTTCTTTTTGTTCTATACAAATGCAAAATGACCAACTTTATAAGGGCCAAATTTATATTTATCATGCAAAGTGGCCACAAGCCCTTCAAAAATTGTCTCTTTTTGTTCATATAATATATATGACCATGGATTCCCACGCGTGCAATTAGCTTCTTTTTCTTGTTCTTTTCAAACCACCGTTTCCCATGCGTGTATACTCCGGATGTTCGGTGGGTTTGAAAATGGGCTACTTTACATTTGACCACGTTATTGCCACGACCAAATAACACGTAGCACTACGGCTATTTAAGACACCCTCTGCCTCTGCCATCCCTCATCCATCTCCCATCCTCTGCCATCTGCCCTTCTTGCTCTTCGACCCCTTCTTCTTCTTATGCACATCCCTCAGCCATGCAGTACAGCGGACCAACCTACCGATTCCCACCCAACGTGCAGGAGAGGCTCTACCCTACCGGCGTGTACGTTGATCGCACACTACGTGTGTGGGCAGTATCAAGGTTGAGAACCGCAAGAAACTTCATCGAGTTCTTCCTCGCGTACGGCTACCACCACCTCCCGCGGGGATCTCCAACGATGTTCCGCGTCGAGGAGGTCATCCAAAGCCGGGTGGTGGTTGCTCTCCTTGCCCACTTCACCAACACATACCACGCCTTCTACCTCCTCGGCTGGGTGTTTTGTTGTGGCTCCGAGTTCATCGCTTTCACCACCCACAACAGGTTCACAGAGTACACCAACATCTTCCCCACCACAAAGCGCATGCACACTCTTTTGTACCCCATAGACAACGCCCCGGAGGAGCAGTGAAAAGGGCGCCCGGAGGAGGAGCAAGGTGGAAAAGGCGGCGTCTAGGGTTCTAAACTCTCTATCTTTTTTTAGTCTATGTTATGTTAAGTTGTAATTGAACTATGTTGGACTTGCTATGGGTTTGTTGGCCCTTTTCTTAAGTTCTATTATTAAGTTTACTATCTATTCTATTATTAAGTTCTTCCTAGTTTGAACTATGTGATCATGCTATGGGCTTGTTGGCCCTATCTACATATTGGGACTACATATTTGTTGATTGTTTTCTTAGAGAGCTCGGTTTGTTAGTAGGGTTCCCTTGTTAGTAACCACCTAGAGCATGCAGCCACAACGAACACTTCTCTTTTTTTCACAAGCCACAAAGATGTAGCCACCTAGATAGAAGAGAGGAACCAACGGCAGTGACAGTCGCTGCATCCGTAGTGGCTGGCGTGCAAGAAAGTTGCTTGGTCAGTGCATCGTGGCGGATGCATCGGCGCATGCAGGCTCGGTCGACGCATGCAGGATCGGTCGGTGCATCATGGCATCGTGGCCTCGGCGCATGCAGGCTCGATCGACGCATGCAGGCATGCTTTGTTGGGTGCATGCATAGCAGACTTCTGTCCTGGCGGCGCGCGCAGATGTTTAATGCAAGGGATGGCCCACGAAACCACGGCCCTATGGTCGAACAGCGACACCACCCAACGCGGCCCACTTGTCAGGTCCAATGGACAACACAGTCCAGCACGGCCCCACTCGTTAGAGTTAATGGTCAATCGTTTGACCCGACGTGTAACGCCCAGGATGCGGCTATAGCTCCTACGCGTCGAGGCACAACTTAAGAGTCATAACCACATTCTGGAATGGTCTCAAGCATGGTATCTTTACACAACCCATGTAATGAATAGGATGAAAGAGAATTTAATAGTTGGTTTACACTCGCCACATCACAAAATTAATACAATAAACATACATTCATCCAGAGAACACAGAGTCCGACTACGGACGAAATCAAACAAAGCAAAAGATACCACACAGGCTAATCCTGATCGGCCCAAGTAGGAACCACTACTGATCGTCGGGGTATGTCACGTACATACGCCCACGCTCTTCATCGAACTCCCATTGGAGCTCCTGGCCATCGCATGCATCAAACTCAGTTGTACCTGCACCTATTTGTGTAGTAAACCGTGAGTTACGAGGACTCATCAATCTTGTTCCCGGGTATCAAAACTACCAAGGCTTTTAGGTAGGGAGAAGTTATCAAGTGGGGTTGCAGCAAGCGCTAAGCATGTATGTGGTGGCTAGCTTACGAACTTTCAATGCGAGAAGAGAAGCTATGCCAACGATCGTAAACTAGTCATGATCACTAGATGATCCTGTCTACCTACGAGTCATTCATAACCCAGACGTGTTCTCTTCGCGAACTCCCCCAAAAAGAGACCA
Source organism: Secale cereale (assembly GCA_902687465.1). Taxonomy (NCBI): domain Eukaryota; kingdom Viridiplantae; phylum Streptophyta; class Magnoliopsida; order Poales; family Poaceae; genus Secale; species Secale cereale. Next base: position 328,201,903 of record LR738715.1, read on the forward strand.
TCACGAATACTCACACATGTAGTGTATTTTGTTGAGTTTTTGTGTCAAGTTATCTACAACCGAATATTAACAAAATTCAATCCGCCACATAACCATGAGCATGACTTTTGAAAGATCATAACCCTACAGGGGTGTCCAAACTTAGCCCATCACAAGCTCTCACGATCAGCAGAGGTGAAACCTCTTATCTTATGGACAACCCGATCAGACTCGGAATCCCTGTGCACAAGACATTTCGACAATGGTAAAACAAGTCCAACAAGACCTCCCGACGTGCCGACACCATGATAGTAGCCGCGCGTATCTCGCCTCAGGCCACGACGGATGAGCAAAGCATACAGGTACCAAAATACCCCAAGTTGCCAAGGGGCGGCCCCGCACAGTGCTCTAGTTTGAACCAACACTCATGTCGAGCACTGGCCTGGGGGGTTGAATTAAGAATCCTCGGGGTAGCTACTCCCTATGCAAATTTTACTTGTTATTAGGCAAATGGTAAAACCAATGTCGGGCCTTGCTGGAGGAGTTTTATTCAAAGCAAACTGTCGAGGGGGTCCCATAACCCCAACCGCGTTAGGAACGCAAAATCAAGGAACATAACACCGGTTTATCGGTTCTTAAGGCCGCATGAGTGGAACAAAACACCGAGCAAAAGTCCAAGCCTTCCAACCATTGCCAAATATATATGTGCATTAATTAAGTAAGAGATATTGTGATATTCCAACATGTTCAAGTTCCAACATGGAGCAATCTTCAACTTCACCTGCAACTAACAACACTATGAGAGGGGCTGAGCAAAAGCGTATCTTAGCCAATCAACGGTTTGCTAGGAGGGTGGTTAGAGGTTTCATGGCAATGTAGGAGGCTGAAAAATATTAGATAGGTAGCGCGACATAGCGATAGAGCGAGACAACTAGCAACGCAAGGATAGAGATGATATCAAGGAACGGTCATCTTGCTTGAGATCCCGCAAGGAAGAAGAACGAGTCCATGAAGAAGACAAACAGACGTAGTCAAACGAAACCTCACAACTCCGGAATGAAACCAAAGTTAACGAGAGAAGCAAACCGGAAAGAAGCAAACAACATGGTAAACACACAAGCATAAACATGGCATATGATGCACAAACAAGTATGATGCATGTCCGGCTTAAATATGCATGGCATGGCAAAGTGCTCAAACAATACTACAAGTTAAGTGGAGCTCAATATGCAACGAGTTGCATATTGACAAAACACCATATTAAATTATTTAGTTCGATCTCGTTTATGCACCCAACAAGTTTAAATGTTGGTTAACATGGCAAGAGGTGAAACTCAAATAAACTACACTATCTAAGCAATTTAAATGGGGCTGGAAACAACAAACAACAATTCCCGGAAAGTCCCCACAAGTCATTTAGATTTTTTTAAGCAAACAACAGTTTTAAACATTCTAAATGTTGTTACCATGATGCGGATGACATAAACAAGTTTTCTGCAACTTTATGAAAAGTTGGCATTTAACATAATATATGATCATTTGTCGCCATGGTGGAAAGAAAGAGGTTCCACAACGGCGAAAACGGAAATGATGCCACGGCAACGTTCCGGTTCCGACAACTCATTGAGATGCCGATGCAAAATAAGGATGGCATGAGTGAGTCAAGAAAGATGGTGGGGTGCTCCCGGTTACCGGGTTCCCACTGGTCGGCGACAAGGCATTCGAGGGTCGTGCACGAAACAAGTCGGGCACGGTGCAAACACGAGCATCTCATACAACATGCATACGTTCTTGGAAGGTCGTCTCGGCGTTATACCTTTGAAGTGTGCGTTCTCGGAGCGGTCCGAGTTCGTCGAGGGAAGTAGTGGTACTCATGGGTCATAGTGGAAGTAGTCGTTCTCGCGTCGGTAGTGGAAGTAGTTGTACATATTCGTAGATTTTCGGGGTCACGACGAGGAACTTGACGTCCACGGGTCGACGGTAGTGGTACACATGTTGTCGGTCCGATCTCGATGTAGATGTACATGGCAAACGTAGTGGTACTATGCGTCAGTCATCGTGGTACTTGGCATTATAGGCGATTTCGAAGACATCGGTAGAGATACTTGACGCGTCACTATGCAGTTGTACACTTGAGGATCTTGGCGTCATCCGAGATGACGATACTTGATGAACCGAATGTGTACTTGGCGGCCTTGGGGTCCCTCGTTCGATGAACTTGGCAACAAGGGCAGCAAGGTCTCACAAGGGACGTGGAGGCAGCAACACACGGACACCGCGGATGTGACGACGGGACCGACAGGGTCAAGGCAAGGAAGTAGAGGGACGTGGGCGGAGGCTGCTGTTGAGGGGCGGAGCAGTGCAGCGGTCGGTGGGCGGCGACGCTGGCGATGGGGAGGTCGGGGTCGCCGAGAGCAGGGCGATGCAGTGGAGCAACGGGGATGGACGGCGTCGTCGGAGAAGCCGGCGCGGAGGAGGGCCAACGGGGACGTGGTCGGGGCGAGGCTGACAAGGCGCCATGGCCGGAGGTGGAGGCGAAGGTGGCCGGGGGCGCTGGTCGTAGGAGGGAGCAGGGTAGAGGCGGGACCAGTCGGTGAGGTCGAGCTCGGGGACGAGCTTATGGGCGTGGGAGCGAAGCAGCGAGGCGAGTGCAAGGCGGGCGTGGGAGGGAAGGAGAGGGGAATGGGGATCGGGCAGAGGGAGATGACGACGCTGAGGGGGAGCGAGAGGAGAAGAGGGTCGGGCTAGGGTTGTAGGTTTAGGTTGGCCTTGGGCCAAAAGAAGTGGATGGCTTAGGGATGTCGGCCTGGACTGGGCTTCTCTCTCCATCTCTCTTCAAACTCTTGCTCAATTACAGAAAAAAGGAAGAAGAAAAAGAGAGAAGAGCAAAGGTTAAAGAAAGAATTTGGGCATGGGGTTAATTTTCCCGGACTCATAAAAATTAGCGTAATCCAAGAAAAATAGAAGTGGCATGATCGAAAGATATAAATTCAATGAATTGGCACTAGGTTTGGTGTGGCCAAAAATGTTGAGATTTTTGGTCGAGCTCGGGAAAGTGAATAAAGAATTTAGGGCAAAGTTTGGATACCAAACTTGAAGCAGAAAAGGCACGGAATTATTTCGCATGTGTGTTTATGGGTGATTTCGTAAAAATGGAATATTTATAATAGCTCCATAATTATTAGGAGGATATGTTATAAAGAGAAGTCACCCTTCCCTCGATTTAAACGGATCGAAGATCCATGAGGCTTGTTTATTTAAGTTACAAAATAAAATGACATGATGGCATGATGACATGATGCAATGCAAAAAATAAATAGAGCAAGCAAAATGAAACACACGGTGATCACGAAGTTTATGGAAGTCTTCTGGAGTGTCGATCTTGGGGCGTCACAACTCTCCCACACTAACAGAGGATCTCGACTCGAGATCCTAGGGATGGCACCGGAGATTAATGGAAAAGGAAGAGGTAAAACAAAGTTGCTTCTTCGACAAACTGGTGAAACCAATGAACCTTGAGAGGTTGAACAAGTTGAAAGAAAGAATACAACGAAGGTGAACGAAGTTGGAGCACTCCGGTAAAAAGGAGGAACAAGCGAGACCACGAGAATTTGAAGGTTGCAAAGACATGAACGAAGAGCTCAAGGATCATGGAAGAATTTAAAACCACTTCGCTTAAATAAATGTAGAGAAGGTCTAAGAACGAAAGAATTTGGACAACACTCCGTCTGAAGATTGAAGGGATTTAACATGAACTTGACAAGATGGGATGATACTTGATGAAATACAACAAAGTGCCTCCGGAACTGATGAAAGAATGGCATAAGGGGTTAGAAAGATTTCAGACAGCACTCCGGTTGGAAAAAGAGGCAAAAATTGATAAGATGAGAGAACTTGAACGGAGGACACAACACTCGTGTTAATTGGACCAGAAAGGAAAAGAACATGATCTTCGAAGAGAGCAATATCACAATGCCTCCCGAATGAATAATGGAGTGAAAAGAACGAAGAAGAACAACATCTTCTACTAGAAATGAATTTGAAAACATCCTTACGAAGAAGGGTTGAGCGGAGTTGTTGAAGAATCAACAATGAAATGATATACTCCTCGTGGACTTATGAAAACATCTCAAAATTGTGATGTGACAACCCGCCACTAACGGAAAAGATTTGATTGGATTGAGATCAACAAGGAGACAAAATAATTCTTTCACTTAGAGGATAAATGGAGAACTTGGGTCATTTATAAGCACCACAATAGCAACACTCCCAATGGAAGGCTTTAGGTGAAATCTATACCAAGATACTCTAATGAGGAAATTATTACGGGTTGAAACAACTCATGATCGAAGAGAAAATGATGGTTTTACAATATCTCATTCTTGACAACTTGTGAATCATGAAACATGAAGGAAATTGTCAAGAATGACATGGCACCACCTCAAAAGAAAAGGTAGAAAGAATTGCACTTCGGAATGCAAAGAGAAGAATACTTGAGCTCCTCCAACAAGAATCTTGAAGAATACTTTGAGAATGAATTAAATCATGATGAACCACCATGAAAAACTTCGGTAACAAAACAGATGAGAAGTGAAGGATGAAAAGAATAAGATTGAAGCCTTGCAACGCTTTAGATGGATCTTCGCGATGAGAAATTTGAGAGAGCTTAGAACACCGGGAGACAAGAAGAACAACTTGAAACAAACAATTTCTTCATCAAGAACAAACTCTGGGAGAAGGAATTAAACCTTTGGATGAACAATAATAAGAATTATGTTATGCGCATCCTTCACTAATATAAATTGGTGACCACCAATGGATTCGGCGTACCACTTATTCTTCTTGAAAAGGATTGGAGAGAGATATAGAACAATTCAATGGACCACCACCGGTAGGATTTTGAAAAGAACAAACGAATTGATACGATAACAAAGGAAGAGTAATCTTGAATGAACCACCATACGAATTTTAAGATGGATGAAGAAAAGAGAACGAATAACCGGAAAGAATTAGAAAAAGAACAAAAGCACTTGAGGAAACTTAGCTACAAAAGAACAAAAGGATCACGGGCAGTGTAGAGAATACTTGAATGATGCACCGGAAGAATTTGGAGAACGAGAGTAGAACATTGAGAATGAAGAATTATGAAATGATGACCTCCGTATAAACAACAAAAAACACTCCTGGAATGCTTCAGATGGGTATGAAAATAATTCCTCACGATGGAAAATAAATTGAGAGATGGCATGAAGCTAGAACCATGAATCTCTGGAAGAATGGGTAAGGATACAAGAGGAACTCTTTTTCGGTCTTCAAAACCTGAGAATGATGAAGAGATAGACCACCATCAATTGTTGAGGCACTCCGGAATGAAGAATAGAAATATTGAACCAATGATGAAAAGAATTTGAAAGTGATCTTGAATAAGGCAATCGACTGATGAAAATTCATTCTTACATCAAACTTTGAAAAGAATTTGAGAATAGATCCGGAAAAGAAATTAGAAGAGTCAGGTATGATCCTGGGGAAAACCCTGTTGGTTAGGGCCCACTCAAAATAAACATTGTTGAACGATTCTAAAAGAGAGATTGTGCCGGTTGAATTAAATGGCTTAAATGAGGTAACAACCTAGAAACAGTTTGAGCAGATCTAGAATAGAAGCATGATTTTTGGGATATATTCGGCACTCCAGAAAAGAATTAAAGGGAGTTGAATAATTAAGAGAGACTTTGGATAAGAAATTCCAACATGGAAAGAATATATGAAACAATAGGAAGAGATATTATCAAAACCAAAGCTTGAATTTAGTCCACGATAGAAGAAAATGAGAATGGAACAACGATGAAGTTGAAGCTTCCTTAGCATCTTCATGACAATCACCGAATAAGAACAATGAAGAAAAAGGAATGGAGAGACTTCACATGAATATAATGGACACTTATTAAGAATTCAGGCTCCATAAATAAAAAGGGTGGGAGGGTGGGGAAAACAAAGACAACATGGGATGAATGAAACATACACCATTAAGAAAAACCAAGAATTGGTCTGCACATATTGAAAGGATCGGGTTAACTTGAAGAGAAGCACGCCGGTTGAGAATAATTTACATGACAATCTCAATGATTAAGAAGGACTAGCACTCCCATAAAAATATGAAAGCACCGATTAGGAAAGGTATGGAATCAACACTTGACATTGAAGCAACTCGAATACCACAACTCAAAACAAAACAAAGGATTTGGCTTGCAGAATAAGCCGGAACAAACATATGATAGAGATTTCGTCCAAAGTTTTCATGATGAGCCCCCCGGGCACGATGTTACAGCAGACATCACGTCCCAAATCGGCATAGCCAAGGATTCATTAAGACACAACGAGACCACTGTAAAATTGACCGTGATAAGCGAACCACTAGACGTTGAACCCCAACCTCATATCATGTATTTGTTAGAAGAAATCCAAGAGCTATTTGAATTCCCACCTACTAATTCCCGAAACTTTCCAGTTATGCGATCTGGTGTTGGGGATACACGGGAAGAACAATATCTCACACAACTAACAAGCCCCAAATCCAGCTGTATCCATCCGTCAACACATAACCAAACACCTTCGGAAACTGTGTACCCCAGACCTTCGAAAAGCAGCCGCTATACTAGCTGTGGCCATACTCCCGAACTATCCCCCCAGTACTGGGTGACGTCGGGGTTATCTCACCACCAACACGCATATAATAGTTTTCGATGTCGGCCACCTCTGGTATTCCGGAACTGCAACGACACAATTGTGACGACAAGACCTCAGAGCTCAACTCCCCTGGTCCAATCCAAACATACGGGAGGCACCAAGACGGAATTCTCATCACAAAGATATCAAAACGATCCCAACAATACCTGCGTGAACCTAAAAAAAGTTTAGTGAAAAAGAGGAGGGGGAAGTCAAAACTTCTACGTTAGGAGTCCTCACCAGAGCGACGAAGGGGATAAGGAGTAAAAGAATTCCTACTATCCGATAAATATAATCCCAAGACTCAAAATAGTTTTTGTTTCTAGGCTCAACATCGGTAGAGGTTCAATCAAGCAAGGGCTCCTTGTTCGAGGAAGGATCTGATTACCAACTTGTAACGCCCAGGATACAGCTATAGCTCCTACGTGTCGAGGCACGACTTAGAGTCATAACCGCATTCTGGAATGGTTTCAAGCATGGTATCTTTACACAACCCATGTAATTAACAAGATGAAAGAGAGTCAAATAGTTGGCTTACACTCGCCACATCACACAATTAATACAATAAACATACATTCATCCAGAGAACACATAGTCCGACTACGGACGAAATCAAATGAAGAAAAAGATACCACACAGGCTGATCCCGATCGGCCCTAGTTGGAACCACTACTGATCGTCGGGGTATGACACGTACATACGCCCCACGCTCTTCATCGAACTCACATTGGAGCCCCTGTCCATCGCATGCATCAAACTTAGTTGTACCTGCAACCTGTTTGTGTAGTAAACCATGAGTCACGAGGACTCAGCAATCTTGTTCCCGAGTATCAAAACAACCAAAGCTTTTAGGTGGGGAGAAGTTATCAAGTGCGGTTGTAGCAAGCGCTAAGCATGTATGTGGTGGCTAGCTTACGAACTTTCAGAGCGAGAAGAGAAGCTATGCCAACGATCGTAAACTAGTCATGATCACTAGATGATCCTGTCTACCTACGAGTCATTCATAACCCAGCCGTGTTCTCTTCCCGAACTCCCTCCAAAAGAGACCATCGCGACTACTCACACAGGTAGTGTATTTTATTTGAGTTTTTGTGTGAAGTTATCTATAACCGGATATTAACAAACTCCAATCCGCCACATAATCGCGAGCATGGCTTTCGAAAGATCATAACCCTGCAGGGGTGTCCCAACTTATCCCAACAAAAGCTTTCACGATCAGCAGAGGTGAAACCTATTATCTTAGGTACAACCCGACCAGACTCGGAATTCTGGTGCACAAGAAATTTCGACAATGGTAAAACAAGTCCAGCAAGACCTCCCGATGTGCCGACACCCTGATAGTAGCCGCACGTATTCGTCTCAGGCCACGACAGATGAGCGAAGCGTACAGGAACCAATATACCCCAAGTTGCCAAGGAGCGGAGCAGTGCAGCGGTCGGAGGGCGGCGACGCTGGTGATGGGGAGGTCGGGGTCGCCGACAGCAGGGCGGTGCATCAAGGTGACGGGGATGGACGTCCCCGTCGCAGAAGCCAGCGTGGAGGAGGGCCGATGGGGACGTGGCCGGGGCGAGGCCGATAAGATGCCATGGCCGAAGGTGAAGGCGAAGGTGGCCGGGGGCGCTGGTCGGAGGAGGGCGCAGGGCAAAGGCGGGACCGGGCGGCGAGGTCGAGCTCGAGGGACGAGCCTGCGGGCGCGGGAGAGAAGCACCGAGGCGAGTGCACGGCGGTGCAATGGTGGAGCAAAGGTGGCTGCGGCGGCGGTTGATGGCGCGGGCACTGGAGGTGGAGCTCGGGAAAGCGAGGTGGTCGCGGACGAGGAGGAGGCTGGGAGGAGAGGCGCGGTGGCGGGGCAGGAGGATGGATGCGGGGTCGGGCGCAGGAGGGAAGGAGAGGGGAGACGGGGATCGGGTAGAGGGAGATGACGACACTGAGGGGGAGCGAGAAGAGAAGAGGGTCGGGCTAGAGTTGTAGGTTTAGGTGCGCCTTAGGCTAAAAGAAGTGGATTGGCTTAGGGAGGCTGGCCTGGACTGGGCTTCTCTCTCCCTCGCTCTTCAAACTCTTGCTCAATTACAGGAAAAAAGGAAGAAGAAAAAGAGAGAAGAGCAAAGGTTAGAGAAAGAATTCGGGCATGCGGTTAATTTTCCAGGACTCATAAAAATGAGCGTAATCCAAGAAAAATAGAAGTGGCATGATTGAAAGATAGAAATTCAAATTCATTTGAATATAATTCAAATGAATTTGAATTGGGACTAGGCTTGGTGTGGCCAAAAATGTTGAGATTTTTGGTCGAGCTCGGGAAAGTGAAGAAATAATTTAGGGCAAAGTTTGGAGACCAAACTTGAAGCAGAAAAGGCATGGAATTATTTTGCAAGTGTGTTTATGGGTGATTCCTAAAAATGGAATATTTATAATAGCTCGATATTTATTAAGAGGATATGTTATAAAGAGAAGTCACCCTTCCCTCGATTTAAATGGATCGAAGATCCTTGTGGCTTGTTTATTTCAGTTACAAAATAAAATGACATGATGGCATGATGACATGATGCAATGCAAAGAATAAATAGAGCAAGTAAAATGAAACACACGGTGATCACGAAATATATGGAAGTCTTCTGGAGCATCCGTCTTGGGGCGTCCCACGACGACAATGTCCGTTGTGACCAGTTATGAGGGTTTCCGGCAAGGGAGTGGGGAAGATTGAGCAAAAGTTAAGAGCTCGAGGAGGAATGAGTAGAGCTAAGGAACCAGGGGCACAGATGTAAAAACTACTAGATTCAAAGTCATCCTCCCAATTATCATTTCTAAGGAGCAGAGTGCTTTTGTCCCCAGACGACTTATTACGCATAATGTTTTGATTGCATATGTCGGATTACGGGCTCCGCAAACCCAAGAAGTTCGAACACAGGGGCGTGAACGAAGATCACTCCCACTCACGTCTACCTAGCGTCTCGCCCTCGTCCGGTGAGGAGATTCAAGTGAACAACAAGTAAAGCACACAAGAATTTACCTAGGTTCAGGCCACCTTGCGGTGTAAAACCCTACTTCCTGCTTTGGTGGATTGGCCTCGGGAGGGCTGAAGTATGAATGAGTAGAGTGGTTCCTGAGCTCAGGAGGAGAGCTCACGAGGGTTAGGAGGCAAGAGTTCTTGCTCCCTTGTGCGAGGGCAGAGTTTCTGGATCTGATCGACCTCCTCCTCCATAGTGGAGATCCTAGCTACTTATATAGGCGGCCAGGGTCCTCTTCCCCCGAAAAGTTTAGGCGGGAAGGGATCCCACAACGGCCATTTTGAGCGGGAATACAAGGACGTTCCTACACTGACAAAAGCGGTCTTCGCCTGCAAAAGGATCAGGCGATGACGCCGTGGTGGGCTCGATGGTGACATCCTCACTGTCGTCCTTGTGGTCTTCGGTCTTGTTGCACCAATGGGGAAAACCTTTGTCCTGCTCCTCGGGAACCTGCGCCTGCGCTGTCTCCTTTGCACCAAAACGGCAACTGCACTGCTGGCGTGCGCTGGCACCCACTGGCGCGGTGCATCACTGCTTGCGTCACTGCCTCCACTTGAGGCAGGCTTGGCCTTGGATTCTCTGCCCCTCCGGAGCAACCTAGTCGAGGCCGCTCCTCAGGGGGTCTTGACGTCGTTCTCCTCGTGAGGTCCAGCACCCTCGCGAGGGTCTTGAGCAGCTGGTCGATCAGCTGGGCCGTACCAGGCCATGGTAGGAGCGTGCTGCGGCCCGCAGACAGGCAAGTCTGGGTATCCTGGTTCCCAGGACGCCGATAGTAGCCCCCGGTCCCAAGGTGCGCGCGGAGTTGGCTTTGGGGCGAAGCCTTAGCCGAGGACGAAGCACCGCGGGCCCCAAAAGGCTACGGGCCAGGCTGGCGCGTGACGGTTGGATGGGACGTGGCGACTCCGCTCCCCACGCAGTCTTGGTAACCGAGTGACTTGACAACTCCCTGGCGCAGATGATGGGGTTGTTATGGCCGTGACGCTAGTGACTGGCGGTTGGGCTCCTCCGCCTATAAATGGGACTAGGGGGAAGCCCCCAAGCAATCTTCAAGCCAGCGTCGTCTGCCTCCTTGTCTACTCCCCGCTCTCCATCTTGCCGTGAGGCCTCCATGGCGCCACCGAGGAAGCCGTCCGCCGCTGAGAAAGGGAAGGCCCTGAAGGATTTGGCTTCGCCGCCATCAAAGAGGGGCCATGGCCGTCCCCGCAAGCATGCCGCTGCGCCCGCAGCGACTGCTCAAGGGAGCGGGCGCGGCCTTCCTGGTCCCGACGCGGTCGCCGGTGAGAGGCGTGGTGCCTCTTCTCGCGGTGACGGTGGTCGCGGCCGTGGTGGGAGAGGAGGCGCGAGGCGGCGTTTGGCGGTTGTGCGTCCTTCGTGCCCGCAGCTCCACTCCTTGAACATGTCGTCGGAGTTCGTGGTGTGCGGAGAAGCCTGGCGGCTTGTGACTCCGGCTTCCCCGCTCATTCGGCAATGTGCTACCAGCCGGAGGCCTTTGGCTGCAGACCGACGGTAGCCGCAGTGGTGCGTCCTGGGTGGAGGTTGATGTGGCTCCCTCGGGCGACGTGTTCCTGGAGCGCGGCTGGCAATGGTTTGCGCGCGCGCGCCGGCTGCAGGGGAGGTGTACGCTCCACTTCAGGTATGATGGCGCCTCAACGCTGTTCGTGAGGGTCTTCTCAGAGGAAGGGAGGCGCCTCGGGTGCTGTCCTGAAGCTGACGACGAAGAGGACAGCGGGGACGGCGCTCGGAGGAGCAGTTCCTCCTCCGGAGACGAGATTGATCCTGGGGGGCGCCATGGGTCCCCCTTCTGTGGCAGCAGCAGCTCGTCCAGCAGCGGCGGCTACAACGAGCCACCGCGCCGCCGAGCTCGGCTCAGTAAGGGGAGGGGGTTGTTGCGCCACTGTGGCTCAGTGAAGAGGGAGGAGTTGGGAGACTCCGACTGAGTGGGAGCGGCCTGTGCTTCTCCTTTTTTCTTCACTTTCTTCCTGTGTCAAAATTTTAAGTTGCCTCGAGAGGGCGTGTAATGGACTATGACATATGTATGAAGCGAGAACTTGCCATCATGTTTTTGGTCTGGGTGAGCTTACTTAGCTTATGTTCTACGATGTCTTGAGGCGAAGTGCTCCTGACTCATTGGCGTCATGAGCTCCCGACGGGCCATGAGGACGGCTGAGTTCGGAGAACCTGCGCAGCCCCCGAGTATGGGTGAGCCGCTGAGAGCTCTGAGAGCGCCGAGTGTGGGTTAAGGCGCCAAGTCCCTAGCCGGAGCCTGAGCAAGCTTGGCCAGGCGAGGTCACGGGACCGTGGCATACGAGAGCCGGGATCGACCGTGTCCCAGGCCCCACGCGCGAGGCACGCGAAGGAGAGCAAGCGGCGCAGCCCCTGCTTGACAAACTAAACTTAAAACGGCGAGAGAAAATCCCAAACAAGACTTCCAACCAAAAGCAAGTAACACGAGAACTTCATAGCATGGGGTAGAGGAAGGGCTGATAGCCAATGAAGTAGAAAAGGCTGACAGCCAAACACCAAGCCAAAAAGGAAAAAGGTCGCGTCCGACCCCTACACTACGTCTTCTTCCTAGCGCGGAGCTAAGGACTGCCACTAGGACGTGGGTGGGAGCCCCGTCTGATTGCCCGTAGGCAACGCTCAGGAGACTCTGAGGCGTGACAGCCCCAAATCATTATTACGTGAGAGTGTCACGAGCGGAGACCTTCACGGGCACGGAGCCTTGATTACGGATAGAACCTCCTGAGGTGCTCAATGTTCCAGGAATTCTGGATAGGTATCCCATCTTGCGTCTCCAGGCGCACAACACCAGGCCTAGAGACACGGGTGATTCTGAACGGGCCCTCCCACATGGGCGAGAGCTTGTGTAACCCCTCTCTGGAGAGGACCCGCCTCAGGACCAAGTCACCAACTTCAAATGTTCTTGCGCGGACGCTGCGACAGTGGTACCGCCGCATCGCCTGCTGATATCGCGCCGCCCTGAGGGCAGCTCGGCGGCGGCCCTCCTCGCCGAGCACGAGGTCCATCCGCCAGGCGGCGTCCTGGCATTCCTCGTCGAAATCCAAGATCCGTGGGGAGCGATGCTTGACCTCGTGAGGGAGGACCGCCTCCGCCCCATAGACGAGAAAGAAAGGAGTTTCTCCCATGGGTTTGGTAGCGGTGGTTCGGATCGACCACAACACGGACTGGAGCTCATCGATCCAGCCCCTGCCGCAAGCCTCGAGCTTTTTCTTAAAGCTGCGCGTCTTGAGGCCACGCAAGGCTTCCGCGTTGGCGCATTTCGCCCGACCGTTGCTCCTCAGGTGAGCCACCGAGGCGTAGCAGATATGTGTTCCAAGGTTAGCACAATATGATCTAAAGAGATTGCTTGTGAACTGCGAACCATTATCTGTGATGATGCGGCTGGGGACCCCGGATCGCCTCACGAGGCCCTGGATGAACTTGACGGCCGACCTTGCTGGGATCGCGCGAACATGCTCCACCTCTGCCCACTTGGTGAATTTGTCAATGGCGACGTACAGGAAGCGGTAGCCCCCCGCTGCCCGAGGAAATGGACCCAGGATGTCCAACCCCCAGACCGCGAAGGGCCAAGAGAGCGGGATCATCTGGAGGCCCTGCTCTGGCTGGTGGATCTGCTTGGCATGAAACTAGCACGCCTCACAAGCCTGGACAAGCTCCGTGGCGTCATTGAGTGCCGTGGGCTAGTGGAAGCCGTTGCGGAAGGCCTTGCCCACGAGGGCGTGGGACGATGAATGATGACCGTAGTCCCCACTGTGGATGTCAGCCAACAACTCGCGTCCTTGTTTCCTCGAGATGCACTTTAGTGAGATGTTATTGGGGCGCCTCTTGTAGAGTTCGCCTTCTTGGATGCAGTAAGCCGAGGCCTGTCGGACCACGCGCTCTGTGTCTTCTTCCTTGTCTGGCAAGGTGTCGTGTTGTAGGTACATCTTGAGCTCTTGGGTCCAGCAACCCTCCTCGGGTTCTGCGACGAGTAGCAGGCGAGCTCTGGAGGCCTGTCCGCAAGGCGGGGCTCCGTCCGCAGGCGCCGCAGGTAGCCCCTACTGAGGGGACGCCGACTCAGGAACGGGCGGCGTTGACGACGGCTTGAGCAGCCGCTCCTCGAAGATGCCCGGCCTCTGAGGCTCTCGCCTAGAGGCTCGTTTGGCGATGTCATCCGATTCCTTGTTGGTGCCTCTTGGTACGTGCTGCACCTCCAGCCCTCGGAATCGCTTTTCCATCTTGCGCACCTCCTCCAGATATGCCTCCATGTGCTCATCCTTGGGCTTGTATTTATTGTTGGAGAGGTTGACGAGGAGCTGCGAATCGCCTCTGATGGTGAGATGCTTGACCCCCAGTGCAGCAGCGGCCTTGAGCCCAGCAATTAGGCCCTCATACTCTGCGATGTTGTTGGAGACCTTCTCGCCTTGCTGGAAGCAAAGCTGCACGACGTAGTACAACTTGTCCTGAGTGGGAGATAACATCAGTCCGGGGCTTCATCATCGGGGGCCAGCGAGGGCCCCGTTGCGGATTGGCCTCGGTGAGCGGACACCGGGGCTCGGTCGCGGGTGCCCTGGAAGTTGGCGATGAAACGCTCGCGAAGCTCCCCCCACGAGGAGACGGATTCCACGGGGAGGTTCAGGAGCCAGCAGCGGGCGCCGTCTTTGAGGGCCATGGGAAACTAGTTCGCCATGACCTGCTCGGTGCCATTGGATGCCTCGATGCTCAGCTCGTAGAGTTGGAGGAACTCTGTGGGGTCGGTGGTGCCATCGTAGCGCGGAGGCAGATCCGGCTTGAAATTGCCGGGCCAGACGAGGCACCGCAGCTCGGGAGCCAAGGCGCGACATCCAGCCATGCTCATGATGGCAGGCGCCCCCTGCGCCTGCGATGCTGGTTCTTGGGGTGCAGGCGCCACCACCTCATGTGGTGCGCAGTCTTGGTGTTGTGGGACGGGGAGCCTGCGAGCTTCCGCCTGGGGATGCGGAATCACCTGGCAGCTCTCCTCGTCGCGCGTGGGGGCCCTGCAGGGCGGCTCACGCCGCGGAGCCTCGCGCTTGACCCCCTGGCCGGCGCCGTAAAGTGGAGGTGGAGCCGGGACACCATGGTCCTCGTTCCCCGCCATGGGCGACGGAGGATGGGAGGAGTTGGTTGGCGCAGGTACCTCCCTGGCGGCGTTGACGGGCTCGGTGATGCGGTGGAGCCACTCGTCGCAGAGGTCGTCCGCAGGGCGGTAGTGCAGGAGCTCCCACGCCATCAGTAGCGCATGCTGCTGGTAGACGGGCCCGCGGCGGGTCAGCGAGGACGACGCCGCGGCCGGCGAGGGTGACGGCATCGCCAGGCGACCATCGCGCCGCACACACAGCGGCAACAACCAGTCCTGCTGCTCGTGGATGGCTGGGTCGATGGCGGCGTTGGCGACCGGCGAGTTGGGGCTGGGTGGCGCACCATTGCCCGCGGGCGCTGTCTGGGCGAAGTTGGCTGCACGACGGGCGGCGCACGCTCAGCATGTGTCCACCATGGCGGCGAAGCGAGGTTGACGACGAGAGAGGGACGAGGTCATCGGAGAGGCGAGATTTCAACATGCCCCCTACCTGGCGTGCCAAATGTCGGATTACGGGCTCCGCAAACCCAAGAAGTTCGAACACAAGGGCGTGAACGAAGATCTCTCCCACTCATGTCTACCTAGCGTCTCGCCCTCGTCCGGTGAGGAGATTCAAGTGAACAACAAGTAAAGCACACAAGAATTTACCCAGGTTCAGGCTACCTTGAGGTGGAAAACCCTACTTCCTGCTTTGGTGGATTGGCCTCTGGAGGGCTCAAGTATGAATGAGTACAGTGGTTCCTGAGCTCAGGAGGAGAGCTCAGGAGGGTGAGGAGGCAAGAGTTCTTGCTCCCTTGTGCGAGGGCGGAGTTTCTGGATCTGATCGACCTCCTCCTCCATAGTGGAGATCCTAGCTACTTATATAGGCGGCCAGGGTCCTCTTCCCTCGAAATGTTTAGGCGGGAAGGGATCCCACAACGGCCATTTTGAGCGGGAACACGAGGACGTTCCTACCCTGACAAAGCGGTCTTCGCCTGTAAAAGGATCAGGCAGTGACGCGGTGGTGGGCTCGGTGGTGACATCCTCCCTATCGTCCTTGCGGTCTTCGGTCTTGTTGCACCAATGGGGAAACCTTTGTCCTGCTCCTCGGGAACCTGCGCTTGCGCTATCTCCTTTGCACCAAAATGGCAACTGCGCTGTTGGCGTGCGCTGGCACCCGCTGGCGCGGTGCGTCACTGCCTCCTCCTGAGGCAGGCTTGGCCTTGGATTCTTTGCCCCTCCAAAGCAACCTAGCCGAGGCTGCTCCTGAGGGGGTCTTGACGTCGTTCTCCTCGCGAGGTCCAGCCCCCTGGCGAGGGTCTTGAGCAGCTGGTCGATCAACTGGGCCGTACTAGGCCGTGGTAGGAGCGCGTTGCGGCCCGCAGACAAGCAAGTCTGGGTACCCTGGTTCCCAGGATGCCGACAACATATGAGTGTGTTCACGCCATCCGTACTAGGAGGAGGAAGAAATGTCTTTGCGTGGTGAAGCTCGACATGATGAAGGCTTACGATAGGGTAGAGTGGGTCTTTCCGGAACAGACTATAGCTCGATTTGGTTTTCACCCACTATGGATATCGATGATCATGAGATTTGTTTCTTCGGCAAGGTTTTCTGTTAAACTAAATGGAGGATACTTGAGGGAATTCATACCATCTCGAGGACTCAGGCAGGGTGACCCCTTATCACCATACTTATTTCTCTTCTGCATTAAGGGTTTTCAACCTTGTTGAAAAAAGCCTAGAATGAAAACTCCCTTAAGGGTGTTACATTTGGGGGCACTTGGCCCCATGTTACACATAGTATTGTTTTCCTGGAAGGCACTAGTGAAAGTATGGCAGTGCGTAAGGACATTTTAGTGCAGTACGAGAGGCCTCCGGATAGAGGGTGAACTTGCACAAGTTGTCTATCTTTTTTGGTAAGGGTTGTAATGATGGGACAAAATTTGAACTGAAGCAGGTCATAGGGATCGAATACGAAGCATTGAGTGAGCGGTACCTTGGTTTACCAACACTGGTTGGTAGTTCAAAGGATGTTACTTTCAAGTATCTTACAGAAAGCTCAAAAGGAAATGTGCTGGATGGAAAGGTCAAGGCTTATCGAAGGCTGCGAGAGAAGTGCTTGTTAAATCAGGTCTACAATCAACACCGACGTTCACCATGAGTTTTTTTTTCACCCCACAAAGAAGATATGCCGAAATCTTACTCCAATCTCTTTGAAATTCTGGTGGAGTGTGATGAATGGTGAAAGGAAGGTGCATTGGATCTCCTGGGAGAAGACGCATGCTTCGAAGAGGGAGGCGGAGCTTGGTCTTCGAGATCCTGAAGGTTTCAACCAAGCCCTCTTGGCAAAACAAGCTTGGAGGATTCTGACTAATCCCTCCTCACTTTGTGCCAGGGTGCTTAAGGCTAGGTACTTCCAAGATGAATCGATTCTGCCTGCTACTATCACATCCAACTCATCATTCACGTACAGAAGCATATTGCATGGACGGGACCTGTTGAGAGAAGTCCTGGTGTGGCGTGTGGGAGATGGGTCAAGAATAAATATTTGCCATGATAATGGGATACCGAGGCAAGGGTACTTAAGACCACTGGGTTAGTAGAATATACAAGGAATGATGAATGTTTCGGACCTGTTGAACCACGAAGGAACGAGCTAGGATTCAAGCAAACTTGCGGTGACGTTTTCTGATTCACATGCTGAGAACATCAGGCAAATATCAGTGGGAGGTCCAGGTACAGAGGATTACCTGACTTGGAATTTTACCAAAAATGGTATTTTCAATGTTAAATTTGCTTACCATCTATGGGTGTCTAAGAGGAGGGCTGGGTGGGGCCAACAAGAAAGCTCGATCTTGGTTCTAAAGCATATGGGATACATGGCACTATGGGACACTAGTGCACCGCAGAAAGCAAAAATTCACATGTGGCGCTTGATCAAGAACGGGCTGGGTGTAGGTGCAGAGCTCCATTGCAGAAGAATTGAACCGGGAGTTTTTTGTGTGGCATCTGGCAGAGATAAAACCATATATCATCAATTTTGGGCATGTTAGCATTCCGTCCACTTCTAGCAGCTTCTGCGTACGGAGAATGGCATCTCAGTGGCGTCTCCACCGACCCCGATGGATACCCATAGTGAGTTATCTCGTTCACTTCTCCAACGGTATGGCGAGGCTAATGACGATGAGAGGAAGGCGATGATATAAGCCACATATGGTATTTGGCTGGCGAGGAATGCAGCAAGAGACGGTAAGAGGATCGACCAACCACATGAAATAATGGAGGCTCTGTGCTCTCATATGGCTGAATGGAGCAGCGTGCACCAGCCAAAAGTTTGACATGCAGGGGAGGATTAACTGCAAAAGTGGGAGACACCTGAGGCGGGATGGGTGAAGATTAACCCTGATGGTGCTGTTCACAAAGGGGGAGGCAAGGATGGGGGAGGTGCGGTAATAAGAGATCACAATGGGGCGTTTCTGGCCAGAGTAAGCCATCATTTGCCGCATGTTGTGGATCCAGAAGCTGCTGAAATATTGGCTTGTAAGAGATGTTTGCAGGTAGCACATGAGATTAATGCTCAGAATGTCCATTTGGAGTTGGATTGTTTGCCGGTGGTGCAAATGATCAACCAGAAGGGCATAAATTATTCTGGGGCTGTCCCATGGATTCGGGATATAAAATAGACGCTCACGACGAAGAATGATTTCAAGGTGACCTGGGTTAGACGCTCTGCTAATGTTGCCGTGCATAAATCAGCAAGGGTAGGTGTAGGAGAGGAACCATCACTACAAAAAAATACACTTCCGTGATGATACGTGTTTGTCACAGCAAGTCACGTTTTCTGTCATGCATGTACATCCATGACAAATTTATGACAGAATCAAGATAGTCATACCTGTGCTGTCGTAGAAGTGTTCCATGACATTACGAAAATTATGATCACGGAAGTGTCCACTTCCATGACGATAAATCGCGCGTCACAGAAGTGCTTTCATCAAGGGTGACCGACACATGGCATTCACCGTAACGGAATGCCGTTAAGCTATCGGGTCCGGTTTTGGATCCGATAACCCGTTAACAGTCCTGACCAATGGGGATTTTCCACGTGTAAAATCATCATTGCTGGAGGAAACACGTGTTGCCTCACCGTTGGGACAGATGTCATCCACTCATTGGACAGGAGGCGCCTATGATAGGTCAACACGTGGCATGGCCCAATAGTGGCCCATTCCGGTGAAAAAGGCCGGCCCAGTAAAAAATAGCAGGCCGGCCCATATAAGGCCTACTTGTGTCAGG
>LR738715.1:328227658-328263930 GCA_902687465.1 Secale cereale
GGTTGAGAGGGGAGTGGAACCAGGTTTTACGGACACATTTGTCTGAAATGTGAGGGGGAGTTACAGTTCTACCCCTACTGAAAGATCGTGGATGTCGCCTAGAGGGGTGGTGAATAGGCGCTTTAAAATAATTACGGTTTAGGCTCGAACAAATGCGGAATAAACCTAGCAGTTAATTTGTAAATCACAAAACCTACAACAACTAGGCTCACCTATGTGCACCAACAACTTATGTCAAGCAAGATAAACAACTAGGTGATAGCAAGATATATGACAAGAAACAATATGGCTATCACAAAGTATAGTGCATAAGTAAAGGGCTCGGGTAAGAGATAACCGAGGCACGCAGAGACGACGATGTATCCCGAAGTTCACACCCTTGCGGATGCTAATCTCCGTTTGGAGCGGTGTGGAGGCACAATGCTCCCCAAGAAGCCACTAGGGCCACCGTAATCTCCTCACGCCCTCGCACAATGCAAGATGCCGTGATTCCACTAAGGGACCCTTGAGGGCGGTCACCGAACCCGTACAAATGGCAACCCTTGGGGGCGGTCACCGAACCCGTACAAAATGCTCGGGGCGATCTCCACAACCTAATTGGAGACCCCGACGCTTGCTCGGAGCTTTGCACCACAATGATTGAGCTCCGAACACCACAAGGTTGGGGCTATCTCCCCAACGACACCACGAAGCTTCACCACAATGGAATATGGCTTCGAGGTGACCACAACCGTCTAGGGCACCCATGCACCCAAGAGGAACAAGCTCAAGGGTACCAAGCACCCAAGAGTAGTAAGCTTCTCAACTTGTAACTTCCACATATCACCGTGGAGAACTCAAACCGACGCACCAAATGCAATGGCAAGGGCACACGGAGTGCCCAAGTTCTTCTCTCCCAAATCCCACCAAAGCAACTAATGCTAGGGAGGGAAATGAGAGGAAGAACGGAGAAGAGAACACGAAGAACTCCAAGAACTAGATCCAAAGGGTTCCCCTCACAACGAGGAGAAAGTGATTGGTGGAAATGTGGATCTAGATCTCCTCTCTCTTTCCCCCCCAAAACAAGCAAGAATCCATGGAGGGATTGAGAGATAGCAAGCTCAAAGAAGGTCAACAATGGGGGAAGAACACGAGCTCAAAGGATAAGATCCATTGGGGAAGAAGACCCCCTTTTATAGGAGGGGAAAGAATCCAACTGTTATTCCCTCCCATAGCCCGCGCGGCGCGGTACTACCACACCGAACTTGCGGTACTACCGCAAGGCCATGCGATACTACCGCAAGGCGGTGCGGTACTACCACTCACGCGGTAGTGACTAGATGATGGCCTGTTGCACACGGCAACGAATGGTAGAACCGCCGGAGCGGTACTATCGCGCTCCCTTACGGTACTACCGTAAGGCAGGCATCAACTAGTACCGAAAATGTGCGGAAGTAATTAATTACATCCGCGCCTACTTCCGCTGAGATTGGGGCTGTCGAAAGTCCGACACGGTAGTACCGGAGAGGAGTCGCGGTACTACCGCATGAGGGCGGATGTAAAAAATTACATCCGCGCCTACTACCGCATGAGTTTGCGTCAGGGCTAGGGGCAGCGGTACTACCGCTCACTAGGAGCGGTACTACCGCTTAGCTCCTGCGGTACTACCGCTACCTTGAGCGGTACTACCGCACACCACTGAGGCTTTAGCACTTGGACGCCTTCATATCGCAGCTAAGGACACAGAAGGATGCAATAAAACCAAAACTGCCATAACTTCTACAAATGAGCTCCGAATTGAGCAAACTCAAGCTTGTTGGATAGGGGAAGACGTGAAGCGTCAAAACAGCGAGGTATGCCTAAGATATGGAGGAATGAATCCTCCATCAAAGAAGAACCGGCACAACTTCCAACATCGAAAACATCATAGAAGATGCATGTGAACTCCGTTTTCGATGAACTCGAGCTTGTCATCAAGATGACCATAAGCTCTAAGACTCACAAAGAGAACCGACAAAAAACCCAACATCGAAAACATCATAGTAGAAGCATGTGAACTCTGTTTTCGATGAACCCGAGCTTGTCATGAAAATGACCATAAGCTCCCAATCTCACAAGGAGAAGAACCAAACCAGAACCAAGAAACATGATGCAAGGGTGCAATGGTTTGAGCTCTCTACTAACGATACAATCAAGCTACCAAATTGAGAGCCCCCCTTGTTAGTATGGCAAACGATCCTATAACCCGGTCTCCCAACTACCACCACGAGACCGGTAAAATAGAAAACCTATCAAGGGCAAACCTTTGCTTTGCACAATGTCCACTTGAGCTAGATGTAGACGATCTAGACTTCCTCAAGTTGGACCACCTTTCTTGATTGCGTTGTCTTGGTGAAGACTAGTAGATTGCTCCCCCATACTCCACTATGGGTGAGCCACTCTTCGGCATATCTTCACAAGTCCATTGTCAGCACAATGGACGGCAAGCTTCAAGCACTTAATCTATTCGTGATGCTCCACTTGAACTTGCACACCGCAACCTAACCCCACAAAGAACTCTCACGAAGACCAGGGGTTAGTACACAAAGCGTGATTGACAGTGCTTACCATACCATGGGATTTCTTGATCCCTCTCGATACATCTTCTACACTTTGTGTGTTGATCAACTTGATTCATTCTTTGACTTAGTTTTCATCAACCTTGAATCTTTCCAACTCTCTTCATTTGGATGATGTCTTGAAGGTAAACATGAATGATCACAAATTCTTCTTCTTCAAGACATGCTTGCAATAAGCTCAACACTCACAAGACCAATCTTTGGATAATTACTTAATAGCACCTTGGTCATCACAAACTCTCCTTGAAACCAACAAATGGTCTCCAAGAAAAGCCTATGGACAAACCCTTCAAATATAACTCAAGGCAACCATTAGTCCATAGATATTGTCATCAATTACCAAAACCAAACATGGGGGCACCGCATGTTCTTTCACCTACCTTAGGCTTCTCGGCTTGGGTCTGTGTACTGAGGGTTGGGGATAGTAGAGTAATTTTGCTTCTCCCCAAATAGTGGGCGGGAGCGATTTCGGGCGAGGAGGGCGTGTTTTGAAATATAGTGGGCGCGAGCGATTTCGGATGAGGAGAGCTTGTTTTGAAATAGTGGGCGCGAGCTATTTTGGGCGAGGAGAGCGTGTTTTGCCGACCATGGTTTATGTATTATTCGGCACATGTCATTTCGGCCGAGGAGAAGGCGCGCTTGGATGAAGTTACGAACCTACCCTTGACGCACAACGAGCCAATTAATTTGTCTCCCACATAGGACGGTAATTTCAAGTATCCCATTTATTTGCTCGGGCGAATTCCACCTAGCAGAGGATGTTTAACGGTTCGTTCAAAATTTGGGAGAACGAGCATCCACGTCTACCTTACCAAGTCGATTTGAATCAAATTTAGAAATATTAGCTTGCCACTTCTTTTTTAGATGGAGAGATGATGCTCGGGATTAATGTGTTTTTACATGCTTGTTGCTAGTGATTTAGTATATGACAAATAGTTGACCCACTCAAAAATGGGAATCAAACCCAAAATGAAATATCTCGATTCAATGAAATAACTCGTTCACCAGGTCAAGATAGTGAACTAAATCCAAAACTGAACACCTCAAGCGAATAACATGTTGTACAATATTATAGTACTCCATGAACATGTTGAAAGTCAAATTAATGAACTTGTTTGATATACGCATATATCCGTTCATGTCTGGATTGCAGACAACATGTTCTCCAATTTAAATATTTGAATGCAAGTTTATATCAAAACATGGTTTATATCAGTCTTTGATGCCTAAAAGGCGACCTCCCCCTCTCCCGGACTCCTGCTCTCTCTCTCACTCTCTCGCCGACAATCTTCAATTCTGCCGCACGCATCCAACACACAAACCTTGTTGGTCCTCTCTCTTTCTCTCCATCTCTCTCTCTCTTTGCGTGTGTGCGTGGGGGGGGGGGCTCTTTCTAGTTTGCATGCATATATACTCCATCAATAGGTCTCACTCGCACACTATGTATGATTCTCTAGTCCAAGCTAGATATCTTGGGTGCACTCATCGGACGCACACAAATTCCTTGGATCGTTTCCCGTAACTCTCTCACGCGCCACTCTGTCGTCTCGGAGGTCTCCCCCCTCTCCCTCAAACTCCATCTACCTGGGTCACACATACACATGCATATCTCACTCGCTCTCGATAGGCCCATCTAAAACTGTATCTCTCTCCCTCGTTCTCTCTCCATCTCACACGCGCACACACACACACAATCTCATGCCTAGCTAGCCAAGTATGATGGTCTCTCACTCAATTGTAGGCACACGCACTCCCCCCTATATGTATATGACTAGCTAATATTAGTCTCCATCACAAACATGTGCATGGTCTATCTCGATTTCTCTCGGGGCATCTTTCTATCGTGCACGCACCTCCCTCGATCTCCTACCCATATAGTCCCCTCACGATCTCGAGGGGGTCTCTCTATCATAACACACCCTCTCGCCCTCCCCATGCGTCCATGTTCTCGATGTGTCCCTCTCGACCTTTGTTCCTTGTTGGCCAGACCTCTATTGGACATGTGCTATAGGGGTGTCTCTCTCCGTTGTAAACAATCACACACTAGCTATCTTCGTGTATCTCCTCGCCTCGCTTTTCTATATCGGAGATGTATGCGTGATATGTTCGCCTAAGAAATGAAAAAACACACACACTCTCTCTAATTTATCGTTTCCTGTCACTTTTTCTTTCACACACATACTCTTTTTGCACACTTACTCATTCTCCTTCACACGCACTTGATCCCTCTCGACTTAGGCACTCTCCTCGGTCCATAGCATATTGATTTATTGAAAAGTCAAACATCACAAAGTTTGACCATATATACGGAGAAAAACAATTACATCTGGAACGGCAAACATATACCATTAGATTCACCACGAGATGTAGTTTAGTATGAT
The DNA here is from genome assembly GCA_902687465.1 of Secale cereale. Lineage (NCBI taxonomy): Eukaryota > Viridiplantae > Streptophyta > Magnoliopsida > Poales > Poaceae > Secale > Secale cereale. The sequence goes on from LR738715.1 coordinate 328,232,637, forward strand.
GTATCTTTGGTATTGAAGATATAAATAACATTTGTGTAAACCTGATCAAAGTTTCCAAAGTTTGACTTCTAAAAAAATTACCTGCACTGCATTATCGAGCGGATGGAATATCTCTTTCCCCTTCTCAGCTATCTGACGCACCACTCAGCCTTATCGAGGCTCCTCAATCTCTCGCAAACTTTATATCTCCCCGGTTCACACATACACATGTCTCACTCGCGCTATACATATAGACCCATCCAACACTCTCCGCCCTTGTTCTCTCTCTATGTGACACGCACCCCCCTAATAAGTACCATAATCCCTCACTCCATCGTAGGCGCAAGCACCCCCCCTAAGTATTATTATCTCTCACTAGCCATCAGGAACACATGTATTGTCTCCTTCCATCCATACGTCTATCTCGATATCCCTCAGGGTATCTTCTATCGCGCACACACCTTGTCACTCGATCTCCCACCCATGTAGTCCCATCACGATCTCCAGGGGATCTCTCTATGAAAAACATACACTCTCTCCTCCCCATGTCTGCATTTTCTCCGTACATCTCTCTCGACCTCTCTCCCTTGTTTGTCAGACCCCTCTTGGCCACATGCTAGGGGTCTTGCTCTCTCGGTTTCAAACAACCACACACTATCTCCTCACCTTACTTCCGTTGTCGAAGATGCATGTGTGATATGTTTGCATAAGACACACACGTTTTTTCTCGACTTTTATCGAGTGTTGTCCATGTCTCTTTCACACACGCACACACACTTTTTTCACTCACTCTTTCTATTTCACTCTCTCTCTCTCTATCTTTAGTTAGGGACTCTCTCACGTCCATAAGCATATGGATGTTTTGAAAAGTCAAACCTCAGAAAAGTTTGACCAGGTATATGTGGAAAAAAACATTTACATCTGGAAAGATTATTAGATTCATCACAACATGTACTTAATTCATACTATCATTTATCTTTGGTATTGTAGATATAACTAATTTCTTTATAAACTTGGTCAAAGTTTCAAAAGTTTGACTTTAAAAAAAATGTTGGAACTACATTATCGAACGGAGGGAGTAGCTCTTTCTCTCTCTCTCTCTCTCTCTCTCTCTCTCTCTCTCTGCTATCTCTCACGGGCCTCCCCTCTCACACGAACACTCTATACCAACGGATTATACGCTCACTGTGTCAGCGTATAGCTCTGTATATTGTTTAGTTGATTGGCCAACTAGTCCACATGCTGCCTTGTTAGCTTGTGTTTTGTATCTTCGTGTGCTGGCCCATGTGGTAGTAGGTGAAAATAAGTAAACTAGAGGCCCATCGGACACGCGGTGAAGTAAGCAAAGTTGAAACCACTCGGGGTAGCACCCCGCATGCTAGTAAATTGAGGGCTCATTGAGGACACACTTCTTCCGCGTGGAGGACGCACTCGCGCACAATTCACCATTGCGCGGCGGCATGCACAGAAGGACGCACTCGCGCACACCCAACACACAACACACACGAGCACACGTGTACACCGGCGTCGCCGTCGGTTGAGATGGATGGCGAGGCAGCCAGCAAGCGGAGGCGCCTCGAGCCAAAACCGCATCCGGTGAGCCTGGACTTCATCAGCAGCCTCCTCGATGACATGCTGCTCGTCATCATCGGCCTCCTCCCCACTAAATCTACCATGCGGACCGCCCTGCTCTCCCGGCGGTGGCGACCCCTCTGGCGCCGCGTCCCCCTCAACCTCACCATCGACAGCTGCCTCTGCGACAAGGATTGCAAACACATGGGGCGCAGTCTCCAAGATCCTTTCATCGCACCCTTGGCAAGCCAGACGCCTTGACATCCGCATGTTCAGTACCAACTGCAAGGTCCAACCCAAGTTCGACGAGTGGTTCTTATCCCTCGCCCTAGATCAGCTCGAGGAGCTCAATTTTGAAGCTGGACGATGTCGCTCTCTGCCGCCGTCCGCCTCGCGCCAACGCTGCGCCGCGCTAGCTTCAGCTCCTGCTACCTTCCCCAGATTAAAGCCGCACCCGCCCTTCTTCTCCCTCAACTCAAGCAGCTCGACCTCTTCAACGTTGTCATCTCGAAGAAGGCTATGGAGCACCTGCTCCGCAGCTGTACTGCACTCCAGTACCTTCGTCTTGAGCAGCTCCACGGGTCCATTAGCCTCCACATCGCCTCGACGAATCTCTGATGGATTTATGTGGCTTGCTGGCCCCGCAACAAGACATCAATTGGGAAGATATCACTCCAGCTGTTCCACGTTATGGTCATTGAGAATGCGCCTTTCCTTGAGAGATTGCTTGTATCGGATCTAGAAGGTCCAACAAAAATCAGGGTCATTGACCGCCGAAATTGACAGCGTTGGTGCACTCGTCTGCCAAATTCTCCGAACTCTTTACTGGATCCGTAATCGTTCAGGTACAACACTCATCTTCTTGAAATTCACATTTTTAAATTTCTTCTTGATGTATTTACGACCGTCTTCTAGAAAATGATTCCCATAAGCTTGACCCAGCCTATGCGCACAGTGAAGATCTTGGCAATAAAATCTATAGGCCCCAATCTGGATCAAGTTGTTGGATTCCTTACATGCTTTCCGTGCACGGAGAAGCTACTGATCGAGGTGAAACTTCTTTCCTATTAGTAAACGGTAATCACAACGTAGCTCAAATTTTTCGTAATTTTCCCAAATTACGATGACTAGTGTAGTGTTCAAAACTGCATCTACGCACTGCACCGAAAGAAATGTTTTTAGTATTTTTTCTCACGTGATCACCTGCATCTTTTTTTGTTGTACTACTATAGTAACCTAAGCTAGTCATAGTGGAAAGTAACTTAGACTACTCCAGTAACTCTATGGTTACCCTAAGAGCAAGTACTACATCCGTCCTGGTTTACTCTTCCTACTTTGTAGTATCAAAATTTGACCATAGATTTAACTGACAAAATATTAATGCATGTCACTAAGAACTATATCGTTGGATTCGTATTTGAACATAATTTCAAATGGTGTAATTTTAGTGACATGCATTGGCATTTTCTTACATAAATATATGGTCAAAATTTTATACTAAATAAGAGGTAGTAAAAAGCGGGCTATTACGGCCCTCCACTATGTAGGCCAAAACACGTGCCAAATTCACTTGTGATGCATTTGGCATCAATGCCCCTCCATTGCTCACTTGGTGCCCCAATCTGGATCACCTACTTTGGTCCGGTGCCAAATTAACTCACGCAATGAAAAAACACTTGCGTGGGAGAGAGAGAGGACTGAGGCAATAAAAAACACTTGTTTGGGAGAGTGAGAGGCTGGTGTAGTTGGTTCGATTGATTTGTTTATACATGTGGGTCTGTGTGCACAGCGGTTCCAAAATCTTTTGATTTGACATCGATGCGTATTATGTGGCATCTTTTGCGAAATATGGCATGGGCCACATAGTGGAAGGCAACAAATTCCCAAGCTCTTCACGTACTCCTAGGTAAATGAGAGGAAAGAGAGAGAGATAGATAGAGAGAGAGAGAGAGAGAGTGAGAGAGAAAGAGAGAGAGAGAGAGAGAGAGAGAGAGAGAGAGAGAGAGAGTGAAAAAATATCACTAGCCAGCCAACCCTATCGTATAAGCGAATGATATTGGTACCTGTTGATGACATGGTAGTCTTATACATCCAGCTGCTCTAATATGTTCTCTTCTTTTGCAGATAAAAAAAGACCCGAAAGTGAAAAATGTGCAGCACTATAACAATCTCATCGAATGCCTTGATCTCCATCTTACAGAAATTGATTTGATCAACTATCGAGGCAACACATCTGAGATTAAATTGGCCAGGTTCTTTGTTCTGGAGGAAAGTGTGCTCAAGGTAATGAGGTTTGGCGTTCTCTGGCGCAATAATGAATGGCGTGCTGATCACCGCAAGCGTCTAAGCCTAAATGACAAAGTCTCTGTAGAAGCTGAATTTGTTTTTGAAACATCAAGTGGCCAGAGACTCGAAAACTTATTTGCCCATTAGTGACTTGTCAGGGCGGTGGATTTTAGTTTGTACGATAATGCTGCATCCACCTAAAGTAACGAAAGTTCTTACGTAAACTTCCTAGTAATTCCCTCTTGATAGGTGCAACATTACTCCTAACATTTGTAATATCAGTTTGAAACTTGTAATATTGCCGTGTCCTATTCCTGCGTTTTCAAAATCCTGCGAATCAAACAGGTCCTGAGTTGGTGATGATGTTGTGCCTGCCATCTTTCTCCAATAGCCGTCGGATCTAGATCTGACGCATACAAACCCAACTTCTCCAATTTTGCAACAAGATGCCCGCACTTGTTCCCTATTTACAAACAACTCCTTGTCTCTCACAATCAGCCTTATCTCCTCCCCACCACATCTAGAAGGCCATGGAAAAATCTGGCGCGATGGCCGCTGCTGGCACCGTCCACCCCCAATGTTGGTGTTCCGTGCAATGCACGGGCATCTACGCACAGGAAATTATGTCGAACACGGCTAGTTGCAAGCAGGCTAGGTCTACAACCATGATGATAGGGACTGCAGACGGTGAGGCTGACTATGGTATGCCGAACACGGTGCCTATACTCAGGTGTCATCTCCGGCGTAGGGTCTTGTCACTTCACTGTGAGGAGCAACACGTAATAATTTGACCAGCGTGTAGTATAGTGCTACTACATTGGTAGTACTACTACTACTAGTACTAGCACCACCGTATGGATTTAGTAGTACTACCACGTCCATCTGGATTTAGTATTTGACTAGCAATATCTAGTAATGCATGTCACAAAAATGTACTACTCCCTCTGTAAATAAATACATGGTGTATTGTTTTATTCCTATCGGCGATATAACTTAATGTCTTTTTGCTACTTAATAGGATTACATGCAATTAACTAACCACTGCATGTGATGTTTGGTAGTCTCAAGTCATTGAAATCATGCACGGGCACGGAGGGGGATGCAACTTCATTGACTTACTGCACCTGCCTTTGGGTGTATGAGACGTGGGCCCAACGGGTGGCTGGCCAACCTATCATACAGCCAAAGGAAGGTGCAGTAGAGGGGCGAGGAGTAGATGGACAACACACATGTGAATTGAACGCAGTCTGCACTTCTCGTATAAAGGCTCCCGCCAGTCCAATCTATGAAATCCTACACACCTACGCACCCAAGGGCAAGAGTGATCACTCCAATCGCAAGATCAGTTGACTAGAAGCTAGACCCATGGAGGCGATGAGCGTGAGCATCAGCCGGCTGTGCCAGATGGTCCACGATGCCGGCCTGCGGCCTGACACCGAGGAACGTCTCCAGGTAGTGCTTGAGGCCGCCAGGGTGAGGGGCCGCTTGGACGACAGCTTCGTCTCCTTGTTCGACGAGGTCCTCGTCGGCTTCCTCGACAAGTTCACCGTCGTCAAGAAGCTAGCGGACGACCTTGACGTACGCCTCCAGCCCACGCGCCCTGGCTCTGCGATGCCTGCCACCCTCAACGGCCTCTATGGTGACAACCTTTTTGACGCATTGGTGGCCCTGCGACTGCACGCCGTCGCGCCAGAGAATGTCCACCTCGAGGTCGCTCAAGGGGAATGTGTTCTGTGTTGCATTTTCACTTACAAGTGGGACCGCAGTTGAGCAAACCGACTATCGGCAAACCCCCACCCCGCCCACCGCGTGATGGCTGAGAAAACAGGAGGGAGAAGAGATGGCTGTAGCACGGACTCCAAGAAAATTGGTGTCAGATGGGACTCGTGTGGGTGGCATGTGCCGTATTGCTAGACATGAATGCTAGTTATGGCCCATGCCTACCCACTATATCGAGGTGTTGGTTACGTAGAACAAATTTCCTGGAGTCCATGCTTAGCCCTCCTCTATCTCTCTTCTCAGCCAGCCAGTAGACGCACGGAGCCCATCGTCTATTTGCTCATATGCGGTCCCACATGTCAGTGAAAACGCAAGAGGACCCACTGAACCTGCACATCTTTCACCTTGAAGTACTGGTGATGAAAAGCAAATCCAATAATGATCTTCAGTGGCCGCTCTTGGAGTTACTCAAGAGTAGTAAGATTCTATTTACAGTTTAACCCAAGATGCACATCACGTGGTTTCAACTACCACTCTATTTTCTTGCATGACACAACCTGGATGCTGGATGTCCCACGTGTCGGCAAAAGGAGGAAGAACTCGGCCAAATCTTCGGTTGTGCTCTCGGATTAGACTAGTTGTGCTAACTTAAAATTTTATTGTGTAGAATGGATGCAAGTTTTGGTATTGGGAAGAAGAGTACAACGATATATTGATAGAGCGCAATTAAGTAGATGTTCTAGCACTTTTAGCTAGCATAGAGGCTAGAGATGAGACTAGTGCACTTGTTGATAGAATAGAGGCTAGACACGTCTACTTCTTTAAACTCAAAGAAGAAAGAAGAATGCAGGATCGAGCCTCCGTAGATCAACAATGAATGTATCGAGAAGAAACTAATCCAACTTGCATGAGCAGTTATGGAAGTTGGATATTTTCTAAAATGTATTCTTGTGGTTCTTGTTTTTCTAGTCAAAATTTTGGTGATGTATTTCCATGTACCAAAAAATCAATGATGAAAAAAAGATATGTGTTTTGAAAGAAAAATGTACACGGTCGGGATGCGTCCGGGCGTTCGGCGCACGACCACCGCATCCGAGAAATGGCTCGGACACGACCCCATTGCCCTACCCAAACGGATAGAATCCGAGCAAAACGGAGGTCCGTTTGGGGTCGTGCATTGAAGTTGGCCTTACAAGTGGGACCGCAGTTGAGGAAACCGACTATCGGCAAACCCCCACCTCGCCCGTCGCGCGATGGCTGAGTTAGAGAAACGACGAGGTTGAAGAGATTGTTGTAGCACCGACTCCAACAAATATGGTGTCAGATGGAAGTCGTGCTGGTGGCGTGTGCTGTACTCCTGGACGTGAATGCTTGTTTTGGCCCATGCCGCCCTACTACTCCTACTACTTATAGTAGTAGTATCGAGGATTCGAGGTGCTAGTTACATACATCGAACACATTAACATATGGCCCACCTCACACTGTGGCCAAATTTCCTGGAGTCTGTGCTAGGTTAAAAAGTATTATTTGTGAGGATGGGTGGCTGGTCTCAAGTTTAAAACTTGTTGTATTACGTACGTAGAAGTAGAGATAGTGCAGCATGTGAAGCTAGTACAAATAGTGTACTATTGTTGATTGGCCTCATCCGATAACCTATTGCAATGCACGTAGAATTATTTATTCAGAAAATATATTTTTCCTCGTCGCAGCACCCACTCAGAGAAGTGACTCAAAAGCCATTCATAAATTTAGTAAGTTTATCACGAGCATATCATGTTATTACCTACAACAGGTCATCAACCCACAACGGCAACGAGGATACATTATAAATACTAAAGTTTTCATCACACAACAAATAACAAGCAATGAAATGAACTTAGACTCAACCAATCCTCGGCGTTGGAAACACTTGCTTTGAACCACAAGTGATTCTCTGGGAATGGCCAGCTAGTGTCAATCTCGAGACCAACGCATGACTGATCATCCAGGCTGAAGCGACCTACTATATCACGACCAGGGTAGGAAACTACCACAATGTCTGACGTATAGATACAGTTGCTTCTCATAAATGGTAGTAACATTGTGTCAACAGCAGTTGGATCGCCTTTCACCATCATTGGATAGTTTTGTCCAAGGAAGAGCAAGTTTGCTCCAAGACTATCAATATTGTACCAGGGAGATGGTCTTGCCTCTAGAACCCTAGTATCCATCCCGAATACCATGCAACGGGTGTTGGAATAGGTCCGGAGAGTGCGACCATGGGAGACAACACCTGCTCCCTCAGTAGTAACATCAGCAGTGGGCTGTATACAGACAAGAAGTGGTGATCCATTAGAATTAGTTGCCAGCCGCCAGTGAGCATATGGGCCCTGCTCGTCCTCATGCTCGTGATCATCACCATCATCATCTCCCCCTTGGTTATAAATTTTTTCAAGTATAGGTGGTGGAATGTTCACAGGACCTTGGAAACACAAGAAGAAGGTTAATTAGTAGAGAAGGGAAACTTGCTAACTCGCATGCTTGTGGATGAAACAATTATAATTACGATGGAAGACAAACGTATCGAAACTACGAGGATCGCATGCAAAAATAGTGCCACGAGTGGTGGCAGCAAACACAAGACCCTCGTATTCAATTGCATCACAGTACACATCCGTCTTTAGAAACTGATTTTTGAGCAACATCCATCCAGTCGAACCACGAAGGACGGAAACAAACTTGTCGAAGATAGCAACAACTTGATAGTTCTTGTAATTCCAAGAGCGGTTGGGAACTCGAGAAATTGCTATCTTTCGTAGACGACAATCACCATGATTATATTTGAACGTACGTAGATCATCTGCGTGCTCAACCTCAGGGCACTCGGAGATTTTTGGAAGTGGAATCCGCTGACGAGTGTACACGTTCACAAGTTCCCACTCGCAATTATACCAATATAAACAACCCAATCTCCATTTGCGCCTGCCCAATCCTTGCGCTCAAGCGATGGCATCTTAACATCATACGTATCATTATCAAGCGGCATCAACTTGCACAAGGCGAGGCTTCACTCGTCCCCACGCCAATCAGCAGGGTCACGACGAAGAAGATAGGGGAGATCAAACCGCTCCCAGACCCTTGGGTTCCTTGTAATGATTTTATTAGTTGAGTCGAGAATGTTCTTGAACAAACCTGCCATGCTAGCCGAGGTGATGACATCGCACAAATCAATGAGTTCCCCCACCACGTCATCGTTCAGATCGGGGCAAGAATAGCAGGGTCATTTCCGGCTTGTTCCCTCCATGGAGAAGACGATCGAACAATGGCAGAAGGAAGGGTGAAGGCAAATGGAGGAGGGAGGAAGAGCATGCGACATCAGTTCCAAATCGAGAGGGAAAGGCGAAGTGTCGGTGGACGGTTGCCAGTTTGCCACGGTACATGAAGAGGCGCCCCGGCCTACACGCCATTTCGGAAATTGTACAAAAGGACTCGCCATCGTCTCACTGACATGTAGGAATGGGACCACATGTCAACGAAACATGGTGTGCAATTTCTCGTGCAAAATGCGATCTGGCCACGTTGGCCCGAGGTGCCGCATTAGTTATTGACCTTCATTTTTTAACATACAATCTGAGTGGATAGCCCCTATGGTCATCACACGTGAGCGGATATATAGGTGGGCTAGGTGGGCAGGCGACAACAATCTAAGTGCTACCACCTCCGTCCTGGTTTATAGGCCCCCTTTGTAATTTGTGTCAAAGTTTGACCAAGGATTTAACTAACAAAATGTTAATGCATGTCAACGAATAATATATTGTTAAATTCATATTTGAATGTAGTTTTCATTGATATAATTTTGCATGACATGCATGAACATTTTGTTTGTTAAATTTATGGTCAAACTCTCGCACGAAATACAATGAGGACCAATAAACCAGGATGGAGGTAGTAAAAGAGTTGATCTCAAAAAAAGAGTTGATCCAATGCTTGGTTTTGTTTGGATTTTCCAACTATGACCACTAAATAGAGTAAATCAATGGCTTACGTTCAAAGTTATTCTCATACTATTGAATGGTATAGGAACATGGAGAGATTTGCTTGATTTTACATCGCTGAATAATATAAAATATTATGAGTGCAGACGCTCCACCCCAAGGTTTGTAGCTTCTTCTCGGTCATCGGGAATCTATGTTCTTCCACTCTTTCGTTTAAGACATGAGCTTTGTTCATCCTATTGCCGGCACACGGGACATCTATATGCCTCCATTTTACAAAATCATACTATATGCCTCCATGACACACGGGACATCTAGCATCAAGGTGGCGTGTCATGCAAGAAAATGGAGATATGGAGTGCATAATTGATTCGTGCACTTCGATGGCACCTAGTACTACGCAATTTTTTTCTCCTCGATGGCACGTGAATAGTGCACGTACTCAATGACAGAGAACAGGATGGTAGCCATGGACTTGGTCGGCCCTTTTTGAAGAGAGTACTAATAAATACCTTACTTTGATGTGTCCTGTCAACTCACAGAATGACGAGAAGCTTGCTTACTACGCCTTCTCCCTCGCCAACGCGTGCGCGGTGGCTCGCAACACGAGGAGAAACTTTTGCTTACAAGCGGTGGACGTGCAGCAGTTCATTTGGTGTCAGATTGCCAGAAGTAGTACCTTCATTATTGTTCGACTTCCCAAAGAGGAGAAGAGCCAAGCACAAGGTCACCTACTAACCTACAATAATACTATAGCCAAAGCTGGTCCACCTTTTTAGAGCATGGTTAATTAATATAGGCGGCTCTTGCAGCGGCACATCATTTAGAGCAAGTACTCTCTTCGTAGGATCAAAGGAAGTGAATCAAAAGTTGGAGTGGATGCTAGATTGCCAATGAAAACATGATTAGATAGGAAAAAAAAATCCTATATCATTCTATCCTATGAATCAAACGACCAATGTAGGAAAATTATGAGGAGGGTCTCTCCAACAGTGTTCCTCGGCTCGCACCTAGAATCACGGTGGTCGAACTTGGAGTCATTCATCTGGTACACGGGACCACATGTCAACGAAACATGGTGTGTAATTTCTCGTGCAAAATGCGATCTGGCCGCGTTGGCCCGAGGTGCCGCAGAGAAAATATAAACTACTCTACCACTACTCCACCTCTATTACTAGTAGTATAAAAAAGAAATACAGGCTGGAGCTTCAGAGCTTTCTTGCTAACGGCTGCCCACTTGCTTCTCACACTATCACCCTCTCTCCAGATCTAAAAAAGACGGCCTCTCTCTCCCTCCTCATCGGTGGTCACAGATCCGCCGGGGAAGAAAATGACGTGCAGCGTTGACGCACTCGTCGTCGGCGACCGAGGTCACGCACTGATGACAAGGCCATCCTCTCAGACCTAGCGCTCGCGCGGGATGGCCTCCGTCCCCAAGCTCGCTGCCGTAGTGCGTGTGGAGGACGACGACCACGAGCGATGCCACTTCCCGCCGACCCTCAGGTATGCTACCTCTTTTCGAACCATACCCTTGTTCTATTGCCCCATCTGCCACGTCGCTGCATGTGGATCTTTTTCCACTCCACCACTTCCCAATTTGCTATCCTCTGCTCTGCTGGTCACGCAGACGAAAAACTTAATTTGCACTGTTAAAGGAAACCCTACTTCATGCTGACTAATCCATGCCTGGGTTGAATTAGGAAAGGAAGGGAGACTGTACTGTCCAAGAGAGTAGGCATCGAACCCACATCTAGATTGAAAAGGGGAAAATCAGTAGCTAAGGAACGAGTCTCATGTCTCTTGGTTGAAGAAGGGTAGAAAGGCATGACAACGCAATAGAGAATGACCAGGTCGATTGGTTTGTTGTCCTCACATAGGAAAAAGGTGGCTGAACATAACAAAAATGGGACGTAATCCACATATGCTGCCTGGATATTTGTTGATATGGGCAACCATACCTCCCTCACCACTCTATGCGTCCGTGGAGGTACATCGTACTGGTGCGCCCACTGTCCGAATGGGTCTCCCATGCTCTTATTGCCACTTTTTTGCTGTTAGTATAACACCAGCGGTAAAGTCAGCCAATGCTACTGCTAAAGTGATGCCACATTTAACTAATGCCGCACTCAGTCTAATGACACCGATAAATTTAAGCAATGCCATTCAATGTCTCTGGATTATTTCAGGGTTAGTTGTTGATTATGGATGTATTAAAGATTTTTCAGCCAAGGCATTCTAATGTTGTTGCACAGCCAGTATACCAACGATGAAACTTGTTACTACCTTCAGATTTTTGCACTGTTAATGCTTATAGATTACATACCTCACTTTCATGACATAAGTCAAATTTTTTGTACAGTGTCACCAAAATGCCAAGGCGCTGATGTCATTTTATTTTGGTTAAACTACACAAAAAATTATGAAGACAAGATGAAAGGTCAAGAGTGGGCACCTCCTTATCTGGTTGTTCTCTTTGATTCGGTTGGTCAAGTTTTATGTTTAATCGACTATCATCATTGGGATAGCAATTTTCAGGTCCTCTCGAGTTCGAAATGATATATACCTTCAAGGTACATGGTTTGCAAAAAAATTATACTATTGTTAGTTCATAATGCTAGTTACCTTCAGACTTTTGTATTTGGTTTAATGTTGTTGCCAGCTAGTATACCAATGTTGAAACTTGTTATCTTTACATTTGGTATTGTTGATGCTTATAGAAATCTTCAAGTGCTAGCTTATGGAGATCAGTTCAGTAAAACCATTATACTCTACCCCGTAATAACAAATTTACTCTACTGTTCCACTAGCGAGTGGATTAGTGTATATTTTTACTATTTGAATGATGTTGCATTAGCGTATCGACATATATATGGTGTGGCAAGCTTTCCCATAGCAACAAGTTTCAGCATTGGTATACTAGCTGTGCAACAAGTTTCATCATTGGTACAGACGGTGTAGAGTTCACTCAAATACTTCCAGTAAAGCTAGCCGCACCTTTGTTAAGATTGGGATAGCGATTTTTCATGTTCACCCGAGTTCGAAATGATATTTACCTTGAAGGTACATGGTTTGCAATTTTTTAATACTGTCATTAGTTAATAATGCTAGTTACCTTCAGACTTTTGTATTTGGTTTAATGCTCTTGCACAGCTAGTATACCAATGCTGAAACTGGTTACCTTTACATTTTGTATTGTTAATTCTTATATAAATCTTCCAGTTCTAGAGCTTATGGAATTCTGTTCAGTAAAACCATTGTACTGTACCCTGTAATAAAATAATTACTCTACTGTCGCACTAGCCACTGGATTAGTGTATATTTGTACTATTCAAAATTTCGAATGGTGTTGCATTAGCGTATGGACATAAATAAAGTGTGGCAAACTTTCCCAGACATGTGCTCAATAAAACTACTACCTGTTTTTCTAAATACTAGATGTTTGGGTACTTTAAAATGAACCGCGAAAACGTCTTATATTAAGGAACAGAGGGTGTAGAGTTCACTCAAATTATCCCGGTAAAGCTAGTCACACCTTTGTTAAAATTAATGTTCATTATGTTATCGGAGGAGGTCTGTAAGTTTGTCTCTAATGCCTGTCGACTACATACCTGACATCATGATGTAATGTTAAGTCATTTCCTTTCAATATCTATGCAAACAAGGATGCTCGATTTTAGTGGAACTACACAAAAAGTCCAACTGGTTCAACATTAGGAGCATGTTTTCTTCCAAACCTTTATATCCAATTGGTGGCGCTATGAGCTGTTCATTAAGAAGGTACATGGTTTGCTACTATCTTGCTACTATTTTTGTACTGTCATTAGATAGTAATACTAGTGGTTTGCATGTGAATTAATTGGCAGGGTGGACCTACATTGGAGGTGCATGACATGATTCAATGATTGGATGCTCAATTTCGGTTGTATCGATTTCACCTCTTCCATCACTGCGAACATGGATATCCTTGGTCTGATGAAGAATAGGCGCTATATTTCTGCTCCGAACAAGCAAATCAATTCAGTATGAAATTGTCCAGGGCAAAACATGACTGTATCAAATTGTCCAGTGCAAAACAAAGCAGATGCTAAGCGGAAGAGACATGTTTAAACCAAAAATACAAGGTGGGGTATATGTTTACTAGCTTCTTGATATTTGTGCAGATAGAGATGTCTGTCCATTGCTATTTGGCAAACACACAAAGTGACCACAATTTTTGTTGAACTGCACAAGAGAATAGTATAGTCACTGCATGCAGTGCCATTTGAAAATAGACACAGAAAGATTGGATAGTCACTTCATGGACTGTAGAAAAGTAGTACTGTACTATTTATTGCCAACACTAGGTGCTTCATTGCTTTGGTCTGATTATAAAATGGGCATCATTTTGCCTAAGTTAAAGTTTGTATTCCGAAAATAGTCTCACCGTGTGATCGAGAGAAGACCAAATCATATTGCAGTGGATGTTCGTCCATAATGTGTGGTTCATTCTCATGGTTCCAGCTGTTGGTGAAACCACTTACGTTTGCAAGAGGAATTGTAGACTTCACAAACAAATTTGTCTTTCAGTCTGTACTGAATGTTGGCCAAGAGAAGCATCCATGTTAGTAGGAAGAACATATGTTTTTTCTAGATCTTTGCTTTTGGAGCTACATATTTGTATATGATCTGTGAATCATTGAGATGCATTAACATGTTGATCTTATGTATGGGAATCATACTAGTTGGTTTTAGTTGTGGCTGATCTTTGCTTTTGGAGCTACATTTTTGTATATGATCTGTGAATCATTGAGATGCATTAACAGTTCCTTATATCCATTCGCTCAGTGTTTACAAGTTACTGATCGATCACTAGCTAGCCTACTAATGCTCTCCTGGCAGTTTTAGTTGTGACGCAAGATCCGAAGTGGCAGTTTTTTGAATAAAAGTGCCTACCTCTGAAAAAACTGACAAGCTACTCTGAAGAAAATGCCATGTGAATCTGAAGAAACTGCCAGCAAAAACGTTCGCAAATGCCTTATCTCCCAGTGATTGTTCACTAGTTAATGCGATCGTACACGTACATCATCTGACCTACTCGATCCTACACGTACACTATCCGACCTACTTGATCCTACACGGAGAAATAGCGGATCACGCACGTACTACCTCCTCTCTGGTTTGCAGGGCTCAATTCAAAAAATGACCTACTCGATCCTACACAAATAAATGGCGGATCACACATGTACTACCTCCTTTTCGGTTTGCAGGGCTTAATTCAAAAATCTCACCAACCAAGGTAGATGATGAGTTGTGGAATGATTTTTGACAGGGAGGGAGTACCTCATCTGGATGATTCGAGTTCGCAAATGCCTTATGTCCCAGCTAAAGTTCATCAACTAATGCCCTCGGCTGCGATTAAATTGGCCAGGATTATGCATTGATTATGCATTGAATTCCAATGACCGTTGCGCTACCTTCCGCCTATAAGTACTATTTCCCGGCCTCCTATGGTGGCACAGTGACCCAACACGCCCTATCCACATAAGCCCCCATCGGCCCGACGTTGCTCGCCACTTATCCTCGCTCTCGCCACGTCCGCCATGCCCCCGCCCGTCCGCGATAGGCGAGGCCGGAGGCGGTCACCGCCGGAACTAGTGTTCGGTTTTTCACCGAAGGCAGACGAAGGGAGGAGGCATTCTATCGGTCTTTAGATGGCAATGCAGAGATCGAGGATTTGTTGGAGCGCGACCGCCTGGCGGAGGAGCAGGAGTTGGTGGAGCGCGACCGCTTGGCGGAGGAGCAGCGTATCGCCGATTTGCACCGCCAGCGGGACATGGAGCAGCAGCACACCGACGCTCTGAGTCGCGAGTAGAGTGCCCGCAACTGGGCCGACTACATGGAGGCCGGTGCCCGGAAAATAGCCCTGGAGGCTATCGGGCACGCACGCGTTCGCGACGCTAATTTTTACTACCAGCTCGTCAAGTGGGTTTCCCGCTTAGAAGCCGAAGCTTCGGTGGACCACGCCGGCATGGAAAGGACCAACGCGTGCGAGCGCGCCCCATCGCACCTCTGGCAAGTCCGAGGCAAGGCGAAGGATGCCGGTGCTGGCATTTAGCGTGTACCGCAGATGGCGGCCGACATTGTCTAGTTAGCTAAGAGTAAGTTAGTACTTGTACGCCACTAGAGTATTAGTGGGAGTAGATAGTTAACTTGGCTATGATGGTTGTCAACGTGGAAGTTCTGTACTCCATATGTGGATTAGACCTGTTACTTTGCTCTGAATGTTGAACTTTCCGTTTGAACGTATGGAATGGGCTGTTATTTTTTAAATGGGTCGTATTTGTCCTCCACGGGTTTAGAGGCTGACTTGTGGGCCTACCAAGTTAACGCGTACACAATCAGGAGATGATTGTACGTGGAGAGGATTACAGCAGGGACCCGCCAAGGTCATGGCAGTACGCAAGCAAGTGCATCCTTATTTCAAGCCAATAAAAAATGGCTCCTCCTAATGGATTTCTGACATCTGGGTCCCATGCCATGGTCAACGTAGTCAATAAATGAGAGAATTGCACAACGAGCGGCTGACACCAGGGACCCAGCAGCTCACCCAGTTATTTTTGTTTTGGGTTAATTTGATAAATGCCACTTCAAATCTGGTGTTTCTGAGAAATGCCACTGCAATTTCCAAACCTTGAAAAATGCCATTTCATTTCATTTCCAGTGGCATCTTTCGAAGTCTGGAGTGGCGTTTTTCAAAGTTTGCAAATTGGAGTGGCGTTTTCAAAGTTTGCAAAAATTGAAGTGGCATTTTTCGAAGTTTGGAAATTGAAGTGGCATTTTTATGAATCGCCATAATTGGAGTGGCATTTATCTAATTTGTTTTTGAGACGGAAGCAGGGTGTCAACTGGGCTGTGCGGGGCACTCTGGCCTGTCTAGACAACATTCTCTTTTATGTTTACCACAGACCAACCCAGTAGTTTTTTTTCTTTCTGAAAATGGCTAGCCCAGTTTTTTTTGTGATTTGCCAAATAAGTCGCTTTGTTGGGCCTGTTGGGCTGCAAATCTTTCAAGACGAGGAGAGCTTCATTCGGCTGGACGAGAAAATGGCCTATCAGTAATGAGAAATGGGCTGTACATTTTTTAAACACATCAAACCGGCAATTAGTTTCAAATTTCTTTTTTTAATTTCAAGATTTTAAATTGCATTAATTTTTATGCGTGGACTATTTGTTGGATTTTATATTGATATACATTTATTTTTAAAATCAGTTTGAATGTGACACGAAATTTCGGGATTAAAAACAGTTCGGACCGCACATAATTATGCAAAATTTCGTATATTTTTTTAACCGTGGCCACAATATGGGCTGTAATGCTAACAAAAAGAATATGGGCTCCAAAAAACCCCTTAAGAATTAGCAAATGGGCTGTAAATTATTAGAAATAATGACAGATGGGTTGTATGCTGTTTTCCACAGATTTGAGGCTTTCCTAAAAAAGGTTGACGCACAAGCAGTGACTGTTGGATGTCCATCCAACGGCTGTCGTGCTTCTTCAATCTCTGCTCTTCCTGCTGCAGCCGCTCAAACAAGCGCCAGCGGGACTGCCTGCTCCCTCCTCCCCGCAGGCGGCTGTGCTGCCACGTAGGCCTCACCGCCCCACCGTACTCCCATCGCTGGTCTAGCCATCCCTCTACTCACTCACACCCGCTATTATTCTCCGGCGACGGCAGACGAACCAGTAAACCCTCGTGCAGTCGTACTCCCCTCCGCGTGGGAAACAACTACCGAGTCTTCCCTGCCTCCGTGTCATCCCCTTCCTAGGCCTCACCGTCGTCCACCGCCCTGATGCTCTCGGCGTGGCCTGGTCAACGTGTTCGACGACCGACATGCATATGAAGTGCACTGTACGTGGAGAGGCTGACAGCTGGGTCCACGGCCGCACGCAAGGAAATGCCTCCTTATTACGCACAAAATAATGATTCCTCCACCTGACATCTGTGACCCACCGAAAGGGCCTTTGTATTTCGCGAAAAAACGTTACCCCCACTAATAGCACGGACCCACCAGCTATATCTTCGCCGCAAGGAAGTGCGTCCTTATTACAAAAAAAATGAATACTCCCCCTGCTAGCTGGGACCCAGTATAGTGGCAGGCTGACTTGTGGGCCTACTAAGTTGACGGGGACGGAGTGCTTCATCAACTTAGTCAATATGCACGATTCTAGCTCCAGTGACCGTACGATGTCCATCCAATGGCCGTACGTAGTGCTTCTTCAACATTTGGTCTTCTTGCTCCAGCCGCCCAAACCAGCGCCGGTCGTGCCTCGTGCTCCTTCCTCCCGTGGCCGGGTGCGATGCGGCGGAGGCCTCACCGCCCCCTACTACTCCCACCGCTGGCCAGGCCATCCCTCTACTCACCCACACCCCCTGTTATTCTGCGGCGACGGCAACCTCACACCGCAGCGAACCAGTGAACCCTCATACTCTACGCGTGGGCATCCACTGCCGCGTCTTCCCTGGCTCCACGTCGTCCCCTTCCTAGGCCATGCCGTCATCCACCGCCCTCGTGCTCTCGGCGCGGTGTGGTCAACATTGTCAAGCTACGACTTCCATCGAAAGAGTACTGTACGTGGAGAGGCTGACAGCTGGGTCCACGATAGCTGCAAGGAAGTGCCTCCTTATTACACGGAAAATAATTATTCCTCCACCTCACAGCAAGGACCTACCGGACGGGCCACCGTATTTGGCGAAAAAACATTTCCCCCTTGACTGTTGGGACCCATCGGACGGGCCACCGTATTTTGCGGAAAAAACGTTCCCCCCACTGTCAGCTCGGACCCACCGGAAGTGCCGCCTTATTACACAAAAAAATGAATACTCCCCCTGCTAGTTGGGACCCACCTTGGTGGGTGGCTGACTTGTGGGCCTACTAAGTTGACGGGGAAGGAGTGCTTTGTCAACTTGGTCAATATGAACAATTCTAGCTCCAATGACCGTACGATGTCCATCCAACGGCCGTAGTGCTTCTTCAACCTCTGGTCTTCTTGCTCCAGCCGCCCAAAGCAGCGCCGGTTGTGCCGCATGCTCCTGCCTCCCGTGGCCGGCTGTGCTGCCGCGGAGGCCTCACTGCCCCCTACTATTCCCACCACTGGCCAGGCCCTGCGGCGACGACAGCCTCACACCACAGCCAAACTAGTGAACCCTCGTACTCCTCTCCGCGCGGGCTTCCACTGCCGCGTCATCCCCGGCTCCGCGTCGTCCCCTTCCTAGGCCTCGCCGTCGTCCACCGCCCTGGTGCTCTCGGCGTGGTGTGGTCAACGTGGTCAAGGAACGACTTCCATCGGAAGAGTACTATACGTGGAGAGGCTGATAGCTGGGTCCACGACCGCAGCAAGGAAGTGCCTCCTTATTACGCGCAAAATAATTATTCCTCCACCTGACAGCGGGGACCAACCGGACGAGCCACCGTATTTCACGAAAAAAACATTTCCCCCTGACTTCTGGGACCCACCAGCTACATCTTCACACGCAAGGAAGTGTGTCCGGGCAAAACAAGTGATTCGCCCACCTCACTGCTGGGACCCACCAGATACATCTTCGCACGCAAGGAAGTGCCTGACAGTCGGGACCCACCTGGTCGAAGCGTATGTAGCGTTGTCATTCTGGTCGTGAACGTGTACGTACATACTAGTTGATGTAGAGGCGCGCACGTGTCATAGCAGAGGCGCACACGTAGCATGTACACGTACGTACAACGGCCAGGGGTGCAAGAAAGTAAATATGACCACGTACGTACATACGGGCGGGGTCTCGAATGCCTACTCGCGCATACGTACGGCCAGGCCTCGTGTACATGGCTGGGTCGGAATGGAGAAACAGTGTCATCATCGTGTTCATGGGGAGCCAACCGACTGAGTCGGAACAGAATGCGTCGTTGTGTTCATCGGGAGGGCTTGGACGAAACAGCCGATGGAAACAAGGCCTGACGTACTGCAGAACAGAGGAAACGGCCTTGTGTTCGACCGACCACGTTCAAAACGGGATCCTGTTCATCGGGAGGGGTCTGGCATACCGCAAAACGGAAGAAACGGACCTCCTACGGTCGAAACGGGGGTCCTGTTGATCGGGAGGGGTGCGGCGTACTGCAAAACGGAGGAAACGGACTTTTGTTGGAGCGCTACGGTCGGAAGGGGGGGCCCTGTTCATCGGGAGGGTTGTGGCGTACCGCAAAATGAGACTCCACGGGATACTGTTCATCTCCACCATCGATCCCCTCTAGCCTCCACGGGCTAGTGTTCATCCACCGTTGACCTCCTCCAGCCTCCACCTGCGACTGTTCATCCACGGGCTCCTGTTCATCCAGCCTCCACTGCGCGCTACTCCACTGGCTACTGTTCAACCAGTCCTCTCCACGGGCTCCTCTTGAACCACCCTTCCATGGGCTACTACTCATCCAGCCCTCCACCATCTGCTGTTCATCCAGCCCTCCACGGGGTGGTCCTGTTCATCTAGCCCTCCACGGGGTCCTGTTCATCCAGCCCCAACTGGCTCGATCCATCTGGGTCCTGTTCATCCAGAGGCAACACCACGGGGTCCTGTTCATCCACCCCCACCAGGAACTATTCATCCAAACCCCCCAGCAACGCTCACTGTTCATCCAGAGGCAGCATCGATCGGCTTCAGTTAGCAGCAGTAGCGAAGGAATCGCTCGATCGGGTTCAGTTAACAGCCATCGATCGATCGCTCGGGTTCAGTAACGCGTAGACTGCAGTGCAATCACTCGGGTTCAGTTAGAGCCCAACACCTCGCTCGGGTTTAGTTAGAGCCCAACGACTCGCACCCACGCGCGTGCGTGTATGAGAGAAACGCACATCGCTCGGCCCCGACCACCCACCGTAACCGGGAACACCCCGATATTTTCCTCGCCCTCACTTCTACCACGGTTTATTCCCTCATGGACGGCCCAAAGAATGTCATGCAGCTGCGTCTCCAGCCCGCCCAGGACGAAAAGCCCAACTTCTGTCATGATTTTTTGTCATAGAAGTAGGACCCCACCACATCTATGATGATACCGGGTTTTGTCACAATTATCGTCATAGAAGTGTCATAAGTATGACATAATTTTTTTCGTTTGGCCCAAAATGTCACGGATGTTTTTTTTTGTAGTGCATGTAAGATTTGGTTGGCGGTTCCCCCGGACTGCATTTTGGATGTAATTTCGGATGACATTCCGAGTTTCCCTTAGATGAATAAAGCGATGACTTTACCCCTCAAAACAAAATAAAGTTTGGTGGTTTTGCTACAAAAATCATTTTAAATTATGGCATTATACCGTAGAATAGTAGTGTAGGAACAAGTAACAAGGTAATTACATAGGAGCTCCTAGGTGCTCCACACACCCACATCAAGACAATTTACACACATCGAAATTATAAATTTATGTAGTATCTTTTTTTTTCAAAAATGAGGATTATCCCTTGCTTCTATTTTAGTATGATGCACACAACCATCTTTATTAATTATTCATCAGAGCCTCATAAACGGAATACAAGGATCAACCCAAAGCCTCCTTCTAGGTGAACTAAGTCGCTACACCTACAAGTATACAGATGTGCCCTGTCCGCATAACACAATCTAATCCAGTGGCCTTAAGACCTGTAACATCCCAAATATAATGCATGAGTTTTTTATACGATTTATTAAAACTATGTTGGATGCCATGATCTTTTATTGTGCCATTTCCATATTCATGCTTCATGCATCATGATCGTCCTTGCTTGTGTTGCATTTTCATTATTGTTGTTTGCATCTTGCGTTGTTTTAATCTTGTGTGATCCCTCCCCTTCATCTCCAATTGTTTTGCATCCTCGTCATCTCAGAAAAACCATCTTCTATGACAAACCTTATCCTCTTCTTACTTTCTTTTAGTTAGAGCCGTTCTTTTGCAAGTGACATTGTTCTGTTCCAGGAAAATCTTCATTCTTTTCCTGTTTATAGTAAACAATGCCAAGACCCTCTCCTCCAATTTTCAGTTCATTTGGAAAAGTTTTGGTTGGACTAAAAATTCACTCAAATCCAAACTTGTTTTAATTTACTGTCTCCGAATTTCCCAAAGCAATTTTATCAAATAGTGTATTTTCCTAGGGTTCCAGAGATATCTTTATCTCTCCTTAATTCCCTCCTAAAACCCATTTTCTTTTTCTTCAATATTTGTTATATTATAAGCAGAGAGATAAGAGGAAAAATGAAAGACAGGAAAAAACCTTACCTGCTTCGCTGCAAGGCCCAGCAGCAACCCACTTCCACTTACCTCTCCAGCCCAGCCCAGCATAGCCACGTCGGTCGTGCCCTTGCACTATTGTAGGATGCTGCTAACACGACACTACGATCAGAGACCCTTCGACAAAACTGTGTGCTATGCCATGATCGCAAACGGGGGTGTAAAAAACCCGCCAAAAAGGTGCAAAACATTTGTAATGGAGGATGCATCAAGCACGGTTCAGATTTTGGTTGCGTGTGCGATGATGGGCATACGGTTCAGTTCAATTGACTGTTTGCGATGAGGAGGAATAAAAGAAACGGGCTGTGAGATGAAGGCGTGTGTGATTTACATCATACGGTTCAGTCGGATGAACTGTTTGTGATTAAGCAACACAAAAGAAACGGTCAGCCAGATCAAGGTGTGCGTGATATATGGCATGCGGTTCACTCGAATGAACTATTTGCGTTGAGAGATGAGAACAGAAATGGTTCAACTTAACAAGATGTGTTTGATACGCGGCAAACAGGTCTGAAATCGGAAACGTGTGCGAAGACCTATAACAACACAGACGATCACTGCTAACAAGCTGTGTGTGTTGCGAGCAAATGATTGTTGGTATACAATTGTGAGTGATTGATGAAAACATCACCGACGGGTTCCATTCTTTGTAGATGAGGACGTGATGGCACACACACATCTGGGCGACGGCGACCTTGGGAAGAGACCCGGCACAAGCGCGGGCGTATTCGAGGTCGAACCCGACCACCTTGTACTTCTCCTCGGCAAGCAACAACTCCATGATGTGGATGGAGTGCTCCACCCAGACCGGGCCATTGGTGTACACCACCGAGAGGTCCATGAACCTTCTGTGGGTGTCCACCACAACACGCATGGTAAACTGCTGCTCGTCGTCGACAGCCGCTCGGAGCGCCATTGAAGCCACGCAGGATACCCTCTAAGATTTTCTCGTGGTGGGTGTGCTTCTTGCAATGGCGAGGCGCGATCGAAAGGTTGGCCACTGTAATAAATGGGGGCCAGCCAGCCTGTAATCGTCACGTCTTGTCACAACATTCATAGTGGAGGATTCTAGTGCATGCTAGACAACACCACACCGCAAACGTGGCCTCGAAGAGGCGCCAAATGTATCATCGGTGAGCCTGTTCCCGCGCTACCGCGCAGTTTACCGCGCAAGGTTCCCGCACGGCTAGTTTGGCCATGCATTGACTAGAAGCGGAAAACCCAACTGTGTGCAATAATGTCGAAGATTGCAGTTGAGTTAGCTATACAGATTGTGTGCTGTGAGATCGACAAGGCAAACAAATTCGAGAATGGTTAATAAAATCTAAGACCATTGCATATTAAGGTCAAAATAGTGCTACCAATATACGAGTCTCATACGATGCCATTTCAACGATTGTACCACAAAATCTCGAAATATTACAAGGTTCAAATTCCAGAGTTATATGGCTCAAATTCTATGATTACAAGGTTCAAACTGATATTAGAAATGAAATTTAGCTCATTAGCTGCAAACCTCGCGCTGATCTGCTAAACATGGATATCAGAGAGGTTCAAACTAATATTACCACTTCTTAGTCTGGTTTCGAAACCTCACAATTTTTGCAAAGGGGTCAGCCAATGATAAGTCATGTATGGGGTTGACACGATGACTTCCGATTACTCTGTCATTTTAACTTCCAATATGAAATTCAGCATTTTTGGAGCCTATTCCATTATGCCGCAGGCGTCGGCCCTGATCAACAAACCATTCATTTTTGCAAAATAAATGTACGACAAACCTCATTTCCTTTAGCACCCTTGCTCTGAGAACAAAGAACCTGGCAAGTATAATCTCGAGTAAGGTCCCTCGGTAGGAGTTCAAAGTAATTTCTAAGAGATGCAGATCTAGGCATTCGACGTGATTGTTATATTATATCACATTATCCACCACTAGGCCTAATCATATCTGTAAAAGAAGAAAATGTGTTAGTGCCTATTTGGTTTGCAGGATTTGTAAAATGCACTAACATGCCATCTTCGATCTGACATGATTAACATGGGCAGAAGAATCCGAAGGAGAAATGCTTATTGATTGTAAACATATGGATCGAGCAACCAATATGGGGGGTGGAACATATATGTACTGAAATCCTCCAAAAGAAACCTTCAGAAATCGTAGTACATTGTCATTGTAAACTTGGAAAAAGGTGTCACAAATTGAACTCCCTTATGGTTAACATTTAACAGGAAAGGAACATCACCTCGATATATAGCTTCTCCAGGCACGGAAAGCATCTCAGAAACTGACAACTTGCTCCACGCTAGGGCCGATAGATTCTAGTGCGAAGACCTTCACTGTGCGCAGTTTCGAGGTCAAGCTTGTCGGAATCATTTTCTGAATGATAGACGAACAAACATCTTCAAAATTACAAATAATGTTAATTTGTAGAAGGAGAGGTAGAAGGCGGCTGTTGTACCTGAACGGGTGTGGATCCACTAACAAGTTCAAAGTATTTGTCGGATGAGTAGCCCACCACTATCAATTTCGGCGAAGAAATGACACTGATTCTGATTGGACCTTCTTGATCAACTACAAGTAATATCTCAAGTGCAGGTGTGTCCTCAATGACCATACCGTGGTACAAATCTTGTGATCTCTTCCTGCCGCACCAACAACACACATAAATAGTTCGGAGAGTCATGGAGGTGATGTGGAAGGTACTCAACCCATTGATCGCCTGAAGATGAAGGTACCCGAGTGCAGTAGAACCACGGAGTAGGCGCCCCATGTCACCGTTTGAGAGGCAGACGACGACGAGCTCGAGGTGCTTAAGTTGTGGTAGAATAAGGGCGGGCGCGTCATTAAGGGAGGGGATGGCAGTTCCTAAACTTGGCGACGCGTAGTGTGGGCGCGAGGCGGAGTGCGGTCGTTGGCAGCGACCGCATACGCCCATCATCAAAAGTGAGCTCCTCGAGCTAATCTAGGGCGGGGGATCGGAACCAGTCGTCAAGCTTGGCTCGGTCCTTGCCGTTGGAACGGAACTTGCCCATTCTAAGGCCTCTGGTGGGGCCAAGGTGACTGCCGAGGATCTTGGAGAACGCATCCAAGCTTTTGCAATAGCCATGGCAGAGCTCGTGGGTGTCGATGAGGTCGAGAGGGCTGGAGTTCCATAGGGGGTGCCATCGCCGGGAAAGGACGGTTGTCCGCGCCCCATATTTGATTGGGAGGAGGGAGATGATGACTGTCAACATATCATCGGGGAGGCTACTGATGAAGTCTAGGCCTGCTGGAGTCGCTTGCGGTTCTAGCTCGCCCCACCTCCACTTGTTGGCAGCCCCGTTCTCCACCTCCGTAGTCTCCTTGTCAACGGCGCTTTCTTTTAGAAATGGGAGTACAATGAATATTTAGTTAAAACAGGTTAATAGAAAAGTGTGTTGGTAACTAGAAGTTATTAGGTAGGAATATAGTAAGAAAAGGGAATAACATTTGGTTGATTAAATACTACACAATTCATTTGACATTGCTGGGTAAGTCAACATGCAGATGGTGGAAAAGAAAACTTACTTCGAACAAAGTCTGGACGGATGATTTTGTCAGGGAAGTGAGCATATATATCATGACCAGGTCCTTTTATGTGTAGTGCAATTTTAGTGCCAGCTTTCAGTACATAAAACTTAGAAATTTCTTTCCAAAAGCAGTGCCTAAATAGGAGTCACCATGTTCATCAAGTCTTACAGTAGCAATGATTGTAAATCTATGGTTTGTGCGTAGTATGACATCCGTGCAGTCTTGATCTATGTAAAGGGAAAGATTGTGCACTACATAATATCTTGCATAGCAAGGGATGCACTGCAGAAAATCTTAGGATTGTTAAAGAAAATATGGTAACATGCAAATATGGGCCCAAACTGAAAGAACTATACAACAGTTGAAATAGAAGGACACAAATATATAATTAAACAGATAGGGTAAACATGATGTCATTGAAATATGAGAGGAATCGAAAGAACAATACATCATTAATTTTCCTAATGTAGAAAGAAGAGGGGGGAAATCCCCTTTGACGTATATGATGCATGTGTCACCTTCTATCCAAATGTAGCAATATTTAGAATATGTTCGGAAAGTAGGCCATGCCAACCGATTTAGGGTGAGATCGAACATACCGCACGCGTCATCTGGCGATCTGGTACGGCGAGATGGAATCTCTGGTGGAGGTCGCAAAGTCCTGATGTCTCGGCGCACTGTACATTCTATGAATGAAAGAAAATCCTCAAATCAACTAAAATAAAAATGAATTCACAGCGATTTCCGCCGGGTGATTAAAGGAGGCAAATGAATTGGGATAAGAGATGAGATAATATCTCATTAATATAGTTACCTTGTCGTCCATGAGAAAGAACCCTCAGTACGACAGATTCCCCAACCGAGCTGAGCTGGGTTGACCGCGAGCAGCGTCGAGAAAGTCGATGGCGATAGGCGGCGCCAATCGGAAGTGGCGAAATGTGGTGGGCTTTGTCGGTACCCTGGCAGCGGCGGAAGGCGTCGAGCTAAGTGTTTACCGCCACGATAGGCGGTGCCATGGCATAGACGCGAAGGAGCTTGTGCAGGTGTGAATGGGGACCGGAGGGGGTGGCGGGCGGGGGTGAGAGTTTTTGTGACGTGGTGATGGTGAGGGTTTTGTTTTTTTTTTGTTTTTTGAATTGGGTGGTGAGGGTTTTCCGTCCCACAAAGAATTTTGGAGGCGACGGTTTGCTAGAGCGAACCGTGTGGGATTGACGCAACAGGCAAAATGAAAGTCATTGCACACAGTTCCATTTTTGGGAACCGTGTGTGGTTTACGCAATAGGCAAAATAAAAGTCATTGCACACGGTTCCAATTTTGGGAACCGTGTGTGATTTACGCAACAGGCAAAATGAAAGTCATTGCACACGGTTCCAATTTTGGGAACCGTGTGTGATTGACGTACTACCTCCGTCCTAGTTTATTGGCCCCCCTTTGTAATTTTTACCAAATTTTAACCAAATAATTAACTAAAAAATGTTTATGCATGTCACCAAAAATTATATCATTGAACACTATGCTCAAATACCCATCCAACGATATAGTTTTTGCTGACTTGCACTAACATTTTGTAAGTTAAACCTTTGATCAAAATTTAACACAAATTACAAAGGGGACCAATAAACCAAGACAAATGTAGATTCCATCAACCAAACTAGTTGCATCCATATCCCATGGTTAGACATAAGTAAACATAGATTAAACATACTCAGACATAGATAATAAGCGTACACGTACACAAGCATATATAGTTCAACCATAAGTACATAGTTTGATCCCACATCTCATCTCACATGCTGTCAGGGATATTACTACCAGGGATAAACTGCCCAGGAGGGGCCGGTTTATGTTATCAAGTTTATTTCATTAAAATCCCAGCGGAGGCATGAAGCAAGAGACTTTAGCCCAAGAGGTTTAGAGCCCAAGTATTAGGGCCCATGATTTGTAAACTGCCATACTATGTAACTTGAGATGTAAGATAGAAAGAATAGAGACCGAGGCGGACACGTTTATGAGCCGACCTCGGGACTCTGTAAATTGGACCGGGCGTCACCTCTTATATAAAGGGACGACCTGGCGACGGTTCAAGGCAGAGAACAACAACTCGAGACACAGGCAAAGCGGATTCGATCCCTGGTCATCGAAACCCTAGCAATACACACCAAACTAGACGTAGGCTTTTACCTTCATAGAAGGGGACGAACTAGTATAAAATCCCTGTGTCCTTGTCCACTTTAACCCCTTTAAGCTAACCCGTAGCAATGGCCTCACGACTAAGTCCTTTTGCTAGGACATCTGCCGTGACAAAACCACGACAGTTGGCGCCCACCGTGGGGCTATCGCACGATGGTTTCGAGTTCTTGAAGGCTTGAAGGATTCAAGGGCTACGCAGTGGGCCGGACGACTAAGAGTCGTCGTGGCAAGATCTACATCGACAACGCAGGCTGGGGCCCCGAGGCCGATTCAATCGAATACGGGTACCGGGTCCCCTTCGGCGGCATCCACGTCTTCATCGACAAGATCGGTGAACCGGGCCCTAAGCCGGACATCTTCCCCAACATCGTAGAGCCGACTCAGCGTGCGAGACCTGCCCGAATTCAGCACGCCGTGAAGCACGTCTTCGTTGGAGCAGTGCATGGAGTGCAAGCCGAGGACAGATCGGACTCTGGCGGCGAGACTGTTGTCTATCCCAGCGACGAATCTTCTTCCAGAGAGACATAATCCTTATATCTGTTGCAGGATGGCCGATCTGACGGCTGTTCCGATGAATACAGTATTCCGGACCCCATCGATCCGTCAAACCGGGTTGCCGTCTTTATGGCCGGATCACAACCTATGCAGCAGTCCTCAACTACAGCGGCATTAACATCAGACACGGTGGGATATAGGGCTGGAGGTCCTGACCCGTCGCCATCTGAAACTTTATCCGTTTGGTCGATACTTTGACAGCGCTGTTAACAGTAGAGGTAGCTCAGGCCAATAAAGAGCAGCATGATGCGGAAGTCGCTCAGGTTAAGAGCCGGATAGATCAAGCCAAGTTGGACTTAGCTGCTGAGAAAACCAAGATGGCTGCAAAGCAAGTTGAGCTTGATGCTCAAGCTTATCGACTCATGTTGGATCAGACCGCTTCACACAAGGTGATGATGAGGAGGCAACGATCTCGCTTGCCACCGATTTATGAGGCAAGAAACCTCTTTAGCACGCCAGGTGCAGGAAGCAGTAACCAGCCGGAGGTGAACCGGGGAGGGGCCCTGGGCACGGGAGTACCAGTCCAGCCGCCGGCCGCAGAGCCAACCCGTCAGGTTGTGCCATCACAACATGTGCCCACCCCTCCTGGTCATTACTCTAATCCATTGGATAACATAGTTGATGCCGCTTCACGACTGGCCACTCTTCCCATTGAAGGAACATCCCCTATAGCAGTAGAGGCATGACGGGCCAGGGAGTTTTGGGAGACGGCACTAACTCAACAGCAAGCTTATTCTCACAGCCGTGAGAGGATTCATTCAACTCCTCACCGAAGCCAGAGTTACACTAGGCGCCTGGATGAACCGGCCATGTCAAGCAGTGCACGAAGACGTAATTCGCCGTGGCGGGATGATCCGGCAGGAGGAGACGCGAACGCTCAGAACATAGTGGATCGGGGCAGGCAACGCCGGGAGGCCGAATTAACAGCACAACACGAAGCCCGTCAGGCGACGCCGGTTCGTCCCTCTACCACAGTTGAACCGAGGGTTATGTCTAGCTCCCTGGGAGTGCCCTTCCTTACTCCCACTTTGCGCAACGTGAAACTGACCAAGGATTTCAAGGGACCACGCAAGGTGCCCAGTTACACGGCGGATCTGTCCCCGAAGGCATGGGCTGAGAGTTATGAGATGGCAATGACGATGCTGGATGTGGATGATGCAGCATGCGCTAAGTATTTCGCAATGATGCTAGAGGGCACAACTCGCACTTGGCTGAAGGGCTTGCCATCCAATTACGTCGGATCATGGGCCGAATTGCGCCGCCGGTTTATCAATAACTTCAAAGACACGTGCAACCAGCCAATGTCTGTCGTCGATCTAGCTGTATTTGTTCAAGGGGAGCATGAGTCTACAAGTAGTTGGGTGCGTCGAGTGTCAGAGATCCTGCATTCCTCCAATAGCATCAACCCAAGCAGAATAGTGGTAACCTTGGAAGGCAATTGCTGGTTTGAACCTTTGAAATTGAAGTTGGGGCGGCTTAAGCGTAATTGTGATGACATGGGGACACTCATGGGCGCTTTAGTGAAGTATGAGGACTCCGATAATACCAAATACCCAGACGCCGATAGTGACAAGTCCGGGAAGGTAAACAAGAATGGTAAGGCGCCGCAGCCCAACCCGGCGAATAAACGATACAACGGTAAGCGTAAAGCGGATGGTTATTCAGATTTTGTGGCCAACACCAATGCTCGGGAAGACGGACAGCGCCACAAGGGTAGACCGCCCCCACGAAATGGGAGGCCTCCTATTAATCTGGAATGCCAGTTGAACGTACCTTGCCCAAAGCACGGTGCACCAGAAAAGCCAGCTACACACCTCTGGAATGACTGTTTCATTATGCAGGAATTCATGAACCGTTCCCGATACGATCACGGACCATCCGGCGGGTCAGGCCCTGGTTTTCAAGGGCCGGGTTATCAAGGTGGTGGATCCGGTCCAGGGTACCAAGGCAATAACGACAACTACAACGGGCACAATCCACATAACCAACAGCATGGCCAGGGTGGCTATAACAATCAGGAAAATCAACAGCGCTAGCAGCAGCACCAATCCGGATATCAGAATAATCCGAAGGAGCTGAGCAACGGGAAGTATCATGTCTTCACCACGAGCTTGTGTAAGCGAGATCAGAAGGTTCACAAGAGGGCAGTACATTCTGATGAACCGGCGGTGCCGCGTTACCTGCTTTGGTCAGAACAACCCATTGTGTGGAGCCGAGAGGATCATCCGCCCAGGGTTGATAATCTGGGTCAGGTGGCTCTGGTTGTGGCACCTCAGGTGGGTGGCTACAAGTTTACCAAAGTGCTTATGGACGGAGGCAGCAGCATCAACATCTTATACTATGAGACTTTCTGGCGCATGGGGTTGACGGATGAGAAGCTTCGGCAGTCCAACATGGTTTTTCATTGTGTGGTGCCCGGTAAATCAGCATATCCAGTTGGCAAAATAGATTTGGAGTTCACTTTTGGAGATGAGCATGATTCCAGGTCAGAGACCTTGACCTTTGAAGTGGTAAAGATCAAGAGCCCGTATCACGCCCTGTTCGGGCGGTCGGTTTACGCTAAGTTCATGGCAAGGCCGTGTTATGCTTATCTACAGCTCAAGATGCCAGGATACAAGGGAACCATTATGGTCCATGGGAGTCGCAAGATTGCGTTGGAGTGCGAGGAAGGTGATGCAGCCTATGCTGAAGCGGTTTGTGCAACTAAGGAGCTGAAGTTTTATAAAGATAATGTTGATCTGGCAGATATGTCTCTGCTGAAGAAACCAACCATAGAGCATGATCCGGCCTTGAAGTTCAAGTCAGCTGAAGAGACAAAATAGGTTGACTTTGTTCCTGGCGATTCATCCAAGCAGTTCACAATTAGTGCTAACCTAGACCCAAAATAGGAAGGCGCGCTCATCGAGTTCATCCGTGAGAATCGGGACATTTTTGCATGGAAACCTTCTGACATGCCAGGTGTACCGGAACTCGCTGAGCACAATCTCAATATTGATCCTAAGTTTAAACCGGTTATGCAATTTCTGCGCCGCGTCAATGAAGAAAGGCGCAAGGCTATTGGAGAAGAAGTGGCTAGGCTCTTGGCGGCAGGCTTCATAGTTGAGGTTTTTCATCCAGAGTGGTTGGCTAATCCGGTGCTGGTGCTTAAGAAAAACGACACTTGGCGAATGTGTGTTGATTACACAGATCTGAACAAAGCTTAATGAC